>CM051241.1:124925955-125525955 GCA_027917425.1 Gastrophryne carolinensis | reverse complement strand
GTCCGTCCATACCACTGCGGCTCTGAGCGCTCTGATTGGACGAGCTCTCTCGTAGGAGTGGGGTGAGGTGAGTTTTTTGGGGCGTTCTGGGGGGTTTCACACAGCGGCCGATCAGCCATGGGTGTCGGTCCACTTTAAGTGTACAGTGGCGTCCTAGCATCTGCATGCTCTGCATTATGTTAAACGACATCCCTCACTTTCCGCAGCCTGCCGAGTGGAATTATTTATGTTTTTAAACATAAAGTTGCCACTGATATGACCCTGCCTCTTGGTTAAGTGAAGCACTGTGTGTCAGAGAGGAGCGTTTCAGAATCAATTTCCAGCCAGAGGTGAATGTGTATTCTGGCTTGCAGCCAGCAGGTGGCTGCAGTTTCAAACAATTGCGATGATCTTTTACAGCACTGTTTCTCAACCTGCGGTACACGTACCGCGTGGATACTCAGCAATGCTCAAGGGTGGACCAACAGAGTTGTTCTGATAGGTCTGGTATATTTTATTTATTTTTGGTAACATTAGTCATTGATTTCCCCCCTCCCCCCACGCCTTTCAGGGTACTTGACATAAAAAGGTTGAAAAAATACAATTCTGTGAAATACTCACCTGTAGAATTGGTATTATACGTATACAGTATGTCCTGCTCCAGATATAATACTTACACTTGGGTTATCCTCCACCAGATGGCGCTTTGCACTGCAGACATGCAAAAACAGGCTCCTCCCGGCCCTTCATATACCCAGGGACCTCCCACAAATCACCAGCATTGAAAAGCAGTGAACCAGAAGCCGGGAGAATTTAAGCACCAAAAACAACTGGTAATGATAATGATAACAATCACCATACAGGAGATCCAGAATAATGCAAAAACCAGGGTGGGGTGGAGCAGGACGTACTGTATACGTATAATACCAATTCTACAGGTGAGTATTTCACAGAATTGTATTATTCTAAGTATACAGTACGTCCTGCTCCAGATATAATACTTACACTTGAGACATCCAATAGCAGTGTCCATAAAGTAGGGTGGGATCCCCAACAAAAAAGGCACAGCAGACAGCAAAAGCACTGTCACCTGCAAACCTTGCTGCCAAGAGCGACCTGAGCAAAGGCTCTAACGCCAACATCATAACGATGTTGAAAAGGTACGAACAAAAAACAAGTAGCGGTCCAGTAAACTTGTTCAACAAAACCTGGTGCTGAAAGGCCCAAAGATACCAAGGCACCAGTAGGATCAGAAATAAAGTGAGAAGAAACTCTTCCCCTTAAAGGAACAGGCCTGAGTAACAGCCTGACAAGATCAAACGCTAACAGTAGCCCAGGAAGAAGCCAAACCCTTCCTAGGACCAGAAGGGACATCTATCCAAGGAAAGGCTAGGCCCAAGGCCGCTTAACCCCTGGAAGCAGACGAGATCAGGCACATACAGATGTAGGTGCCCACAAACCCCAAGGGGCATCAGTCCCCCTAAGGGACAAGAGACAATCCAGGAAAAAAATTCCAGCACCTGTTGAGGGAAAGTAGATTCCCCTGCCTCAGCGTTACTAGGATTAAAGCACAGAAGAAAGACAATGTCTTAAATACATAAGCCTAAGACACCACCTTAGGCAGAAGGTCCGGCGTAAAGCGGAACACCACCTCATCTTGGTGTATATATCAAAGAACGAGGGCTAGCTAAACAGAGCCGCCCGCTCAGGCACACATCTGACTGAAGTAACAGCCCCCAGGACAACTTTGTGGATAAGAACAGTCAGACAGCATCCGGAATAGGGCCAAAGGGAGACACCTCGCAAGGCAAACGGAATAAACTTCAAATCCCAACAGGGACCCGAGAACTACGTGGGGGATGCACCTGAGCAATCCCCGAAAGAATGCTTAACCAAGGCAAAAACTGAGCAAAGACTTCTACAGGAAGGCGGACAGGGCAGAACCTGAACCTCCAGAGTACCGAGTAGGAGAGCCAACTCCAACCCATGCTGTAATAACTCTAGAACCCTGGGAACAGAGAGAGCGCCCAACAGGGGAGAGACCAAGACTCACACCAATCAATATGGGTATGCAATACCCCACAATAGACTGAAGAAGAATCCAACTCCTAGGCTTCCAGAAGTCACTCACCCAGAAGATAAGCCCATCACCAACAAGGTGGATGAATAAACCGTCAAGCCGTCCAAACCAGAGCCTGTAGATTGGGGTGAAATAGAAAAAGAGGGCCTGAGTGAGCAGATCAGCACTCCTGACAGAAAGGACAGGTCCGCTGTCTTCAGTACCACATCTGCAACCACACTCCATTAGGCCACCCAGGGGCCACCAGTATCACTGGTTCCCCCTTCCAGAGCAAACTTGCGCAGAACCCCGCCTAGCAGGGTGAATGAAGATAAGACATACAGAACAGAATGTCCAGCCATAAAGTTACTAAGCCTCATGACCAAGGTCAGACAAACTGAGACAGGGAAACAAGGGCCTAGAACCTATGATAGTGACGGGGCCCAAAAAGATCCACACTAGATGGATCACATAGAGACACAAGAATTGGCACATCCTGTCGCAGAAGGACATCCACCAGAGCGAATATCGCAGAGATGCAGGGAACGCTGTCCTCCACCCAGATCAGGGTCAGATACCTTCCTGGAGGATCATCCTGCTCCGAGTCCACACAGATAATTAATACAATACAGGCCACTGTCGTAAGACAGACCAAGGAGCACCCAAATAGACAGATCCCGCAAAGGAGAAGTCCAGCGAGATAAAGCCAACCTGAAAGCCTAGCGCTTCAAAAATAGATAGGTGAATGGACCCCTAAAGGTCCCACCTCCCCCGGAACCACAGGGGATTTTAGAAGAAAGAATCCCCCCTCCGTCAACATGATAGATTTGGTATCCATCTACAGGAAGATGCAAGGAAGGGGGTGCCCCCTGACTGGTTCCTTGAGTACAATAGTCTCAAGGGGAACCACCGTACCAAGGTGGAAGGGTACACAGACCCAGCTCCAGGGAAGCTGGAACCCAGTCCAGCATTTACAATATAAGTGGCAGAAGAGCCCAAGGGCACTGAGCATAAGGGACAACCTCTGAGCAGCCACCAATAGGCCCACCAGCTGGAATCCAGCCTGGTAAAGAGACAGGAACAGCAAAGAGGGACCGAGCCCATGTAACCAGATTGTCCACTTTATAGTCAAGGAGGCAGGTTCCCGCCTGAACCGAATCCAAGTTCAACCCTAGGAATGGAGATACCAAATAAGGGGAAATGAGGAATTGAGGTGATTGAGCACCCATCCAAAGACTCCCAAGGGACACCACCAGCCAAGTAACAAACTCGGCCTGACGTAGAGCTTGGGAAGCAAAGAAGGACGACCAGGCAGTTCCTTGCGCGAACGCCCCCTTGGTCTCATCCGAGACATCACCCCCGTCATCGCCTTGGCGATCACTCTGGGAGCAGAAGAGAGGCCAGATAACAAGGCCACAATCAGCAGTGTTGGACCTCCAACACTAACCTGTAAGATCCTCAGTGCCCAGAAGACACAGTGGTAATGAAATAAGCATCTTAGATCTCCACAGACGGCAAGAGGTCCCTGGACACAGGGCACTGGCGGCCCAACTCAGAGAAACCATGCAGAAACTGCCTGTGAATGTAAATTGACGCACCTATGGGAGGCCATAATGGGCAGAGTGCCTCATCCTTTTGGGGGAATGTGGAAAGGTTGGTGTAGAGGCCCCTGCCTCTGCATGTTAAGGGCAACCTGCAAGTGACCCCGGACCTCGCAGGCCGCGCGTGGCCTGCGCCAACAACAGAAGAGAGGCAGGGACCAGAAGCATCCTGACAATCTCAGGAAAGGGCCGCCCAGCAGACACTATCCTGCATCCAGAGGAAACTTCCTCCTGAATCCATCAGAACGAGGCATGATGCCTCCTGATAGGAGCAAGGTGCTGCGGCCATCCCCTCACCCAAGCGGGCAAGGGCGCCCCATCATGCTTGGGGGGTTTTGGTGAAAGATTTGGACTTAGTCCTGCCGGAGGGGCCAGGGCGTTGTCTGCCACTCCTGGGGCAGGAATCTACACCAAAAAGCTGGAAGGACCCCCCTGGTTCGGGTTTGACACTAACATAGGGGGGTGGAGGGGTGCCCCTGCCCCGAGAAGGCCGAGACCGCCTTCTGCGAAGGGGTGTTTTGCCCTTTTTTCCAAACAGGTCCAGGCGGGCCCCGAATAGGCGTCACCCTCTAAAGGGAAGCCCAGTAAGAGTCTTTTTTGTAGCATCGTCAACACCCCACTGTCGCAGCCAGACCAGGCGGCGTATAGCTACCGCAAGGGCGGAAGTTCTTGCGCACATCCTAATGGATTCATCCAGCGCTAAAAGGATAAATCTTACAAATACATCACAACTGGAGAGTGCATTAAACACCTCCCAGGGGAGATCCTCAGGTTGATGATCAATCATCTTTCTGATGAGGGTCCTAGCGGCCACTGCAGCGATGGCCGCGGCACAGACCGGGCGCAGAGCCGTCCCTGCACAAGAAAAGGCGTGGGAAGCCAGCCTATCAATGCGCCAGTCCTCAGCATCCCGAAGGGTACGATAAGTAGGGGCTGCAATAAAGGGGGGGTTAAGAACCCCAATGATCGGTGCATCCACCACGGGAGGTGATGACCAACAGTTAACCACATCAGGGGGAAAAGGGTATTTCCAATCCCAGTCCCCTGGAAGTTTACTAGGGCATTGCCATTCTTTGAGTACAAGAGCCTGGAAGTGATCCTGCTCCAGAAATTCCAAACGCGGCGTCGCTGTATGGAAACTCTCCCTTCTATGCATGGGAGCCTCACCAGGGAGAGAGATAGACAAGACCTTGAAGATCACCGGGGCCCGTATCATCATGACTCCTCGGCCCCTCGTCAGATGAGCCTGAGTCAGAGAACAGTTCACCTTCATCAGAAAGAGCAAAACCCTGCTCAGCAGTGAACTCCTCAGTTTCAGAAGGAATGGGCGAAACCGGAGGCGTCAGGGACCGCTTCTTACCAGGGCCCAAGCGCTCTGCCAACCTCGAAATCACCTGATCAGCCGTCATCAGTAGTGAGATTTAAGCACGGGGAGACAGGTGTATGGAAACGAGGCGCAACCACTGGCAACCCTGACTGCAGGGCCAGTACTTGTTCAGCACAGGGTCCGCAGACCTGTGTTTTGTCCGCATCAGCATGGGGCAGTCCACACGCTGTACACAGCCGGTCTTGTCCCGGAGGGACCCCGGTCACATAATTCTGAGATGCATCCATATGGTGATTATCAATGCAATATATGCCAGTAGGGATTTACGCAATAGGCAACCCTGCATGTCCCAAAGACCCACTAGGAATGTGGGAGAATTTTGTAAACCCGCTACAATATATGTTAGGCCGGGAGAAGCCACCGGAGTCTTTGACGTCTGAAAGACAGAAGGGGAATAAGAGGTGTCAGGGCCATGCGCAGCAGAAAAAATACTAATGATGAAATCGCCCGCGAGGGCACTTACCGACCTGGGGAGGAGAAGGACCGCAAACGTGCGCGCGAAGAGCAACAAAATGGCGCCAACCGAACCTCGAAGGGCGGGCCCAATCTGGGTGTGACGCGGAGCGCGCCACGCCGGGTCCCCGCCTCCCCCAAAGAGCGCAAAGCTCTGAGGCAGCCGTCCAGGCTTGACAAGCAAAGCATAGGATATGCTAGTTAAAAGCATCTGCTAATAGATACTCGTAGTCTGACGACGCCGCCACCCAGCACAGTAAATTTTAATAAAAAAAAATGAGAAGGCAAAGACGGCGGCGGCCAAATAAAAAGAGCAAGCAGCACGGCTCTGACACCCAGTTGCCGGTCAAGGGCAAAACTACGGCCATAAGCGTGACAATACAGTACACTGAGACCGCCACACCCCCCCCCATTCTTTTCCCCCGAATATAGGGGGAAACGAGGGAGGATGGCGACCCTTTACACAGGGTCCACCGCTACACGGGGCAATAATGCGGGAGGGACATCCACTAGAGGCTCATCATCAGCCTAAACCACCTACCCTTTGGTGGGGGACTGCGGTGGAGCATGGCTCCGTTAAGCACGCATGGTGCTGCCTACCTTCACCCGACCAGCGCAGCCCAGGCTGGGAGGCACATCACAGGGAGGACGGGTGGGAATAGTCCAACAGGGCCGCAGGCTGTAATAGCCCCGCTCACCTGCGAGAGAGTGATACTTCATGTCTTCGCAGTCAGCACTGCAGAGAAATCTGGGGATTTGTGGGAGGTCCCTGGGTATATGAAGGGCCGGGAGGAGCCTGTTTTTGTATGTCTGCAGTGCACAGCGCCATCTGGGGGAGGATAACCCAAGTGTAAGTATTATATCTGGAGCAGGACGTACTGTATACTTAGAATACACTGCTTTACAGCAGGGATCCCCAACCTTTCTGGCTTTGAAGCCACATCCAACACAGAGATTGCGAGCCATATTCATATTTTGTTGGGTATAACCCCGCCTCGCAGATCAATAATCACATTCTGTATGGAACCACCTGCCCCATAAAATACTAGCTCCCTATATGCAAATGCCTCAGCTCCAAGGAACAGTTGAGAAGTATGCCGGCTTACCGGTTTCTATAGCTTCTGTCCTCTGCATGTTGAGGTTGAAAATCCAGGTGCAGGTAGGTCGACTTGCTTCTGCACCTGCCTGGCAATTCATTCACCACACAGCAAGGGTCTGCAAGCCACATGTAACTCCTGAGCTACAGGTTGGGGGTCCCTGATCTACAGTTATGCTCACATCTTTTGCACTTTCTACGCTGGGTGCTCCTCCTCCTCCATAAGGAAAACACGGCCAGCGGCAGCCCTGGAGGACCTGGTGGTGGAAGCAGTGAAAACCAACAAAAGAAACAGGACACAGTGGCAACATTAGAGACAGCAAGGAAACGACATTCAACATCCTCCTGGTTTCTCTATAAGGGGGCACTAGGAAAGCCATTAAAATGGAACATCAGAGGCCCTGGAGTCTTGAAAACTGTGTGAAACCCCTGGGATTGCCTGATTCACTCACCTATTCCATCTTGGCACCGCAGCTACATGCCCACCATAACCATGGGTGGCCTTTGGGGTGTGCAAGGTGTGTGGTCACACAGGGTGCCATACCAACCTTTAAGGGGGTGCCAGAAGCTGAACTGGAACAGCAGGCCTCACTTTTCTTTTTGTACATTCCTGTCTATTTTCAGCTTATTCAAATCTTTCTCCTTTTCTTAAAGTGGACCAACACCCAGCCCTATCAGCCCGGGAATCTATAAGATTCCCAGGTCGATGCAATCCCTCCCCATGGGGCATCCAAAATCGGGATGCCCCGCTGTGTGAAACCCCCCAGGATGCAAGTAAACCTTACCTGACTCCCGGTCCAACAGCACATGCGCGGGCCGCATCTCGCGCTTCTCTCTAGCAGGGCACGTGCCCACGCCGGCCATTTGTGAATGGCTGGCATGGGCGCGCTCCTTGTTAGAGGGAAGCGCGAGCTGCAGCTTCCAGCATGCTCGGAGCCGCTGAGGTTAGACATGGCTCTGAGCGCGCTGATTGGACATGCGGCCGTGCATGTGCCGTAGGAGCGGGGTGAGGAGTAGAATCAGTCGATCTGGGGGGTTTCACATCTGGGGATCGGGGTGCCCCGGGGAAGTGGACCAAAACCCAGGATAGTCAAAATACTGGGTGTTGGTCCACTTTAACCTTCCCTTTATCTTTATTTTTCTCTATTTCTTCCTCTTTTGTTCATTGTATTTTTTCGTCTTTTTCTGCAGCCCTATTCAACGCTTGCTTACTTTATTTCTCGCCCTCTTTTCTGCATTTCCTCTGTTACTCGCTCTATATTGTGTGTGTGTCTCTATGGGGGCACCATCCTGAAATCTTGCACAGGATGACACTTTGGCTATGGCCAGTCTGGAGAATAAACCCCTCGCCAGGCCTTTCTGAATTACCCTTTATAATCAGTAATAATAGGTACTGGGCATGGACATTATCCCAGCAGTTTCCTTTATAATGAGTCATAATAGGTACTGGGCATATTTTCCCAGCAGTATCCTTTATAATAGGAGTCATAATAGGCACTAGGCATGGACGTTATCCCAGCAGTATCCTTTATAATATGAGTCATAATAGGCACTGGGCATGGACGTTATCACAGCTTCCTCCGCCCTTATCCTGATCCCACCTCTGGCACTGTGGGCATTGCAGGCACAGCTGGATCAGCGGCTAATGGGCCGATGCCAAAGACTTTGATCTCCCCACACATTCATAGGATGACCTCCGCAGCACCATAATGAGGGTATGCCTCAGGGGCCGGGGCTCATTAACCCCTTTGTGCCCAGTCAGTCCCCCAGAACACATTAACTTCAAAGAGCATCAGGAAGCGACTTCTCCCTGGAACTAGAGACGGCATCCAGCCACTTTATAGGCTGTGACTGCTAATGTTTTTTTTTCCTATTCATCCTTCCCAACATTAAATCAGCACTCCAGCCATCAATGCACAAAGCATGGTGCAGCACGCTATAGCTATACATAACCCCCCCCCAATGGAACACAAGCTCCGACAATGAACAGCAACGGGAGGCTTATCGGATACATATTAAAGCAGACCTACCTGTTTTTGCAAACCAGTGCACAGGAATTTGGGCACTGTTGCAGTAACATAGAAGGAAACATAGAAAGTTGAAGGCAGAAGGAGACCATACGGTCCATCTTGTCTGCCCTTATGTGTATACTGTATGTATTCTTTATCTTAGGATAGATGTGTGCTTATCCCAGGCATGTTTAAATTCAATGACTGTTGATTTTTGAACTACCTCTACTGGAAGTTTGTTCCAAGCATCTACTACTCTTTCTGTAAAATAATATTTTCTAACATTGCTCCTGATCTTCCCCCCGACTAGCTTCAGGTTGTGCCCCCTTGTTCTATCATTAAGCTTCTTCTTAAAAACACTTACCTCCTGAACCTTATTCAATCCTTTCACATATTTAAAGGTCTCAATCATGTCCCCCCTCTCCCTTCTTTCCTCCAGACTGTACAAATTAAGTTCTTTAAGTCTCTCCTGATAAGTTTTAAGTTTAAGTCCTTCCACCATTTTCGTTGCCCGCCTTTGGACACGTTCTATTTGAAAAATGTCTTTTTGCAGGTAAGGTCTCCAGAACTGCACACAGTATTCTAGCTGTGGCCTTACCAGGGCTCTATACAGCAGCATCACAACCTCCCTCTTCCTACTGGTGATGCCTCGAGCTATGCAGCCGAGCATCCTGCTTGCTTTTCCCACTGCCTGGCTACACTGTTCACTCATCTTGCAGCTATCAGTAATCAGTACCCCTAAATCTCTCTCCTCCGAGGTCCTGGCTACTGGTACTCAGAGCAGGGATTCCTTCTACCCAAGTGCATGATTTTACATTTAGAGACATTAAACTCTAGTTTCCACAGTTTTGACCATCTATCCAGTAAAGCTAAATCATTTTCCATGTTGCAGACACCTCCAGGAATATCCACCCTATTACTAACCTTTGTATCATCAGCAAACAGACAAACTTTTCCTACCAAGCCTTCTCCTATGTCACTTACAAATATATTAAAAAGAATGGGGCCAGGACAGAGCCTTGCGGCACACCACTTTTAGCTCGCCTTTGTTCAGATTGCACACCATTTACAACAACGCTCTGATACCGATCCCTCAGCCAACTGGAAATCCACTGAACTATCCAGGGATTGAGTCCTACCTTCAATAACTTATCTATGAGCTCCTTATGTGGTACAGTGTCAAAGGCTTTGCGATATCCACAGCACCACCTTCATCTAACACTTTAGTGACATTGTCAAAGAAATCAATAAGATTGGTCTGACATGATCTGCCCTCAGTAAATAGAGCAGGACACAATATAGTTAGGAGTTATCCAGCAGTTTGCTTGGGGATGGTGGACAAACGTTTAAAGAATTTCCATGCAAATGTGACCCAATTTGGGCAACAGACAACTGCTATTGTGGAAAACAGGTAAGCAGCCATTTTGTTTTTATTACCCAGACAGTCTCTAACCCCCCAAATCTACATGCCCTTATGTAAAACCCCCACCAGTCACCCAATATTATAACCTCAAAAGTAACCCACATAGCAGGTGCAGCAGCATTCTAGCCTATTTCTGGCCTGTGTTAGCCATGAAAAGCCATAGAAGTATGCAAGTGGCGCTGAACACCAATTGCGAGTGCGGCTAAGCACCCATTCAGCTTCATTATCTGCACATTAATATGCTTTGCCAAAGAAAATACAATTCTGTGATTACTCACCTGTAGAATTGTTTTTATGGTAATCCAGCACGGGTTGCTTCATCTGTAATTTTACATTTGGGTAATCCACCACCAGGTGGCGCAGTCGACTGCAGGAAGATTTGTGGCTCCTCCCGGCCCATAAAAGGGCAGGAATTACTCAGAAGACCCAGTGACCCAGAAAAGCAGTAATGCAAGAAGCCGAGAGGCAAAGACCATGTTAAGAAAAAACACAACCCACTAAAAACTAACTCTCTCAACAAAAATCTCCATAAGGCAAAAGAGGATAAGGATAACAAGGGTGGGATGAAGCAACCCGTGCTGGATTGCCATAAAAACAATTCTACAGGTGAGTGAGTAATCACAGAATTGTTTTTTTCTGGTATCCAGCAAGGGTTGCTTCATGTGTAATTCTTTACATTTGGGACATCCAACAGCAGTGTCCAAGAAGAAGGGTGGGATCCCCAATGAGCAACAGCAGATAGTTCAAGTCACTACCGCCTGAAGCACCTTGTGGCCAAAAACAGCATCAGCTGAGGCCCTAACATCAACCTTGTAAAACTTAGAAAAAGTATGAACCGAAGAACAAGTAGCGGCCTTACAAACCAGTTCAACAGATGCCTGGTGCTGAAAAGCCCAAGAAGCTCCAATAGCTCTAGTGGAGTGAGCAGTAACACAGAAAGGGGGCTCCTTCCCCTTGGCAGAATTTGCTTGCACCACCGCCTGTCTGATCCATTTGCTAATAGTGGATTTGGCCGGAGGCAAGCCCTTCCTAGGACCAGCAGGGAGCACAAACAGAGAATCCGACTTCCGAAAAGACTCAGTGGCGATCAAATAGTATTTGAGCGCCCTGACCACATCCAGAGAATGAAGGCTTTGTTCCTTAGAATTAGAAGGGGCAGGACACAAGGAGGGCAAGACAATTGGCTTGATGCAGAGCCTCCCCGTTCAGCTATCCCGTGCATTTTCCCGTTGGTTTTGGGCTTTGATCGGGTCAGGAAAGGGTGCTACGTTGATTTTAGTGTGCGTTTATGCGCTCAGGTGTGCGCTCAGCCGCCTTTCCGATTGTCGGCTCGCACGAGGCTGTTTCCCAGCAAAACGGACGCCTCGTTCATTGTTCCGTTTTTTTCAGTGATGCAGAGCCTTGTTTTCCAATTGAAATCAGCCTAATGAAACGGGGCCGCCGAGCCTTCACTTACGGCAAGTCAGAGCAGCCGTATTTGCACTCGGGCAATAATATGCAGTCCTCTGTTGGAGCACATCAGCGGCACCAGCTCCGCGGTCTTGTCCTGCTGAGTATGGCAGAAACCAGGCTGCACCTATTTGAGCTCACCCGCCTTACTGGGTATGTGTATGAAACTTGTATTGTTTGCCCACCCTGTCTGACTTTGTTTTTTCCCTTAACACACTATTTGGTAATTTTTTTGTTAGTATATTTTTAGCCTAATTTTTTAACTTTAAATTAAATGGGTTAAGTGATAGAACCCTATTGCGTCATGTTCTTGCCCTTGGATGTGCATGTATGCTCATTACAAATGTCCTTTCCTCCAACCCTACCCCGCTCACCTATTTGTCCCTCTTTTCTATTGTTGCAATGCACACCTTTTTTTATTTTTATTTTGTTTTTGTGCAGGAGACTCTGGCTATCCTTTGCTCCCCTGGCTGCTGACCCCAATCCTGCACCCATCTTCACAGGCAGAGAAGCCCTACAATACTGCCCCCAGGAGGACTCGCTCTGTGGTGGAGCGAGCCTTTGGTCTCTTGAAGATGAGGTTCCATTGTCTGGATCAGACTGGTGGGGCACTACAATATACGCCTGCAAAGCAGGCTTGTTCCGCTTTAAGAGAGGGAGTCTGCCATTTCTGAGTAAAGTCTCATTAAAAAGGGTTTTACACAGAGGGGCATCCCGATCTGGGATTTCCAGGGGGAAGACCAGTGGCCGCTCTGGGTTTTGTTCTGCTTTATGTGAGGGAACCTGTGTTACTTTAAGAATAATGTAAAGGAGGTGGGTTATTCCATCCTAACCTGATTTGGTCATGATGTTTTAAAGCAGGCCAAAACCCATGTAACCCAGCCCTTTGGAGTGTGAAGAAATCCAGGGCTGGGTTACAGGCATCATGTCTCTGGGGCATTCCAATTTGGGATGTCCTGCACGTCACTGTGGGGGAACGTCAGAGCTATACCAGGAGCTATGCCATCTTTACACAGGAGCAGGACGACATCATCATGGATGTGAGTATGCGAGCGTGCGTTTATGTGCGCGCACACATTCCTTATAATAAAAAAAAAAACAAAGCGCAAGAATAGTCTGAAACAACTTAGTTTGGCACGTAAAATACAAGCCCACCTTAGTTTAACCCATGTACGCAGCTACAAACTAGCCTACATGCAGATAGCAGAACTAGGGCAATGTGAGGCAGCAAAAGGTTAATAAAGTGACTTTAGTTAGGCCAGGAAACTTGTTAATGTATTTTGTGGATTAATGGTGGGTCCTTGTATCTTTTTTTTACAGATGATAGAGTTTGGGCTTTTCATTAAAGCACGCTGAAGGTCCGGTTTAAAAAGGGCCCCAAAAAAACAAACGCCCAACCAAACCATAAAAACAATGCTAAACTAAGGTTGTTTTTCATTCACAGATCAAAGAAAAACACAGCCACAAGACCCCGAGGCCTAATTTTTAACATGTTTAATTCAAATTTAAATTGTTTTTTACTTTTGTTTAATCAAAAAAATAATCTCAAAACCACAAAAGCAAAAAAAAAAGTTTGATTAAAAAAAACAAACAGATTTTTTGAGTTGTCTTTCCTGCAAATGTACAATCACACAACATCATCACACATTTACATGACACAAAAGGGTTAGATATGGGACAAAAAAATCAGAAAAACTCACAACCAATTACGGTAAACATTAAAGGCAAGGAAGAAGGAACACCAAAGAGATTAAGGTATGCATTAATGGCAAGAAAGAAGGAACACCCAAAAATAAATTTGACAATATATATATGTGTCAAATTGGCAGTTGGTGCCATATGCATATTCCAATGGAGGTTTAGGGATGTGCGCTTGCGTGTAGCCAGATTGGCAACTGAAAAGCCATGGAGATGTAAGTATACTTGGAAAAATCACCAAAATGGAAGGTCAAATACGACGGAAACCAAGCTGGTACGTTCAAAAACCAAGGAAAAAGCAGGGAAAAACGGGCCGCCCCTGTGAACGGGAACGGAAGCCCCGATCAAATTGAAGGCACCCGAGAGAGCAAAAAAACTTCCCAAGAGAAATTGACGGATCAGTTAGGGAGCCATTCCGACGGAGGCTCTGCATCACATTTGTGCCACGATTCAAACGGGAGCCCCGGACAATTGGAAGGTTTTAAAGTGGGCCAACACCCAGGGGTGATCGGCCCGGGAATCTATAAGATTCCCGGGCCGATCACCTCACACACCGCGGGACATCCGAGATCGGGATGTCCCGCGGGGTGTAACCCCCCCCCAAAACCCCGAAAAATCCCTACCTCTCCAGCCGCTGCTTCCGCCGCCGCCTCTCTCGCGCTCCTCTAGACGTGCGCGCGCCCGCGCCGGCCGTCTCAGAATGGCCGGCGCGGGCGCGCACACATCAAGAGTGACGTGCGGGAGGCGGCGGCGGGCGCGATCCCTTGTCCGTCGACGTCACTTGTCCGTCGGTGGGCATTGGACAGCGCACTCACGTGGGAGCGTGGAGAGGTGAGTTTTCGGGGTGTTTGGGGGGGTTTCAGCCAGTGAGGCACCCCAAATCGGGGTGCCCCGGGGAAGTGGACCAATACCCAGGATAGTCAAAATCCTGGGTGTTGGTCCACTTTAAGGTCAGACCGGGGGAGGCTCTGCATCAGGCCAAATAGCCTCGATTCAGAGACACATTCGTACGGACTTCCGTAGCTGTCTGTGAAAGTTTTGGTTTGGTGTTTGTCATTTTTTTGCTTTTTTCGTCCATTTTTCATTCGTACGAACGTTCGGGAATGCGCTTTCGATAAACGGAAGCAAATCGGAACATTTCCGTTAGTTCGGATCATTTTCCAAACATCGAAAATTTTCCGTTCGTTCAGATAACTTCCGTTGTTGGGATGGGTTTCTGTCTGATTCAGGGAGCTGATTTCCGACGGATCACCACCCTATAAATCCGTTTCATTTCCGATCCACTTATGGGACCTTTCAGGGCTCGGATTGCTATTGTTGAACATGTTTTGCAGCTATGTGGAGGAGTCTGCGCGCCTTTAGCACAAAGGCATTGCATGTATCAGCATGGCCGAAGACATAAATTGTCTAGCAATGCATACCTGAATCAATACATTTCATGTATGCCTTCTAGATGCATTTTAATGCTGACCTTAATTAGTCCTTAGCATGTAAACATTTATTTTCCCACACATCCATATAATTGATATTTTTTTTAGACTTGTGTCCTTTGTGAATTATATTTGGATTGTTGAACTTGAATCTTAATTTGTTGTAGGAGTTATTGTTTTAGTTGGTTACCTTTGCTTTGTGTAATTATTTTATATTTGGTTGCAGAAACTGCAAGATGTGCCACTCACACAACATACAAGCAGTCTTTGGTCCAGCTATGCGATTCCTCAGTGTTCTTGCAGGGCATCCAGGGTCGTCCCATGATGCTTATATATTGCAGAGCTCCGGCTTATTTCGTCAGTTTGAGTCAGGAGAATTATCTGGTAGATGGCTCCTGGGTAAGTTTGCTCACATTCCATCAATCCATTTTCACTGTATGGCAATAAATATAGTTGATGACTCATGACTTAACCTATTGCTGTTTTTAGCCCTTGATGACATGTTAAACAATATTGTAGCTTAGAATGTGTATTTTATGTTATAATTTTTAAATTCTTTCAGGGGATTCTGGATATCCACTCCTGGCCTTGCTCCTGATGCCCGTTCTTTGCCTGCAGAATGCGGACCAGGGGTTCTCTAATTGGGCACTATGCAAAACCTGTCCCGTGGTGGCGAGGGCCCTCTGTCTTTTGAAGTCCAGATTTAGGTGTTTGGACTATACAGGCACTGCAGTATGACCCCAACAAGGTTATACCAATATTTTAATTTAAGTTTTTTAACAGGGACCACATGTGCCAGAGTGGCACAACTGAGTGTCAGGGTCCTTCAGTTAGTGGGCGAGATGCAGGAGCTGCGCAACTCGTTGGGGACCACAGATGAAGAATAAGGTTCGGTGGGCTGCCACTGCTATGTATTTTGTTTTTTATAGTTTTAAAAATTAGACATTTTCTAAATTTTAAAAAAAATTATATTTTATGATGGAATCCAAAAAAAAAAAAAAGTTAGTGTAATTTCATTTACAAAATACATTAACACAAAACTAATGGGCCCAGAAATATTTGAAGATGAATATTCACATGACCGAGAAGTGATTTGGGTGAGCTTTAAGGGTCCAAAAGGTAAGATGGAGGATAGTGGTTTAGCTAAACATTGTAGTAGAAGTGAGGGTGGCAAATATGTAGGCTAGCACTTTAATGAGTTAATTTTGTAGTGTGCAGGCGCTAGATCGTAAGGATTTCCGTCTGGACGAATATTTATTGAAAAAGAGAAACAGAATCGAACTGGAAACGTAAAGGATTCGTTGGAGGATACGATGGGAAAAGGGCAAAAACGAAAGCCTACGTTGTAACATGTGAAAATGAAACGGAAAAGTCTCGATGGAAACGGACATCCTCGTATTCGTAATCTGACGTACGAACGGACGGAAACTTTACAGGTTTTCAATGCATGCATAGAATCGCTCGCACGCTTATACGAGAACGGAAAAATTTCACAAAAAAAACAGATCGGCGCGAAAACGGAAGTTTTTCTTTGTCTCTCTGAATTGAGCCTAATGTCCTCATTGAGATGAAAGGCAAAAACAACCTTGGGCCAAAATTCCGGTTATCCTGATGCCGTTCAAAATAAGGAGGCTTAATAGAAAGCGCCGCCAGCTCTGAGACGCGACGCACCGAAGTGATAGCAACCAAGAAGGCCACATTAAGAGTCAGAATGGGCAGAGTGGCATTGCGCAGGGGCTCAAAGGGTGGCCCCTGGATAGCAGAAAGCACCAAGTTCAAATCCCACACCGGTAGCAGGGGCTTACACGGTGGATGTACATGAGCAACTCCTTGGAAAAAAGTTTTGACAAGCCTATGGTTGCCGAAAGATCTTTGGAAAAAGATTGCCAAGGCCGAAACCTGTCCTTTGAGGGTACTCAGTTGTAGACCCGACTCCAGACCATGTTGTAAAAACTCCAAAAAGACAATTCTGTGAGTACTCACCTGTAGAATTGCTTTTACTATGCATGGCACGGCCTGCTTCATGAAGTCCTTACATCTGGGTTATTCCGCCACAAGATGGCGCAGTGTACTGCAAAAGAGTTGTGGCTCCTCCCGGTACCATATAAAAACAGCATCACCAATAGACCAATCCAGCGTTGACGAGCAGTTATTCAAGAAGCCGGGAGACAATAAAGGTAAAAAAGGTAACAAAAACCCAACTAATCTTGGAACAATCACCATAAAGAGGCAATCAAGGATAACGATAACAAGGGTGGGGTGAAGCAGGCCCGTGCCATGCATAGTAAAAGCAATTCTACAGGTGAGTACTCACAGAATTGTCTTTTTCCTATTGCATGGCCTGCTTCATGAAGTCCTTACATCTGGGACATCCAAAAGCAGTGTCCGTAAGGTAGGGTGGGATCCCCAAAGAGTAACAACAGGCAGTTCAAACCACTACCGCCTGAAGTACCTTGCGGCCAAAAGCAGCATCAGCTCAGGCCTTAACATCAACCTTGTAAAACTTGGAAAAAGTATGAACAGAAGACTAAGTTGCGGCCTTACAAACTTGTTCAACAGAAGCTTGGTGCTGAAAAGCCCAAGATGCGCCAATAGCACGAGTGGAATGAGCAGTAACCCTAAAAGGGGGAACCTTCCCCCTGGCAGAGTAGGCCTGCTCCACCGCCTGACGGATCCACTTGCTGATAGTGGATTTAGCCGGAGGCAAACCCTTCCTAGGTCCAGCAGGAAGAACAAAAAGAGCGTCAGGTTTTCAGAAAAACTCAGTAGCATCCAAATAAAACTTCAGAGCCCTGACAACATCCAAAGAATGAAGGGTCCGCTCCTTGGAATTAGCAGGGTTAGGACACAAAGAAGGCAAAACAATGTCCTGATTTGAGATGAAAAGCAGACACAAACTTAGGCAAGAAATCCGGCTTAAGCCGAAACACCACCTTATCCTGATGCCTTTCAAAATAAGGAGGTTTGATGGAAAGCGCCGCCAGCTCAGAAACTCGCCTGACCGAAGTAATGGCCACCAAAAAGGCCACCTTGAGAGTTAGAATGGGCAAAGCAGCCCCACGGATAGGCTCAAAGGGAGGACCCTGCAGAGCAGACAACACCAGATTCAGATCCCAAACCGGTAGCATAGGCTTATGTGGCGGACGCACATGAGTAACTCCCTGGAAAAAAGTCTTAACCAAGCGGTGATTGGCAAACGATCTTTGGAAGAAGTTTTAAAGATGAAATATAACCGCGCTGATATTTCTTAAAATTATTAAATTATTGAATTATTATTGCTCAACGTGTGTTAATCCTTTACCCCTATGGATCCCAAATGCACATATTATTCCAAAAACACAGAGCAATCAATGATAAAACAACACACTTTAGGTCAGCTTTAACTCTTAAAACATTATATAAAAAAGTCCAAGCTTCTGGGGTGGTTCCCCAATCTGAGAGTATCCTCTAAGGCCAAGGATTTTAGTGACCTTCTATCACAGGGATGTTCAAAACACTGTAGCAAATTCCACCACGTGTATATAACACCAAATTGCTGATGAGAATCTCGTGCCCACCACCTCCTTCAAAATACTCTTACCAGATATTAATAAGCTTTAGTGCCTTATTAAAAATCCTCCATGTTTTATTCCTCTCTTATTGGATAGGAGAGCCGGTTAAATATTCTGGTCCCCACTTTAACAGGTGGAGGTGTGCTTGAATGCCTTATTAGATCCTCAATATTCCATTCCTCTCTTGTTATTAACAGAGCCGATTTGGTATTCTTATCCCACTTTGGCTTTTAAAATTGTCCCAGATTGGACAAACCACATAGAAAGGAAAAACCAAATAGAAAAATCTAGCGTAATATCGTTTTAATCATGTGCACTGGTTAAGTTAAAAATGCACTCACATAAAAACAATGTATATCAAGTATTTAGGAGACGCCAGGCAAGATTCTCACCAAACCCGCGGCGGACGGATCTTATCAGTACGCGGGCAAGCTACACTCTAGGGATACTTCACTTCCCCTCCCTCCCTTTGATACATCAATCGGCCTAGACACATTGAGGGTTTGGTGAGAATCTTGCCTGGCGTCTCCTAAATACTTGATATACATTGTTTTTATGTGAGTGCATTTTAAACTTAACCAGTGCACATGATTAAAACGATATTACGCTAGTTTTTTCTATTTGGTTTTTCCTTTCTATGTGGTTTGTCCAATCTGGGACAATTTTAAAAGCCAAAGTGGGATAAGAATACCAAATCGGCTCTGTTAATAACAAGAGAGGAATGGAATATTGAGGATCTAATAAGGCATTCAAGCACACCTCCACCTGTTAAAGCGGGGACCAGAATATTTAACCGGCTCTCCTATCCAATAAGAGAGGAATAAAACATGGAGGATTTTTAATAAGGCACTAAAGCTTATTATTATCTGGTAAGAGTATTTTGAAGGAGGTGGTGGGCACGAGATTCTCATCAGCAATTTGCTGTTATATACACGTGGTGGAATTTGCTACAGTGTTTTGAACATCCCTGTGATAGAAGGTCACTAAAATCCTTGGCCTTAGAGGATACTCTCAGATTGGGGAACCACCCCAGAAGCTTGGACTTTTTTATATAATGTTTTAAGAGTTAAAGCTGACCTAAAGTGTGTTGTTTTATCATTGATTGCTCTGTGTTTTTGGAATAATATGATCTTTGGAAGAAAATTGCCAGAATTGACACCTGTCCCTTGAGGGTACTAAGTTGAAGGCCCGAATCCAAACAATGTTGCAAAAATTCCAGAATCCTGGGGATAGAAAACACCCGCCAAGGAAGAGACTTGGACTCACACCAGGCAATGTAAGCATGCCAAATCCTGTTGTAGATAAAGGACGAGGACTTCTTCCTAGCCCTAATCATGGTATCAACAACAGAAGCCGGCAACCCCTTATCCATCAAGATGGAGGTTTCAGCAGCCAAGCCGTTAAAGCCAGCGTTTGTAAATTGGGATGGCACAGTTGTCCCTAAGTGAGCAGATCTGGATCCTTGGCCAAGACATACTGATCTACTGCCAACTGCACGACGTCTGCGAACCACATCCTCCTTGGCCAACAGGGGGCCACCAGAATGGCTGGTACTCCTTCCTGGGCTATCTTGCGCAGCACCCTGCCCAGCAGAGGAAAGGGAGGGAACACATAGAGAAGCCGAAACTCCATCCAAGGCATTGCTAGTGCATCCGTGGCGAATGCCAGAGGGTCCTGTGACAGGGAGACAAACCTAGGAGCTTGTGATTGTGGTGGGACGCAAACAGGTCCACATCCGGATGACCCCAGCGGTGACACAGGGAGTGAAATACCTTGTTGCTGAGGGACCATTCCCCCAGCCGAGACGTCCCCCTGCTCAGGGAGTCGGCCTCCTGGTTCTCCACCTCCGGAATGTAAACCGCCGAGATGCAAGGGACATTCTCTTCCACCCAAGACAGTATCAGGGACACTTCCTTGAGGGCTCGCTTGCTCTGAGTCCCTCCCTGATGATTGATGTAGGCAACCGCCGTCTGGTTGTCCGAGCGGATCTGAACAGCCCGACACCGAAGGTGTGAGGTCAGCTAAGAAAGAACCAACCTGATCACCTTGAGTTCCAGGACATTGATCGGAGCATGGTCCTCCTGGGGGCCCCACTGACCCTGGAACTGAAAAGACTTCTAAACCCCCCCGTTGGGGTTTCTAAGGGTTGTCTGGCCTCCCTCGCCCAAGGTCTGTCAGTGTTCTGTCAGCAGCTGCTTGAGATCAGATACTAAGAACCACGAGCTTGTACACTAGGTACGGTTCAAAGACTGATCTAAGTTTATTCAGAAATCAATGCATATTTATACAGAATGTCACACACAAAAAATGAGTATTTAGCCCCCACCTTTGTAACATAACTAAAAACCTTCACACATAAAGCTGGCAATAAATCTTGTGGTTCCTACGTGAACTATTTTCCTATGCATTTGCTGATAATGAAGTTCAAGGGATTCCCGTGACCTACATCTAGATAAATCACTGAGAGAAGGACATTCCTAAACACTAAAATGTCTGTTGGCTTTATGTGCAGAATATATCACATGTATATCTATATAACTTAGTTTAATATCAAAGTATGGAATACAAAATGGAGTCTTCTTTTTAACATGGCCGCCATTAGGCTAAGCATTTCACCCTTCAAATCCCCTCTTAGATCATCTCTGGATGATCTCCTTTATTCACGTTCTGTGCCTATGGGCTAGGTAAGCCATATATGTAGCAGCTTGGCTCTCAACTTGCAATCAGGCACATAATAAGTTTGAAGGAAACGAAAAGCATAATAATCACAAGATTGTGGTTCTGGTCACTGCGATCACCGTGGCTGGGGCACCAAGGGGGTAGTCTTGCTTCTTTCTGCGATTCAGCTACAGGACCATGGCCGCGTCACCTACTTCAAAAGGATGGGTGGTGTCCTGTGAAGAAAAAGAGATGCGAGACAGAGGTGCAAGCCACATTTCTTTTAACATTATCCAAAGTTTTAATCAGCTTCCTCACATATCCTGTATCAGGTCTAAGTCCCCTCTTTCTAACATAAGAAGGCACCCTAACCCAGGGGGTGGGTAATGGTCTTCCCATTAAAACCTTAAATGGTGAATACCCAGTTACTTTAGAAGGGGTCATCCTAATTACTGACAATGCTACTCATTGAAGGACCCTTTTTCATTTAGCATAAGTTCCCTTCCCCCCTGTGGCTTTTCTGATTTTTTTCCTTTTTGGTTTTCATTCTTTTAACTATTCCTAAGCTCTGAGGGTGGTAGGGGATGTGAAACTTCCACTCTATCCTGAGGGTTTTCTACTAGATCCTAACATACCTTCATGGTAAAGGACAGGCAATTTAAAATTATCTGCAACGGGCATCCCCATCTAGGAATAATTTCTTGTGTGAGAATACTTACCACAGTCCTGGCATCTTCCCTTGTCATCACACAAAGTTCAACCCACCTTGAGAACATATCCACTCTCACTAAAAGGTACTCCTGTCTTTTCCTAATCTAGGCATGTGAGTAAAATCAATCTGTAGATGTGTGAATCGGGTTGTTAGATATGTCAGGTGCTCATGTTTACATGTCGTCTTCCAGCCTCTATGTCCTGCACTATGATATTGGGAAATAAAAAGCGGTGCACTAGCTGTTGCACGGTTTCCCTAGTTTTCACTAGTTTCCCCCTCTTTGCACAAAAGTCCATTCTGGTCTTTGTGCACTCTTACCTTTCCCTTCTGTACTAGCATATTTTTGTAAGTCAGTCAAAGTCTAGTCAGGGAGGGGTATTTCTGGTGCTAACATGGGCATTTACATGTCACAATGTAAAGGGTGTGGCCATTTCCACCACCATTGCACACGAGGCCAGGGCTCTGAGACACACATGACCTGTACCTGCCTAGGGCACACCTTCGAGGAAAAAAAACAGGGCACCTCCATGCGCTTGTGTCCACGGACCACCTGCCATGGTTTTACATTTTGTCCTTGGCAAATCAGTGAAACATCTTGCCATAATCGGGAAAACCTAACCCCGGGGCTGTCACCATAGCATTTTTCAAATACACAAAAGCATTTCATTTAACCATTTAATTTAACCATTTCAGGGTGTCAGGTTTATCAACATGCATCTGAGCTCTGAATATGCTGTCACATTATGAACAATCTGAAATTGGCGGCAGTAACCAATCATACCAAGGAAGGTTAGCGTGTCCTTCTTGGTAAGTGGGCGGGGCAGACCCACAACAGCAGCTACTCTCTCATGGCTCACTTCTCGTATCCCCTGGGAAAGCACAAATCCCAGGTATTCAACCTTTTCTGACACCATCTTATATGTTTCCCACACCCTGTACATACAGATTGCCCACATTAAAAATCATCCTACCTGCATCTACTGCATGTTATGAGCCTTTAAACATCCAAGATGGCGGCTTATGGAAGCCGCCATCTTATCAGGCAGCCTGCAAACAGGAAGTGCCTCCTGACTGTGCTGCTCTGCATTCTGGGACTGCTGACCGTTACCTGACCCCAGCTCTGCTCTGTCTGAGCAAAGCACAGCTATAACCCGCCCCCCTGTACCTCATCCCACTCTCCTCTCCTCAGTAAGTGTGATGTTTCTGAGTCAAGATGGCGGCGCCCGTACCCTAAATTCCTGAACAGAGTTGCAGCCCAGTGGGGGAAAGAATAATAAGTTAGTGACTAAAAACGTAAAATATATTAATTTTAGATGCTGGGGAACCATTTTTTAAGAGTTTGGGCTTTTCATTAAATCACGCTGAAGGTCCGGTTGAAATGAAAGGTGCGTTGTGTCTCCTCATCCACTGGGACGCTTACCAGCCCGTGTCATGAGAAATGGAGGTGAGAAGAGAAGGCACAGACACCATCAGGCACTATTGGGGCAGTTGGTGTCACTAGACCACTTATGGGTCTGGGGTTCAGGACAAATCTCCTAGTTTCAATGTGGCTTTTTAAGGTGTGCAGGGAAAACATCCCACATCCAGTGAGCCCTCAGCCCACAGCTGCGGATCTATGTCCATGTCATCCCTATATGCTTATCTGGTTAAAGTCTGCATACAACCCCCCTTTCCTGTTAAGTTTTATTGTGATTTGCCTAGCAGGTCCTTGCCCAGGATGTTAATAGGACACCCTGGAATAAGTCTGAAACTATGTCTGATTCCCAGTTTAGCCTGAAGGAGGTCAGAAATCAGTAAGGGCGGTGTTGCTGCCAGCTAAGCAGGTTATTTGACATCATGCTAGGGAGAGCTGACTGGATGTGGTGCAGAGGCTGCAGGGTTAATTATTCCTTCCTCATCATAGGGGTTAATTTAGGGAGATCAAAATCATCCCGCAGCTTCTTTCACTGTCAGTTTCCTTTAAAAACTCAGTCTGATGCTGCTCTATTATCAAAGCGTAGCGCGGGCTGAGCCCATCGTAAAAAAAAAACTGTAAATTTTTGCACTTTTCATCTCCATCTGTGACCCCCCCTTCACACACACATTTAATTCCTGCCAGTTTGCGTGTTTTTAACCCATACGCTCCCACAGCATGGAATATCTCTAAAATTATTTTCACATTATCCCAGTTCCAAACTGATGTGGATCAAAGCATCTATGATTTGTTGTTTTACAGTTAAAACATATCTCGGATTCAGATTACCCAGGAAGGTCTGAATAAGAAGCGGTAGCCCATACATCTATGAATCTTTTAAAGAAATCTGAGACAGATACTCTCACTTTCTGTTTACCAGCTATGGCAGTAGACAGAGAAGATTTATGTGGAGAAGCACTCTCAAGCTTTTCTAATTCTTCCTCATGGTATCCTGACCTTTTTCAGCAGTTGGGAAAGGGGTTTCTATATTAACTCTTTCAACTAATTTGCTCCTAGTATTTGCAGCAGGACCCCCATAAAAAGTCCAGCTGTCACTTTCACCTAGCTCCTTTTACTCTTTGGGTTCCTCTATTCCTAGCTGATAAGCTGATCAACAGACAGCTTCTGTCTATCACTGCCCATTTGTTTCCCGACATCAGGGGTTATTAAAACTCTCTTATTAAAACATCTCTTCCTCGGTAAAAGAGGGATAGAGGCTGTTTTTCTTAGGTGGTACATAAGGCCAGGGGACCTTAGTTTTAGGCCTAGACTTTTGTTTACATTTTAAATTTGTTCCTAGCTTGTGTTCCAGGGCATGAAATCCAGGGGACTCTTGTCTCCTGAATTGGATGTCCTTTTGGCACTTTTAGTTATCTTTCTAAACCAATAGGGAGCATATTCTAGCCAGTTTTCACCTCCCTTCTTCATAAAATCTTTATCCCAATTTTGGTCTCCTTGATAATATAAGAACGCCTATTGATCACCCAAACAAACCTTTAATCATTATATCCATGTAAAACTTGTCATTATCTCCAACCTGTGGGAATGGACTGGAGCTACCCAAGGATCTACATAATAATCAGACTTCGATATTCTAATTACAAATTTCTTACAAGTTTCCCCTTATCAAAGGTTTAGATTTGCTATCATTCTTCCCATATTACACAGTAATTCAAGGCGTGCTTACCTTCACACCTATCAGTAACAGTGGTTTAAGGCGTGCTCACCTTCACACCTATCAGTCCCACACAACAAAGACAAATTATCTTACACTTCTATGCGACAGAGATGAAAAAGCAAAAGTTTGAGACAGAACACTGAACACCTTGTCAGGGAGCCTTTTATCTAGTAGCGCTACTCTTATTTTCCTTAGGGCACTTCTCAGAGTCCCTTTTTCTTTTAGGGCACTTCTCAGAGTCCCTTTTTCTCTTAGGGCACTTCTCAGAGTCCCTTTTTCTCTTAGGGCACTTCTCAGAGTCCCTTTTTCTCTTAGGGCACTTCTCAGAGTCCCTTTTTCTCTTAGGGCATTTCTCAGAGTCCCTTTTTCTCTTATCTGTCTCTCGGGACAGTTTCTAACCCTTCCAATTTACCCCACTAGGTTCTTAATAGGTCCACACTATGGCAGAGGTCTCGGTAAGTGAAAATATGAATCCACCTACTTAGACTTGCACGGCGGATCCCACCCGCTGCCACCATTGATTGTTGGGGTTTCTAAGGGTTGTCTGGCCTCCCTCGCCCAAGGTCTGTCAGTGTTCTGTCAGCAGCTGCTTGAGATCAGATACTAAGAACCACAAGCTTGTACACTAGGTACGGTTCAAAGACTGATCTAAGTTTATTCAGAAATCAATGCATATTTATACAGAATGTCACACACAAAAAATGAGTATTTAGCCCCCACCTTTGTAACATAACTAAAAACCTTCACACATAAAGCTGGCAATAAATCTTGTGGTTCCTACGTGAACTATTTTCCTATGCATTTGCTGATAATGAAGTTCAAGGGATTCCCGTGACCTACATCTAGATAAATCACTGAGAGAAGGACATTCCTAAACACTAAAATGTCTGTTGGCTTTATGTGCAGAATATATCACATGTATATCTATATAACTTAGTTTAATATCAAAGTATGGAATACAAAATGGAGTCTTCTTTTTAACATGGCCGCCATTAGGCTAAGCATTTCACCCTTCACCCCCCAACCGGTCAGACTGGCATCTGTGGTGACAGTCTCCCAGCACTGGGGCAGAAATGCCCTGCCCACTAGAAGTTTCCTTGAGTCCAGCCACCATGAGAGGGACTGTCTAGCCAGGGGGGACAGAGCAAATTCCTGATCCAGGGACACAGGGTCCCGATTTCAGGTGCAAAGGGGACCGCCTCGAAGCAGGACACCATCAGGCCCACTAACTGCATCCCTTGCCGGATGGAGGGATGGGGACATAAGAGCAGAGTCCGTGCCTGCTTCAGAAGGCCCTCCACTTTCAGCTGAGGCAGTAATACCTTGACCTGAGAGGTATCCAGAGTCATGCCCAGAAAGGACCTCACCAAAGACGGAGACAGTGAAGACTTGGGGTAGTTGATCACCCAGCTGAAGGACTCGAGAGTGGAGGTCACCACCTGAGTATCCTTCTCGGCCTGATGAAGAGACTAAGCCGCAATCAGAATGTCGTCCAGGTAAGGAAGGATGCGAATGCCCTGATTCCGCAGCAGAGCTATCACGCCCGCCAGCACCTTGGTGAACACCGAGGCGCTGAGGTGATACCGAACGGTAAAGCCACAAACTGGTAATGCTGATCCTCTAGAGCAAACCTGAGAAATCTCTGATGACCTGGAAAAACTGGCACGTGAAGATAAGCATCCTTGATGTCCACGGAGGTCATGAAGTCGCCTGGGCGAAGGGTACTGACAGCCGAGCGTAGCGTCTCCATGCGAAAGTGCTTGAACCTGACAAACTTGTTGAGACCTTTCAGGTCCAGGATGGGCCTCAAAGACCCGTCTTTTTTGTGGACCGTGAAAAGATTGGAGTAGAACCCCTGACCCCGTTCCTGGGGAGGTACCAGGCAAATAACTCCTGACTCCAACAGACGTTGAACCGCAAGGCGCAAACCCTGAGCTGACAGAGGGTTTTGAGACATCCGGGATCTGATGAATCTTGGGGGTGGCCAGTCTGCAAACTCTATCTTGTAACCAGAGGACACCACCTCCTGAATCCACCAGACTGAGACACGAAGCCTCCAGACGTGAGCAAAGAGCCGAAGCCGCCCCCCACCCGGATGGGTGAGGGCGCCTCCTCATGCCTGAGGGGGCTTGGGAGGAGGTTTGGGCTTGGGACCCCATGAGAGACCAGGACGACCATGGGATCTGCCACGGCCCCAAGAATCTCTGCCGGTACCCGAAAAGAGGGAGCCTCGACCTCCTCTGGGAGCACGAAAGGAGGAGAGGGAAGTGGAGGGCCCCCGAAAGGGCCGAGGCCGTCTCTTACGCTGAGGCAGCCTACCATCCTTGGCTAGAACATCCAGACACTCACCAAAGAGCTGCAGCCCCGCAAAGGGGAGCCCAGTGAGAGTCTTCTTAGCAGCAGCGTCAGCTGCCCACTGACGCAACCAAACAGAGCCGCTCATAGCCACCAAAAATGCAGAGAGGTGTTGGACAGCCCTAGAATGGGAGCGTCCACCTCAGGGGGAAACGACCATCACTTAACTAGGTCAGCAGGAAAGGGATACTTCTTATCCAACCCTTTGGGCACCACGGGCAATCTACTAGGACGTTCCCACTCCTTGAGCACTATATTAGTGAAATGGCTCTGCTCAGGGAACTCCAGACACTGCTTATCAGGACAAAAGAGCTCACCCTGCTTCCTCTTAGCCACCTCAGGGGGGACAATGTGCAAGATTTAAAAAAATGTGAGACAACAGACTCATCAGTGTCCTCGAACCATGAATCCTCCCCAGACTCAGACCCAGGGTCACTGTCGCAGCCCACCTGCTGGTCCCCAGAGGAGTCAGAGCCCAGGAAAAGCTCCCCCTCCTTTAGGGAGTAATGGTCACCAAAAACATACATTTCCTCATACTCCTCAGTAAAGAGGGAGGGCGTGGGAGCCAGGTGCTGCTTCTTGCCAGATGCCTTACGTGGAACAGGCCTGGCAAGCTGCCTTTCAATGCTGGCCACACGAGGCCAGGGATGGGGGGTCCCCAAACACCAGAGACATAAGTCACATAGTCCCCAAAACACTCACCCCCTCAGAAGCTAGGACAGGAACTCCGCATCCATAGTAGGCTCACCATAAAGCCTATGGCCGGCTACCCTTTGTGGTATAGGGTCTGCGGCTTGGAGCAACGCTCCTTGAGCACTTGACCCTAGTGGTCCTCTACCTTCACCCGATCCGTCAGCCGTCAGAGGCTGGGAGGCACAGAGGGTCCAGAAACAGGTGGAAATAGACATGCAGGGCCGCAGGCTTGGTTGCCCCGCTCACCTGCGCAATATAAAGAGCCATCTTCTATCTTCACAGAATCACTGCAGAGAAAACACTGGATTGGTCTATTGGTGATCCTGTTTTTATATGGTACCGGGAGGAGCCACAACTCTTCTGCAGTACACTGCGCCACCTTGTGGCGGAATAACCCAGATGTAAGGACTTCATGAAGCAGGCCGTGCCATGCAATAGGAAAATCCTGGAAATGGAGAAAGTGCGACAAGGAAAAGACTTAGACTCGCACCAGGTAATGTAAGCATGCCAGACCCTATAATAAATCAAAGAAGAGGATTTCTTCCGAGCCTGAATCATAGTACTGACGAACGAAGCCAGCAAACCCTTATCCATCAGGATGGAGGTTTCAGCAGCCAAGCCGTCAAAGCCAGCGTTTGTAAATTGGGATGGCGCAACTGCCCCTGAGTGAGGAGCCCTGGATCGTCGGGCATGACGAAGTGATCCACCGCCATTTGGACGACGTCCGCGAACCATACTCTCCTCAGCCAGTGGGGGGCCACCAGAATGGTCGGTACCCCCTCTTGGGCTATCTTGCGCAGCACCGGACCCAGGAGAGGAAAGGGGGTAAATGCATAGAGGAGCCGGAAATCCGTCCAGGGAATAGCTAGAGCGTCCGTGGTGACGGCCAGAGGATCTCTTGAAAGAGAGAGACAAATCTTGGAAGCTTGTGATTTTGAGGGGATGCAAACAGGTCCACGTCTGGCTGACCCCATCGGCGACACAGGGCATGAAAGATCTTGTTGTCAAGAGACCATTCCCCTGGCGAGACGTCCCCTGCTCAGCGAGTCCGCCTCCTGGTTCTCCACCCCTGGGATGTAAACCGCTGAGATGCAGGGAATATTCTCCTCTGCCCAAGACAATATCAGGGACACCTCCTTGAGGGCTAGTTTGCTCCGAGTCCCGCCCTGATGTTTGATGTAAGCAACAGCCGTCTGATTGTCTGAGCGGACCAGGACCGCACGACCCCGTAGATGGGGAGTCAACTGGAAGAGAACCAACCTGATCGCTCTCAGCTCCAGGAGACTGATGGGCATGTGGGCCCCACTGGCTCTGGAACTTCAGCGATTGCCAAAACCCTCCCCAACCGTTCAGACTGGCATCCGTGGTGACAATCTCCTAGCACGGAGGCAGAAAGGACCTGCCCGCTAGAAGATTCCTCGAGTCCAACCACCACAATTTCCTGCTCCAGGGATTCCTGTTTCCGATCCCAAACGGTCAAGAGGTTCAGCTGAAGAGGTCTCATGTGGAACTGGGCGAAGGGTACAGCCTCGAAGAAAGACACCATGAGGCCCACCAACTGCATCCCCAGACGGATGGAGGGATGGGGACACGACAGAAGGGCTTGCGCCTGCATCTGAAGGCCCTCCACCTTCTGCTGAGAAAGAAACACCTTGACCTGAGAAGTATCCAGCGTCATGCCCAGGAAGGACCTCACCAATGATGGAGTGAGCGAAGACTTGGGATAATTGATCACCCAACCGGAGGACTCGAGGATGGACACAACCACCTGAGTATCTCTCTCGGCCTGATGAAAAGATTGAGCAGCAATCAAAAGGTGGTCCAGGTAAGGAAGAATGCGAATGCCCTGGCTCCTCAGGAGGGCCATGACACCTGCCAGCACCTTGGTGAATACCCGAGGGGCCGAAGTGATACCGAACAGCAAGGCCACAAACTGGTAGAGGAGGGAGGACACCCCTGCTCAGTAGCCCCCGCCAAGGAGCGCAATGCGCCCGCAGCGGCGGGGCAACAGTCGGACGGCTGCCTGAACGCGGCCGGCCCCGGCACCCCCCCGGCCCAGCTTGCAGGCCGAAAGGTCCCCGCTCCTGATGGAGGAGGAGAAGGGGAGGGGGGAGGAAGGAAGGGGGGCGACCGCATGGAAACCCCACACACACAGCAAAAAAGGCAAGTGGAGTAAAACACAGACAAGTGTGCACAATCACAATGACAAGTAATAAAGCATGTGAGATAAAACAATCCAGAGTGGTTTCTCCCTTCCCCCATCTAGGCTCACCATTAGCCTATGGCCGGCTACCCATTGGGTACAGGGTCTGCGGCCCAGAACATAGCTCTATGAACACCCAACCCCAGGTGTTCCCCTACCTTCACCTGAACCGTCAGCCGGGGCTGGGAGGCAGAAAGGGGTCCGGAACAGGTGGGAATAGGCTTGCAGGGCCGACGGGCTTGGGATGCCCCGCTCTCCTGCAACTAACCAGAGAGAGAAAATCTTCTGTCTTCGCAGTCAGGACTGCAGAAAAACTCTGGTGTTTCTGGGTAATTCCTGCCCTTTTGTGGGCCGGGAGGAGCCACAAGTCTTTCTGCAGTCGACTGCGCCACCTTGTGGCGGATTACCCAAATGTAAAGAATTACAGATGAAGCAACCCGTGCTGGATACCAGAAAATAGATTGAAGCAGAGAAACCACAGCAAGGTATGTACAATGGCTGATTGGCAGGGTTTCTCACAGCCGGGCATCCCCAAGAATATAGACCAAAACCCTGGATAGTGAAAAAATACAATTCTGTGAGTACTCACCTGTAGAATTGCTTTTACCATGCATGGCACGGCCTGCTTCATGAAGTCATTACATCTGGGTTATTCCGCCACAAGGTGGCGCAGTGTACTGCAGAAAAGTTGTGGCTCCTCCCAGTACCATATAAAAACGAAATTACCATAGACTTATCCAGTGTTGACAAGCAGGTTTTTCAAGAAACCGGGAGATAATAAAGGTAAAACAGGTAACAGAACCCCAACTAAATTGGAACAATCACCATAAAGAGGCAACCAAGAACAACAATAACAAGGGTGGGGTGAAGCAGGCCGTGCCATGCATGGTAAAAGCAATTCTACAGGTGAGTACTCACAGAATTGTCTTTTTCCCATTGCATGGCACGGCCTGCTTCATGAAGTCATTACATCTGGGACTTCCAAAAGCAGTGTCCATAAAGTAGGGTGGGATCCCCAAAGAGTAACAGCAGGCAGTTTAAACCACCGCCGCCTGAAGTACCTTGCAGCCAAAAGCAGCATCAGCTCAGGCCTTAACATCAACCTTGTAAAACTTGGAAAAAGTATGAACAGAAGACCAAGTTGCGGCCTTACAAACTTGTTCAATGGAAGCTTGGTGCTGAAAAGCCCAAGACGCACCAATAGCACGAGTGGAATGAGCAGTAACCCTAAAAGGGGGAACCTTCCCCCTGGCAGAGTAGTCCTGCTCCACCGCCTGACGGATCCACTTGCTGATAGTGGATTTAGCCGGAGGCTGACCCTTCCTAGGTCCAACAGGAAGAACAAAAAGAGCGTCAGAGCAACCAAATAAAACTTCAGAGCCCTGACAACATCTAAAGAGTGAAGGGTCGCTCCTTGGAATTAGCAGGGTTAGGACACAAAGAAGGCAAAACAATTGGCCTGATGCAGAGCCTCCTCGTTCAGCTATCCCGTGCGTTTTCCCGTTGTTTTTGGGCTGTGATCGGGTCAGGAAAGGGTGCTACGTTGCTTTTTGTGTGCATGTATGCGCTCAGGTGTTTCTGCAGGCGGTCGATTGGTCTGTTTTTTAATTGATTCAGAGCCTTGATTTCCGATTGAAAGAAGCCCAATTTAACGAGGGTGTCGACGCTTCACTTACGGGCAGTCTTAGCAGCCGTATTTGATCTTTGTGACTTGGAAATGCATTCTGCTGTGCGTGAGCATCAAAGGCGTCAGCTACGCGGCCTGGTTCTTTTGAACATGGCAGAAACCAGGCTGCACCGAACACGTCTGGACATCGATGGCATGCATGACCTTGAGCTATTCGAGCTCACCCGCCTTAACCGTGTTTCTCTCCAGGACTTGTATAGGCAGCTGCGGCCATGGTTAGCCCGCACCACAAGGAAGGGGCATGCAATTGCAGGTATGACCAAATTGGTTGGCTGCCTGCAGTTTTTGGCAAACGGCTCGTTCCAGAGACTGGGTGCCTTCTATGCTGAGCCGCAGCCTTACCAAGTTTTTGGATGGCATGGCTACCCTGGCACCAAAATATATATTTTTCCCTGACACAGCGGAAGCCTGGAATGCGTTTAAGTTGTGCTTTTATAATATAGCTGACATGCCAACGTATGTGTTTAAAAATAGTTGTTGCCATCCAGCATGATTTTTCTGATTGGTCTGTGCCTGTACCCCACTAATCTGTTATAGACTCCAATGAAACAGTAGAAGTTAACCCTCACTTACTTACCAGTATTTCCTCCTATGGCTTTGTTTGTGATTCGCCACTATACCTTTCTGTCCTGGCCCTCTTAGCTATGTTGCATCCCAGAGTCATTGTACAGGAGTGTGCTGGGTGGATGTGCATGTTGCTTCATCAGAACTGTGCTTTGCACTGACACTGCCCAGCTGACCAATTGTCCCTGTTCACTAATGCTGGAATGCTAAACAGCACATTATTGAGCCTCTTCCCCTTAGGCCTCTGCCTGTTGTTCCCTGTTCTTAGCAGTTTAAAGTAACCTAACATGCCGTATTTTTAAGTAGCATGTAAGGTACTTGTGGCTCTTCCTTAGTAGCATGATGGTACTTGTTTTGATACACTTTAGATGTTTGTTGTTTAGGTTTCTCTGTCTCGGTTAGTTATGGGGCCTGCCACTACATATGTGGCAAAGGGGCCCATTTGTCATGTGTTCTTTGTATTATGGTGTGTGCTTATTTTTTGTATCTTTTTTGGCAGGTGATTCTGGCTATCCATTGCTCCCCTGGTTACTCACCCCCATCCTCCACCCATCCTTGCAGGCCCAGGAGCGGTATAACACTGCACATAGGAGGACTCGCTCAGGGGTGGAACGTGCCTTTGGCTTGTTGAAGATACGCTTCCGTTGTCTGGACTAGACTGGGGGTGCCTGGCAGTATGAGCCCGCCAAGGTCCTCCAAATAATTGTTGCGTGTGGGGTCCTGCACAACCTCGCCATCCGTAGCCGGATTCCCAGATACAGTGACCTGGCTGAGGACGCTTTAGTCATTTCAGAAGATGTAATACCTCCCTACTCTGGAACACAAAGTGGTTCGCAACAGGCGATCGGTTCCCAGCTTGTGGACAATGTTTTTGCTTTATTTTCATGCATTTTAGGCAATGTGTGCCTTTCTTATTTTGTGTGATCCCCACAAAAAAAAGGGACAAACATTGTGGAAAAATGTTTAGGCTGTTAATGTGGGGTTGTTTAAGAGCATGTGTTTGGGGTTACGGTAGTCTTGTGTCCTGCTCCCCAGAATCAATACATAAACACATGCCTTCAGTGGTAGGTAGAGTAGGAGGTTGAAGTTGATGGATGGGGTTGCTGCATGTTAGCGGCAATATGAGCAAGGCCGGACACATTTAGATTCCAAACCTCTAGTTGTTGTGACATAGAGGTGATTTGTGAACACACTGTGTCATTAAACCTCTGTGTGTTAGCTGCAAACTCCACGTTTTCCTGGTGCCATGCTTCCTCTATTATCTGCAGATGTCTCCTCTGGCTGATATGGCGACATTGCTGGGTTCCGCCACTGGCACAGGTGGGTGCGTCTGGTACTGATTGAGTGGCTGCAGGTGGCTGGCTGGGCGCAGAGTCTGTTGTGCGGCCAATGTTCACGGCAGCAGAGGTTTGTGCCCCTGAGGTATGGGTAGTGGACATCAGGGGCTGCACTTGCTGGGGCTGGTGTGTTGGATGTTGTCCCACAGCAGACTTGTGTCCTCCTCCTCCAAATCCCGAATTACTTCAATAATGGGTGGGCTGGGTAGGGTCTGCCAAGAAAGGTAGCAGGTAGTGAGGCCACTATTTTAACTTAAATGTAGGCAAGTGCTATTTTATTTGGGCGGGTGAATATAGGTCAACACATGCTCTTCCGCTGGTGTTAGGAGGATTTTAGTAGGGATACCACCCCCTGTCTGCAGGCTGGGAAAGAGTAAAGCACACCTAATAAGTGTTACATACTGCTACAAAGAAGGCTGTCCATTCAGTTACACTCGAAATGGGCTTTACCTCTGCTGGCGGCACATGTCCATTTTTTTCCCCATAATATTTAACCCTTTAAGTGCCAGCCTACCTGCAGCATTTCCCACTCCCTGTTGCCAGACCATGTTTCACTATTTTGCGCTACACATGTTCAACTGTCATTTTTGAAAGGATTTCCAGGGATTTCCCAGGAAAATTATATATTGTTTTTTTTCAGCAGAGTCTGGGCTTTAACATGAAATGTCTTGTTTGTATTTTTTAGGTGTATTCTCAATATTTTTGGGTGAAATATGTGAAAAAAATAAAAAAAAAATTGTTTTTTACAATTTGTAGTGTTTTTTTGTAATAAAAAATGTAAGTTTGTCAATAAAATTTTATTGCGTGTGAAATCTCCCAGTTACAGCGATACCACATATGTATAGGTAGACACCCTTTCCTGTCCAGGAGACTCCCCCAAACTGAAATAGCGCTTTAGGGGATTTTCAGAAAAAAATACAACTGTGATATGCGCTATGCGCACCTTGCAGTTTTACCAGAAAAACAACCCTTTACATTTGAAATACCCCCAACAAACTATATATTCTCTGGGAGTACACACCTCAAGCTTTGTACCAGGCTTGTTGATGTGCCCATAGTTTTCTGGAAGTAATTCCTCAATGTATTCTTTGGTTGCAAAGAGTTTCCCCAAAAAAGGATAAAAAAGCAGAATCAAAGCCACATTTTCCTAAAAAAACTATATACAAACAAGAAAAAACAAGTTTAATCTGAAAAAGCAACATTCCCCGAACAGAACAACACCCAACATGCATAGGTTCTGTCAAGGGAAGATTTGCCAAACACCCCAAAGTAAAGCATGTGCGTAACGGTAATTTTACTTGAAAATTTCAGTTCTGCAGACAAAGTTCGCACCTTGCGATTTTTCAACCAAAACAACCCTTTACATTTGGAATATCCCCCATAAACCATATATTCCCTGAAAGTACACATGTTAAGCTTTCTAAGCGTACCCAGCTTGTTGTAGTGGGCTCATCTTCTTCTTCTGGAATTAATTCCTCAAAGAATTCTTTGGTTGCGCAGGGTTTCCCTAAAAAATGTATAAAAAAGCTGAATAAAAAACACCTTTTCCTAAAATATAAATATGCAAACCAGAAAAAACAAGCTAAGTCTGAAAGCGCAAGGTCTCCCGAACAGAATACCCAACATGCAGAGGTACTATTAACCCTTTTAATTGCCAGCCTACTTGAGATTTTGTCACCCTCTGTTGACAGGTCATTTTTCCCCATTTTGCGCCATGTTTTGCGCCATTTTTGCTGTAATTTTCAGGAAAATTATATTTATTTTTTTTGCAGCAGAGTTTAGGCTTTAACATGAAATGTCTTGTTTGAAAATTTTATTTTGTTTTTTACAATATTATTAAGTAAAAAATAAATAAATAAATAAAAACATTTTTAGAAAATTGCCTCCTTTATTTTAAATAAAAAATGTATTTTATTAAGGAAAAGCATATTGCATGTGAAAGCCCCATTTCTACCGATTAGAACGGTACCACATATTTATCGGTAGCCCCCCGTTCCTGCCCAGGAGACCCCCCTAACTGAAACAAGTAATCTATAACATTTACAAATAAAATACAACTACCATCCACACTACAAAGGGTTAAATCGAGAAAAAAAAATGACATAGGGTCCACCCTCCCTGGGGGGATTTTTAAGGGTTAAAAACCCTTAAAAATCCCCCCAAAAAATTGACATGGGGTCCCCCTTACCCAAAGTAACCAGCCCGAGACCAGCTATGCAGGGCTTGTGGAAACAGGGCACAGGGGCCAGCTTTTGTGGCCCCTGGCCCTGCAGGCTACAAGCCCGCATAGCCCTTGGGCCCGGGCTCTTCTGCCCCCCCTGGGCTTTGGGGAGGTAGGTAATGGGGGTGCCAGGGGTTAATGGCAAGTCACCTGCTAGTCACAGGTGACTTGCCACCTCCCCCAGCCTTGTGAACTGGTATAGGGGTCATGGACCCCTTACCAGTTCACAATGGGTTAAATGTAAAAAAAAAACCACACACAAAAAAAAAATTATTTTATTATTATTTTTTTTTTAATACTTACCTCCCATCCATCCTGGAGCACTGTGTCCCTTGGCGATCCCTGGCTTCTGCTCACCTGCTGGAAGCCTTTTATAGCTGCTGGATGACAGAACACAAAGGGTCTCATGGACCCCTTACCAGTTCACAAGGGGTTAAATGTTGAAAAAAAACACCACACATTAATAAAAAGTATTTTATTAAAAAAAAAAAAAAATTTTTACTGTACTTACCTCCGATTGCAAGCTCTTGTCCCTCGCCGCTCTGCTGACAGATGCCGGTGATCGGCATCCAGAGAAGGAGGAGGCAGGAGATCAGAGGATCTCCTGTCACCTCCTTCCAGGGCACCGGCATCTGAGAAGCTGAGAGAGCTGAAGCCGGTGATCGATCGGGGCCGGGATGACGTCATAAGCCCCAAGGGGGCGGGGCTTAGCGGAAAGATGGCGGCCACCATCGAGGATGAAAGGGGAGAGAGCCTCTCGGGCTCTCTCCTGAAGATCGGTAAGTCCTGGGGGGGGGGGGATCGGAGGCCCCCCAGGTGAAGAGGAGGGACAGCGGGAGCCAGCGCACATGGAGGTAAGTGAATGTCATTTTTTTTTTTTTTTTTTTACAGTTAGCAGCTTCTGCTGCCAAAGCGGGGGGGGCCTATTCCGGGGGCTCTCCTGGAGCCATCCGACCCCCCACGAGGGATCGGAATGGCACCAAATTAAAGAGGAGACCCGGCTGGATCCAACAAGGGGTCAGGTGAGTATTTTTTATTTTTTAAACCAGAAGCGGGGAAAGTCAAGCACGTAACACCTACGGGCTTGGCACTTAAGGCCCAGCCAAGCCGGCACGTAGGTGTTACGTGCTTGGCAAAAAAAGGGTTAAGGTCCCAAAATTTTCTTTTAATTTGCTCAACATCCCTCCTCACCGAACCTACACTATTCACTTGCCGGCAAATTTGCTCCCAAATCTCCTGCTTGGCCTGTTTTGGAGTTGACTTTGAATTACGCCCAAATAGGGCATCTAATGGAACGGGCGGGAAGAGTCCTACAGGGCCGCAGGCTAATAGCCACGCTCACCTGCGAGTAGAGAGAGACATTTCTCGTCCTTAGCAGTCCAGACTGCAGAGAAAATCTGGGGATTTGTGGGAGGTCCCTGGGTATTTGAGGGGCTGGGAGGAGCCTATTTTCGATGTCTCTGCAGTCCAGCGCCATCTGGTGGAGTAATACCCACGTGTAAGTAATCTATCTGGAGCAGGACGTACTGTATACTAAGAATAACGCCTCACACAAATAGCGCCACCTGCCGCAAAACGTAGTACAAAGCAGCGAGGCGGCGAAAACAGTTAAACACATAGTAACCCGAGCACACTACGGGGAGGGAGAGAGGAGGGCAAGCGAGCAACGGCGAGGGCCCAGGCCAGGGACGTGGGGGGGGGAAGGGGGCCCCAAAACACCAGAACAAGTAAACAGTCCCCAAAAAACACTCACCCCCTCAGAAGCTAGGACAGGAACTCCACATCCCTAACAGGCTCACCATAAAGCCTATGGCCGGCTAACCTTTGTGGTACAGCGTCTGCGGCTTGGAGCAGCACTCCTTGAGCACTTGACCCTAGTGCTCCTCTACCTTCACCCGATCCGTCAGCCGAGGCTAGGAGGCACAGAGGTCCATAAACGGGTGGAAATAGACATGCAGGGCCACAGGCTCGTTTGCCCTGCTCACCTGTGCAATATAAAGAGCCATCTTCTATCTTCGCAGAAATCACTGCAGAGAGAACACTGGATAAGTCTATGGTAATTCCATTTTTATATGGTACCGGGAGGAGCCACAACTCTTCTGCAGTACACTGCGCCACCTTGTGGTGGAATAACCCAGATGTAATGACTTCATGCAGCAGGCTGTGCCATGCAATGGGAAAAAAACTATTCTGTGATTACTCACCTTGTAGAATTGGTATTATAAGTATGCAGCACGTCCTGCTCCAGATTCATAACAGATGGGATTACTTCCGCTAGAGGGCGATTGACTGCAGAGATGGCAAATAGAGACCCCTCCCAGTCCCATATATACCCGGGATCTCCCACAAATTCCCCAGTATTGAAAAGCAGTAAGGATAACCAGGAGAAGCCAATGATAATCAACAACGTTAACAAGGATAACAATCACCATACAGAGGATCCAAGATAATGCAAACAGGGTGGGGTGGAGCAGGACGTGCTGCATACTTATAATACCAATTCTACAAGGTGAGTAATCACAGAATTGTATTATTCTAAGTATGCAGCACGTCCTGCTCCAGTAATGATTCATTACGTCTGGGACATCCAATAGCAGTATCCGTAAATAGGGTGGGATCCCAAAAGGCAACAACGCACAGTTCAAACCACTGCCACCTGCAGAACTTTGCGGCCAAAAACAGCATCCGCTGAGGCCCGAACATCAACCTTGTAAAACTTGGAAAAGGTATGAGCAAAAGACCAAGTAGCAGCCTTATAAATCTGTTCAACAGAAGCCTGGTGCTGGAAGGCCCAGGAGGCCCCAACAGCACGGGTAGAATGAGCAGTAACACGGAAAGGAGGATTCTTTCCCCTAGCAGAATAGGCCCTAAAAAATACCATTTTGTGAGTACTCACCTGAAAAATGGATATTGTCAGTGTGCCACACACCCCCGCTTCCCCTTTAATTCTTACGATTGGGTTACTCACCGCAGGTGACGACGTTGCAGAGAGGAAGTCTTGTAACGAGCCCCCTTCCGGCCTATATATACCTGGTACCTCCCACTTAACACCAGTGATTTAAAAAGCAGAAAGACAAGGTACCAGTAAATCTAACGGTAACCTCAAAATAAATAAAAGCTTCACCATATAAAGGATTCGGGATACCGAAAAGGGCGGGGTGAAGCGGGGTGTGTGGCACACTGACAATATCCATTTTTCAGGTGAGTACTCACAAAATGGTATTATTCTCAGTGTGCCACACACCCCGTTTCCCCTTTAATTCTTACGACTGGGACATCCAAAAGCAGTGTCCACAAGGGATGGGTATCCGAAGGCAAAAATGAAGCATAACTTAAATGACTGCAGTCTGCAGAACTTTGCGGCCAAAAACAGCATCCGCTGAGGCCCGCACATCAACTTTGTAAAACTTAGAAAAAGTATGAACAGAAGACCAAGTAGCGGCCTTACAAACTTGTTCAACAGAAGCTTGGTGCTGAAAAGCCCAAGACGCTCCAACGGCGCAAGTAGAATGAGCAGTGATACGAAAAGGGGGAACTTTCCCCTTAGCAGAATAGGCCGCAATAACGGCCTGACGTATCCATTTGCTAATGGAAGACTTGGCCGGTGCCAAACCCTTCTTAGGCCCACAGGGCACAACAAAAAAGGCATCCGTTTTACGAAAAGGAGACATAATAATCAAATAGTACTTAACACAGCATACTACATCCAAACAATGCAAAACCCTCTCTTTGTCATTCTTAGGATTAGGACACAAGGAGGGAAGAACAATATCCTGATTCAAATGAAAAGCAGAAACAACCTTAGGAAGAAAGTCTGGTTTGAACCGAAAGACCACTTTATCCTGATGCCTCTCAAAGTAGGACGCCTGAATAGACAAGGCCGCCAACTCCGAGACACGCCGGACCGAAGTGATAGCTACCAAGAAGACAATCTTCTGAGTCAGGGTAGACAAAGCAATATCTTGCAAAGGCTCAAAAGGAGGAGCCTGAAGAGCAGAAAGAACCAAATTCAAGTCCCAAACAGGGAGTAATGGTTTCCTGGGAGGCCGCACATGCGTAACCCCCTGGAAAAAAGTTTTAACTAAAGCAAAACGCTTCTGAAAAAAGATAGATAAGGCAGAAACTTGCCCTTTCAACGTACTTAGCTGAAGACCAGAGTCAAGGCCAGATTGTAAAAACTCCAGAATCCTGGAGACCGAAAAGACCCTACAAGGAAAAGATCTAATCTCACACCAAGCAATATAGGCTTTCAAAGTCCTATAGTAGATGATAGAAGACCACCTCTTCCGGGCACTGATCAGAGTCTTAACGACTGAGTCAGAAAGACCCTCCTCCTTCAAGATGGGAGGTTTCAGCAGCCAGGCCGTCAAACCCAGCGTTGGTAAATTGGGGTAACACAACCGACCCTGAGTGAGCAGATCGGGCCGAAGAGGCAGAACGAACCGGTCCACTGCCAGCCAAACAATGTCTGCGAACCATACTCGCCTTGGCCACCTTGGGGCCACGAGAATGGCGGACACCCTTTCCAGAGCCAGCTTCCGTACCACCCTGCCCAGCATGGGTATCGGAGGAAACAGGTACAGAAACCCCAGATCCCCCCAGCTCAGAAACATGGCGTCCACTGCCAGAGCCAAAGGATCCTGGGAGAGCGACACGAAGTTCGGGAGCCTGCAATTGTGACAAGAGGCAAACAGGTCCACCTCCGGTGTCCCCCACCGGAGACACAGTGAGCGAAAAACCTGAGGATGGAGAGCCCATTCTCCCAGACAGGAAGAGCCCCTGCTCAACCGGTCCGCTTCCTGGTTTTCCACCCCTGGAATGTACACCGCCGAGAGACAAGGAACATGGGCCTCCGCCCAGTTCAGGATCAGGGACACCTCTCAGAGCACCCAGACTGCGAGTCCCTCCCCGATGATTGATGTAAGCAACCGCTGTTCGATTGTCTGAACGAACCTGGACCGGAAGGCCCAGAACGTGTTGAGTCAGAAGAGCAAGAACCCGACGGATGGCTCTCAGTTCCAGAATATTGATGGGTAAGTGGGCCTCTTGAGGTCCCCACTGCCCCTGGAACTGAAGCTCCTTCCAGAATCCCCCCATCCGTCCGTGGTAACAATTTCCCAAAGAGGGGTCAGGAAAGACCTGCCCTTCACGAGATTGGCCGAGACCAACCACCATTGGAGGGACTGCCGGACCCGGGAGGACAACTGGAAGGGCCGATCCAGCAACCGAAGCTGCCGGTCCCAGGACGCCAACCGATAGAGCTGAAGCGTCCTCGTGTGAAATTGAGCAAAAGGAACTGCCTCGAACGAGGCAACCATCAACCCTACCAGCCTCATCCCCAGACGGATGGACGGCCGAGGATTGGAAAGTAGGACCCGAGCCAACTCCTGAATCAGATAAATTTTGGACTGAGGGAGAAACACCCTGTGTTGACAAGAGTCCAACTGCATCCCCAGAAAGGACACCACCCTGGCCGGAGCGAGGGAGGACTTGGGAAAGTTGATCACCCAACCAAAGCTTTCCAGCGTGGAGACCACCAACCTGGTGTCTGTCTCTGATTGATTGAGGGACGGAGCCATGATGAGAAGGTCGTCCAAATAAGGTACGACACGAATGCCCCGAGATCTGAAAATGGCCATCACCCCTGCCAGCACCTTGGTGAACACTCTTGGAGCCGAGGTAAGGCCAAACGGAAGTGCCACGAATTGAAAATGCTGATCTTTCATCACGAATCGAAGAAAACGTTGATGAGCCTGGCAGATGGGAACATGAAGATAAGCATCCTTGATGTCTATGGACGTCATGAAGTCCCCCTGCCGAAGAGAACCGATGGCCGTATGCAAAGTTTCTATGCTAAACTTCCAAATACGGAGGAACCTGTTGAGTAATTTCAGGTCCAGGACGGGACGAACCAACCCGTCCTTTTTGGGGACTGTGAAAAGATTGGAGTAGAAACCGAGGCCCATCTCTAAGTGCGGCACCGTCCGGATGACCGCCATTTCTAAAAGATTCCTTATCGACGCCAGGAGCCTGTGCGGCCAAAGGATCGATGGGCACCCGAGACCGAAAGAACCGTGAAGGAGGGCGAGACTCGAACTCCAGTTTGTAACCGGACGACACCACCTCCTGGATCCATCTGTCCGGAACCTCCTGGTCCCAAACCTGGGAGAAGTGTCGCAATCGTCCCCCCACCCGCATGGGTGAGGGCAGCCCCTCATTGCTGAACGGGCTTACCAGCAGGCTTGGGCTTGGCGCCCCAGGACTGAGCGGGACGGCCACGGCCCCTCCCTCGGGTCCAACCTGCACCTATGGTAGCGGGAAAGGAAACCCCCCTACCCGCTCTAAATCCCCGAAAGGAAGGTCTAAAGGCACTCGCACCCCAAAAGGGGCGACGAGGCCTCTTGCATTGAGGCAATTTACCACCTTTTGCAACTGAATCTAATTTATCACCAAACAGTCACAAACCCAAAAAAGGAAGTGCTGTGAGCACCTTTTTAGAGACCAAGTCCGCCGACCACTGGCGCAGCCACACTGACCGACGAATAGCCACCAGCATTGCCGCTGTCCTGCTACTCATCGCCAGAGCATCGTCCTGAGCGGTCAGGACAAAGGAAATAAATGACTCACACTGCTTAAGAGCACTAAACTCATCACAAGCGGGATCAAGATCTGCGCACAGATCCCTAATAATGGATCTAACTGCCAACAGAAGAAGCGCCGAAGCACACACTGGCCGCAGCGTCGATCCGGCACTGATAAAACCATGGCGAGCAAATTGATCAATCCGACGATCCTCACCATCCTTAATGACAGTGGTGTCAGAAGAATGTACCACAGCCGTGCTAGACAGCCCTAACACAGGGGTATCAACGTCAGGGGGAACTGACCAAAGCTTCACCAAATCCTCCGGAAAGGGATAGCGTTTATCCCAACTAGGAGGGATTCCAGCCAGTCGCGTGGGTTGTTCCCATTCCTTAAGCACAACCCTCTCCAAGTGTTGTTGCCTGGGAAACACCAAACAACTCACCCTTTGGCAGGGCGACTGCCTCAGGTGGATCTAAATTCAAAATTTCAAACATTTGAGCCAAAATGGAGGGGGTGTCAAGGGATACCCCTGTAGCCTGATCACCAACAACATCAATCTCTAGCTGGTCTGGAGGCTCATCCGACTCCACAAGGAGTTCCCCCTCCTCGTCCAGGGAATAATCGGACCAATCCACAACTTCGCACCTCTCATCCTCCGAAGCAGGAGCTGCCGGAGAAAGGTGTTTCCGCTTCGCTGTAGCCTTCTGAGCTACTTTGGCGGAAATTATCTTCTCGAGGTTGGTCAATCGCGCACACACCTCGGATTGCGAATCCCCACTTTTGACAATGTCACACGGGGTCCGGAATAGGGAGGGGGGGTAGGAGATGACAGAAGTTGCGAGGAGCCAGAAGCCGGAGCGACGGACTGACGCACAATATTCTGCTTTGCACAAGGAATGCATAATATAACATCATCGCCTGGGAGCGGAGTCCCATAACCCCCACACAGCCTAGATGGCCCCGAAGAGCCATTTCCGAAATTGTCGGAAGCCTCCATATGGTGATTTTATGGTATTCGCAACAACCGTGGGTTTTACGCATAAAGCCACCCGGGATGCCCCTTTAAATTAATGTCCCGGGAAAGGGAGGATTTAAATTATTATTTTTTTAAATATATATATATATATATATATTTTTTTTTTTTTTTTTTTCTAAAAACCTTAGGACAAAACCCAATTTAGAGTAATAAGGCTAGCCAGGTATAACAGAACTGGGAGAGCCTGCAGTGAGGGAATCCCAGAATCTGTGGGGGAAAAGAGACCACAGTCAGTCCCCCAGCCAGAATGCACCACAATCATACATAACCAATAAGGCAAACATATATGGCTAGCTTAAACATCTTGAATAAATACACATGACACATGCAATTTCAAGGCAAAGCCAAAAGTGCACAAAAAAAATCAGAGTACATACCGGTATGAATACATGCCCATACATATATATATATCTATACACAACACATTATATATATATATATATATATATATATATATAAACACATACACCAATATATCCATATACATTCATATCAGAATGGTAATGTGTAATAACGCAGCAAATCCCACAGTTATGTGATATATTAAGTCAACCTATCAGAAGGCTGACATAAAAAATATACCCATAAGTAGAAATGCCCCAGGGAAACGCTACACAAGCAGCACATAGCATAAGAACGGCCCCACGTGCACAATGGTGGGGCCGTTTACCTGTGAAGTTTCAGCCGCACAGAAGGCTCTTCCCCCACCGGCTGCAGCATACAGGTCTCTAATGAGACCAGGGAAACGAAGGGCGGGCCCGGAGCCGAGAAGAGAGGGAAATACAAACGTGCAGTAACTGAAAACAGGCCCCAGCAGCCCTGGCCATGTGCTGACACTAAAAACTGCCAAGGCCTTTTCACAGTAAAGTAAAGCACTCATGCACATTACACACACACACAACCCTCCCCCCCCCCCCCCCCTAGCAAAGGGAGAAGGCCAAGCGGGAGAAGGTGACCTAAAGGGACATCGGGACAGGGGCATCCCAAATCCGGATCACCATGCCGGATAGCCGCATTGCCCCACGCGTGAGGTCGAGCGGAGGAGATAAGCTCCTAGGCACCTATAGTGCCATCTACCGTTTGCCCAGTGAGCAGCCTGGGCAGGGAGGCTTCCATTAACCACGTAGGTAACAAACAATCAAACTGGGCAGAAATAGACCCAAAGGGGGTGCCGGGGCAAGACCCCGGCTACTTGCAAGCAGGAGACTTCTTTCTTCTGTCTTGTCGCGATGCAGAGAGAAAAACACTGGTGTTAAGTGGGAGGTACCAGGTATATATAGGCCGGAAGGGGGCTCGTTACAAGACTTCCTCTCTGCAACGTCGTCACCTGCGGTGAGTAACCCAATCATAGGAATTAAAGGGGAAGCGGGGTGTGTGGCACACTGAGAATATAGCCTGACGAATCCATTTGCTAATAGTAGACTTAGCAGGAGCCAGACCCTTCTTGGGACCCAAAACCACAAACAAGGCATCAGTCTTTCCGAAAGGTGCAGTAGCCACCAAGTAGAACTTCAAGTTCCTGACCACATCCAGGGAATGTAAGGCCCTCTCCTTGGAATTACCAGGATTAGGGCACAAGGAAGGAAGCACACTGTCCTGATTGAGATGAAAGGCAGAGACAACATTAGGCAAGAAATCAGGTTTAAAGTGGAAAACCACCTTGTCCTGGTGTCTCTCAAAGTAGGGGGCATGAATAGAAAGGGCCGCCAACTCCGAAACACGCCTGACCGAGGTGATAGCCACCAAAAAGGCAACTTTAAGAGTAAGAATAGACAGAGCAGCCTCATGCACAGGCTCAAATGGAGGGCCCTGAAGGGCAGAGAAAACCAAATTCAAGTCCCAAACTGGCAACAGAGGTTTGCGAGGGGGACGCACATGAGCAACCCCCTGGAAGAAGGTCTTGACCAGAGGATGTTGAGCGAAAGATCTCTGGAAGAAAACAGCCAAGGCAGAAACGTGACCCTTGAGCGTGCTGAGCTGAAGTCCCAGATCCATACCATGCTGAAGTAATTCCAAAATCCTAGGAATGGAAAGCACCCGGCAGGGAAGGACCCTAGACTCACACCAGTCAATGTAGGCCCGCCAGATCCTATAGTAGATGGTAGAAGAGGATTTCTTCCTAGCCCTGATTAGAGTATTGACCACAGAATCAAAGAGCTTCTTCCCTTAAGATGGAGGTTTCAGCAGCCAGGCGGTCAAAGCCAGCGTTTGTAAATTAGGATAGCATAGCTGCCCTTGAGTGAGAAGGTCCAGAACCAAGGGCAGAGCGTACTGATCTACCGCCAGCTGCACGATGTCTGCGAACCACACCTGTCTTGGCCAATGGGGGCAACCAGAATAGCTGGCACCCTTTCTTGCACCAGCTTGCGCAGAACCCTGCCCAGTAGTGGGAACAGAGGAAAGAGATACAGGAGACTGAACCCCTGCCAGGACAGAGTCAGAGCATCCACCGCAAGGGCCAGGGGATCCTGGGACAGAGAGACCAAGACTGGGAGCTTGTTGTGATTGTGGCGAGATGCAAACAGATCCACACCCGGCACCCCCAACGGTGACATAAGAATAGGAAGACCTCGCTGCTGAGGGACCATTCCCCCAGGCGAGAGGTCCCCCTGCTCAGAGAGTCCGCCTCCAGATTCTCCACCCCCAGAATGTACACTGCTGAGATGCAAGGAACATTGTCCTCCGCCCAGGACAGAATCATGGACACCTCCTTGAGGGCACTCTTGCTCCGAGTCCCTCCCTGATGATTGATGTAGGCAACCGCTGTCTGGTTGTCTGAGCGAACTTGGACCGGCCGGTCCTGAAGGTGAGGAGTCAACTGGGCAAGTACCAACCGAACTGCCCTCAGTTTCAGGACGTTGATGGGGGCATGGGGCTCCTGAGGGCCCCACAGCCCCTGGAATTGTAGGGTTCTACAGAAGCCCTCCAACCTGACAGACTGGCATCCATGGTGACCTTCTCCCAACAGGGGGCCAGAAAGGATCTGCCCCCCAACAGGTTCCTCGAGTCCAGCCACCACAAGAGGGACCGCCGGGCCAGAGGAGACAGAACAAAGGCCTGATCCAGAGACAGGGGACTCTTGTCCCAGACTGATAGGAGATGGAGCTGAAGAGGTCTCATGTGGAACTGAGCATAAGGAACTGCCTCGAAGCAGGACACCATTTGTCCCACAAGCTGCATCCCTTGCCGGATGGAAGGGCGAGGGCAGGACAGAAGAAGATGAACCAGAGCTTGAAGAGAATCCACCTTCTGCTGAGGAAGAAAAATCGTGGCCTGAACAGTATCCAGATTCATGCCCAGGAAGGAGGTCACCAGAGACAGAAAGGATTTGGGGTGATTGATCACCAATCCGAATGTTTCCAGAGCAGTCACCACCTGCTGGGTATCCAATTATGCCTGGTGGAAAGACTGAGAAGTGATGAGGAGGTCGTCCAGATAAGGAAGAATGCGAATGCCCCGAGCTCTGAGGAGTGCCATAACACCTGCCAGCACCTTGGTGAAGACTCTGGGGGCCGAGGGGAGACCGAAGGGCAGTGCTACAAATTGGTAGTGCTGGTCCTCCAGTGCGAACCTGAGGAATCTCTGATGCCCTGGGAAGACTGGTACATGAAGGTAAGCATCCTTGATGTCTATGGAGGTCATGAAGTCCCCCGGGCGCAAGGAGCTGATCGCAGAGTGCAGGGTCTCCATGCGAAAGTGTCTGGTCCTGATGAACTTGTTGAGAAGCTTTAAGTCCAGGATGGGTCTGATGGAACCATCCCTTTTGGGTACTGTGAAGAGATTGGAATAAAAACCCAGACCTCTCTGCCCAGGAGGGACCTGACAGATGACCCCCATGTCCAATAGGTTTTGCACAGCCAGAAACAGACCCTGAGCTGCCAGGGGTTCTAGAGGGTGCCTCCTTAGCAGCATTATCAGCTGCCCACTGACGCAGCCAAACCGAGCAGCGTATAGCAACCACCAAGGCAGAGGTCCTACTACACATCCTAATGGTGTCATTCAAGGCAGAAAGGATATAAGCAGTGAACATCTCACATTGTGACAAGGCCCTGAACTCGGCACTAGAAGTATCATCAGGGGAGCTTTCCAGTAGACCCTTAATGAGAGTCCTAATAGCCACAGCAGTAATAGCAGAAGCACAGACAGGACGCAAGGCAGACCCCACACAGGCAAAAGCATGGGAAGCCAGCTGGTCAATACGCCGGTCCTCACTATCCATCAAGGTAGTGGAATCAGGGGAATGCACCACAGAGGTGTTGGACAACCCCAAGACTGGAGCATCCACTTCTGGGGGGTTGACCAACATTTAACCACATCAGAGGGAAAAGGGAACCTTTTATCCCAGCCCTTAGGGATTCCGGGAAGCCGGCCGGGACGCTCCCATTCCTTGAGAACAAGATTATTGAAATGGGCCTGTTCTGGAAATTCCAAACGTGGCTTAGCAGTACTGAACAATTCCCCCTGTTGCTTGGGAGCCGCAGCAGGAAGGGAAATGGAAAGCACTTCAAATAACTGAGTCAACAGTCTATTGGTGTCATCAGCATCCCAATGCAATGTTTGGGTTACTGCTGCTGCTGCCAACTCCAGGGTGTGCATTCCAGCCAATTTTTGTGCTCCTGCTTCTGCCAACTTCAGAGTGCCTTCCTGCCAATTTCTGGGTTCCTGCTGCTGCTGCCAACTCCAGGGTGTGTCAGTCAATTTTTGGGCTCCTGTTGCTGCTGCCAACTCCAGTGTGTCTTTAGGCCAATGTTTGGGTTCCTGCTGCCAACTCCAGTGTCTCTTTCAAGCAATGTTTGGGCTTCTGCTGCGAACTCCAGGGTGTGTCTTTAGGCCAATGTTTGGGTTCCTGCTGCTTCTGCCAACTCCAGGATGTCTTTCAGTCAATTTTTGGGCTCCTGCTGACAAATCCAGGGTGTCATTCAGTCACTTTTTGGGCTCCTGCTCCTGCTGCCAACTCTATGGTGTGTCTTTCAGCCAATGTTTGGGTTCCTGCTGCTGCTGCCAACTCCAGGGTGTGCCTTCCAGCCAATTTTTGTGCTTTTGCTGCTGCCAACTTCAGGGTGCCTTCCAGCCAATTTCTGGGTTCCTGCTGCTGCTGCCAACTCCAGGGTGTGTCAGTCAATTTTTGGGCTCCTGCTGCCAACTCCAGTGTGTGTCTCTCAGTCAATTTTTGGGCTCCTGCTGCCAACTCCAGGGTGTCATTCAGTAAATTTTTGGGCTCCTGCTGCCAACTCCAGGGTGTCATTCAGCCAATTTTTGGGCTCCTGCTGCTGCTGCTAACTCCAGGGTGTCTTTCAGCCAATATTTGGGCTCCTGCTGCTGCCAGCTCAAGGGTGTGTTTTTCAGGCAATATAGGGGCCCCTCATTGTGATGCCACCTCAACTCTCTGCAATTGTGCTGCTCTGCGATTCTAATAGCGATGCCTCTGATCTGCATGTCATAATTATTTACAGTATTATTTCACTAACCCAGCACGCATCCTATGCGTGTTACAGCATGGCAGAATGGTTAACAACCCTATTGAGGCTCTAGGAAGCTCAGAAATAGCCGTTTTCTATAGCGATTCGCCGCGAATAAATTCGGGTCGAAACAAATTTTGTCGAAAAATTTGACGAATCAGTCGAATCAAATTTTTGAGAAATTCACTCATCTCTAATATCTGATTAAAGAAAACTATTCTAACTATTCTCCAATTATTTAGGTTTACGTTATTATTTTGAGTACTTTCCCTACTCCATTTTTTGTAGGGCAATAGCCCTGGTGCTACCCCCAAATTGGCCTCTGAATCTGACACCTGTTAATAAATATTTTGTTTTTTAAAATTGTTATATTTCTTTAATTTTGTTGTTTTATGTATGTTATTATTTTGAGTACTTTTCCTGGCCCATTGTACACAGGGCAATCAGTCTGGTGTAACCCCAAAATTGGCCTCTGAGTCTGACACCTGTGAAAAAAATTATATATATATAATATATATTTTATTTTTAATTTGTTTTTAATGTTTTTTATAAAAATGTTTTACAGTTGGTCTTATACAAGGTATTTTGGACAACCCCAAGACTGGAGCATCCACTTCCGGGGGGGGTGGGGGGTTGACCAACATTTAACCACATCAGTGGGAAAGGGGAACCTTTTATCCCAGCCCTTAGGGATTCGGGGAAGCCGGTCGGGACGCTCCCATTCTTTGAGGACAAAATGGGCCTGTTCAGGAAATTCCAAACGTGGCTTAGCAGTACTGAACAATTCCCCCTGTTGCTTGGGAGCCGCAGCAGGAGGGGAAATGGAAAGCAATTCAAATAACTATATAATAACTACAGTCTATTGGTGTCATCAGCATCCCAATGATCAAAGCCAGCGTCGGCACCACTCAAATGCTGATCATCAGAAAGCTCTGAATCCGAGCATAATTCCCCCTCCTCAAGTGGGGTAAAGTCAGACAAGTCAAGGAAATCCTCAGTCTCCATAGGAAAGGCAGATGCACCAGGCGCCACATGCTCTTAGCTGGGGCCTTACGGGCCGCAGAGCTAGCAATCAACCTCTCAATGTTAGCCAACCTAGAAGACACGTCAGGCTGAGACCCCCCACTAGTATTCAGCTCACTGGGAGTCAAAATCAAGCGAGGGGGGAGTGGGTGAAGACAGAGGGCGCAGGCCCAGTTACAGATAGCCCAGAATGCAGTGCAAGCGCCTGCTGGGCACAGGGTGCACAGACCCGCACATCATCGCTCACAGGGGATGCCCCACACACAGCCGGACTTGTCCCAAGGGGACCCCGAGCACAATATCCTGTGAAGCCTCCATATGGTGAATACAGTGAGCCAATTGCCCAAGAGGAATTACGCTGTACAGCAACCCGGGATGCCCCAAATGTCCGCAGGGAAGTGGGAGGATTTAACAGATTAGGCCTCTAATAAAGTTACTGAGAACTAATAGAGGGGACAGGACCGGGAGAAACCTCTTAATATAGTTTTCCCGCCTGCAAGACACAATAAGGACACCCATAAGTACACAGAAATGACATCTAAATAAAAAAACCCAAGCCCACAGGGGCACTCACGGACCGCGGTGGGAAGCCAGCAAGCACACCAGGAGAGGACCGAAATGGCGCTGGAGGAACCTCAAGGGGCGGACTGCAGGAGGAGATGACGTGGAGCGCGCCAACCGACAGGCCACGCCCCCTCCGAAGAGCACGTAGACAGGCTGAGAGCCTGCCTCCCAGCAGCCAATAGGCGCACGGAAGGTCCCTGCGGCGTCCACGGTCAGCGGCGGCAATTTTAAAAATGGCAAGTAGAAACACTCAGTGCGCGGAGCCCCAAGACAAAAGCGCAGTAACACGCACAAAGGCTATATATATATATATATATATATATATATATATATTTTGCGATAAATGTGCTGGATCGCCCTCTTCTCATGTCCAGGGACACGTATTTGTCTTTATCCAATCAGGCAAACAGACCCTTGAAGCAGCATGGGGTGCGTGCGCGGGTAGTTCTTACTAAGGTTGGCCGGTCTGTTGCCCTGGGTGACACTACGACACGTGAGATTGTATTGTTTGGATTGTTTACCGGCACTTGCACTTTTCATATTGTGGTTTGGGTTTACATTTAAAGTCTCTCATCATGGTTTCCTGTGCAACATTAGGTGGATAGAAAGACAGAGTGAGAGGGGGGTTTTGCATCATGTTAATTGGTTGTGATAATGATATGCACTAGTGTATATATAAAAAAAACTTTTTTCTTTCATTATATATATATATTTTTGTTGGATTAATGGTATGTCACAGTTTAGATAATTAGATATGTATATTTTATTCATCTGTATGTTAGCACTATAGCATAGTTTGCTTTATTCACTCTATACTTTAATTGTTGCTTCTTTATATATGCATGTGTGTAATTTTACACACATTAGCATATATACACTCACACATTTGTATATTTTTTTGTGTATATATATATCTTCTATACATATTTTTTGCATATATTTGTATGTTTACTATTTATGATATGTTTATTAGGGTTTAGTTACACCTTTTTCACACATTTTTGTGCCGGCACAAAAAGATAGGGGGTTTTTCATATATACATTTAAAACAACCTTTTTTCACCCATGGGCATGATATATATTTGATAGCCCTTGTTTGGGCAGTATACATGCCATACCGTTTGCTTTTAATAGTCTTTGTTGTGTGTATATGTTTGATGGTTTTAATTTTTGTACCAATTAAATACTTTTTGTAATTGAGAATTGTGTAGTGGTGCTTCCTGTGGGAGGTAGGTGTGCAACTTGCATGCCAACTCCAAGGAGAGGGAGAGAGGGAGAGAGGGAGAGAGAGAGAGAGAGAGAGATCCTCCTTTTTCCAGCCTCTCATTCCCCCTAATTAATTACCTGACAGGTGAGAGGCTCATCTATTACCTCACATAGGAAAGGAACCTGGGAGAAATATACCTGTCCTTTACTATCAGACCTGCATGAATGTCACATATCTCCCCCCCCCCCCCCCTCTGCTCAGGCCACCGGGAATGAGCATTTGTAACAAGAAGGCAGTGCACACGTGACAGTGCATCTGCATTTCCTTGCAGTCGCCCAGCCCTGTGCTCTACTGTAAAGTTGTAGGCCTGCAGAGCTAGAAACCATCTTGTTACTCTGCTATTTTTCTCTTTATTAAGGTACAGCCATTTCAGAGGGGCGTGGTCAGTGACTAGCCAGAACTTTCTTCCCAACAAATAATATTTGAGGGACTCGAGGGCCCATTTAATAGCTAAACATTCCCTTTCTACAACTGCATAATTTCTTTCGTGTTTATTCAGCTTCCTGCTTAAATAAAGCACAGGATGTTCCTCTCCATCCCGGATTTTTGACAAGACAGCCCCTATTCCTGTCTCAGAAGCGTCTGTCTGGACCACAAATTCTTTCTTGAAATCTGGTGTGATCAATATTGGCAGGGAACAAAGGGCCAATTTTAAGGTTCTAAACGCTTTTTCAGCCTGAGGGTTCCATCTTATCATCACTGAGTCTTTTCCCTTGGTGAGATCCGTCAGGGAATTTGCTATGGAAGCAAAATTGGGTATAAATCGCCTATAATACCCTGTAATTCCGAGGAATGCCCTCACCTGTTTTTTATTTAACGGTTGAGGCCACTTCTGGATTGCTTCAACTTTATCTACCTGGGGTTTAATTACGCCTCTTCCAATAATATAACCCAAATATTTGGCTTCTTCTAACCCAATACAACACTTTTTTGGATTAGCTGTCAAACCTGCAGCCTGTAAGCTGTCAACGACTGCCTGAACGTCAGAAAGGTGTGTCTCCCAGTCAGGACTATGTATCACTATGTCGTCAAGATAGGCCGAAGTATATTTCCTATGTGGTTTTAACACTCTATCCATCAACCGTTGGAAGGTTGCAGGAGCCCCAGCTAAGCCGAAGGGCATATTTACATACTGAAATAAACCGTCCGGTGTGGAAAATGCTGTCTTTTCTTTGGCAGATTCCGTCAGCGGAATCTGCCAATAACCTTTCGTCAGATCTAGTGTTGTGATGTAGCGAGCCGTACCGAGTCGCTCTATCAGCTCATCCACCCTTGGCATAGGATAGGCATCAAATTTAGACACAGAGTTTAACTTCCTGAAGTCATTACAAAACCGTATAGTACCGTCTGGTTTTGGAATTAACACAATTGGGCTGGACCACTCACTATGGGATTCCTCAATTACTCCTAACTCCAGCATGTCTTTCACTTCTTTTGACACGCCTAGCTTCAGGGATTCTATAGGGCTTAACATGTACCTTTACTCCAGGTTCGGTCACAACGTCGTGTTTTACCAGTGGAGTCTGTCCTGGTTTGTCAGAAAAGAAACGTATGTTATGAATTATCAGTTGTCTAGCCTCTTTCTTTTGTGTGTCAGAGTCTCAGCTATAATAACATTAGGTATTAGAGGACCATCACCGGTTGGCCACGCAACCTTCGCAGCCAGAGTTTGCCTGTCTTTCCAAGGTTTGATCAGATTCACATGGTAAATCTGCTCAGGCTCTCTTTTATTTGGTTGGTGAATTTTATAATTCACCTCACCTACTCTTTCGGAGTAGGGACCCTGCCATTTGGCCAAGAATTTACTCTCTATAGTAGGAACCAGTACTAACACCCGATCTCCTGGTGCAAAGGTACGTACCTTAGCACCCCTATCATAGATTATTTTTTGCATACCTTGAGCCTGTTCCATGTGGGTTTTTACAATTGGCATCACCGCTGAAATTCTGTCCTGCATTTGTGAAATATGTTCTATTAGACTTCTGTAGGGAGTGACCTGCCCTTCCCAGCTTTCCTTTGCCACATCTAACAACCCCCGGGGATGTCTACCATATACCAATTCAAACGGAGAAAACCCGGTGGACGATTGAGGCACCTCCCTTACGGCAAACAACAGATATGGAAGCAACAAATCCCATTTTTTTCCGTCCTTGTCCACGACTTTCCTTAACAATTTACAAAGTTGCTTCATCACATTCGACATAAAGGGTGTGCCTTGATCGGTGAGTATTTCTTTTGGGATGCCCACCCTACTAAACACCTGCACTAACTCCTTTGCGATAGTCTTTGACGATGTGTTTCGCAAAGGTAGGGCCTCCGGATAACGTGTAGCATAATCCATTATAACTAAAATATGTTGGTGACCACGAGCTGACTTTATCAGGGGCCTGACCAAATCCATCCCAATCCGGTCAAATGGTACCTCAATAATTGGTAATGGAACTAGAGGGCTGCGGAAATGAGGCCTCGGGGCAGACAACTGACAGTCTTGGCAGGATTCACAATACTCTTTAATATCATGATGTACCCCAGGCCAGAAGAATCTGAGCAAAATCCTCTCTGTAGTTTTCTGGACTCCCAGATGACCACCCAATATGTGCACGTGTGCCAGATCTAAAACTATTCTCCTGAAGGCTTTGGGAACCACTAGCTGGTGTATGTTTTCCTCGCCCTTTTTATCAACCTGGTACAGCAAGTCATTCTCTAGAATCACATATGGGTAAGCAAGCCTAGCCCCGGGCTCCACAGGTATCCCATTGACTATTTTTACATTTTCTCTGGCTCGGGTAAGGGCAGGGTCTTTTAACTGCTCACTTTGAAAATCATCTTTTCGGACCTCTAAATCAGGTATACACTGCCGAGAAGCCCCCGGAGTTTCTGTCTCTGTTAGGGGTTCTCCAGAATCCCCTGCCATAACAGAAAAAGGGAAAGTTAAAGGCTTTTCTACATAAACCCCAACCACATCTTTCCTTGGGGTACTATCAAATGGTTCAGGGCTTAAGTTGGAGGCTGTGGGCCTATCAGGTGTACCCTCTTTAACCCCCAGATTGTCTTCCCACAACTTCCAAAAATGTGTAAAGTCTCTGCCAAGAGTGACATCCTGCATTAAGGCGGGAACTATCCCCACCCTGTGACATACAGAACCATAAGAAGTTGAAAAACAAGCAATAGCAGTTTGGTATTCATGTGTATCCCCATGCACACAAGTTACCGTGTAAGTGTCAGGACACCTATTAGCAGCACTTATAAGATTGGCGTTTACCAGACTGACCACACTCCCGGAGTCTAGTAAAGCCACCACCTTGTTATCCTCTACTGTTAGCTCATACAGGTGGTTTTTAGAACTGTCAGAACTGACAGCAGTACACAATACTTGGGCAAACATGGACATACGTTTTTTCAAAAAGGCCGCATCACATTGCATAGGTTCAACAGTCATCGGACAGTTCATGGCAATATGGCCCAACTCATGGCAACGAAAACATCGGATATTTTCTCTACCTAGACCAAAGTCTCGCATTCCAGGCTTCCTTGAGCCCACAGTCTCATCTTTTCGTTGTAAAGTATTTACATTTTTTCCAACTCCCACAAACCCCAGAACAGTCTTACCGGGAACTTTGGCTGTCCGGTTGGTTGAGGCCTGGGGCTGGGTGTTACTTAAGAGCTCTTCCACTGTAGAGTACCGTTCAACAAGATCCACAAGCTGATCTGCAGTTTTTGGGTCCCCGTGGCTTACCCACTTCCTTAACGCTGGAGGTAGGGCCCTTAGATATCGGTCCATAACCACACGTTGAACCACCTCCGGTGCGGACAGAACTTCTGGTTGTAGCCACTTCCTGGTCAGATGGATGAGGTCAAACATCTGGGAACGGGGTGGCTTACCCACGTTATATGTCCACTGGTGTACTCTCTGGGCTCTGACTGCTATGGTTACACCCAGGCGTGCCAGAATCTCTGCCTTGAGTTTGTTAAAGTCCTGAGCCGCATCATGTTCCAGATCATAGTAAGCCTTTTGTGCTTCTCCTATGAGGAATGGGGCCACCAAGCCGGCCCAACTTTCTTTCGGCCAGGCCTCCCGTGTAGCTATCCTCTCAAAGGTTGCAAGGAAGGCCTCCACATCATCTGCCGGTGTCATCTTTTGCAGATATTGGTTTGAACAGATATCTCTTTGCGGTGTCGGCAGCTGCCCGCTTGGCAGATTGGCCACACTTTGCATCAGCTCCTGCAGCGTGTCGGTCTTTATTTGCAGCCTCTGCTAAAGCAGTCAACTGTGCTCCCAGCAGGTGATTGGTGTGTTGTTGCTCTCTGACAGCCTCTTGCTGAGCTCTGGTAGCCTCTTGCTGCGCAGCAACCGACTGCACCAAGGCTTTTACCACGTCATCCATTTTGGCACAGGGCTGTTGCCCCTAGCAACGGCTTTGCACCAGACACAGTCCTGCTCTTGTACTCCACTTGCAACAGGCACGGTAGATTGCCCCTAGCAACGTGATGCCCGCATCTTCCACCATATGCGATAAGTGTGCAGGATCGCCCTCTTCTTTTTTTAAAAGTTTCTTTTTATTGCAGTTCAACAAACATCAAACATAAATACAAGTTACATATCACATTAAGGTGCCGCAGGCACCTAGTACCGTTGCATAGTTTCAATAAACATTTAAACATTTAGACACGACAACCATTCACTCAACACACATACATACATTTGGACTCGGATGTCTAGTTAATTTTCACTGGGATGGGAGGACCAATCGGGAGTCATATCTCCAGGATGCTTCTCTCGTCTCCCTAATTCCACTATGACTCGCTCAATGACTTAGCCCACTATAGGTGAGCAGCTTCGCCCCTTAAGTAGACCCTTCCCCTTTCTAATCAGCCTCCGAAGCAGTGTCCTGGCTCTGCAGCCAGGGACCCCATACCTTCTCAAACTTATCAGGCACCCCGCGAGCCGTGTATGTTAGTTTGTACATAATGAGTTTCTGGTTTACCAGAGCCCTCCACGCCTGTACGGATGGTTTAGCCGGGTGTTTCCAATTAAGCAGAACGCATTTCCGGGCATAAAAGAGCAGCAGCCTATATAGCGATTTTAGCGGCCCCGACAGCGATAGTGATTCGACCACCCCCAGAAGACATAGGGAAATCGAGCCGTTGATCCGGATGCCCACTACTTTACCAATCAAATCCATCACCTCCCCCCAATATCTCACCAGGACCCCACAGGACCAGGTCATATGTTCCCATGTACCAGTCTCCCTCTCACACCTGGGACATAAATCATTAGCGAGCAAGCCCATCTTATGCAGCCGTATCGGCGTGATATAGGCTTGATGTATCCATTTGGTCTGGATAAATCTGTCTCTGGCTTCTATGACCGAAGAGTGTAGGTTATCTAGGATTTCTTCCCAGTCATCCCAGTCCAAAGTTTGGTCCAGGGTCAGCCATCTGCTTTCAATCTTCCCCCTGGGGGATTCCAGCCCAGCAACCAGGCACCTATACAATGTGGAGACCGGTTTCCCCAGGTCCGTCCCTCTTACCGCAGTCTCCACCTGGGACACCGAAAAATTCGGACTGTCCCTGTGGAATTGAGATTGCAGAGCGTGCCTGAGCTGCAGATAGCGGAAGAAGTCCCGGTGAGAAGCCCGAAAGGTCTCCCTAACTTGATCAAACGACAGGAGCACTCCATCCCTGTACACCTGGCCCAGCGTCCGGAGGCCCCTTCCATCCCAAAACTGCGGATCCTGCATTGAAACCAACTCCGGGAGCTTGGGGTTGTTCCAGAGAGGAGCAAAGGGGGACCAATACTGGGCCTCATCCGGCTTCCTGTTCAACTTGGCTACCCTATCCCATATGTTACACACTACCCTCATGCATCCGGTAGCTTCCCGGACCCCCCGAACCCCCCTGTACACCAAGAGGGACAGTTTCTCAGGGGAACCCAGCACCGCCGTCTCCAGACCCACCACCGGGTTGCCTTGCGGCTGACAGAGCCACCAGTGCACAAACAGGAGCTGCGTGGAATAAAAATATAATTGCATGTGCGGGACCGCTAGACCCCCCTCCGTCACTTGTGCTTTCATTATTTGTCTGTTAAGCCTAGGTGGAGACTGCCCCCAAATAAAGCCAAACAGAATTGAATCCAACGTCTTAAAGTGGGAGACTGGCAGCAACACTGGCGAAGCCTGATAAATATACAGAAATTTTGGAAGAAATATCATTTTGTATATATTAATTCTGCCCATGACTGACAGGGGCAGGTTCGCCCACTGAGCAACCCGCTGCCTTAGTCTCGTCACGACAGGGGAAATATTCAAAGATATGAACTCACTTGGTTGCTTGCTAATCATAATCCCCAAGTATTTAAATTGTTGGACTATTTTTAATTGAGACCTCGGGGAGATGTCAGGGGGAACAGGCTCATCCACTAACATTAGACTGGATTTATCCCAATTAATCCTTAGTCCAGAGAACTTCCCAAACACTCCGATAGTATCCAGGGCTGCTTCCAGGCACTTATGGCCATCCGCAAGGTACAGCAGTGTATCGTCTGCATAGAGGGATATCTTTTCCTCCACTGCTCCCAGCTTCCATCCAGAGATACTTGGGGAGTTCCTGACAATGATCGCCAAGGGTTCGATAGCTAAAGCAAAAAGCAATGGCGATAATGGACAGCCCTGTCTTGTCCCCCTATGCAAGGCAAATGAATTAGAGTAACACCCATTAACCCGTATCCGGGCAGTTGGCTGTTCATATAATAATTTGATATATGTAATAAAGCTGGCAGGAAGTCCAAATCTTTCTAAGACTGCCCAGAGATACTCCCACTCCACCGAGTCGAAGGCTTTCTCATTATCTAATGATATAACCACCCGTTTCCCATGGTTATCATGTATAATTTGGAGGTTGGACATCAGTCTGCGGAGGTTCACACACGTGGTACGCCCTGGCATAAACCCTGATTGATCTTGCCCGATCAAATGTAGGATAACTTTGTTTAGCCTAGTGGCCAGTATCTTGGCCAATATTTTTGCATCTTGGTTCAGTAGGGATATGGGCCGGTAGGACGCACATGAGTCAGGGGGTCTCCCTTCCTTATAAATGAGGACCACATGCGCCTCACGAAAAGAGGTCGGAAGGCACTCACTTTCTTTTTTTTTTTTTTTATTGTAATTTTTTATTGAAGAAGCATGGCATGTTACAGAGCACGATCAGCATATTCAAACATCAATTAACAATATAAATGGACACAGGTATACCAAACAGTTAATAAACAACTATGCAGTCGATGAAGCAACATGAACAACCCTGCATACAGCGGGTGCCGGCAGAGGGCGAAATGGTGAACTGTGAAAAAGAGAGATGAATGGTGACCTCGGCTGCCGGCAAACCCCTCCAACGAGAGTACAGGGGGTACCCGTATTAAAGCATATCTCTTACTTATCCTAAAGATGTAATAAAGCGTGCAATCCGAACACCACGTCTCCAAGGTTTTAGTTTCTTTTTTTTTTTGTCCATTAGAGAATCATGTATTAACTGAGAGAGGGGTCAGTTACAGGTAATCTGACCGATACATAAAAGGGGGGGGGGGGAGACAAGACAACATATAGACAACAGGGGGGGTGGGGCTGGGGAAGGGAAAGGGAAGGGATGAGGGGGAGGGGGGGGGGGGTCGGGGACCCCAACGTTCCCAGGCTATGTTCCCTAGCCTGGGAACATGTCTCTATTCCTGTAAAAATTTCAAGTATTCTGTCGAAAAGGTGAATTGCTCCCATACCCGCCAGCGATTTCTATGCTCGTCTACCTTCCCTCTCAGCGAGGCCGTCATCTCCTCCATCCTGCTAATATCGGCAACCCTGGCGAGCCACATGGCCGTCGTGGGAGGTGTCGTAGATTTCCAGCAGGACGGAATACAAGTCCTGGCCGCATTCAGTAAAGAAGCCAGTAGAGACTTGGTCCTCCTCCTGAGGGAAGTAGGGGCCAATCCCAGTAGGTACCCCGCCGGATCCTCACCCAGATCTATATCAGTCAGAGTCAGGGTAATTTTCCTGACGTTGCTCCAGAACCCAGCCAATGCCCCACATTCCCAGAAGATGTGCAACATCGTGCCCCTGGCCCCTGAGCACCGCCAACACAAGGGGGAGGAGGAGGGAAATATTCTCGCCAGCTTGGATGGCACCAGGTACCAGCGTGAGAGAACTTTATAGGAAGCCTCTTGATATCTGCACGACATAGATGACTTGTGTGCTACCTGCAACATGGCCTGCACCTGCTCCCTCGTGAAACTCCTGTTCAGCTCCTTCTCCCATGCTTCCACATACGGGGGTTTGTAGGAGTCTGGGGGGGTCAGTAGCAGGGAATATGCATAGGACAGGGCTCCTCTGAAGTGTCCACTACCCATACAAGACCGCTCGTAAGGGGCAATGGGGCCTATGCCTACCATAGCTTCGGTCAGGGAGGTCTGATAGTGTGAGATCTGCATGGTCTGCCAGGTATTCAAGGGAGTGAGTGAATGTCTCGCCGCCAAGGTCTCCCCTCCTACCCAATCCCGACCCTCCCGTAAATGGAGAACCCTAAAGCAGTCCTTTTTTATCCATGCGCGAAATGTGCCATCGGTTAAACTTGCTGGGAAGTCTGGGTGTCCCAACACAGGGATCAAAGGCGAGGCCGAGGAGGAGATGCCCAATTTTGGGAAGCAGCTGCTCACAATTTTTCGGGTGGGGCCTATAGTGGGATGTTTGTTCAGAGCGGGAGCCCGGTCAAGCGGAATCCATGGGAGCCCCGGCAGGGGAACCTCCGAGGCCTCTTGCTCGACAAGTGTCCATTGTTTCAGAGAGGAGTGTCTGCACCAGTCAATGACCCTTGATAAGTGGGCCGCCGCATGGTACGCCCTCCAATCTGGGAGGCCTAGTCCTCCTCTCTCCTTGGGCAGGGCCAAGAGGGGGGCCGCCAAGCGATGCGGTCTGCCCGCCCAAACAAACCTGGAGCAGATCCCTGTCAGGCGTTTGAAGAACGTATGTGGGACCGTGATGGGGAGGGCCTGGAAAAGGTAGAGAACCCTGGGCAGGATGTTCATCTTAATGATATTAGATCTACCAAACCAGGAAAAGGCGTTCCTGTTCCAGCTCTGCAGGTCCTCCTCTATTTTCTTCAACAGCGGCGGGAAGTTCATGCTATACAATTTTTGTGGAATGGCCGTAATCTGGGTCCCCAAATATGTTACAGCTTCTTTTTCCCACTTAAATGGGAAATTTTCCGCAATCTGTTTCAATCTCCCATGGGGTAGGCTGATGTTAAGGGCCGAGGACTTTTGGTAGTTAATCTTGTAATTGGAAACTGTTTGGAAGGCCTTGAGTTCTGCTAGAAGGATGGGGAGGGATGTCTCAGGTCTGGAAATAAAGAATATTAGATCGTCGGCATAAGCCGCAACCTTGTGTTCCCCCTTACCTACTCTGATGCCTGCAATGTCGTCGTTTTTCCTTACATTTCGCAGGAAGGGCTCAAGTGTCAGAATAAATATCAGGGGGGAGAGGGGGCATCCCTGGCGAGTCCCGTTTGCCAGCTTGAATGGCTCTGAGGCCATTCCGTTAATCACGACGGACGCCGAGGGGCATGAGTAGGAAGCCATGATCCAACGGGTCATGTTCTCTCCTAGGCCGATCCGACGAAGGGTTGCGGAGATAAAGGCCCAGCTCACCCTGTCAAAAGCCTTCTCGGCGTCCGTCGAGAGAAGCATGGCCGCCGGCCCCCCCGCACGGGCCTGATGGATCAGATTGATCACCCTAGTGGTGTTATCTCTTCCCTCTCTCGAGGGAACGAAGCCGACCTGGTCCCAATGAATGAGGGATGGGATATATGGTGCTAACCTATCAGCAATTATCTTGTTAAACAGCTTGATATCGCAGTTCAACAGGGAGATGGGCCTGTAGCTCCCACACTGAGCCGGGTCTTTTCCTGGTTTTGGGATTACAGTAATGTTTGCTTTCAGGGTATCTCTAGGAGGAGGGTCCCCGTCCCTCAAGGAACCGAACGATGTGATAAAGTGTGGGCCAAGAACGCCAGCGAACTCCTTATAGTAATCTAAACCGAATCCATCAGGGCCCGGGGCCCTACCTGGCTTGGTGTTCTTTATGGCTCTCATGAACTCCCCCAGCTCTATGTCTCCCTCAAGAGCCTCCACCACCTCACTTCCCAGTCGAGGGAGTCCAGACTCTCGGATGTATTTCTCTATGTTGGTCATTTCGGGGGCATGGTGATTCGATGGTAAGTTATACAAGTTTTCATAAAACTCCCTAAATGCCCTCGCTATGTCCTTTGTCAAATGAAGGTCTCTACCTCCCCTGTCCCGGATATGGGAAATGAAATTTCTCGCTCGCTGCGCTTTCAGAGCCCTGGCTAATGCCTTGCCGCATTTGTTGCTGTATTCGTAGAAAAAACGCCGACACTTAGCCGCCATGCTTTTGGCTTCTGTGAGGCAGATGTCCCTGAGGGACTCCCGGAGGCGCGTCAATTTGGCGCCTAGCGCCGCGTCCAGTGTCTTTTTGTGCAAGGTCTCAGTCTCAAAAATCTCTCGGGATAGAAGCTCAATTTGTTTGTTCCTTTCCCTCTTGAGACGTGCACCATGTTTAATCAGTACACCTCGGACTACGCACTTGTGGGCCTCCCACAGGGACATCCGCGAGACCTCTCCCGTGTCGTTAGTAGCGAAGTAATCTGTGATCACCTTATGGATGTCCGCTTTTACCGCTGGGTCCTGCAAAAGAGAGCTATTCAACCTCCATTGACCTCTCAAGGGGGTCGTGTCGGGGATGGCGATGGTCAGGGAGACAGGGGCGTGATCTGAGATTGTTATCTGCCCTATGTCTATGTTGGTGATTAGGTGTAGGAACCTGTGCGGGATCAAAAACCAGTCAATGCGCGAGTAGGAGTTATGTGGAGCGGAGAAGAACGTATAGTCCCTCCCTCGGGGATTAAAGATCCGCCACGCATCCATCAACTGGTGTTTGTAGAGTATTGATCTGAGTTCCCTCAGGGAGGAAGAGGGGGTGTGTGAGGAGCCACGGGAGGTGTCCCAGGTCGGATCCAGTACTGTGTTGAAGTCGCCCCCAAGCAGGAGAACCCCCTCCGCAAACCCGTCAAGTTTGTTCAGGGCAGAGCGTATGAATTTAGATTGGTTAGTATTGGGGCAGTAGCATGTTGCCAGCGTCACCCTCAAGGAGAAGAGGGTACCCCGTACAAATAGAAATCTACCCTCGGGGTCCTGAAGCGTCGCCAGATGTGTCCACGGCAGGGACCCATCAAGCAGGATGGCTACGCCCCTCGATTTAGAGTCTGGAGAGAAGGAGTGATATTGGGTCTTGTAGTAGCGGTTGGAGACATTGTGTGGTCTCCCCACCTTGAGGTGGGTCTCCTGCAGGAAGGCGACCTGGGCTCGTAGGCGCCTCAATTCCCTAAGGACCACCGCTCTCTTCAAAGGGGAATTGAGTCCCTTTACATTTAGGGAAGTGAGCTTTACCCGCGACATCACACTGTCACCGCACCCCCCTCCTTCGTTTCACCAGGGGAGCCCAGACCAGCCCGCCTGTCTCAAGGGGAGATACAGGGAGGGGGCAGGGTAGGTTAAAATAGGGGGGGGGGTGGGGGGGTACGAAAGGACTACAGGGGGAGCGACAAGACGTAGGAAAAAAAAAAAAGGAGGAGACGCTTAAAACAACAAGAACTAGAAAGAGAAAGAAAAAAAAAAGAAAAAAAAAAAAAAAAAAAAAAAAAGGGGGAGAGAAAGAAAAGGAAAGATAAAGAAAAAGGAATTAACCAACTAACTAACTAAACCGTGTCGGGAGCAACCTGTTAACGGCACCACCCGGTTGGGAAACTGATTACTGTTTCCCAAGAGAGTCACCCCCACCCCGCCCCGCTATGGCGCGGGGAGGAGGGTAACAGCCTAATGTGGGAACGCGACGGGTCAGAGAGACACGTAGAGTCCCTCCAGCTGATCCCTGTAGTATATACTGGGCTCCCCAGAGTCCCTGTCCCGGACCCCGAGGAGTTGCCCCTCGGCAACATCCACCCGTAAGACCTAGGAAATACAGATAGGGGGGTGGACTCCCCAACGCCCCCAGCGACACCCGGCCGCCCCGCAGCCCCGCCCAAAGTGGCAGGACCCGGACCGCCCAGCCGCGCAGGGGAGCGCCCGAGGAGCACCCCGTATATGAGATTCAACATACAGAAATATAGTACACCTGGGGGAGATGATGCGGCTGAGAGATGCGAGCCCCCGCAGCCGGCGGGGAGCGCGGACAGTCTGATACCGGCGGCGGCTGCGAGCGGTGATGATTGCCGCATCAACATGTGCTCCACAGACAGGAGCAGTGGCTCGGAGCCTGCGAGCCTCCCGGAGATCGGCGCTCCCTTACGGTCTGGTGAGTGGGGAATGCATGGGGGCACGAAGAGATGCTCAGGCAAGGAGGATCTAAGCCCTATATTAACCCCTGCTCCACCTGTGAGCACAGAGAAGGGGGGGCGGAAAAGCCCAGCCACCGCAGAACACTTTGCAGACCCCATACAGTGGAGGGATACACCCACAAGACTCCCCAATGCCCAGCTACAGCAACCGCCCGGGAGGGGACCCAACATGCCGACAGGCCACATGGGAATATGGGAGACAGACAGGCGACCGCACGCAGTGGCCCCATCCCCCCACCGTGGAAGAAGCCCCGGCGGGCAGTGGGGAGACACATCCCCCAACCCAATCAAGGTCAGTGCAGTGCCCCCTGGACCCAGGATTTCCCCTCCGAGCCCAGGGTCCCTGGCGATGGATGGGCCGCCGCAAAGCCCCCAGAGTGACTGGTTCACCCCAGGTACCTGCGCTCCCCGCCGGCTGCGGGGGCTCGCATCTCCCAGCCGCCTCCCCTCGTCTCCTCACGTCAGCGCCGCTGCAGGTCGCCTCGTCCATATCGCCTGCAGTACCAGGCACATAGGATGTCCTCACTCCTGCTTCCCGAACGAGGGGATCTCCACGGATGCCAACGGTCGCGGTCCCGCCATCGTCCATCGCCGCCATCTTGGATGGCCCCGCACCTCCGCCCCTCATGCGGTCAGGGGCCAGGTAGGAGCTAATTTTCTTGCGCTGCGGGGGTGTTTTTTGTTTAGCCCCCTTCTTGCCCTTTGCCATAGCGCTCTGCAGTAGGTCTGGGTGGGGAAGGACCCCAGAAATCGCCAGATAATTAGTCGGCCGGAGGGAGCTCAAGGGATGTGCGACCTCACTCTCTCATCGCCGGCCACGCCCCCAAGGCACTCACTTTCAAGTGCATGTTTCAGCACTTCCCACAGCTTGGGGGTTACCTGTTCAAGGTCCTGTTTATACCACTCGGCCGGTAGCCCATCTGGTCCTGGCGCCTTCCTGCTAGAAAGCATCCTAATTGCGCCAGAGACCTCATCCATGGTGATAGGGGAGTTCAAAGCCTCCTGATCTTCTACAGTCAGCCTCGGAAAGACAATCTGGTCCAGATAGTTACCCATATCCGTCGCTCCATAGCTCGCCCTCGAGGAATACAAGGCCGAGTAGTACTCCAGAAACCTCTGGGCTATCTCCTCCCCCCGTCACCTTCGTCCCATTATCTAGGATTTCAGCAATATGGTTGGGTTGGCTTTCGGCTCTCGCCAGGTAGGCCAGGGTCTTACCGTTCTTATCCCCTTTATCAAAAATTGTTGCCTGCTTATATAGCAGTGATTTCCTAACCGAGTCGGTCAGAAGCAGATTATATTCTCTTTAGTGCCAACAGTGTTGAATGGTCTCCGCTATCCGAGGTTGTACTAAACAGCTCCTCCGCCCGCGCAAGTTTGTTCTCAAGATCTGCCACTTCCCTCCCTTTCTTCCTCCGAGCCGCAGCAATAGCGCTAATGGCCGCCCCTCTGGTGACAGCTTTGAAGGCATCCCATCTAACTTCCACCGACGTCTCCACCGTATTGCAACCCCAGAAAGCCTCAGTAGAGGATTTCAGACTGCTCTGAATGTCGGGGGCTTCCAACCATAGAGGGCTCAGGTTCCACCCCACCCAATTCTCCCGCCTCAGTGACAAGCCAGCTGTGATCAGTAAGGGTGAGTGGTCCGAGATCCCTCTCGGGAGATAATTACAGGTCGCCGCTTTAGTTAGAAATTCAGGCGAGGAGAATGCAAGGTCAATTCTGGACAGGGACTTGTGTGTAACCGAGTGGCAGGAAAACGCCCTGTCAGTGGGGTGTTTCCACCTCCAAAGCTCCTGCAGCCCCAGCGCCTCCGCCCAATTCGCCAGTTGGGTCTTGGGGCCTGGGTTCTTACTCAGCCTGTCCAGTGCCGGATCCAAAACCATATTAAAGTCGCCTAACAACAGTATCGGGGCTGGGGGATAGGAGAGTATTTTCTCCATTATTTTATCTAGGATCTTAGCTGAAAATGGTGGAGGGACATACACCCCGACTATTATCATAGTAGTATCCATTAATTTGGCATGAAGAATAACATAACAACCCTCTCGGTCGACATGTACTGAGAACACCATAAACGGGGTACCCTTAGAAATCAACACTGATACTCCTCTTGAGTAGGCTGAGAATGGGGCATGAAAGGAGCTCTGGATCCACGGCCTCCTTAATGCCAACACCCTCTGGCCCACCAGGTGGGTCTCCTGGAGAATGACTACGTTCGGTTTGTACTTCTTGACAAACTGAAGGACGGTGGCCCTTTTGATCTTATCATTAAGCCCCCGGACATTCCAGGAGAGAAATTTACACTCACCCATTATCACTGCGTAGAGTGTTACTATCAAGGGCCTCCACCCTGCGGGCCTCCCTCCCCTCCAGAAATCTTCCTATTACTCGAGTCCAACAATCATACATCGCAGTCATACCCACACACAGACAACAACTAACAAAACAGATAATACAACAGTTTAACTGTAACCCTCTCCCGAACCCACCCCCCACCCCGCTCCACCACCCCCCAACCTTGGCGAGCATCATTTCCCAAAACAAAGTAACACAACACTGGTTTAACTATGTGCAATTGGGGTGCGCAGGTCCGCAACCCAGGGGTCTGTAAAAACAGGCTTGCTAACCAGATACAGGCCGGAGGATTAGCCTCCACGGGTTCCCAGAGCTAGCGAGAGGGAATCGGGGGAAGTGGAAGGGGAGGATTCTAAGAGGGGCTCTCAGACCTCAATAGCGAAGGCTATGGGAGGCAAGTAGAGAGGAACAGTGGGGGGGACCGGGAGCGGGGGGAGGGGGAAGGGGCCGAGGGGGCAAAGGATGGGCATTAGGTGGGACGGGTGGAGGGGGGGATGGAAGGCAGCGCCTGTCGCGCCCTGGGAATCCGGAGCCAAGGCTCCCCTGTAACAACTGCAACAGGATACAATGACTAATTAGGCATCACCAGAGACACCACTACATTAACTTTAAACAAGGTACATAACAAAGCACCACCGCGGGCTCCACCAGAGCACCCATCAGCGGGGCTCCCGGGAGAGCAGCGGAGGCGACCCCCGCCACCGGCGCAGGCCGAACAAGGGGGAAGAAAACCGGTCCAAAGCAATGGCTGGACTATTCTCTCCGACCAGAGCCCAGTCCATCAGGCCCCTGGCAGAGAGTCAAGCCATGTGTTAGCTTCCTCGGCTGACGTGAAGAATTTAACGGACTCTCCATCCTGCACCCGCAGTCGCGCCGGGAACAGCATGGCGTATTTAATCTTTTTCTTTCTGAGACGTTCTCTAACACCGTTGAATGAGCGCCGCAATTTCTGGACTTCCGATGTGAAGTCTGGGTAGAAAGACAGCCGGGCGTTCTCATAAGATACCGCACCTTTCGTCCTGGCCGCGGCGAGTATAGCGTCTCTGTCCTTATAGTGGAGGACTTTAAATATAAATGGTCTTGGCGGGGCCCCGGGCGGGGGGGATCTCAGCGGGATTCTGTGCGCTCTCTCTATTGTGAAAAATTTGGTCAGATTCCTGGGCGCCAGGGTATCCCTTATGAGGTTTTCAGCAAACTCCTCCGGGGAGGAGCCCTCCGATTTTTCGGGCAGCCCCAATATTCTAACGTTATTTCTCCTGTTCCTGTTTTCAGAGTCCTCGGCCCTCCCCAGTAGTGCAGTCACCTGTCTTCGTAAGGTTGCCAGCTCCCCCGCCTGCACAGACAAGCGGTCCTCCGTCTCCCCAATTCTCCTTTCATTCTCCCCTGTGCGGTCCCGAATCTTATCCAGGTCGTGACGAAAATAGTTGAATTGCTCCTGAAGAGTATCAAATTTAGTTGTAAGGACGTTTTGACAAGAGGCTATGGCAGCCATGATCGCTGCTGTGTCCGGATTAGAGGGCTCGGGCCCGGCTCCTCCTGGAGTTTCCATAGTTTGCGTGCTGCAACTGACCACTGTGGATTTACGCTTCCTGTTGCCTGACATGCGTAAGAATAAAGGCGTACAGGGTTCAAGGTTGACTTGACACTGCTTGTCTTTGTAGTGTCCCAATGCCGGGTCCCAGAAGCCCGCAGATGTTGCGTAGATAAAGGTTTAAATAGCCTGTTTTGCGATCACAGATACAGGGTTCAAGGAGCTTTTTTGTTATCCGGCGCCAACATAGGGTTCAAGAGGTGCTTCAAATGCTGTGCAGGGGTAGAGTACCAGGGGCTTGTTCCTTGGCAGATATACAGGGTTCAGGGAGCCCTCAAGTACTGCACAGATATAGGGATCAAGAAGCTTGTTTGCGGTATAGATACAGATGCAGGGTTGAAGGGGCTCACGGATGCTGCACAGATATAGGGATCATGGAGTACGCAGCAGTTGCACAGATCTAGGGTTCAAGGGGCTTGTTTAGCAACACAGATATAGGGTTCAAGGAGCTCTCAGACATCACACAGATATAGGACTCAGGGAGCTTGTTCAGCGACACAGATGTAAAATTGAAGGAGCTCTCAGATGCTGCACAGCTACAGGTCTCGGGGGAGCCGGTCCCTCGGCACAGATATATATGGAGCAAAGAAGCTTTCAGGTGCTGGGGTGATATTGAGCTCAGGGTCACCGTGAGCGCCGCACAAATTGGGGATTTCAAGAGCACAGGTATGTGGGTCGGAGTGTATCCCGTCGCCGCCCGGGGCCAGATGGGGGGTGAGGGGGACCCGCAGGTCCTGTCCCTAATATTGGCTCCCAGGATACTTGCTGCCGCTGCCCAGTCGTCGGGGAACTATGGTGTGGGGATCACGGAGAGCCCAGCCGCCACTCAGCGTCCCAGAAATCCACCTCCGCGCTGCCCCTTTATGTGGCCAGGGGAGTAAATGCTGCACCAGTTCGCCCGGGGGGGCTGGGGAACCCACCCCAGCTGCTCCAATTTGGGATTGAGGGGCCGCTCACATTCAGGGGGGACTTATTTCCCCTTCTCTGGCCGCCCTGCTTCACAATGGGGGGGTACAGCGGCCGGAACAGCCCAGGATGCGGAGGTATGGCCGGTGTTAATAATGAAAGTCTCAGCGGCAGCCGCAGCTTCCCGCCACCGCTCCAAAATGGCGCCGGCCTCTCCCCCGGTTTTCGCGCCAGACCTCGGTCCACCGCCGGGAAACACTCAGCGCTCCAGGGGGGGGAATCCCCTGCTATCACCGCCGCCGCCCAGGCCACCCAAGGGATGTCTCACCTCCGCCCTCCCTGCTCAGAATGGGGCCGCCCGCCTCCTCCACCGATCGCCACACGAACCACACCGCCGCCGGCAGCTCTGCGAGGATATGTCAGCGCGAGCTCCGGCCACCTCTCCGCACGTCTCACCGCCGCCCGGATCTCCCAGGGGTCGGCGTCTCGTTCACCGCCACAGCCCGGTCGTCACTCGATGGGGCCGCCCGCTCCGCCACACGCTCCGGATCACACAGGCCGTCAGCTACACTCGAGGGCCGCCTCCGCCGCCGCGCAGCCACAGGATCTCCCGGCCACAGGCACGATCCTCCAGGCCAAGTGAGTAAAATTGGGGTCTCTGGGTGTGTTCAGATTAGCCCAGAAGGCAATAAATCAGGATTATCTCCAGGAGCCCCTAGCAGACACGTCCGTCTAGGCAGCCATCTTAACCACGCCCCCAGGATCGCCCTCTTCTAATGTCCAGGGACACGTATTTGTCTTTCTCCAATCAGGCAAACAGCAGAAAGTTCATTCAAGCTGACTCGGTCAGTTTTATTTGTAAAGGTTGCAAATAAAAATAAAGATAACACTGGAACAAAAGTAAATCCTTGCCTGTCCGGCACTTAACTATACAAGTGAAAACCCTCACTACTAGCTGGAGAGCTTCTCTCTGCCAACTTTAAAAAACTACTTCCAGCAACCTTTACTCACATGAGTCTCTCCACAGTCCTGGGCTGTGTCCTTCGCCCGAGAGAGAGAGAGCTCCTTTATCCAGCCTCTCATTCCCCCTAATTAATTACCTGACAGGTGAGAGGCTCAGCTATTACCTCACATAGGAAAGGAACCTGGGAGAAATATACCTGTCCTCTACTATCAGACCTGCATGAATGTCACAATATATATCCCCCGAACGAACGGGATAGCGGGAGGAAGGGGAAAATACCGTTTTGTGAGTACTCACCTTTAAAACGGGTACTATGAGTGTGCCATACACTCCACTTCCTTCTTCATGACATGTGGGTAATCTCCAGTAGAGGGCGACTTCTGCAGAGATGAATATGCAAAAAAGAAAGCCCCTCCTGGTCCATATATACCTGGGACCTCCCACCAATTCCCCAGTGTATAAAAGCAGTAAAGGGACCAGGAAGAACCAAATATAACCGTAACAATCAAAACCAATGGTTCACCATATAAAAGCCCTAGAATACCTGAAACAAACTGAACTGGAGTGTATGGCACACTCATAATACCCGTTTTAAAGGTGAGTACTCACAAAACGGTATTATTCTAAGTGTGCCATACACTCCACTTCCTTCTTCATGACATCTGGGACATCCAATAGCAGTGTCCATCATGGGTGGGCACCAGAAACAGTAAAGAATGAACCAACTCAAACCACTGCAGCTTGCAGAACCTTGCGGCCAAAAACAGCATCCACTGAAGCCCGCACATCAACCTTGTAAAACTTGGAATAGGTATGAACGGAAGACCAAGTAGCAGCCTTACAAACTTGTTCAACAGGAGCCTGGTGCTGAAAGGCCCAGGATGCACCAACAGCACGAGTAGAGTGCGCAGTGACCCTAAAAGGGGGAGTCCTCCCCTTAGCAGAATAGGCCCCAACAATGGCCTGACGAATCCATGTGCTAATTGTAGATTTAGCAAGCGCCAAACCTTTCCTGGGCCCGCAGGGCACCACGAAAAAAGCATCCGTCTTGCGGAAGGAAGAAGTAATCACCAAATAGTACTTCACACAGCGAACAACATCCAAATTGTCCAAAACCCTCTCCTTGTCATTGTTAGGCTTAGGACACAAGGAAGGGAGACCTGATTGAGGTGGAAAGCAGACACCACCTTAGGAAGGAAATGGTGTCTCTCAAAGTAAGGGGCCTGATTCGACAGGGCCGCCAACTCAGAGACACGCCGGACAGAGGTAATAGCCACCAAGAAAGCAACCTTCTGAGTGAGAACCAAAAGAGCAATATCCTGTAACGACTCAAAAGGAGGACCCTGCAGAGCCGAAAGAACCAAATTCAAATCCCAAACAGGGACTACAGCCTTCCGAGGAGGCCGGACATGCGTGACCCCTTGGAAAAAAAGTCTTAACCAGCGGGTGTAAAGCAAAAGACCTCTGGAAGAAAACCGACAGAGCAGAAACCTGCCCTTTCAAAGTACTAAGCTGGAACCCAAGATCCAGATTAGGCTGAGGAAACTCCAAAATCCTGGGTACAGAAAAAACCCTGCAAGGCCCTAGCTTCACACCAATCAATATAGGACCTCCAAGTCCTATAGTAAATGCCAGAAGAGGACCGCTTCCTAGCCCTAATCAGGGTCTGAACAACAGCCTCAGACAAACCTTCCTCTTTCAAGATGAAGGTTTCAGCAGCCAAGCCGTCAAAGCCAGCATTTGTAAATTGGGGTAAAGTAGATGACCCTGGGAGAGCAGGTCCGGCAGCAAGGGAAGCCGGCACTGGTCTACAGCCATCCTAACGAAGTCTGCATACCAAACCCTTCTTAAGAGGGGGCGCCTCAGGTGGATCAATATCCAACACCTCCAATAAATGTGACAAAACAGTGGCCGTATCAACGGCATCTCCCAGCGCTTGCCCAACATTAGAATTTCCAGGCTGACCATAGTCAGCCTCTGAATCCTGATACAATTCCCCCTCCTCTAACGGGGAATAATCGGACAATTCAGCAGACTCATCGTCAATGTCCCACAAAGGCTGGGCCAACGACAACCGTCTCTTTTTAGCCTGGGCCTTCTTTCCCACCGTGCTAGCAATCATTTTCTCTATGCTGGCCAACCGAGCCCAAACATGAGAAAGTGACTCCCCACTGGTACCAATGTCACTTGGGGTACGGATCAGGTGTGGAGGGGAAGGCGATGAAGTGGGAGGAGCCGACCCAGAAGGCTGGGTACCAAACTGCCACGTTATGGCCTTTTGTGCGCATGGTATACAAATCAGCACATTCTCCCCCATCAGGGATACCCCACACATGGCCCAGATTGTCCCGAAGGGATCCCGGGCCGGTATCCTGCAGAGCCTCCATATGGTGAATTTTTGTGGTCAGTCGCAAAACCGCAGGGAATTACGCATAAGCAACCCGGGATGCCCCTTAAAAGTCCCGGTGGGAGGATTTTTGGGTGGACAATTTTTATAACTAGGGACCCCAGGACCAGGAGGGACCCCTTAATATGCACATATACAGGGTCTGTAACACACAAAATAAGCCACATAAGAGCAGAGCAGTATATATTATATATACCACACACAGCCAAACAGAGACAGCCAAACAGACCAGTGGGGGCCCCCACGCGCGCACACACAAGCTGAAGAAAAATACAGTTTTGTGATTACTCACCTTTAAAACAGATATAAGTGTGACATACACTCCGCTTCAATAAGTCTCGACAGTTGGGTTATTCTCCAGTAGAGGGCGAACTTCTGCAGAGATGAATGCAAAAAAAGAAGCCCCTCCCGGTCCATAACTACCTGGGACCTCCCACTAATTCCCCAGATAGCAGTAAAGGGACCCGGAAGAATTAAATATAACAAGATTAACAAAAAACAATGGTTCATCATATAAAGGATCCAGAATACCACAACAGGGTGGGTGAAGCGGAGTGTATGTCACACTTATAACATCCGTTTTAAAGGTGAGTAATCACAAAACGGTATTATTCCAAGTTTGAAATACACTCCGCTTCAATAAGTCTTGACAGTTGGGACATCCAATAGCAGTGTCCGTCAAGGGTGGGAACCATAAACAGTAAAGAATGCACCAACTCAAACCACTGCAGCTTGCAGAACCATGCGGCCAAAAACAGCATCCGCTGAAGCGCGCACATCAACCTTGTAAAACTTGGAAAAAGTATGAACGGAAGACCAAGTAACAGCCTTACAAACTTGTTCAACAGAAGCCTGGTGCTGAAAGGCCCAGGATGCACCCACAGCACGAGTAGAGTGCGCAGTGACCCTAAAAGGGGGAGCAGAATAGGCCCCAACAATGGCCTGACAAATCCATTTGCTAATCATAGACTTAGCAGGTGCCAAACCTTTCCTGGGCCCGCAGGGCACCACGAAAAAAGTGTCCGTCTTGCGGAAGGAAGAAGTAGTCACCAAATAGTACTTCACACAGCGAACAACGTCCAAATTGTGCAGAACCCCTCTCCTTGTCATTGTTAGGCTTAGAACACAAGGAAGGGAAAACAATATCCTGATTGAGGTGGAAAGCAGACACCACCTTAGGAAGGAAATCCGGCTTAAAAGGAAAAACCACCTTATCCTGGTGTCTCTCAAAGTAAGGGGCCTGAATCGACAGAGCCGCCAACTCAGAGACACGCCGGACAGAGGTAATAGCCACCAAGTAGGCAACCTTCTGAGTGAGAACCGAAAAAGCAATATCCTGTAGCGGCTCAAAAGGAGGACCCTGCAGAGCCGAAAGAACCAAATTCAAATCCCAAACAGGAACTACAGCCTTTCGAGGGGGGCGCACATGCGCCACCCCTTGGAAAAAAAAGTCTTAACCAGCGGGTGTAAAGCAAAAGACCTCTGGAAGAAAACCGACAGAGCAGAAACCTGTCCTTTCAAAGTACTAAGCTGGAACCCAAGATCCAGATTATGCTGAAGAAACTCCAAAATCCTGGGTACAGAAAAAACCCTGCAAGGCAAGGCCTCACACCAATCAAGATAGGACCTCCAAGTCCTATAGTAAATGCCAGAAGAGGACCGCTTCCTAGCCCTAATCAAGGTCTGAACAACAGCCTCAGACAAACATTCCTCTTTCAAGATGAAGGTTTCAGCAGCCAGGCCGTCAAAGCCAGCGTTTGTAAATTGGGGTAAAGCAGATGACCCTGGGAGAGCAGGTCCGGCAGCAAGGGAAGCCGGCACTGGTCTACGGCCATCCTTACGAAGTCTGCATACCAAACTCTTCTTGGCCACCTTGGAGCCACCAGAATCGCTGGCGCCCCTTCTAGAACCAGTTTGCGAACTACCCTGCCCAGCATGGAGACAGGTGGAAACAGGTACAGAAAACCCAGGTCCTTCCACGCCAGAGACAAGGCATCCACTGCCAAAGCCAGGGGATCCTGAGAAAGACACAAATGCCGGAAGTTTGTGATTGTGCCTCGAGGCAAAGAGATCCACCTCCGGAGTCCCCCACTTGCGGCAAAGATCCAGAAAGACCTTGGGGTTGAGAGACCACTCTCCGTGGCGAGAGGACCCCCTGCTCAAGGAATCCGCCTCCGTATTCTCCACCCCCGGAATGTAGACTGCCGAAAGGCAAGGAACATTGCACTCCGCCCAGTGCAGGATCAGAGAGACTTCCCTGAGGGCCCTCCTGCTGCGAGTCCCTCCTTGGTGATTTATGTAGGCCACTGACGTTCGCAGCACCTGAACCGGAAGACCCCGTAACTGTGGGGTCAACCGAGCCAGAACCAGACGAATGGCTTGGAGCTCCAATACATTGATGGGGGTGTGAGCCTTCTGGTGACCCCACACCCCGCTGAACTGATGACTCTTCCAATAACCTCCCCAGCCCGACAGGCTGGCATCCGTGGTAACCATCTCCCAACAAGTGACCAGAAAGGATCTGCCCTTCACCAGATTGCTCGAGTCCAGCCACCACCGAAATGACTGCCGAACCCTGGGAGACATCTTGAAAGGTTGATCCAATGACTGTGGGCTCCTGTCCCAATACGTCAATAGAAGTTGAAGAGATCTCATGTGAAATTGTGCAAACAGCACCGCCTCGAAGGAGGACACCATTAGACCCACCAGTTTCATCCCCTGTCGGATAGAGGGACAAGGACTGGCCAGAAGAAGACGGATCAGGTCCTGAATCCCCTGCACCTTGGTCTGGGGCAGAAACACTCTGGCCCGACTGGTATCCAGATTCATGCCCAGAAATGAAATCACTCAAGACGGGGAGAGAGAAGACTTGGTGCGGTTGATCACCCACCCGAACCTCTCCAGGGTCGACACCACCTGGTGGGTGTCCAATTCTGCCTGCTGAAGGGAAGAAGCTGAAATCAACAGGTCGTCCAGATAAGGCACAATGCGAATTCCCAGAGCCATTACGCCCGCCAAAACCTTGGTGAAAACCCCCGGGGCCGAGGTCAGAACGAAGGGAAGAGCTACGAATTGATAATGTTGATCCCCCACCGCAAACCGGAGGAATCTGATGTGCCTGAAAAATCGGAACATGCAGATACGCATCCTTGATGTCTATGGATGTCATAAAATCCCCTTGGCGAAGAGAATTAGTAGCCGAGCACAGTCTCCATGCAGAACATTTTGGCTCTGATAAACCTGTTGAGAACCTTGAGATCTAGAATGGGTCTCACCGAACCCTCCTTTTTGGAAACCGTGAAAAGGTTGGAGTAGTAACCCCTGCCTCTTTCCAATGGAGGCACCGGGCATATAACCCCCATGTCCAGAAGGCTTTTCACTGCCAACAGGAGCCCCTGAGCAGCCTGAGGGTCCAAGGGCACCCGAGACCTTAAGAATCTTCGGGGCAGCCAGTACTCGAACTTCAGTTTGTACCCGGAGGAGACCACTTCCAAGATCCAATTGTCTGTGACCTCCCGGGCCCAGACCCGGAGGAGGAGCCGCAGCCCCACCCTTACGGGTGAGGGCACCCCTTCATTGCTGAGCCGGTTTAATGGCAGGCTTGGGCCCCAAGGGGGCGGGGCTTAGAGGCATGATGGCAGCCGCCATCGAGAAGAAGAGAGGAGAGCGCCTCCCAGGCTCTCTCCTGAAGATCGGTAAGTCCTGGGGGGGGATCGGAGGCCCCCCAGGTGAAGAGGAGGGACAGCGGGAGCCAGCGCACACACAGGTAAGTGAATGTCATTTTTATTTTTTTACAGTTAGAAGCTGCTGCTGCAGAAGCGGGGGGGGGGGGGGAGGCCTATTCCGGGGGCTCTCCTGGAGCCATCTGACCCCCCACGGGGGATCGGATGGCACCAAATTAAAGAGGAGACCCGGCCGGACCCAACAAGGGGTCAGGTGAGTATTTTTTATTTTTTTACTTTTTAAACTACAAGCGAGGAAAGTCAAGCACGTAACACCTACGGGCTTGGCACTTAAGGCCCAGCCAAGCCAGCACGTAGGTGTTACGTGCTTGGCAACAAAAGGGTTAAGGGAGGAGGAATCAGGGGTGTTCAGTACAGAAGAGTTGGTCAAACCTAACACAGGCACGTCGACCTCGGGAGGAGAAGACCAGCGCTTGACCGCCTCCACCGGAAAGGGATACTAATCCCATCCCTGAGGCACACCAGGAAGCCGACTGGGCCTCTCCCATTCTCTAAGTATCAGCGCATCAAAATGACCCTGGGTAGGGAATTCGACGGGGCTTGTAGGCCCCAAAAAATTCCCCCTTCTTAAGAGGGGGCGCCTCAGGTGGATCAATAACCAACACCTCCAATAAATGTGACAAAACAGTGGCCGTATCAACGGCATCCCCCAGCGCCGGCCCGACATTGGAATTCACAGGCTGACCATAGTCAGTCTCTGAATCCTGATACAATTCCTCCTCCTCTAGCGGGGAATAATCGGACAATTCAGTGGACTCATCGTCAGTGTCCCACAAGGGCTGGGCCGACGACAACTGTCTCTTTTTAGCCTGGGGCTTCTTGCCCACCGTGCTAGCAATCAATTTCTCTATGCTGGCCAACCTAGCCCAAACATGAGAAAAAGACTCCCCACTAGTACCAATGTCACTTGGGGTACGGATCAGGTGGGGAGGGGAAGGCGATGAAGCGGGAGGAGCCGACCCAGGAGGCTGGGTACCCGACTGCCGCATTATGGCCTTTGTGCTGATCTGTATACCAATGCGCACAATTCTCCCCCGTAAGGGACACCCCGCACCCCACACATGGCCCGGATTGTCCCGAAGGGATCCCGGGCCTGGTATCCTGCAGAGCCTACATATGGTGAATTTTTGTGGTCAGTCGCAAGACCGTAGGGGATTACGCATAAGCAACCCGGGATGCCCCTTAAAAGTCCCGGTGGGAGGATTTTTGGGTGGACAACTTTTATATCTAGGGACCCCAGGAGGGACCCCTTAAAATGCACATGTGCAGGGACACCTGTAACACACAAAATAAGCCACATAAGAGCAGAGCAAAAAATGCCATAGCATTTGATCCTACAGTCACACAACATAAATATACATATACAGGTATATATGTCTATATATCTCTCTATATATATAATCTCTCTCTCTGTAGTAATGAAGATGGCGTCCCCTCGGTGGAAAGAGTGAAGGAGGCGGGCCAGCGCGGAGCGCGCCAGCTCATGGCCCCGCCCCCTTGTGACGCGAGATACACACCCAGGCCGCACATAGGGCTGGAAGCTGGCCGACGAAGCCAAGGGGGGCGTGGTCTTCCGACACGGGAGAGCGCCAGGCCCCGCCCCTCTTCACTGAGAGAAGCAAGAGGGTCGCGCTCCCCGGCCAATATGGCCGCGGAGCCGACCATGAGAGAGCCGGCCCGCCGCCGCACGAGAGCGTGCGTGCCAAGTGTTAAACACAACACACACACGATGAGTAAAATCACACACATAACCAGTATAAAGGCAAGACAGCCAGCCCCCCCCCCCCAGAGGAGAGTAAGGGGCCCAGAAGGGGGGAACCCTGTCAGAATCCAGCCCTAAGCCTAGCGGGACGGGGAATCCCACACCAGGATCACCAAAACCTGGATATCCGCCTACCCCATAGTGAGATCTTGCGGTGCTCCTACTGCACCCATAGGGTGCTTCTACCTTTGCCAGGACCCGCAGCCTAAGCTGGGAGGCTCAATGCAGGGACAATTTAGGAGGGTCCTGGCAGCATTAGGGACAAAAATGGCCGGGCGCGAGCCCATCTTACCTGCAAGTAAGAGAAGTCTTAATCTTCTGTCTTGCTCGCTTCCTGCAGAGAAGACAACTGGGGAATTGGTGGGAGGTCCCAGGTAGTTATGGACCGGGAGGGGCTTCTTTTTTTGCATTCATCTCTGCAGAAGTTCACCCTCTACTGGAGAATAACCCAACTGTCAAGACTTACTGAAGCGAAGTGTATGTCACACTTGGAATAAAGGACCAGAAACCAATATAAAACAGATTTTAATGGAAATTCATTTGAAACACATTTTTTTCAAAGACAAAATGAGAGGGAAGTTAATTTACAGAGACATTTACAGAGAATTTACAATGTGGGGCTTTATACATAATGGCACGAGAAAGGCAAGATTCTAAAGACGAAGAAATTATTATTCTTCCCATATCGAGAACAGGAGAAAAATGGCTTCCAGGGGCTCCAGATTTACATCTGACTGCTGAGCAGGCTGACCCACAATCCATTTTAACTAGCACCGTAAGTGGCCAGCCCAAGTTCGGTATGGAAGCAATGGAAAGAGGCATACAAAGTCACATGACCTGAATGGCTCACATCACTGGAAAGGCCCATTAGAACAGGTTTTCACCTATCTCTGCCCAGAGATAAAAATGAAAACCCGACCATTTCATTAATGTCATCTATGCACCCAATTAAGCAGGAACTTTAGGGTGGATAGTTGAGGCTACACCCCACCTAGAGCATGTGCGCCTGCAGATGCAAACTTTCCCCTTATATTTAATCTAATCAAGGTCCAGTCTCTGTTCTGAAGACAGTCGCTACAGCATATTTTGATTTTAGACGTCCGATGAGCTGAAACCTACCAGAGGTAAAGTCCCTGTCCGGGCACTTAACTGGCAGGCCTGATCACACGATGGATCATAGTGCTGCCAACAGCGAGCTTCTCAGACCTGCAATGAAATCTGACTACTACTCAAATATTTGGGACACTCATAGTAGCCCAGCAATGTGATCCCCTTGCCACTAGCCAATGAGGGAGCCTGCTAAGTGACCGAAACGAACAAAATTGTAAGCTTTGGCCGACTTCACTCAATGTCTATTAATTGGTAGCTTTAGGCTCATCAAACACCACCAAGGGTGACTGCAGCATGCTTGCATCTTTTTTCTAAGTCCTTTCGAGAAAAAGTTGATTTGTTTGATTTTTGGTAAGGAAATAGCCCAACAACATGGCAGCCATCCCCTAGAGTGCAACAGACAGAGCAGACAACGAATCAGGGAATATGCAGACAATGTGTCATGAGAGAAAGTGGGGAAGTCGTACATTTCTGTATCTGTCAGCAGGCCAAACTAGGACCATCCTCACACCTCTCCTACGAGAATGCTCTTAACGTGAACTTTCAGCATCATTAAATAAAAAACTACAGACCCTTAAAATATATTGATTTTAGATGCTGGGGAATAGTTTTTAGTCACTTATTTTTTCCCCCACTGGGTTGCAACTCTGTTCAGGACTCTAAGATGGCGGCACCCGTATCCTAAAGTGGACCGACACCCTCCACTGATCGGCCCGGGAATCTATAAGATCAGTCCCCTGACTGCGGGGCACCCCGATCGGGGGTGCCCCGCTGTGTGAAACCCCCCCAGAAACCCCTACCTGCTCCTCGATCCAGCGGCGCCCGCCGCCGCCTCCCGCGCGTCCCTCTAGCAGGACGCACACGGCCGGCGCGGGCCCTGTAAAAGTGACGCGCGGGAGGCGGGCGCGCTCTCTTGTCCGTCGCTGCCTCCCGCTTGTCCGGCGGCGGGTATTGGCAGCAGGGGTCACGTGGGAGCAGGGAGTGGTGAGTTTTTGGGGGGTTTCACACAGCGGGGCACCCCCCGATCAGGGTGCCCCACCGAAGTGGACCAAAACCCAGGATAGTCAAAATCCTGGGTGTTGGTCCACTTTAACTCAGAAGCATCACACATATAGCTGTACTTTCCTCAGACAGATCAAAGCTAGGGTCAAGGAAAAATACAATTCTGTGAAATACTCACCTGTAGAATTGATATTTGTATACAGTACGTCCTGCTCCAGATATAATACTTACACTTAGGCTACCCTCCGCCAGATAGCGCTGCACTGCAGAGACATGCAAAAACAGGCTCCTCCCGGCCCTCAAACACCCCCACAAATCCCCAGCATTGAAAAGCAGTGAACAAGAAGCCAGGAGAATTTAACCACCAAAACTGGTAACTATAACAATGGCAACAATCACCATACAGGGGATCCAGAATAATGCAAAAAACCAGGGTGGGGTGGAGCAGGACGTACTGTATACAAATAATATCAATTCTACAGGTGAGTATTTCACAGAATTGTATTATTCTTAGTATACAGTACGTCCTGCTCCAGATATAATACTTACACTTGGGACAAACAATAGCAGTGTCCATAAAGTAAGGTGAGATCCCCAAACAAAAAAACGACAACAGCAGACAGTTTAAAACCACTGTCACCTGCATAACCATACGGCCAAGACAGCATGAGCTGAGGCCCCAACATCAACCTTGTAAAACTTTGCAAAGGTATGAGCAGAAGCCTGGTGCTGAAAGGCCCAAGAGGCGTCAAGCACGAGTAGAAAAAGAAACAAGGCAACAAGGAAGATTCTTCCCCTTGCTAGAATAGGCCTGATTAACAGCGTGACGAATCCAATCGCTACAGTAGACTTGGCAGAGGCCAAAAGACCCTACCAAGTACCAGAAGGAACATCCATTAAGGTAATAACCAGGGCCAAAGCCACCCTACTCCCTGAGAGCAGACGAGATCGGGCACATTCAGGATGTAATGACCATAGGCCCCAAGGAACATCAGTTCCCCTAAAGGACACCGTGACTACCAAGGAAAACTTCCAACACCTGATTAAGGAATGCAGAACCCCTTCCTCAGTGTTGCTAGGAAAAAGGCACAGCAGGGATAGCAATATCTCAAATCAATGAACAAGAGACCCCTCCAGATGCAGAGAGTCTGGCTTCAGGCAGAAATCCAACTTATCCTGGTGTATCTCAAGGAATGGGGGCTAGGTAGACAGAGCCGCCCGCTAACACACACCTGACCAAGGTAATAGTCACCAGAAGGACAACCTTGAGCGGAACACAACAGATCCACGACTGGTTGGACTCCATAGTGACCCGGGATTAGCACATCCAGTCGCAGAGGGGCTCCACCGGAGCTAATCTCACTGATATGCAGGGAACATTGTCTCCACCCAGAAAAAGGAACATAGACACTTCCTGGAGGGTCCACCAGCTCCAGGCCTCTTCCAATGATTAATGTAGGAAATCTGTCAGACAGACTGAGCGCCCCCATATTGGCAAGCCCAGAAGGGAAGTGGTCAAGCGAGATAGAACCAACTGAAAACGCTCACAGTTTAGAACCTCAATAGGCGTAAGGACCTTCTAAGGGCCCCACCACCCCCAGAATCGCAGGGAGTTTCAGAAGAAACCCTTCCCCTTCAACCCGATAGGTTGGCATCCATGGTGACCGTTTCCAAGAAGGGACAAAAGGAACTGCCCCCAGACAGGTCCCTTGAGTTCATCCACTTCCAAGAGAAAAACTTTCTACCAGGTGGGAAGGCCCACAGACCCTGCTCCAGGGATGCTGGATCCCTGTCCTGTATTAACAATAGAAGTCGCAGAAGGGCCCAAGGGGAACTGAGCATAAGGGACCTTTTCAGAGATTCCCGGGCCGATCACCCCCCTCACCGCGGGACATCCGAGATCGGGATGTCCCGCGGTGAGGAACCCCCCCCGAAAACTCACCGCCTCCCGCGCGCCCCTCTAGCCGTGCGCGCGCCCGCGCCGGCCGTTTGTGAATGGCCGGCGCGCGCTGTCAGAGGGACGTGCGGGAGGCGGCGGCGGACGCGCTGGCTTGTCCGTCGCTGTCAGCGCTTGTCCGTCGCTGTCACCCGGCCACGTGGGAGCGTTTTGAGGTGAGTATTGGGGTGTTTCTGGGGGGTTTTACACAGCGGGGCACCCCTAATCGGGGTGCCCCCCTGAAGTGGACCAAAACCCAGGATAGTCAAAATCCTGGGTGTTGGTCCACTTTAAGGGGACCATGAGGACTTGGGGTGATTGATCACCCATCCAAATGACTCCCAATGGACACCACCAGCCGGGTATCCAACTTAACCCGACAGAGACTGGGAAGTGAGAAAGGACGTCCCGGTAGGTCATCGCGCGGACGCCCCTTGGTCTCAGAGACATCACCATCGTCAGCACCTGAGTGAGCACTCTGGGAGTTGGAGAGGCCAGATAACCAGGCCACGATTAGCAGTGTTGGACTACCAACACGAACCCGAAGAGCCTCAGAGACCTGAAGGCACATGGATGTAAACATAAGTATTTTAGAGTTCCCCAGACGACAAGAAGCCCACTGGGCGCAAGGTGCTGATGGCCCATCTCAGAGTTTCCATGCAGAAACTGCTTGTAATTAGATAATTGCTGTGAATCCAGAATGGGCCAGCCCGACCCATCCTGTTGGGGGACTGTGGAAAGGTTGGTGTAGCGGCCCCTGCCTCTGCCTGTTACAGGCAAACTGCAAGAGACCCTCAGACCTTGCAGGCCTAGCATGGCCTGTGCCAGCAACTGAACAGCGGCAGGGACCAGGAGTACCTGGAACCTGATAAACTGGGGAAGGCCGCGCAGCAAACTATCTTGTATCTGGAGGACACAACCTCCTGAATCCACCAGAATGAGGCGAGATGCCTCCTGATAAGAGCAAGGTGCTGCAGCCATCCCCTCACCCAGACAGGCGAGGGCGCCCCATCATGATTGAGGGGGTTTGGGCTTAGCCCCACCGGAGGGGACAGGGGGTTGTCTGCTGCTCATGGGGCAGGAGTCTGCACGAAAAATCCAGAAGGACACCCCTGGTTCCTGTTTAACACTAAGGTAGGGGGGAGGAGGGGTGCCCATGCCCCGAGGGGGCCGAGACGGCCGTCTGCGTAGGGGTGATTTGCCCTTTTTACCGAACAGGTCCAGACGGGCCCCAAATAGGCGTTGCCCTCTAAAGGGAAGCCCAGTAAGTTTTTTTAGTAGCATCGTCAGCACCCCACTGTCGCAGCCAGAGCAAGCGACGTATAGCCACAAGGGCAGAAGGTCTTGCACACATTCTAATTGTGTCCTCCAGCGCTAATAGCATAAATTTTACAAATACATCACAACTGGAGAGTGCATTAAACACCTCCCAGGAGAGATCCTCAGGGTGATGATCAAGCAACTTTCTGATGAGGGTTCTAGCGGCCACTGCAGTAATAGCCGCGGCACAGCGCCGTCCCTGCGCAAGAAAAGGCATGGGAGGCCAGCAGATCAATGCGCCGGTCCTCAGCATCCCGAAGGGTGCTATAGGCAGGGGATGTAATAAAGGGGGGATTAGGGACCCCTATGATCGGCACATCCACCACAGGGGGTGATGACCAACAATTAACCACCTCAGGGGGAAAAGGGTATTTCCTATCCCAGTCCCCTGGAAGTTTACTGGGGCATTCCCATTCCTTGAGCACAAGTGCATGGACATAAGCCTGCTCTAGAAATTCCAAACGTGCAGTCGCAGTATGGAAACGCTCCCCTCTAGGCTTGGGGACCTCACCGGGGAGAGAGACAGTGCCTTAAAGACCTTAATCAACAAGTCGTCAGTGTCACACTGGCCCCAGTATTCAGGGCCAGAATCGTCATGACTCCTCAGCATCTCATCAGATGAGCCTGAGTCAGAGAACAACTCCCCTTCATCAGAAGGGGTATAGTCACACGGAGTAGTAAACTCCTCGGTTCTCATAGAAAATACAGAAACATGAGGCGACAGGTGCCGCTTCCTACCAGGGTCCATGCGCTCTGACAACCTAGCAATAATCTGTTCTGCCGTAGGCAGTCTGGAAGGCCCAGCAGGCTGCAATTCCCCACTTGTATGTGACTCAGCAGGAGTGAGATTTAAGCCTGGGGTGATAGGTGAATTGAAGCTAGGTGTAGCCACTGGCCGACCTGATTGCAGAGCCAGTGCTTGCTCGGCACAAGGTACGCAGACCCGTGCCCTGTCAGCATCAGCATGGGGTTGTCCACACGCTATACACAGGTATTGTCCCAGATGAACCCCGGTCACATAATTCTGAGATGCCTCCATATGGTGATTATTTAGACACAATATGCCAGCAGGGATTTACACAATAGGCAACACTGGATGCCCCAAGACCCGCTAGGAAGGTGGGAGTAGATTTACAAGGCCCGCTATAATTACCCATTTTTTCTTGTTAGACCGCTATAATTACACCGGGCCGGGAGAAGCCAATGGTGTTTACCAGTCTGAAAGACATAATGGGAATAAAGGGTGTCAGAACCATGCGCAGTAATCAAGGATCATAAAAAATCGCCCGCGAGGGCACTTACAGACCAAACCGCTACCACGCGTGCATGCGACCAGCATCAAAATGGCGCCAAGGGAAACTCGAAGGGCAGGCCAGGGCGGGCTGCGCGCCAAACCAGGTCCCCGTCCCCCCCCCCAAGGGCGTGAAGCTCTGAGATAGTTTCAACGTTGTCATGAGGAGCGAAGTGTATGACACTTAGAAAAATGATTTGCCAATGAAGACGCCGCAGCGTCTGAGGCGACGCCCTTGCCCGACGCAGCACATCCAGTAAAGGAAAGAGGTGCGCGCGGCGGCGACTTTAGATACACAATAAAAATGCAAACAGCGCGGCTCTGACACCAGGAATACCAGCCCACTGCTACACGGGGCAATAGTGCGGCAGGGGCATCCCCTAGAGGCTCACCATCAGCCTAAACCGCCTACCCTTTGGTGGGGGACTGCGGTGGAGCATGGCTCCGTAAGCACGCATGGTGCTGCCTACCCTCATCCGACCAGCGCAGCCCAGGCTGGGAGGCACATCACAGGGAGGACGGGTGGCAATAGTCCAACAGGCCCGCAGGCTTTGATAGCCCCGCTCACCTGCGAGAGAGTGATAATTCATGTCTTCGCAGTCAGCACTGCAGAGAAATCTGGGGATTTGTGGGAGGTCCCTGGGTATTTGAATGGCCGGGAGGAGCCTGTTTTTGCATGTCTCTGCTGTGCAGCGCCATCTGGCGGAGGATAACCCAAGTGTAAGTACTATATCTGGAGCAGGACGTACTGTATGCTAAGAATATACCATTTTGTGAATACTCACCTGTAAAATGCGTATTATAAGTATGTCACACCCCGCTTCAAGACATTCATTACACTTGGGTATACTGACCTGTAGATGGCGATCTTGCAGAGATGATAAAAAAAGGTAAGACCCTCCCGGCCCATAAATACCTGGGACCTCCCACTCATTCCCCAGTATAAAGATAGCAGTAAGATCAAGGAACCAGGAAAGCCAATAAAAACTAACAAAGGTTCACCATATAAAGGATCCAGAATACAAAAGGGCAGGGTAAAGCGGGGTGTGTGACATACTTATAATACCCATTTTACAGGTGAGTATTCACAAAATGGTATTATTCTAAATATGTCACACACCCCGCTTCAAGACATTCATTACATGTGGGACATCCAATAGCAGTGTCCATAAAGGGCAGGGATCCAAAAAACAAGGCACAAACTTAAACCACTGCAGCTTGCAGAACTTTGCGGCCAAAAACAGCATCCGCTGAGGCCCGAACATCAACCTTGTAAAACTTGGAAAAAGTGTGAACCGAAGACCAAGTAGCAGCCTTACAAACCTGCTCAACAGAAGCCTGGTGCTGGAAGGCCCAAGACGCCCCAACAGCACGAGTAGAATGAGCAGTAACACGAAAAGGGGGAATCTTCCCCTTAGCAGAATAGGCCCCAACAATGGCCTGGCGAATCCATTTACTAATGGAAGACTTGGCAGGAGCCAAACCTTTCCTAGGCCCAGAGGGCACCACAAAAAGGGTGTCAGCCCTACGAAAAGGAGAAGTAGCCAACAAATAGTACTTCACACAGCGACCCACATCCAAAGAATGCAAAACCCTCTCCTTGACATTGCTGGGCTTAGGACACAAGGAGGGAAGAACAATATCCTGATTCAAATGAAAAGCAGAGACCACCTTAGGAAGGAAATCTGGTTTGAAGCGGAAAACAACCTTGTCCTGACGCCTCTCAAAGGAGCCTTAATAGACAAGGCTGCCAACTTCGAAACACATCTAACAGAAGTTATGGCAACAAGAAAAACAACCTTCTGAGTAAGCGTAGAAAGTGCAATATCCGGCAAAGGTTCAAAAGGAGACCCTGCAAGGCAGACAAAGCCAAATTCAAATCCCAAACTGGGAGCAAAGGCTTCCTAGGAGGCCGCACATGCGTAACCCCCTAGAAAAAGGTCTTAACCAGAGGATGAACAGCAAAAGACTTTTGAAAGAAAACCGCCAGGGCTTCTGCCCCTTCAGTGTACTAAGCTGCAAACCTTGGTCCAGACCATGTTGCAGAAATTCCAAGACCCTAGGGATAGAAAACGCCCTGCAAGGCAAGGCCCTGACCTCACACCAATCAATATAAGACCTCCAAGTCCTATAATAGATGGCAGAAGAAGACTGCTTCCTAGCCCTAACCAGAGTCTGAATGACAGCATCAGAAAGACCTTCCTCCCTCAAGATGGAGGTTTCAGCAACCACGCCGTCAAAGTCAGCGTTGGTAAATTGGGGTAGAACAGTGGCCCCTGAGTGAGCAGATCCGGCAGAAGGGGCAGGTCTAACTGATCCTCTGCCAACCTTACCACGTCTGTGAACCAAACCAGTCTTGGCCACCTTGGAGCCACACCAGGATTGCTGACACGCCCTCTAGGGCCAGATTGCGCACCACTCTGCCCACCATGGGAAACTGAGGGAACAGGTACAGAAACCCCAGATCCCTCCAGTTCAGAGACATGGCATCCACTGCCAGAGCCAGTGGATCCCGCGAGAGAGACACAAATGCCGGAAGCTTGTGATTGTGACGAGAGGCAAAGAGGTCCACCTCCGGAGACCCCCACCGGTGGCAAAGCGAACACCTTGGGGCTGAGCGACCATTCCCCCCGGCGAGATGACCCCCTGCTCAGGGAGTTCGCCTTCGTGTTCTCCACTCCCGGAATGTACACCGCCGAGATGCATGGGACATTGCTCTCTGCCCAGGCAAGGATCAAGGACACTTCCCTGAGGGCACACCTGCTGCAAGTCCCTCCCTGGTGATTGATGTAGGCGACCGCCGTCCGATTGTCCAACCGAACTTGAACCGGTAGGCCCCGCAACTGATGAGTCAAGTGAGTCAGAACCAGCCTGATGGCTCTCAACTCCAGAACATTTATGGGATTGTGAGCCTCCAGAGGCCCCCACAGTCCCTGAAACTGAAGATCCTTCCAAAATCTCCAACCTGACAGGCTGGCATCCGTGGTGACCGTCTCCCAACGAGGGGTCAGAAAGGACCGGCTCCTCATCAGATTGCTTGGTTTTAGCCACCACCGAAGGGAGCGCCGCACCCGGGGGGACATCAGAAAGGACTGATCCAATGACAGCAGGGACCCATCCCAGGCCGCCAAGAGATGGAGCGTCCTTGTGTGAAACTGGGCAAAGGGAACCGCCTTGAACGATGCCACCGTCAGTCCCACGAGTTGCATCCCTAGACGGATGGACGGGGAATGGATAGAAGACGCTGAGTCAATTCCTGAATCAGAAGAACCTTGGCTCGGGGGAGAAACACACCGGCCTGAGAAGTATCCCGAGACATTCCCAGGAACTCCACCACCCTGGAGGGAGTGAGGCAAGACTTGGGATAGTTGATCACCCAACCGAAACTCTCCAGAGTGGACACCACATTCCTGGTATCCAGCTGTGCCTGACTGAGGGAAGACGCCATGATGAGAAGATCGTCCAGATCGGGCACGATGCGGATACCCCTGGCTCTGAGGATGGCCATCACTCCTGCCAACACCTTGGTAAAACACCTTGGAGCCGAGGTAAGGCCAAACGGAAGAGCCACAAACTGAAAATGCCGATTGTCCACGACAAACCTGAGGAACCTCTGGTGTGCCAGAAATATTGGAATATGCAGGTAAGCATCCTTGATGTCTATGGACGCCATGAAGTCCCCCTGACGAAGTGAATGGATGGCTGAGCGCAGAGTTTCCATACGGAACTTCCAGGGACGGATGAACCTGTTGAGCAACTTCAGATCCAGAATGGGACGAACGGAACCGTCCTTGGGCACCGTGAACAAATTGGAATAGAAGCCCAGGCCCCGGTCTGAGTGGGGCACCAGTGCTTCACCGCGTCCGCCGGAAAGGGATATTGCTTGTCCCAACCCAGCGGAACACCCGGAAGCCGAGTCGGCCTCTCCCATTCCTTGAGAATGATACCATCAAAATTTTGATAAGGAAATTCCAAGCGCAGCTTAGTTACTTCAAAGAACTCCCCCTTCAGCGGAGGAGCCGCCTCGGGGGGAGAAATAGCCAGGACCTCAAACATATGAGCCAGGACCCTAGCGGTATCCAAAGAATCCCCCTGGCCCTGCTCGGTATCAGCGCCCACAAACTGCTGATCGGAGTCAGACTCCTCATTCAACTCCCCTTCCTCACGCGGGGAACAATCAGACCAATCCAGGGAGTCAAAATCCTCCCCATCAAAGGCCTGCGCAGCCGTATACAAATGTTTTCTCTTTGCCGTGGCCTTTTTAGCAACGGCACTGGAAAACAATTTTTCAAGATTGGCCAATCTGGCACACACCTCAGATTGCGACTCCCCGCCAATGACCACATCACATGGGGTACGTGTCAAGCGAGGGTGAGACTGAGAGGAGACTGGCGAAGCAGAACCAGGCGCCTGAAATCCGGTCTGCCGCGTAATAGACCGCTGCGCACAGGGTACACAAATACATCATCCCCAAAAGGGATACCCCACACCCCAAACACAGCCTGGATTGCCCTGAGGGGGGCACAAGCCCATTATCCGGGGATACCTCCATACGGTGATTTTTTAAAATAGATATATATGTGTACAATGCTCCGAGGGAATTACGCGGGGGACGCACGTGAGTGACCCCCCGTCTTCTGAAAGAAGACAGACAGGGCAGAAACCTGACCCTTCAGAGTACTGAGTTTTAAACCCAACTCCAATCCATGTTGTAAAAACTCCAGAATCCTAGGGATTAAGAACTCCCTGCAGGGAAGAGACCTAGACTCCCACCAATCAATGTAGGAACACCATACCCTACAATAGATGACAGAAGAAGTTTTCTTCCTAGCCTGTACCATGGTATCCACCACTGAGGCAGACAAGCCTTTCTCCATCAAGATGGAGGTTTCAGCAGCCAGGCCGTCAAACCCAGAGTTTGTAAAATGGGATGCCGTAAGGAGCCCTGAGTGAGCAGAAATTCCTTCCATGACATTGACAGAGTGTCCGTGGCCAAGGCCAGAGGATCCTGAGACAGGTCTACTGCCATTTGTACCACGTCTGCGAACCACACTCTTCTTGGCCACCTTGGGGCCACCAGAATCACTGGCACCCTTCCCAGGGCAATCTTGCGCAGAACCCTGCCCAGCAGGGGGAACGGGGGAAAGACATACAGGAGCCGAAATTCCTTCCATGACATTGACAGAGTGTCCGTGGCTAAGGCCAGAGGATCCTGAGACAGGGAGACAAAGGCCGGGAGCTTGTGATTGTGACGGGATGCAAACAGATCCACATCCGGTAGGTCCCACCGGTAACACAGGGACTGGAATACCCTGTTGCAGAGGGACAACTCCCCCCCTGCTCAGAGAGTCTGCTAGAAGATTCTCTACCCCCGGGATATAAAAAGCTGAAATGCATTGAACATTGGCCTCCGCCCATGTCAGAATCCGTGACACTTCCTGGAGGGCACCCTTGCTCCGAGTCCCTCCCTGATGGTTGATGTAGGCAAACGCCGTCCTGTTGTCTGAGCGCACCTGCACAGCCAGACCCGTCAGGTGATTGGTCAACTGCTCCAGTACCAACCTGACCGCCCGTAGTTCCAGAATGTTGATGGGTAAATGGGCCTCCTGAGGGCCCCACCTCCCCTGGAACCTCAGGGACTTCCAGAATCCCCCCCCCCAACCTGACAGACTGGCATCTGTCTCCCAGGAGGGGGCTAGAAAGGACCTGCCCTTTAGCAAGTTCTTGTGGTCTAGCCACCACGAGAGGGACCTTCTGACCAATGGGGGAAGCACACAAACCCCATCCAAAGACGCGGGGTCCTTGTTCCATACTGATAGGAGGTGAAGCTGCAGAGGCCTCGAATGGAACTGAGCAAAGGGCACCGCCTCGAAGCTTGCCACCATCAGGCCCACCAGCTGCATTCCCTGCCTGAGGGAGAACTGGGGGCACGAGAGCAGGGACCGCACCTGCGCAGTCAGAGCTTCCACCTTCTGTTGGGGAAGGAATATTCATGACTGAACCGCATCCAGAATCAACCCCAGGAATGGGGTCACCGACGAAGGGGACAGAGAGGACTTGGGATGATTGATCACCCAGCCGAAGGACTCCAAGGTGGACACCACCAGCTGAGTGTCCAGCTCTGCCTGCTGTAGAGGCCATGAGGATGTTGTCCAGGTAGGGCAGCACCCGAATGCCCCCTGACCTTATCAAAGACATCACCCCCGCCAGCACCTTGGTGAACACTCTGTGGCCCTACCGCTTGGCCTCACTTCAGCTCCCAAATTGGTAATGTTGATCTTTCAACGCGAATCTGAGAAACCTTTGATGTCCCGGGAACACAGGGATGTGAAGGTAAGCATCTTTGATGTCCACAGACGTCATAAAATCCTCTGGCCGCAGAGAGCCAATAGCCGAACGCAGAGTTTCCATGCGAAAGCGCTTGTTCTTGACAAATTTGTTGAGGATCTTTAAATCCAGAATGGGCCTGACTGACCCATCTCTCTTGGGGACTGTGAAAAGGTTGGAGTAGAACCCCTCTCCCAATTCTCTCAAGGGAACCTTGCAAATAACTCCCAGATCCAGAAGTCCTTGCACTGCCTGCATCAGGACATGAGCAGATACCGGGTCCTGGGGGATCCGGGACCTGACGAATCTTGAGGGGGGCCGCACAGCAAACTATCTTGTAGCCAGAGGTAACTACCTCCTGAATCCACCGGTCTGGGACTTGGCGCCTCCAGACGTGCGCAAAGTGCTGTAGCCGTCACCCCACCCTGGTGGGCGAGGGCGCCCCATCATGCCTGAGGGGTCTTGGGAGGGGCTTTGGGTTTGGTCCCCCAGGAGGAGCCAGGACGTCGCCCCCTGCTCCTATGCCAGGAGTCTGCACGAGCCCCGCGAAGGACACCCCTTTTCCCTGCTTAGCGCCTCTGTAGGGGGCTGAAAGGGGGCCCTGGCTACGAAAGGGCCGAGGCTGCCGCCTACGCTGTGGTAACTTACCTCCTTTAGCAAAAAGGTCTAGGCGGTCCCCAAACAGGCGCAGCCCCTTAAATGGAAGCCCAGTAAGGGCCCTCTTAGCAGCATTGTCGGCCGCCCACTGGCGCAGCCATACCGCGCGGTGTATAGCCACCGCCAAGGCGGAAGATCACACACATCCTAATAGCATCATCCGATGCAGACAGGATAAAGTTCACAAATACATCACAGTTAGACAGTGCATTAATATCAGTAGGCAACTCGTCTGGGCCATCAAGTGCATTCCTGACCATGGTCCTGAGCGCCACAGCAGTAATGGCCAAAGCGCAGACCGGGCGCAGTGCCGCCCCTCCAAACGCAAAGGCATGGCACAACAATTTGTCAATGCGCCGGACCTCAGAATCCCGCAGCGTAGTAGTGTCGGGGGAGTGCATAATAGAGGTGTTAGACAGCCCTAGAATAGGAGCATCGACCTCAGGGGGCGATGACCAGCACTTGACCATATCAGCAGGAAATGGGATAGTTCCTGTCCAAACTCTTAGGGATCCCGGGAAGTCTACTGGGATGTTCCCACTCCTTAAGCACGAGGTTATTGAAATGGGTTTGCTCAGGAAATTCCAATCGAGCCTTAGCAGTATGAAATAGCTCACCCCTTTGCCTGGGAGCCGCAACAGGGGAGAGATGGACAAAACCTCAAAAATCTGAAGTAGCAGTTTATCAGTATCATCCGGGGTCCAGTGATCAGAACCAGAATCGTCATGACCCCTAGACTTCTCATCAGATGACCCTGAGTCAGAGAACAGCTCCCCTTCGTCTGAAGGGGCATGGCCATATAGATGCGAAAACTCAGACTCCGTAGGGAAAGGAGCAGATTCAGGGATTATGTGCCGCTTTTTTGCGGTGGCCTTGCGCGCTAGAGAACTAGCAAGCAATTTTTCAACACTGGCCAGTCTAGTAGCCACATCAGGATGAGAACCCCCGCTTGTATTGGGGGTTAGACTCAGGCTTGGGGGGGTAGGTGAAGTGAGGCGAGGTGCAGGCCCAGCCACAGGAGGGGCGGGAAGTACCATTAGCGCCTGCTGTGCACAAGGGACGCAGACCCGTGCATTGTCACCACTGATAGGTGAGACCCCACAAGCTACACACAGCCGGGCTTGTCCCGAGGGAACCCTGTTCACAATATCCTGGGATGCCTCCATATGGTGATTAATAGGCACAATAGGCCAGTAGGGATTGACGCTATAAGCTACCCTGGATGCCCCAAAGACCCGCAGGGAAGTGGGAGTAATTATACTAGGTCCAACTGGCAATTACACTGGGCCGGGAGAAGCCACAGGATTTGACCGTCTGAAAGACATAATGGGAATAGGGATGTCAGAGCCATGCGCAGTAAGAATGATGAAATATCGCCCGCGAGGGCACTTACAGACCGAGGGAGGAGGAGGACCATTACCACGCGTGCGATGAGCATCTAAATGGCGCCTAGCAAACCTCAAAGGGCGGGCCAGAGCGGGCTGTGACGCGGAGCGCGCCAAGCCAGGTCCCCGCCCCCCGAAGAGCGCGAAGCTCTAGACAGTAGTCAACGCAGACAAGAAAAAGCGAGTGTATGACACACTTAGAAAAAAAAAAAGGGGGGGGGGGGTTTGCCAATGAAGGCGACGCCTGTTCGCATGCCCGTCCAATGAGGGCAAGAGACTTGCGCGGCGGCGGCCGGTGTACAATCAAAGGCAAACAGCGCGGCTCTGACACCAGGTGTATAAGTCAAGGACAATATTAAGGCCATAACGTGTAACTCAATACACTAAGACCACCACACACACCCCCCTCCTTCCCCCCCCCCCGAGCTACGGGGGGGAACAAGGGAGGATGGCGACCCTCTGCACAGGGTCCACCGCTACACAGGGTATGGGGCAATAATGCGGGAGGGGCACCCACTAGAGGCTCACCATCAGCCTAACCGCCTACCCTTTGGTGGGGGACTGCGGTGTAGCATGGCTCCATGAGCACGCGTGGTGCTGCCTACCTTCACCCGACCAGCGCAGCCCAGGCTGGGAGGCACATCATGAAGAGGACAGGTGGGAGTAGTCCAACAGGGCCGCAGGCTTTAATAGCCCTGCTCACCTGCGAGAGAGTGATACTTCATGTCTTCGCAGTCAGCACTGCAGAGAAATCTGGGGATTTGTGGGAGGTCTCTGGGTATTTGAAGGGCCAGGAGGAGCCTGTTTTGCATGTCTCTGCAGTGCAGCGCCATCTGGCGGAGGATAACCCAAGTGTAAGTATTATATCTGGAGCAGGACGTACTGTATACTAAGAATAAACACACACTCAGACTATGCTGGCAATGTCCATAAGGAGTTAATGATAGAAAATCTGATGGCCACAGGCCACTCACCAGACCTTCGCCCCACCTGATTACTGCACGCAGTCTGACGGCACCCGGCAAAAGGAACCGTGGGGACACGAGAAGAGCAGAGGAGGAGGGAGAGCGGCCGGCGCGGTTCACGCCCCTCCCCCGTATCTCCCGGCCACAAGCCGGGACCTAACACACAGCGCCCGCAGCACGGGTGCGGGCCGTAGGCGCGCGTCAGCGCCCAGCCCCGCCCCAAGGAGGAGAAGCGCCTCATGGGCGCCATTTACTACACGCCTGAGGCCGGCGCCTCGGGGACCGCCGGCGCCGCGTCCTGCCAGCACCAGTAAAATAACACTCAGTTAAGCACCATCACACACACAGTAATAAAGAATGAATCCCCAAAGGGACCCGCCCCCCCAAGGGTTTCCGGGAGAGGGTGAATCCATGCCAGGGTAGGGCCAAGGGATGGGGTATCCCAAACCGGGATCACCAACCAGGATAGCCGCCTACCCCTTGTTATGGGGTCTCACGGCGCCTAAGCACCAGGGGTGCCAACTACCTTTGCCCGGACCAGCAGCCTAGGCTGGGAGGCAAGTGACTTAATAGAAGGGATCCGGGCAGAAATAGAAGAATAAAAAGTGTCCGGGAGTCATCCCGGCTACCTGCAAGGAGGAGACATCTTCTGACTTGCTCGCCTCTGCAGAGATGGAAAAACTGGGGAATGAGTGGGAGGTCCCAGGTATTTATGGGCCGGGAGGGTCTTACCTTTTTTGTTATCTCTGCAAGATCGCCATCTACAGGTCAGTATACCCAAGTGTAATTAATGCTTGAAGCGGGGTGTGCGACATACTTAGAATAGGACAGCAATCCCAGAATGCAGAGCGACTCAGTCAGAAGGCTCATAACATGCAGTAGATGCAGGTAGGATGATTTTTTAATGTGAGCAATCTGTATGTACAGGGTGTGGGAGGCATACAAGATAGGCTCTTATTCGGGGTGAAGGTCTGCTTTAAAGGGATTCTCCGGGCTAAGTAAAAAGCAATTCCTTGCTTAAACTGTACAGAAGGTTCATCCTAGTGAACTGCAGATTTTTCTAGATCTGTACCCTTGTCCCTTGAATGTATTCATATTTATTCATTTAGTCATGAATAAATAAAATCCAGCAATGGTGTTACAGGACCACCAAAAACCCAGGAATTTCACCATCCTGGAATTTGGTCTTTGACTTGAACACAGGAGGGGCGGGGAGGGATGGCCATGACAGTTCCCCCCCATTTCTACCTTCGCTTAACGGTGCAAGGACCAGCTTGGATGGAGAAAGGGAAAAAAAAATACCATTTTGTGATTACTCACCTGTAAAATGGGTATTATAAGTATGTCTCACACCCTGCTTCGGAAATATTCAGTACACTTGGGTTATGTCCAGTAGAGGGCGAACTTCTGCAGAGATGAATAGAAAAAAGAAGCCCCTCCTGGCCCATAAATACCTGGGACCTCCCAAACATCTCCCAGTACAAGAAAGCAGTAAGGGGACCAGGAAGAGCAAATAAAAACCACAAGAAAAACAGTAACACCAAAGAGGATCCAAGATACAACTCAGGGCGGGGCGAAGCAGGGTGTGTGACACACTGATAATACTCATTTTACAGGTGAGTAATCAAAAAATTGTATTATTCTAAGTAGGTCTCACACCCTGCTTCGGAAATATTCAGTACACTTGGGACATCCAATAGCAGTGTCCAAAAAGGGTGGGGATCCCAATAGGCAAAATGCACAAATGAAAACCCCTGCCGCTTGTAGAACTTTGCGGCCAAAAACAGCATCCGCTAAGGCCCGCACATCAACCTTACAAAAACTTGTAAGAGGTATGAACAGAAGACCAATTAGCAGTCGCACAACTTATACCACTAAACTGAAAAGGGGAACCCTCCCCTTGGCAATATAGGCCCACACAAGGACCAGACATATCCATTAAAAATGGTAGACTTACGGCGCCAAACCAGTCGGGGGCCAGAGGGCACCACAAACAGAACGTTCCTCCTACAAAAAAGGGAAGTAGCCAAGAAATAGAACGTCAACAGCCAGCCAAAAAGTGCAGGGCCCTCTCCTCGTCAAAGCCAGACGAAGGACTCAAGGAAGAAAGAACCACATCCTTAAAGAGATGGAAAACAAACTATTTTAGGAAGGAAATCCGGCAAAAAACGGAACACCTCATCCCGGCGTCACTCAAAGTAAGAGGCCTGAATAGAAAATACAAAATTCAAATCCCAAACAGACGCAAGGCTTTTTGAGGACAAAAGGCCCTAGAAAAAGACCACCAGGACAGAGGCCTGCCCCATCAAAACACCTAAGCTGGAGCCCCAGGCCCAGACTGTACTGACGAAAGTCCAAAAACCTAGTGAACAAAAACACCTTGCAAAGCAAGGTCCTAGCCTCACACCCATCAATATAGGACCGCCAAGTCCTGTAGAAGAAGTTAAAGAAAGAACACTTCCTAGCCCAAACAAGGGTCTGAAGCACAACATAAGACAAACTTCCTCTATGAAGATGGAGGTTCCAGCAGCCACGCCGCCAAAGCCAGCGTTTGCAAACTGCAGAACGAACCAAACCTATCTTGGCCACCCTGGAGCCACCAGCATTGCTGACGCACCCTCAGGAGCCAGCTAGCGCACCACCTTGCCCACCATGGCGAAGGAAGGAAACAGGTACAGGAACCCCAGACCCCTCCAGGCAAAAGACATGGCGACCACTGCCGGAGGCAAAGGAACCTGAGACCGAAAACCAAACGTTGGGAGCTAGTGATTGCAACGTGAGGCAAAGAACCACCTCCGGAACCCCACTTGCGACAGAAGGACCGGAACACCTTGCGGTAGAAAGATCAACCCCCTCAGTGAGAGGATCCCCTGCTCAAGGAGTCCGCCTCCGTGTTAGCCACTCCTGGAAAGAATGCCACTGAGATGCATGGAACATCACTCTCCGCCCATGCAAGACTCAGCAAAACTTCCCTGAGGGCACTCCTGCTGCGAGTCCCTACTTGGTGATCGACGTAAGCGACCGCAGTTCAATCGTCCAACTGAACCAGCAAAACCTGTAAATGATGCATCCAGCATGACAGAATCAAACAAATAGCTCTGAACTCCAAAAACAGATGGGAGCGTGAGCCTCCTGAAGACTCACCCAGCCCCTGGAACCAAAAGTCCATCCAGAAACCTCCCCAGCCCGACAGGCTGTCATTCGTGGTAACCGTCTCCCAACAAGGGGCCAAAAAGGATCTGCCCCTCATCTAAGCTCCAGCCACCACTGAAAGGATTGCCGAACCCAGGGAGACAGCAGAAAGGACCGAGCCAAGCACCGGGAACAGCTGTCCCCAAGACCGCAATAGACGGAGTTAGAGCTACCTCATGAGGAACTGAGGAAAAACCACCATCAATTCCACCAGATTCATCCCTAGCCGGAAAGAGAGGCGAAGATTGTCCAGGAGAACAAATATCAGGTCCTGAACCCTCTGCACCTTAGGGTGAGGAAGGAACACTCTGGCCTGACTGGAATCCAGATTCATGCCAGAGAACTTGGGGTGGGTGATCACCCATCCGAACCGTTCCAGCGTCGTCACCACCCTGGAGGCCATCTCCACCCGGCATAGAAAAGATGCTGTAATGAGTAGGTCATCCAGATACGGCTCAATGTAAACTCCCTGGGCTCCGAGAAGGGCCATTATGCCCGCCAGCCCCTTGGTGAACACCCTTGGCACCGAAGTCAACCCAAAAGGGAGGGCCACAAACTGAAAATGCCGATCTTCCACCCCAAACCTGAGAAATCTCTGGCGTGCGGGGTAGATTGGTACATAAAGGTAAACAACTTTGATGTCTATAAATGTCACGAAATCCCTCTGATGAAGGGAACTGATGACTGAGCGCTAAGTCTCCATGCAGAACTTCTGGGATCTGATGAACCTGTAGAAAGGCCTCAAAAACCAGAATGGTTCTGATGGATCCATCCCGTTAGGGAACCACAAAGAGGTTGGAACAATAGCCCTGGCCCCTGCACAACCCGGGGGTCCGAGGAAACCCGAGAACAGAGGAATCACCACTGAAGATAGAGAAAGCAGCACCTCTGCCAGCTCGAAAGGAAGGATTAGAGGAGCCTGCCCTCACGCAACGTCGACTCTAGCGTGGCGGAAGCCTGTCTCCTTACGCAACTGAATCCAATATGACTCCAAACAGCCGCATATACTGAAGGGTAGCCAATGTTAGCCGCCACCAGCGCAACCAGACAGAGCGTCGTATAGCCACAAGCAAAGCTGAGGTTCCGCCATACAGACATATAGTGTCATCCAGGCAGACAAGACCATGATCAGGAACTATACACACCGCATAAACGCTGCCAAATCAGCACTGGCTGGGTCCAGCTGGGACCCCTCGACAGGCCCCAAACCACAGACCTGATAACCACAACCGTGAGTACAGAAATACAAATCGCCCGCAAGGCAGAACCCACGCCGGCAAGGGCATGTCAAGCCATCTGATCAAAATGACGGTCCTCACGATCCTTAATCATGGAAGCGTCTAGAAAGTGCACCACAGATGCGTTGGACTATCCCAGCACCGGACGCATCGACCTCGGGAGGAGACGACCAGCGCTTCACCGCGTCCACCGGACAGGGATACCTCCTATCCCGTTCCTGAGGAAAACCGGGAAGCCGGCTAGATCCCTCCCGAACCGCAATAATCACATATTAGAAATGAAACTGAGTTCAGCACTCCTTACGAGGATTAAAAGTCTCAAGTAAAAAATGTTTCCCTTCTGCGGAGGGGACTCCGCCGGAGGAGGAATAGCCAGCACCTCAAATAAATGGCCCAGGAACTTGGGGGTAACCACAGCATCCCCAAGCCCCTGCCTGGCATCAGCATCCCAAACTGCTGATCCTCAGAGCCACCAGATTCCGTAAACAGTTCCTTCCGGAAAATGAACAGACCAGTCAAGGGAATCAGAAACATCAAGAACCGGCACTGCCGGTGACAGATGTCTTCTCCTAGTCGGGGCCACCCTGGCCACAGAGCTAGAAAACAATTTATCGATGTTGGCCAATCCAGCACATACATCAGATTGCGACTCCCCGCTAATGACCCTGTCACATGGGGAACAGATAATTTAAGGTGGAGTAGGCGATGAGGCCGGCGGCACTGACCCAGACATCCGGGCCCCCGACTGCCGTGTTATGGCCTGCTGAACACATAGTATGCACCAGCACAGTATCCCCAACAAGGGATACCCCCCAACCCACACACTGCCGGGACTGCCCCGAAGGGAGCCAGAGTTCGGATCCAGGGGAGCCTCCAAATGGTGATTTGTATGGTAGTTGCACTGACCAGCGGGAATTACGCTAGAAGCAACCCGAGATGCCCCTTAAGTCAGTTAGTGGGAGGTTTTGCAAGCCCAAGGGTCCCCAGGACACATGGACAAGGGGGGCCCCCGTAAATAAGGTATCAAGACAAGCACTCATACAAGCAGAAGTAAACAGAGTGTGGCTAAACAGAGAATATAATATCTCACTGAGGCAATAGTATATAATATTAAAGCATAAAAGACAACATAGCATGCCAATGTCATATGTAATGATACCAGTAACCGCAAGGTGGGACAAACGATCCCACAGTGTTCTAAGCCGGCGCTGGATAAGGCGCCCTAAACAAAAAGGACAAGCAAAGCCCCGCAGGGCACTCACCTCCAGCCGACATGCACCTTCACTCAGCCGGGGCCACCCACAATCTGAAGCCAGAGTAAGCAGACGAAGAGGGTCGGGCCAGCGCGGATCGCGGGCCGCCCTGGCCCCTCCCCATCCTCACGTTAAGACACCGGGCGACACCGGGTGCCGCCAAGGGCGCCAGGGAGTGGGACGGCCGCCGCCAGCGCCCGGACCCGCCCCCTCCCCATCCTCTGAATGACCGAGTGCCGCAGAGAGCACCAAAGAGAGAGTGGGGCGGGCCGCCGCCAGCGCGTGGAGCGCCCGGCCAGCGCGCCCGGCCCCGCCCTCTCCTCACAGCAAGGAGAGGGAGAAGCTCCCTTCAGCCACCTCACCAGCCGCCATGACAGTGCGGCCAGCTCTGGCAGTGCAACTAAAAAGTAAAGTTAAAAACACACACTCATTGCGCCTGATGAAAGAAGGATTACTTCCCGATGCTCCATGACAACTGGATAAGGCATAAAGACACAGCCCCCCCCCCCTCCCATAGGGAATAAAGGGAAAAAGTAAAGGGAGGGAGGGATCCCCAACAACAGCAGTAGCAAATGGGGGAACGGACAGGGCTTCCCAAACCAGGGTCACCAACCCGGTTAACTGCCTACCCTTTAGTGTAGGGTCTCACGGTGGAGCATTAGCTCCTAAGCACCTAAGGTGCCATCTACTCTCGCCCGGACCAGCAGCCTAGGCTGGGAGGCAGGGTAAATCAAAAAGGGATCCGGGCGGTAATATATAAAATAGAGAGGGCCGGGAGTCATCCCGGCTACCCGAAATCCCCCAGTGCAAGGAGGAGACTTCATCTTCTGACTTGCTCGCCGTCTGCAGAGATGATTACTGGGGAGGTGTTTGGGAGGTCCCAGGTATTTATGGGCCAGGAGGGGCTTCTTTTTTCTATTCATCTTTGCAGAAGTTCGCCCTCTACTGGACATAACCCAAGTGTACTGAATATTTCCGAAGCAGGGTGTGAGACATACTTAGAATAAAAAACATGACCGGTACAAACCCTACATAAAAAGGTGCATCATGGGATTGCGACTTAACATTTGGGCACTATTGGACATAACCATAGTGGCGGCCCGCTAGGATGATGGGGGAGAGATGACCAGCAACGATTGTTTAATGCTACAATTTGTACAGCAATTATACAAAAACACAAAAACTTAAAAACTAATAGCAGCAAGTTTCACATGGCGAATACGTCGGTATGTTCCGCCCGTACGCCCGGTGCTGAGAAAGTGCTCAAAGTTGAATATACAAGGAGAAAAACAAAAATGTACCCAGTCAGGAAATTTCTATAGTCCATTCCCCCCTGATCCAACATCCCCTCCCCCAACACGTATGATACACATTTACACTAATACCGTATTAGTACAATCCGTTGAATTTCAACTAAAAACGACAAAAGGAACGGTAACCTACAGTCATGAGAAAGCATCACATTATAGAGGCGGCGTCTGAATAGCGCGAGCTCGGTCGCGCTAACTGCGTGTAGCTCGATTCTCCAGCCGAAACGTCTTTGCCCCTATAGAGGCTAACGTGCAGATCCTAGGCGGACGTAAAAACAATATAATACACCGCCCTGCCTCTTCCCCAGGTGTGCCAAACATACGGCAGCACCACCGCAAATGCGCATGGGAGTGTTCCTATGCCGGGTCTGACCCGCCATCCGCTTTGCCCTGGCGCAAAGTCGACTGACCTGTCAAAGGGTTTAAAAATGAAAATAATCTGTCCGGCTAAAACCGAAGCCGATTTAAAAAAAAAAAAACCCTTTAGCGAGGTAAAGCTGTCTGATGTGCTCCGCCCCCTTTAGTGACAGTTTATATACAGCTCAGTATATAGTCAGGCTGACAGAGCGGTTTATTTTCTTTCCTATGAGGCGAGCAGCCCGGCCACTCTGTGTGGTGGATCGCGTGGTCATCCGGTCGGGGAACAATGCTCGCTCCTCAGCCGCTGCCTTGGCAATCTGCGCCTTCTTCAGTTCCCTGCAGAGAGAAAATGACAAGGAATTAGCATGGTGGTTACCAGTGGCATTAAAGTGGAACAAAAACCACCGGCAGCTGACCTGGAAACTAAAAATACCATTTTGTGATTACTCACCTGTAAAATAGGTATTATAAGTATGTCTCACACCCCGCGTCAGAATAGTCATTACACATGGGTATAGTCACCTGTAGAGGGCGATCTTGCAGAGAAGATAAAGAAAAAGTGAGCCCCTCACAGCCCATAAATACCTGGGACCTCCCACTCATCTCCCAGTATTAAGACAGCAGTAAGGTAAAGGGACCAGGAAGAGCCAATTATAAACCATAACATCAAAAGGTTCACCATATAAAAGATCCAAAATACCAAAGGGCGGGGTGAAGCGGGGTGTGTGACATACTTCTAATACCCATTTTACAGGTGAGTATTCACAAAATGGTATTATTCTAAGTATGTCTCACACCCCGCTTCAAAACATTCATTACATGTGGGACATCCAATAGCAGTGTCCATAAAGGGCGGGGATCCAAAAACAAGGCAATAATGCACAAACCTAAACCACTGAGGCTTGCAGAACAGTGCGGCCAAAAAACGGCATCCACTGAGGCCCGCACAGCCACCTTATAGAACTTGGAAAAGGTGGGAACAGAAGACCAAATAGCAGCCTTACCAACTTGTTCAACAGAAAACTGGTGTCAAAAGGCCCAGGACGTACCCACAATACGAGTAGAATGAGCGGTAACACGAAGGAGGAAACCTTCCCCTTGTCAGAATAAGCAACAAGTGAACCACAACCAAGGAAAGCAAAAAACCATCCCCTTGTCGTAACTAGGCATAAGACACAAAAAGGGAAGAACAAAGTCCCGATTAAGAAGAAAGGCAGAAAAAAAACACTTTAGGCAAAAATCTGGTTTGAAGCGAAAACCACCTAGCCCAGATACCTCTCAAAGTAAGGGGCCTGAATGGACAAGGCCGCCAACTCTGAGACACGAACAGAAAAGATGGCAACCCAAAAAGGCCACCTTCTGAGTAAGTGTAAAAGAGGCAATAACGTGCAAGAGCTCAAAAGGAGGACCCTGAAGGGCCGACAGAACCAAAATCAAATCCCACACGGGGAACAGAGGCAACCTAGGAGGCCACACGTGTGTGACCCCCGGAAAAAAATCTCAACCAGAGGACGAAGCGCAAAAGACCTTGGAAAGGACACCACCAGGGCAGAACCTGCCCTTTCAAGTTACCAAGCTGGAAACCCAAATCCAGCCCAAGCGGTCGAAACTCCAAAATCCTAGGGATGGAAAACACCCAGCAGGGCAAGGCCCTAGCCTCACACCAATCAAAATAAGACCGCCAAGTCCTAAAGTAGATGTTAGAGGAAGACCACGTCCACGCCCCAACAAGAGACTAACACAGCATCAGAAGACCTTCCTCCAATAAGAAAGAGGTTTCAGCAGCAATGCCGCCAAAGCCAGCGTTGGTAAATGGGGTAAAGCAGTTGACCCTTAGCGAGCAGATCCGGCAGAAGGGACTGATCGAAACGATCCACTGCCAGCCCTACGACGTCTGCGAACCAAACCCGTCTTGGCCACCTAGAAGCCACCAGGATTGCCGACGCTCCGTCCAGGGCCAGCTTGCGCACAACCTTGCCCACCATAGGAAACGGAGGGAACAGGTAAAGGAACCCCAGATTCCTCCAGATCAGAGACATGGCATCCACCGCCAGAGCCAGAGGATCCCACGAGAGAAACAAACGCCGGAAGCTTGTGAATGTGACGAGAGACAAAGAGATCCACCTCCGGGATCCCCCACCTGTGGCCAAGTGACCGAAAAAACCTAGGGATAGAGAGAACATTCCCCCCTGCGAGAGGAGCACATGCACAGGGAGACCGCCACCGTGATCTCCACTCCCAGAATGTACATCACCAAGAAGCTTGAAACATAGCTCTTCGCCCAGGCAAGGATCAAGGACACTAACCCTGAGGGCACTCCTGCCGCGAGTCCCTCCCTGGTGATTGATGTAAACAACCGCAGTACGATTGTCCGACCGAAACTGAACCGGTAAGCCCCGTAACCGAGGAGTCAGCCGAGACAGAACAAACCCGATGGCTCTCCGCTCCAGAACATTGATAGAAAAGTGATCCTCCTGAGGACCCCACAGCCCCTGGAACTGAACATCCTTCCAGAAACCCCCCCCCCCCCCAACCAGACAGGCTGGCGTCCGTGGTGACTGTCTCCCAATGAGGGGTCAGAAAAGACCTGCTCCTCAACAGATTGTCTGGCTCCAGCCACCACTGCAGTGAATGCTGAAACCGGGGAGACATCAGGAAGGACTGATCCAATGACAGCGGACCCCTGTCCCAGGCCACCAGGAAATGGAGCTGGGGAGTCCTCGTGTGAAACTGAGCAAAGGGAACCGCCTCGACAGAAGCCACCATCAATCCCACCAGTCTCATCCCTAGCCGGATGGACGTGCGAGGGCTGGACAGAAGAAGCTGAGCCAACTCCTGAATCAAAAGAACCGTGGCTAGGGAAGAAACACCCTGGCCTGAGAAGAATCCAGAGACATTCCCGGAAAGGACAAACACCCTGGCCAGAAAGAGGAAGGACTTGGGAAAGTTGGTCACCCAGCCGAATAACTCCAGAGTGGACACCACCGTTCCCGTGTCCAGCTCCACTTGGCTGAGGGAAGAAGCCATAATGAGACAGACGTCCAGATAAGGCAAGATGCGGATACCCTGGGCTCCGAGGAGGGCCATCACCCCTGCCAGCACCTTGGTGAAAACCCCTTGGAGCTGAGGTAAGGCCTGATGTCTATGGACGTCATGAAGTCCCCCTGACAACGTGAAATGATGGCTGAACGCAGGGTTTCCATGCGGAACTTCCGGGAACGGGTAAACTTGTCGAGAAGCCCCAGATCCAAGACTGAACGAATGGAACCGTCCCTCTAGGACACCGTGAACAGATTGGAATAATAACCAAGGCCCCCCTCTGAGGGAGACACCGGACAAATGACCACTGTGTCCAAAAAGACTGCACAGCTGGCCGGAGCCTTTGCGCGGCCAGAGAATCCGAAGGAGCCCGAGACAAAGAATCAGGGAGGGAGGGGGGTCGATACTCAAAGCTGTAACCAGAAGACACCACTTCCTGAATCCAGCTGTCCGAGACCTCTTGGTCCCTGACCTGGAAGAAATTACGCAGCCTTCCCCCCACCCGCAAGGGTGAGGGCGCCCCCTCCTTGCTGATCTGGCGTGGCCGCGGGCTTGACGCCCCAGTTATGCCCCGGACGGGCACGTCCCCTGCCCCTGTTTCAGGAATCACCTCTGGAGGAGGAGAAGGCCGGTCCCCTGCCAGCTGTGACCCCACGAAGGGAAGGGTTAAGGAACACTACTCCCCGAAAGAGGCGACGTAGCCCCCTTTTTCAGATGTCCTACTACACAAAACCATAGCGTATGATCCATCCTGCGACGGTCTACGCAAACAAGGCATTTCCCTAAGATCCAAGCACCGGGACCACCCGAAATACAACATCGGGGATTCGGATCTGTGACAGGGTAACCTGTACAGGAACGTGCACTAGTCGCCCGCGCCACAGGACGCCCTCATCCAGGGCGGCTAGCATCAACGGCATAAACAATTCGCACCTCTTAAGGGGGGTGAACCCATCACTGGCAGGATCAAGCCTAGAAGTAGTCACTAGGGCTCTAAACTTGTAAGCTGGCAGCGGTGAAATCTGAACCCACACCTCCGAAGAGAATGGAGCCTTTATCCAGCGCCTTAGACCGCTCGGCCACACTACCCTCATTGACTACTAACCTGGTAGCGACCGCAAGAAGCGCCGAAGCAACAACAGGCCGCAAGGCCGAACCAACACCGGCAACACCGTGACCAGCCAACTGGTCCAAACGTTTGTCCTCACCCTCCTTGAGGGTAGAGCAATCAGGATAATGCAGAATGGAGGTGTAAGACAACCCCAAACCCGGGGCATCCACCTCGGGAAGAGAAGACCAGCGCTTCACCACGTCCACCGGAAAAGGATAATTACTATCCCAACCCGGGGGAACGCCCGGAAGCTGAGCAGGTTTCTCCCATTCCTTAAGGATAAAAATGATTTTGATTAGGAACATTCAACAGAAGAGCCAGGACCTTAGGGGTATCCAAGGAATCCCCCCGGACCCTGCTCAGCCCCAGAGCCAAAGAACTGCAGACTGTCAGAATCATCAGACTCTGCAAACAATTTCCCTTCCTCCAGCGGGGAATAATCAGACCAATTCCTGTGAGTCAAACTCAAGGTCAAAGGCCAGCGCGGTAGGGAGCAAGAGCTTTCTGTTAGCCGGAACTTCCAGGCCACAGCGCTAGAAAGCAATTTTTCGAGATTGGCCAATCAGGCACAAACATCAGATTGCGACACCCCACCCGTGACAAAATCACTTGGGGTACGGATCAGGCGGGGAGGGGTAGGCGAGTAGGCCGGCGGCGCTGACCCAGACGCCTGGGACCCGTACTGCCATGTTATAGCCGCTGCGCACATGATACACACACAAACATCATCCCCCGCAAGGGCTGCCCCACACCCCATAAGCTGTCGGGATTGCCCCAAAGACATCCCGAGCCCTGCAGCCTGGAAGCCTCCATAAGGTGATTTTATATAGTAAGTCACAATGACCGAGGGAATTACGCCAATAGGCAACCCGGGATGCCCCTTTAATGTCTCTAGTGGGAGGATTTGATTAAGGACCCAATAACCCAGGGACCGGGAATAACCCCTTAAGCAATATAGATCCATCTGAAGGATACAAGAATAAGGCCATTCAGCCACAAGCATAAGGATAACAAAAATATACATATATACACATACTCAAGCCAAACATAGCATCCAGCGCATATGACAGTAAGGAGAAAAGAGTGGCAGGACAAACAAAAGGGCCCCACGGGCCACTCACCGCACCACCGCCACGAGGGAAGCTGGCAGCGGTGAGCAACTCCGTCCGCAAGAGGAAGCAGAGAGAGAGGAGGGCGGGCCAGTGCGGTTCGCGCGTCCCGCCCGGCCCCCTTCCCTCACACAAAAACGCGGCTCACATCCAGTGGCCGGGCTCCACAGCGGCGCCAAAAGCCGGGGGGTGGGCCGCGGCCGAACGCCCGGCCCCCCCGGCTGAGGAGAAGCTCGGGCCGGCGCCGGAAAACACACACAAACCTCACAGAAAAGGGGGACATTCACACTGAAAGTGACTAACAATGACAGTGAAACACAATGAAAGTCGAAAAAGACAATAAAGACAATAACATATGGAAAAAAGTCCCCCCCCCCCCCCTAATGGGAAGGATTCCGGGAGAAAAAACACTCAGGGAGTGGATGGCTAAGAGACAGGGCATCCCGTGCCAGGATCACCTAAAACCGGCAAGCCGCCTACCCCTTATTATGGGGTCTCACAGCAGAGCATTTGCTCCTGGGCACCTAGGGTGCCATCTACCATTGCCCGGACCAGCAGCCAAGGCTGGGAGGCAAAGTATAACAGTTAAGAGGGGTACCGGGCAGAAATAGAGAGATAAGAGGCTGGGGGTTACCCCGGCTACCTGCAAGCAGGAGACATCCATCTTCTGACTGTCGCCGATCTGCAGAGAAGAAGACTGGGAAATGAGTGGGAGGTCCCAGGTATTTATGGGCTGGGAGGGGCTCACTTTTTCTTTATCTTCTCTGCAAGATCGCCCTCTACAGGTGACTATACCCATGTGTAATGACTATTCTGAAGCGGGGTGTGACACATACTTAGAATAGATTCCAGGTCGGCCACTGGCTTTTTCCTGGGGCATCCCAAGTTGGGATTCACCGTAGTGTGAAGCCTCCAGTTCTCCCCCCTACAAATCACCCTTCCAATGGCACAAGTGCGAGCCTTCGTCCGATGAGAGCCGCCTGCCATGACTCATTCAGCCGTCTCACCATTTTAAATTGGGAGCATGTTCCACCCCCGCCATTTAGATAGGAAGAGCAGGAGCATGCCAATCCCATTTAAGTTTGTGGGACCCACATGCTGACAGTCACAGTCGGCGACTCGCATTGGATGAGAGCCTACGCATGTGCCGCTGGAGCGTGGAAAGGCGAGATGTTGTGGGTGCACTGTGGGTATTTGAATTCAGGATGGCCCAAGGACACGTAACAAAACCAAGGAAAGTAAAATTCCCAGATTTTGTTCTGCTTTAAAGGAACTGTCCAGTCTTACTGCATGGGACCAGCCATGATGGATTACCTGCAGCTGCCCCCAATAGTCTTCTACTGAGATATGCGAGACAAAGCACCCTTCACCCACGCAACTGAAGTCAATGAAGCGGCAGCTGCAGTAATCCCATCATGGCTGCTCCCACCAACTACGAGTTTAGACAGGACTGTCCCTTTAAAGCAGAGCAAAACCCATCTTTTCGACCCAATTCCCCCCATGTTCGCGCGCGACACAGGCAGTATCAGCATCCTACCTTCTACCTTGCCTAACATGCGGCAAGTCAGACGGCCTGTGCGTGCGTGCTCGTCCCCAGCCGTTCAAATAGGCTCTCGCGCTCCTTTTGCCAAACCCCTGCATGTAAACCGAGCAGCTTCTGAACATTACATATGCCTCTGAATAGCCGACAGCCAGCATGTGCACCATAGGACCGGGGAAGACGAGTTTGTACTGGATGTCCTTGGAGGGGGTGGGGGGGGGGGGGCATCACAAAACAGGGCCCCCCAATTCAGGATGCCCCTGGGGCATGGAACAAAACCATGGTAATAGGAGAGTCGAACCCAATTTTGTTCAGCTCGGGAGGTTAAGCCTATCCTAGAAGAATCCCAAAGCACATGTGCAGAGATCTGGGGCAGCATCCACAAAGTAAACACCCGGTAGGAATGCAAAGGGGTGCATCGGAGTGCCAAAGTTTGAGGGGAATTTAGAGGAAAACCCAAGTTTCTCACTTACTGGGATTTCTGTCCACTTAACAGGGGCATCCCGGTTGGGCCGCTTTGTGTTGCTTTCCCGCGAGCCGGTGCCCGCATTCACTGCTAGCTAAAGGTCTAGCGGGCCTGTATAGTTTGATCGGTGCATGGGTAAGCATGCTGTGATCTGGGTGTTATCAGACAGCAAGGGAGACCCTTGGGAGAAGGGATCAGCTGGCCCTGGTGTCTTAGGCACAGAGTTGGTTTAGGTCCACTTAAACTTTGGTAAGTGTGACAGAAGGAGAGTACTCACTTTTGCAAAAGAGCGTTTTTAAACTTCTCTGCGTTGAGCTCTATCCGAAGCTGTTCGGCACTTTTGCGGGATGCTGAGAGGAGCACAGAATGCTTGCAAAGAGCCACCGAAGACGGCCTCTTCTCCGGGTCAGGGGAGATCATCAGCTGAAATAAAAGATAGAAAGGGTCAACATCACCATTGCTTTTTTTTTTTTTTTTTTTTTTTTTTTTAGGGGGGGTCAACTATTGACAGTCAGATGCTGCAAACCTTACACAGGACACACAAGCTGAACACATGCTGGTGTGCATCGCCCATTACATGTACCACCAGCTGCCAGCAGAGGGCATAGATACCACATAACAGGGCTAATAGGGGCCCCCAGTTTAGAGTAGATCATAAACAGATGCCATTTACCTTTAAGAGATCCTGCAGCTCCTGTGAAAGCAGCTGAGGCACAGTGGGTAGCTTGCCCTTGCGAATGTCATGCCACCGCTCTCCATTGGTCGGAAGTGGGTCGCTGCCGGCGGCACTCAGGATGGTCAGCGCCAGAGAGAACACGTCCGCTTTAGGCAGTTTAGTGTAGTCCTGAAAGAAAAATGAAAAGGTTCAGTTAGTTGTTTTCATTTCTTTGCTGCCAGCAACCACATACAAGACAACTGGCACCCCAGGATGGGACAGGAAAATACCATTTTGTGAATACTCACCTGTAAAAATACAATTCTGTGAGAATCTCACCTGTAGAATTGGTATTATATGCATACAGCACGTCCTGCTCCAGAACATTCATAACGTATGGGTATACCTCCGCCTTCAGCGCCGTGCACTGCAGATCACAAAGAAAACAAGCTCCTCCCGGCCCTACATATACCGGAGGACCTCCCACAATCCCCAGCATTGAAAAGCAGTGATAAGAGAAGCCAGGAGAAACAAACCACCCAAAGTTTCTGGTAATAACACCAAGTGAGTACAATCACCATACAGGGGATCCAGAACAAAGTGAAACCAGGGTGGGGTGGAGCAGGACGTGCTGTACGCATATAATACCAATTCTACAGGTGAGATTCTCACAGAATTGTATTATTCTAAGCATACAGCACGTCCTGCTCCAGAACATATTCATAACGTATGGGACATCCAATAGCAGTGTCCAAAATAGGGTGGGATCCCCATGAGAAGGCACAGCCAACAGTAAAGCGCCGTCACCCTTAACCATGTAATCAACAACGAGAACAATGCTCAAACCTCAACCTTGACCCTTGTAGAGGGAGAATAGAACTCAAGCAGCGGACTGGCCGGCTTGATCGCCAGAACATAGTGCTACCAGGCAAGCCCAGCACCAACAGCACAAGAACCAAGAATACTAGGGGGAAGAACCGTCACCCAAAGGAGATAGGCCAAAACAACAATATTTGGCAGAGCCAACAGAGTCCAACAAGACCAGAAGGACGAGCAACCAACAGGACCAGGCCAGAAGGCCCTAATCCATGGCCACAATCAACCCGGTACATCCAGAAGGGGGCACCGGAAGACCCCAAAATAAGATCCCATCAGAGACGAGACAGCTCCGGCAAATACACACCATATATATGCAAACACCGTTCCATCTCTAGGGTAACTACCTGAAGCCACCAGAGCGAAGCAGGATGCCTCCCGATAGGAGTAGAGTGCTGCGGCCTTCCCCTCACCCAGGTGGGTGAGGGCGTCCCATCATGCATGAGGGATATCGGGGAAGGAAAAAGACTTAGCCCGACCGGAGGGCCCCGGGCCCTGAACGTAACTCCTGGGGCGGGAGATTGTACCAGGTCCAGCAGGGGGCAACCCCGGTTCCTGTGCAACGGAATGATATGGAGGGGGAGGGGTCCCGCTGCCCCGCGGGGGACGAAGCGGCCACCTCTGACTGGCTGGAGTGCTCTAAAGGGGAGCCCCGTCAAGATCCTCTTAGTGTCATCGTCTGCCCCCCACTGACGAAGCCAGAGAAGGCGACGTATAGCCACCGCCTGGGCAGAGGTCCTAGCACACATTTTGATGGTGTCATCCAAGGCCATAAGGATACATTTAAGAAAAATATCGCAACTAGAGAGTGCATAAAAGACCTCCCAGTGTAAATCTTCAGGCTGATGCTCTAGGGACTTACATATAAGAGTCTTAGCGGCCACAGCCGCGGCACAGACAGGTCGCAGCATCGTGCCAGTGCAGGTAAAGGCGTGGGAAGCAAGCCTATCGATACGCCGATCCTCGGCGTCCCGCAGGGAGCTGTAAGCCGGAGAAGGAATGGGGGGTTAGGAACCCCAATAATCGGAGCGTCCACGGCTGGGGACGAGGACCAAACATCTATCATCCCGGGGAGTGGGGGGCGGGGGGGGGAAGGTATTTCCAAGCCCAGTCATCCAGCGTCTTTTGAAGAGCGGCGGGACATTCCCACCCTTTAAGAACCAGTGCATGGAAGTGAGCCTGCTCGAGAAATTCCAACCGAGGAGGCGCAGTATGAAAGCGCCCCCCTCTCGAGTAACATGTCGTCAATGTCAAGCTGGTCCAAGACATCCAGATCAGCGTCATCCTAACCCCTCGGCCTCTCGTCCTGGGAGCCTAGGTCAGAGAACAAGTCCCCTTCTTCCGAAGTGGTGCTAGCACGTGTAGACAAGGACTCCGCAGAACCCATAGCACAGGACGAAGCTGCGGGAGAAGCAGGCCGTTGTCTAACTGGGCCAATCCGGCCAGCCAATCTAAGATCTGGGCCAACGTGGGCCGCCTAGGAGAGGGATCTATTTGTACCCCCTCACCTGTACAAGAATCAACAGGAGTGAAGTTTGGGGAAGGGTTAAGGGGTGGGAAGGGGCAAGGAACAACCGCAAGCGTCGCTCGCAGTTCCAGTGTCTGTTCAGAACATGACGCGCAGACCCGTGCCCCGTCCGCCTCAGCATGGGGGAGACCACACGATATACACAGCCGGTCCTGTCCCGATGGGACCCCGGTAACACAATCCTGAGATGCCTCCATATGGTGATTGTTCGATTATAGTATGTCGATAGGGATTTATGCCGTAAGCCACCCTGGATGCCCCAACTACCCGCTGAACAATGTGGGAGATTTTGGGAAGGCCCGCTCCTTATACTAGTGAGTATAGCAATGTATACGTATAAGGTACTTATATGAATGGTATATATGTATATGAGGCCGGGAGAGGCCGCCGGGAACTCAGAGTCTGGAAGACACAATGGGAAAGAGATGTCAGGAACATGCGCAGATGGGCAGACAATAATGAAAGGGATTCGCCCGCAAGGGCACTTACAGCTCAGGTGCAGGAGGAGACCGTCACGACGCATGCGCAGGAAGCTAACCAAAATGGCACCCAGCGAAGCTCGAAGAGCGGGCTAAATACTCCGCCGTGACGCGGAGCGCGCCAGGCAAGGGCCCCGCCCATTCTGAAGAGCGCGAAGCTCTGAAGGAAAATTAAAGCAATGGAGTAATAGCCAGCCTAACGTACCATAGAGCGGACGCCGACAGTAAGCGGAGACCGCGGCAACTCTATTAAGCGGCAATCAATTAGAAAAATACACACGGGCAGTCGAAAGTAACGATCAGCGCGGCCCTGACATCTCTGATGTTAGTGAAGGCAGAATATAAGCCACGAGCGTGACATACCGGTACACTAAGACCGCCACATGCGTACCCTCCCCCCCCCCTTTTCCCCCGAAGACGGAGAAAAGAGGGAGAATGGCGACCCTAATAGGGCTCAGGACTACACGGGGCACGGGACAACAATGCGGGAGGGGCATCCCTTAGAGGCTCACCATCAGCCTAAACCGCCTACCCTATGGTTGGGGAATTGCGGTGGAGTCTAGCTCCATAAGCACACTAGGTGCTGCCTACCTTCACCTGACCCGCGCAGCCCAGGCTGGGAGGCATATATTTCACAATGAGGACGGGTGGAAATAGTCCCGCAGGGCCTCGAGAGCGTGATACTTCATGTCTTCGCAGTTACAGCACTGCAGAGAAATCTGGGGATTGTGGGAGGTCCTCCGGTATATGTTGGGCCGGGAGGAGCTTGTTTTCTTCGTGATCTGCAGTGCACGGTGCTGAAGGCGGAGGTATACCCATACGTTATATGTTCTGGAGCAGGACGTGCTGTATGCTTAGAATATGGGTATTATAAGTATGTCACACACCCCGCTTCAAACATTAATATTTACACTTGGGTTAACCCACCTGCAGGTGGCGACGTTGCAGAGAAGTCTTGAAAAACGAGTCCCTCCCGGTCTATACATACCTGGGACCTCCCACTTATCTCCCAGTTTTCAAACAGCAGTAAAGACAAGGTACCAGAAAAAAACATTGGTAACCCTCAAACTGTAAACAAAGCTTCACCATATAAAGATCCAGGGAACCAAAAAGGGCGGGTGAAGCGGGGTGTGTGACATACTTAGAATAATACCATTTTGTGAATACTCACCTGTAAAATGGGTATTATAAGTATGTCACACACCCAGCTTCAAACATTAATATTTACACTTGGGACATCCAAAAGCAGTGTCCAGAAAGGGCGGGTATCTAACAAGGCAATAATGCAAAACTCAAACCACTGCACCCTGCAGAACCTTGCGGCCAAACACAGCAACCGCTGAAGCCTGCACATCAACCTTATAAAACTTGGAAAAAGTGTGAACCGAAGACCAAGTAGCAGCCTTGTTCAACAGAAGCCTGGTGCTGAAAAGCCCAAGACGCCCCAACAGCACGAGTAGAATGAGCAGTGATACGAAAAGGGGGAGCCTTCCCCTTGGCAGAATAGGCCCCAACAACAGCCTGACGAATCCACTTGCTAATGGAAGACTTAGCCAGAGCCAAACCCTTCCTAGGCCCACAGGGCACCACGAAAAAGGCATCAGTCTTACGAAAAGGAGATGTAGTAAGCAAATAGTACTTCACACAGCGTACCACATCCAAACAATGCAAAACCCTCTCCTTGTCAGCAGGCTTAGGACACAAGGAAGGAAGAACAATGTCCTGATTAAGATGAAAAGCAGAGACCACCTTAGGAAGGAAGTCCGGTTTGAAGCGGAAAACCACTTTGTCCTGATGCCTCTCAAAGTAAGGAGCCTGAATCGACAAGGCTGCCAACTCCGAAATGTGCCGAACCGAAGTGATGGCCAACAAAAAGGCGACCTTCTGAGTCAAGGTAGAAAGAGCAATATCCTGCAAAGGCTCAAAAGGAGGAGCCTGAAGAGCAGAGAGAACCAAATTCAAATCCCAAACAGGGAGCAAAGGCTTCCTAGGAGGCCGCAAATGCGAGACCCCCTGGAAAAAAGTCTTGGCCAAAGGATGAAGCGCAAAGAACTTTTGGAAAAAAGACAGACAAGGCAGAAACCTGCCCCTTCAAAGTACTCAGCTGAAGACCAGAGTCCAGCCCCGATTGAAGAAATTCCGAAATCCTGGAAACAGAAAAGACCCGACAGGGCAAAGATCTAACCTCACACCAATCAATATAAGATTTCCAAGTCCTATAGTAGATGGTAGAAGAGGACCTCTTCCTGGCGCTAATAAGAGTCTGAACAGCAGAATCCGAAAGACCCACCTCCGTTAAGATGGAGGTTTCAGCAGCCAGGCCATCAAAGCCAGCGTTGGTAAATTGGGGTAACGCAGTTGACCCTGTATGAGAAGATCCGGCCGAAGAGGCAGATCGAACTGATCCACCGCCAGACGAACGATGTCTGCGAACCACACCCGCCTTGGCCACCTTGGAGCCACGAGAATGGCGGGAACCCCTTCCAGGGCCAGCTTTCGCAACACCTTACCTTAGCATGGGGATCGGAGGAAACAGATAAAGGAACCCCAGGTCCCCCCCAGCTCAGAGACATGGCATCCACCGCCAGAGGATCCTGAGAGAGCGACACGAATGTCGGAAGCTTGTAATTGTGACGAGAGGCAAACAGATCCACCTCCGGCGTCCCCCACCGGAGACAAAGCGACCTGGGGATGGTGAGACCATTCCCCCCCGGCGGGAAGAGCACCTGCTCAGAAAGTCCGCCTCCATGTTTTCCACTCATGGAATGTACACTGCCGAGATGTAAGGGACATGAGTCTCCGCCCAGGCTAGAATCAGAGACACCTCTCTGAGGGCACTCAGACTGCGAGTCCCTCCCTGGTGATTGATGTAAGCAACCGCCGTCCGATTGTCTGACCGAACCTGAACCGGCAAGCCCTGTAAACGCTGTGTCAAGTGAGACACAACCAACCTGATGGCTCTCAACTCCAGAACGTTGATGGGCAAGTGGGCCTCCTGAGGACCCCACCACCCCCGGAACTGAAGGTCCTTCCAGAAAGCTCCCCATCCCGACCAACTGGCGTCCAGGGGGATACTTTCCCAAAGAGGCGTCAGAAAAGACCTGCCCCTCAAGAGATTGTCCAAGACCATCCACCACTGGAGAGACTGCCGAACCCAGGAGGACATCCGGAAGGACCGATCCAACGACCGCGGTTGCCGGTCCCAAGACGGCAACAGATGAAGCGTCCTCGTGTGAAACTGAGCAAAAGGAACTGCCTCGAAGGAAGCTACCATCAACCCCACCAGTCTCATCCCTAGCCGGGTGGACGGGCAAGGATTGGAAAGGAGAAGCTGCGCCCATTCCTGAATCAAGAGAACTTTGGCCTGAGGCAGAAACACTCTGTTGGCAAGAATCCAAGGACATCCCCAGGAAGGACACCACCCTGGCCGGAACGAGAGAGGACTTGGGATAGTCGATCACCCAGCTGAAACACTAAAGAGTGGATACCACCGTCCTGGTGTCCATCTCCGCTTGACTGAAGGAAGGAGCCATGATGAGAAGGTCGTCCAGATAAGGCACAATGCGAATCCCCTGAGCTCTGAGAAGGGCCATCACGCCCGCGAACACCTTGGTGAACACTCTTGGAGCCGAGGTAAGGCCGAAAGGAAGAGCCACAAATTGAAAATGCCGATCTTCCACCACGAAGCGAAGAAACCTTTGGTGAGCTGGAAAGATAGGAATATGAAGTTAGGCATCCTTGATGTCTATGGACGTCATGAAGTCCCCCTGCCGAAGAGAATTGATGGCAGAGCGCAGAGTTTCCATGCGAAACTTCCAGAGACGAATAAACACGCTGAGGAACTTCAGATCCAGGATGGAACGAACCGACCCGTCCTTCTTGGGCACTGTGAAGAGATTGGAATAATACCCATGCCCCACCTCCGAAGGAGGGACCGGGCAGATGACTGCCGTTTCCAGAAGATTCCTCACCGCTGCCAGGAGCCCCTGCGCAGCCAAAGGATCGGAGGGAACACGATACCTGAAAAATCTTAGAGGACGGGACTCGAACTCCAGCTTGTAACCGGCCAACACCACCTCCCGGATCCACCTGTCCGAGACCGCCTGGTCCCACACCCGGGAGAATTGTCGCAACCGTCCCCCCACCCGCAAGGGAGAGGGTGCCCCCTCATTGCTGAGCGGTCTTGGCAGCGGGCTTGGGTTTGGCACCCCAGGAGTGACCGGGACGGCCATGGCCTCTACCCCTGTTCCAGCTTGCACCCCTGGAGGCCGAAAAGCCCGCACCTCTGCCAGCTCTGGCTCCCCGAAAGGAGGGATTAAAAGAGGCCGCCCCCCAAAAGGAACGACGAAGTTTCTTGCGCTGAGGTAACTTACCTCCCTTGGCAACCGAATCCAATTTCTCACCAAACAGGGGCAAACCCAAAAAAGGGAAGAGCCGTAAGCGACTTCTTAGAATTAAAGTCAGCAGTCCATTGCCGCAACCACACCGACCGTCGGATAGCCACCAACAAAGCCGTGGTCCTGCCACACATCACCATGGCGTCATCCTGAGCGGCTAGGACAAACGAAACAAAGGACTCAACGTTTGAGAGCAACAAACTCATCACAAGTAGGATCAAGGTCCCCACATAAATCCCTGACAATAGACCTAACCGCCAACAACAAAAGTGCCGAAGCACAAACAGGCCTCAAAGCCGAACCCGCACAGGTAAAACCGTGGCGAGCCAGCTGGTCAATCCGGCGATCTTCGCCATCCTTAAGGGTAGTAGTGTCAGGAGAATGCAACACCGCCATGTTAGATAGCCCCAAAACCAGGGCATCAACCTCGGGAGGAAAAAAACAACGCTTCACCAAGTCCGCCGGAAAAGGATACTTCTTATCCCAACTAGGCGGAACACCAACGAGACGCGTAGGCTGCTCCCATTCTTTAAGGACGACATTCTCAAAATGTCGTTGACTAGGAAACTCCAAACGCGGCTTGGCCACATCAAACAACTCACCCTTAGGTGGGGGAACTGCCTCGGGAGGGTCTAAATCCAAAACTTCATACATTTGAGCCAATATGGAAGGGGTGTCAAATACCATCCCCGCCGCCTGGTCACCCTCAGCACCAAACAACTGCTGGACCTCAGGGTCGTCCAATTCCTCTAGAATCTCCCCCTCTTCAGCCGGGGGGCAATCTGACCAATCCAATGCCTCAACAACATCCACATCCGAGTCCGGCGGAAGCGGGGACAAGTGTTTCCGCTTAGCTGGAGCCTTCTGAGCAACCACAGCGGAAAACATTTTCTCGAGGCTAGCCAACCGGGCGCATACCTCGGATTGCGAATCCCCACCCATGACAACGTCACACGGGGTCCGGAACAGGCAGGGAGGAATAGATGACACGGGCGGCAAGGGGCCAGAAACCGGGGTGCCGGACTGGCGCTCAATGTTCCGCTGCGCACATGGAATGCATATAATGACATCATCCCCCGGGAGCAGAGTCCCACAACCTCCACACAGCCTAGATGCCCCGAAGGGCCGTATCCGGTATCCTTGGAAGCCTCCATATGGTGAAATTGTGGTATTCGCAATTGCCCAGGGATTTACGCCGTATGCGACCCAGGATGCCCCTTTAATGTCCCAGTAGTGGGAGGATTTGCAATTTAATATATATTATATATTTTATATATTATATATATAGCCAGGTATCTAAGAACGGGAGACCCCTTCAGCGCGGGATCCCAGGATCTGTAACAGAAAAGACAACAGTCACTCCAAGCAACTAACAAACCAGCATGCGTCAGTACATGACTAAATGCAAAAACAAGCATAAACCAGTACAGAGAAAAAAATATATATAGTATATAAATATATATACATAAGTCTATGGATGCACACAAGGGCAAGGGACCCAGCTGCAATACAGCTGATAACTAAAGATCACGCTGACGGCACCCAGACAAACCCCAAACCTTGAGGGGTTACTGACAGCCGCGCTCAGACATAAGCCAGCTCTAATGTCCCCAGTAAAAGCAGACTGACAATACCACCTTAACACAGCCTATCTTAAGAAGCCGATCACAAAATGGCGGCGCAGAGTACAGACGCAGCATTCAGCCATCTAAAACGAGGAGGCAGGGAGAAGAAGAGTGGGGGCGGGCGGGCCCACCCAAGAGCGCCAGACCCACCCAAGCGCGCTAGACGCTCCGGCCCCGCCCCCCCTCCAATCAGCAGCACAGCGCGAGACACGGCCACGCCCCCCTCCTCCGGAGAACCAGCCACACAGCGGGCGCCAGAAGACATGGCGCCCGCTCCTCAGCCAGAGGGGCTCCACGGAGCCCCGCACAACCAGTGAGCCGGACAGACAGGCGGGCGACGCGCAAGCCGCCCGGCCCCCCATCGGCCGCGCTGTGTCAGCAACACATAGACAAAAAAAGGAAACATGCACCAAGCACACAGACACAGCCCCCCCCCATCTAGCGCAGGGAGAAGGGACCAAGCAGGACTCAGGGCAATACCCATAGGGGGCAACGGGACGGGGCATCCAAAATCCAGATCACCAGGCCGGATAAGCTCCTAGGCACCTTAAGGTGTCGTCTACCCTTGCCCGGCCGGCAGCCTAAGCTGGGAGGCTACACAAAGAATCAAGGGGCTAATAGATAAAACAAGCGGGCAGAACTAGACCAGAAGGGGGGCGGGGTGTCACCCCAGCTACCTGCAAGTAGGAGACTTCATTCTTCTGTCTTGTCGCCATCTTGCAGAGAAGAACACTGGGAGATAAGTGGGAGGTCCCAGGTATGTATAGACCGGGAGGGGCTCGTTTTTCAAGACTTCTCTGCAACGTCGCCACCTGCAGGTGGGTTAACCCAAGTGTAAATATTAATGTTTGAAGCGGGGTGTGTGACATACTTAGAATAGCAGGTCCACCACCAGAAGGCAGTACACATACTACTGGTTAGAAAGGCCTGGTATGGGTTGCCATAGTGCCTGCACAGTGCAGTATACTCTAAACGCCGACTGGCTTCCAGATACAGGTTATGGATTCTCCACACTAACCTCTTGCAGGACTTCATTGGCCAGAAAGCGGCTGTCGCCCTCCTCCACCTGAGGACTGTCTATCCTGGTCACATGACCCAAGTCACCTGTTTGAAAGAAGCACAATTTTCTCAATTCATGGCACCCATTAAGCATTCCAATCAGCCAAGTAGAGAGCCCACTGTTTCAGGTTCATTCCAGAACAAGAGTTGCTGACCAGGGATGATCAGCTCTCAGGCATGCCACCCACTCACCCCCTGCCCCAGGACATGCCTGCACTTACCTATCTTGTAAACCACTTTTTGCGGACCGCAATCCTCGTCATCGGCTTCCTCCACCAAAGTGTTTGGAACCATCGTCCGAGAAATGAAAATGTTGCCTAAGAGAATAAAAAGGGAAAAAGACAAATTGGCCTCCTGTTGGCAGGTGCGGGAGCGGGCTCTGGGAGCGGCAGAGGGGCCAGGCTGAACTTACTTGGCTTGATGTCCATATGCACGAGACACATGGAGTGGATGTACTTCAGCCCGCGGGCTACTTGTAGGAGCAGATCCTTCAGTTCGGGCTCTGTGAAGAAGCACATGCTGCGGTATTTTTCGCTGATTGCATCGGCGAGGCTCCCACCTGCAGAACAATAGGAGGCTTAACACCCAGCGAGAGAACCTAGCGATCGGATAATTTACTAAAGATCCTGAGCAGAAATTGGGGCGACCGGGCAAACCTCAGACGCGCCTGCACAAGCCAGGCCGACATCTTCCTTATCCAATAACCTGACTCATGTTACAGCTTGTTTACACAAACCAGCCTCACAACTGTCACCCGTTACACTGTGGTCCACTTTAAAGTGATCCTCTAGCCAAATAGGAAGTTAATGTCACCTATCACCCCAAAACCGCAATTTTTTTTTTTTTTTACTAAAGCCTTTGCACCATATTAAAACAAAATAACCCCAACAGGATGCAGTCCGGTGTTCGAATTACAGCTGTATGGCTTCCCTGGCTGTGTAGTAGCATCCCCTGGTGCTGTCCGGTGATAATACATTCAGTTACACAACACCGAGGGTCTGCCTTAACAGTAATAATTGCAAAAAATCTGCAAGCACTGCAAGCTCAACTGCCACACACCTCAGTAAACACCGTGGCAGTTAATCTTGAGAGCACCAGGGGGCACGCAGTTGAACAGACTGCTTCCTGTTAGTGTTATGAATATTGGGCAAAGGCTTTAGAAGAAAAGAAACGGGCTGTTTTGGGGCGCCAGGCTGGGGATAGAAGGTGACGACAAACTTACTTTCTGGGAATAGGGTTACTTTAGGGAACAAAACCCAGGATAGTCAAAATGTTCTGCTTTAATCAGGATGTCCGACTGTGTGAAACCCCCAGATCACCCAGAAAAACTCCTTCCAGTCCTACGGAGCATGTGCATGCTTTCGGCCAATCAGAGCTTGTGCTCGCTGCAGCCATTCAGATTGGTGGCAGCAGCACACGCACAGCCCAAAAAATACCATTTTGTGATTACTCACCTGTAAAATGGGTATTATAAGTATGTCTCACACCCTGCTTCGGAAATAGTCATTACACTTGGGTTATGTCCAATAGAGGGCGAACTTCTGCAGAGATGACTAGAAAAAAAGAAGCCCCTCCCGGTCCATTAATACCTGGGACCTCCCACACATTCCCCAGTATAAGCAAGCAGTAAGGGGACCAGGAAGAGCAAATAAAATCTATGAGAAAAAAAGTATCACCATACAGAGGATCCAAGATACAACTCAGGGTGGGGCGAAGCAGGGTGTGAGACAATTATAATACCCATTTTACAGGTGAGTTATCACAAAATGGTATTATTCTAAGTATGTCTCACACCCTGCTTCGGAAGTAGTCATTACACTTGGGACATCCAATAGCAGTGTCCAAAAAGGGTGGGGATCCCAACAGGCAAAGTGCACAAATGAAACTACTGCAACTTGCATCCGCTGAGGCCCGCACATCAACCTTATAAAACTTGGAAAGGTAAGAACAGAAAACCAAGTAGCAGCTGTACAAACTAGTGCAACAGAAGCCTGGTGCTGAAAAGCCCAGGAAACCCCAACAGCACAAGTAGAATGAGCAGAGATCTGAAAAGGGGGATCCCTCCCCTTGGCAGTATCGGCCCCAACAATGGCCAGACATATCCATTTACTAATGGTAGATTTGACGGATGCCAAACCCTACCGGGGCCCAGAGGACACAACAAGGCGTCCGTCCTACAGAATTAACCACCAAATAGTACATCACACAACAAATAATCAGACCAAGTGAACGAGTCATAATCATCATAATCAAAGGCCGTCTCTAGCTAGGGCCTACCTAGCCGCAAAGCTAGCAATCATCGTCTCAATGTCGGCAATAAACACATACATCAGATTGCAACTGCCCACTAATGACAGTGTCACTTGGGGTCAAAGCCAGGCGTGGGGGTGTAGGTGATGAGGCCAGCGGCACTGATCCAGACGCCAGTGGCCCGGATTGCCGCTCAATGGCCTGCTGTGCACATAGTATACAAATAAGCACATTATCCCCGCAAGGGATACTCCACAAACCACAACTGCCGGGATTGCCCCAAAGGGATCCCAAGCCTGGTATCCTGGGAAGCCTCCATAAGGTGATTTTTTATGGTAGTCGCAATGACCAGTGGGAATTACACTAATAAGCTACCCGGGATGCCCCTTAATGTCCGTTAGTGGGAGGATTTGTGTATGACAAGGAATAGACCCCAATTGGAATGAGGGACCTAAAGACCAGGAAAAAAAACCCTTTTATTTGAGTAGTAAACACAATAAAAAGATGAATCCATAAAGGACCCCCCCCCCCTTTTAAGGGTATCCGGGAGAGGGGGAATCCATGCTAGGGTAGGGGGGCCAAGGGACGGGGCATTCCAAACCGGGGTCACCAACCCGGTTAACCACCTACCCCTTGTTATGGGGTCTCACGGCTCCTGAGCAACTAGGGCGCCATCTACCGTTGCCCGGACCAGCAGCCTAGGCTGGGAGGCAAGTGATGTAAATAAAGGGATCCGGACAGGAATAGAATAGAGGGCCGGGAGTCATCCCGGCTACCAGCAAGGAGGAGACATCTTCTGACTTGCTCGCCTCTGAAGAGATGAAAGACTGGGGAATGATTGGGAGGTCCCAGGTATTTATGGGCCGGGAGGGTCTTACCTTTTATTATTGACATCTCTGCAAGATAGCCATCTACAGGTCAGTATACCCACATGTAATGAATGTCTTGAAGCGGGGTGTGTGACATACTTAGAATAACACTAAGCACACAGGGACACAAGTTTCGGAAAACGAAATATCGGCCAGGCCACCCCCTGGAGGGGAATAAGGGACCCGGAAGGGGGGAACCCTGCCAGAAGCCTAGAGGGACGGGCATCCCACACCAGGATCACCAAGAAACCTGGATAACCGCCTACCCCATAGTGAGGTCTCACGGTGGAGCAGTGCTCCTGCTGCACCCATAGGGTGCTCCTACCTTCACCAGGACCCGCAGCCTAAGCTGGGAGGCTCAATATAGGGCAATTTAGAAGGGTCCTAGCAGTAATAGGGACAATAGAAGGCCGGGCGCGAGCCCGGCTTACCTGTAAGTAAAGAAGTCTTCATCTTCTGTCGTCGCCTTCCCTGCAGAGAAGGAACTGGTGGGAGGTCCCAGGTATATAAGGACCGGGAGGGGCTTTTTTGCATATTCATCTCTGCAGAAGTTCGCCCTCTACTGGAGATTACCCAGATGTCATGAAGACCGAAGTGGAGTGTATGGCACACTTAGAATAATGCTGTGGACGCTGGCCGCCAGTGTCATCAGTAAGGAGAGATTCATGCTACCCCGGGGGTCAGCACCAATTTGTGATGCCCCAGTAATCTTTTTGATGCTCGGACGTGCCCCATTGGATTATGTTCAGCTTTACAGTGGACCTAGCACACTGAAGTTCGCAGCAGTGCATCCTACTGGAGGATGTGCAGCAGACTAAGTGCACCTAAAGTATATGTAGTCACCCATCTCCAGCCCAGTGCCCCAAAACAGCCTGCATTTCTCTATTTACCTCAGCCTTTGCCCAATATTCATAACGTGAGCTAGATGCATTCGGCCATATTGCTCCCTGGCTGAGCAACCCCACCCCAGTGATGATACAATCAGTACACAGCTCGGCAATGGGGAGCACTTCAGCCTAATTGCCATTATGTGACAGTTCGGTTGTAACTGAATTAATTAGCATATGGCAGCCATTCACCATAATACTTGCTTCCGTTTTTTTCCCTGATGCTTTTATGAATATTGGGGCAAGGGTTGAGGTTTTGGCATAGGGCCAGGGATGGGAGATAACACAAACTTCCTTTCCAAGTATAGGTGCACTTTAACTGTAGTAGGGAAGCTCAAGCACCACCCATGTCTCCTGAGATATCACTTCTAGACCAGTAAAGAGAAACTGGCGGAAGGTGTAAGCAAGTAGCTCGCCAGTGCAGGTTTCAATTTTAAGAGCAAGGCTGACTATTTCAGTCCCAGAGTCTGGGTGTGGCTGCAGGTTGTCACTCACCATTGCAGTATTCATTCTGAATGAGCATGTGGTCGTCCTCCGCCCACGCCGAGTAGTATCGCACTACGTGAGGGTGCTGCCCAAGTACCGCATGCGCATACACTTCCCGAAGAGCATTCTGCCTGTAAAGAAAATATCACATTGAAAACACAGGTAATATGGAGGTGCTTCCTGGCGGACGACATGGCCGTCTCCCCTACTGCGGGAGGAAGAGCGGCCAAATCAGTCTATGATACCAGGACTGACCCAGGCCGGCCAAATACAGTGTGGCACACTTACTCATCCACAGAGCCAGCGAGGGGCTTCTTGGAGCGCTTAATGGCGTATATGCAGCCATCCAGCCTCTTCACGCATTTGTAGACGGCGCCGAACTGTCCAGAGCCAATCTTCTCCAGTTCATGAAACTCAATGGCGTAACGAGACTTCATGTTACTTTCCGTGATTGTGATTCTCTGCCAAGACACACAAAGGGTTACACTCGGCCATGAAAGCGTGCGTGAAAATCCAGAGTGCAAGGAGAGGGACTGGTCTTACCTTGGCCGGCCTCATGCCGTCGTCCAGCTCACCATCACTTCCTTCCATGACTTCAATGTCAGAGCTGGAGAGAAGAGCGACAAAGAAAATAAGGGGGGTGAGAGGTGAGCTATGGCAGATACACAAGATTTCATTGTGAAACTACTAACCCATAGGGGGCAATGGTGACCCAGTGGTTAAAGGAGCACTTTCGCAAAAAAATGGCCCAATAACAATAATCCATAAAAATATGCTGGATGGCGAGTGGAGAGGTGACTTATACACCGGACATCAGGAAATATCCAGCCAGGCTTGATTTTTTAATTTTAATGATAGAAAGAGGAAATCACGGGTGACAGGCTCTGTGACCCCTCAGACTAGACCCGTCACCCCTAAATTTTATTCCTTCCAGGAGAAGAAAAACCACAAGCTTGGTGGGAGTTTAATTAAGTTCAGCTGTATAAGGGACCCCTCCTTATTAGCCAACGTGCTTATATATAATACAAAACACAGAGCAAGACAACTATATAGAACGTAAATAGTCCCAAAAGAATTAATCTTGTAACAAAACACGATTCAGAATATCCCACGGTGCATGTGCAAGCCGGCTTAGTGCTGCTGTCACAGGGAGAGAGAGCTGTGCGCTGGGAGCCAGGAGATGTCTTGATTGAACCAGCACCATATTTTATATATAAGCATCATTTGATTTGGTTGATGATCATTTTATTTGGAGGTGGAATCAGCAGCCACGCTGTCTGACATCAGTTTAAAGCGCTTTGCTGATTTACAGCTGGTAAGAGTTTGCACTGTCGGTGGAGGATTTTCCGGGCACATTTTGATGTGAAGCACATGCACCGTGGGATATTCTGAATCGTGTTTTGTTACAAGATTAATTCTTTTGGGACTATTTACGTTCTATATAGTTGTCTTGCTCTGTGTTTTGTATTATATATTGACATTTTTGTCCTTTTGGGGATAAGGACGTTCACGTTGAGCATTAATTATTTTTCACATTTACTTATATAATTGCTTCTCTTGTTAGCGCGGGCCTGTGTATTAACAGTTCACTGTTACATTTATTCATCCTTTTCAACGTGCTTATATGCATTCTTATTTTTACACATTACACAATTGTGCGTTAGTGCTCATTTAAAGTGGACCAACACCCAGGGGTGATCGGCCCGGAAATCTATAAGATTCCCGGGCCGATCACCCCCCACCCCGCGGGACATCCGAGATCGGGATGTACCGCGGGGTGAAACCCCCCAGAAACCCCAAAAACACCTTACCTGATCCGCCGCCGCTTCCGCCGCCGCCGCCTCCCGCGCACCCCTCCAGACGTGCGCGCGCCCGCGCCGGCCCTCTGTGAATGGCCGGCGGGGGCGCGCGCGCGCCGAGAGTGACGCGCGGGAGGCGGCGGCGGCGGAAGCGGCCTGGACGTTCCTGATCCCCGCCTGGACGTTGGCGGGGATTGGCTGCGGCGCTCACGTGGGAGCGTTGAGAGGTGAGTTTTTTGGGGTTTCTGGGGGGTTTCACACAGCGGGGCACCCCCGATCGGGGTGCCCCGCCGAAGTGGACCAAAACCCAGGATAGTCAAAATCCTGGGTGTTGGTCCACTTTAAGGAATCTGTCTTGGCAGAAGTGAGGAAGCGATCTTGGGACTATAGGGGGTAAGGTTCAATTCCTCACCGGGACATGACTAAAAAGCTCCTAAAGCACCCCCTGACTGCTTCCTAGGCACCGAGGGCTGAGCATCCCACCGATTCGGAGACTGACAGCTTTCGTTTATCTCACTGCACGGATGGGTTTAAAATGGTAGGAAAAACTCCTGTGTGTGCATGCAAACATTCAATATGCACAAAAATACAATTCTGTGAATACTCACCTTGTAGAATTGTTATAAGTATGCAGCACGCCCTGCTCCAGTAATTATTCCTTACGTCTGGGATATAGTCCACAAGAGGGCGCTTTACTGCAGAGATGGCAAAATAAGAGGCCCCTCCCGGTCCTCCCACTAAATTCCCCAGTATAAAAAAGCAATAAGGGAACCAGGAGAAGCCAATAACAAGATTAACATTAACCAGGAAACATTCACCATATAGAGGATCCAAGAACAAGTACTCAGGGTGGGATGGAGCAGAGCGTGCTGCATACTTATATGAACAATTCTACAAGGTGAGTTCACAGAATTGTATTATTCCAAGTATGCAGCACGCCCTGCACCAGTAATGATTCATTACGTCTGGGACATCCAATAGCAGTGTCCAACAAACGGGTGGGGATCCCAAAAGGCAACAACGCGCAGTTCAAACCACTGCCGCCTGCAGAACTTTGCGACCAAAAACAGCATCCGCTGAGGCCCAAACAACCTTGTAAAACTTGGAAAAAGTATGAACAGAAGACCAAGTAGCAGCCTTCCAAACTTGTTCAACAGAAGCCTGGTGCTGAAAGGCCCAGGAAGCCCCAACAGCACGGGTAGAATGAGCAGTGACTCGGAAAGGAGGATCCTTCCCCTTAGCAGAATAGGCCCTAACAATGGCCTGACGAATCCATTTACTAATGGTAGACTTAACAGGCACCAAACCCTTCTTGGGACCCGAGGGTACCACAAACAAGGCGTCAGTCTTCCTGAAAGGTGCAGTAGCCACCAGGTAGTATTTCAAATTCCTGACAACATCCAGAGAATGCAAGGCCCTCTCCTTCTCATTACCAGGATTAGGGCACAAGGAAGGAAGCACAATGTCCTGATTGAGGTGAAAGGCAGAGACAACCTTAGGCAAGAAGTCTGGTTTAAAACGAAAAACCACCTTGTCCTGGCGTCTCAAAGTAGGGGGCCTGAATGGACAGAGCCGCCAATTCAGAAACACGCCGGACAGAAGTGATAGCCACCAAGAAGGCAACCCTCAAAGTGAGAATAGACAGCGCATCCTCATGCACAGGCCTGAAGGGCAGACAACACCAAATTCAAATCCCAAACCGGGTTTGCAGGGAGGGCGCATGAGTGACCCCCTGGAAGAAAGTCTTGACCAGAGGATGAAGAGCGAAAGACCTCTGGAAGAAAACAGCCAAAGCGGAAACATGCCCCCTTCAGAGTGCTGAGCTGAAAACCCAAATCCAGACCATGTTGAAGGAACTCCAGTATCTGAGGGATGGAGAACACCCGACAGGGAAAGTCCCTAGACACACACCAGTCATTGTAGGTCCACCAGGTCCTATAGTAGATGGTGGAAGAGGATTTCTTCTTAGCCCTGACCAGTCTGAACGACCGAATCAGCCAGACCTTTCTCCCTTAGGATGGAGGTTTCAGCAGCCAGGCCGTCAAAGCCAGCGTTTGGAAATTGGGGTAACAGAGCCGTCAGGACAGAGACATGGCATCCACCGCCAGAGCCAGAGGATCCTGGGACAGCGAGACAAATGCTGGCAGCTTGTGATTGTGGCGAGAAACAGATCCACGTCCGGCATCCCCCACCTGTGACAGAGGGATAGGAAGACCTCGCTGTTGAGGGACCATTCTCCCCGGCGAGAGGCCCCCCTGCTCAGAGAATCCGCTTCTAGATTCTCCGCTCCCGGAATGTAAACTGCAGAGATGCACGGGACATTGTCCTCGGCCCAAGACAAGATCAACGACACCTCTCGGAGGGCACTCTTGCTCCGGGTCCCTCCCTGATGATTGATGTAAGCGACCACAGTCCGGTTGTCGGAGCAAACCTAAACCGGCAGGCCCTGGAGGCGAGGCGTCAGCACCAACCGGACTGCCCTCAGCTCCAGAACATTGATGGGGGCATGTGCCTCCTGAGGGCCCCACAGCCACTGGAATTGGAGGGCTCTCCAGTAGCCCCCGAAAAACCTGACAGACTGGCATCCGTAGTGACCGTCTCCTAACACGGCGTGAGAAATGATCTGCCCCCCAGAACATTCCTCGACTCCAGCCACCACAGGAGGGACCGCCGGACCAGAGGAGATAGAACAAAGGCCAAAGGAAGATCAGGAGCAATGTTAGAAAAATACCATTTTGTGAATACTCACCTGTAAAATGGGTATTATAAGTATGTCACACACCCCACTTCAATCAATTATTACACTTGGGTAACTCCACCAGCAGGTGGCGACGTGCAGAGAAGTCATGAAAAACAAGCCCCTCCTGGTCTATACATTCCTGGTACCTCTCACTCATTCCCCAGTATTCAAACAGCAGTAAAGACAAGGCACCAGGAAAAAAACCCTCAAACTGTAAACGAAAACTTCACCCTATAAAGAATCCGGGATACCAAAAGGGCGGGTGAAGTGGGGTGTGTGACATACTTATAATACCCATTTTACAGGTGAGTATTCACAAAATGGTATTATTCTAAGTATGTCACACACCCCACTTCAATCAATTATTACACTTGGGACATCCAACAGCAGTGTCCAGAAAAGGGCGGGTATCCAACCAGGCAATAATGCAAAACCCAAACCACTGCAGCCTGCAGAACCTTGCGGCCAAAAACAGCATCCGCTGAGGCCCGCACATCAACCTTATAAAACTTGGAAAAAGTGTGAACCGAAGACCAAGTAGCAGCCTTACAAACTTGTTCAACAGAAGCCTGGTGCTGAAAAGCCCAGGACGCTCCAACCGCACGAGTAGAATGAGCAGTAACACGATCCTTCCCCTTGGCAGAGTAGGCCCCAACAATCGCCTGAGGAATCCATTTACTAATGGAAGACTTAGCCGGAGCCAAAACCTTTCCTAGCCCCACAGGGCACCACGAAAAAGGCATCAGTCTTACGAAACGAAGACGTAATACACAAATAGTACTTGACACAACGTACCACATCCAAACAATGCAACGCCCTCTCCTTGTCATTCCCAGGACAAGGACACAAGGAGGGAAGAACAATGTCCTGATTCAGATGAAAAGCAGAAACCACTTTAGGGAGAAAGTCTGGCTTGAAACGAAAAACCACTTTGTCCTGATGTTTCTCAAAATAAGGAGCCTGAACAGACAAGGCTGCCAACTCCGAAACACGCCGAACCGAAGTGATGGCCACCAGAAAGGCAACCTTCTGAGTCAGAGTGGACAGAGCAATATCCCGCAAAGGCTCAAAAGGAGGAGCCTGAAGAGCAGAGAGAACCAAATTCAAATTCCAAACAGGGAGCAAAGGCTTCCTAGGAGGCCGCAGATGCGAAACTCCCTGGAAAAAAGTCTTGACCAAAGGATGACTTGCAAAAGACCCCTGAAAAAAAAGATTGAAGGGGCAGGTCTCTGCCTTGTCTAAGTACTCAACTGAAGACCAGAGTCCAGCCCTGATTGAAGAAATTCCAAAATCCTAGAAACAGAAAAGACCCAGCAAGGTAAAGACCTAGCCTCACACCAATCAATATAAGATCTCCAAGACCTTTAATAGATGGAAGAAGAGGATCTCTTCCTGGCACTAATAAGAGTCCGAATGACCGAATCCGAAAGACCCTCCTCTAAGATGGAGGTCTCAGCAGCCAAGCCGTCAAAGCCAGCGTTGATAAACTGGGGTAACACGGTTAACCCAGTGAGAAGTGAGTGAGAAGATCCGGCCGAAGAGGCAGATCGAACTGATCCACCGCCAGACGAACGATGTCTGCGAACCGCACCCGCCTTGGCCACCTTGGGGCCACGAGAATGGCAGGAACTCCTTCCAGAACCAACTTTCGCAGCACCCTGCCTAGCATGGGAATCGGAGGAAACAGATAAAGAAACCCCAGGTCCCTCCAGCTCAGGGTCATGGCATCCGCCGCCAGAGCCAGAGAATCCTGAGACAGCGACACGAATGTCGGAAGCTTGCGATTGTGACAAGAGGCAAACAGATCCACCTCCGGCGTCCCCCACCGGAGACAAAGCGACCGAAACGCCCGGGGATGGAGAGACCATTCCCCCCGGAGAGACGAACACCGGCTCAGAAAGTCCGCCTCCGTGTTTTCCACTCCTGGAATGTACACTGCCGAGATGCAAGGGACATGAGTCTCTGCCCAAACTAGAATCAGAGACACCTCTCTGTGAGCACCCAGACTGCGAGTCCCTCCTTGGTGATTGATGTAAGCAACCGCCGTCCGACCGAACCTGAACCGGCAGGCCCTGTAAATGCTGCGTCAAGTGAGACAGAACCAACCTGATGGCTCTCAACTCCAGAACAATGATGGGCAAGTGGGCTTCCTGAGGGCCCCACCGCCCCCGGAACCGAAGATCCTTCCAGAAAACTCCCCATCCTGACAAACTGGCGTCCGTGGTGACAGTTTCCCAAAGCGGGGTCAGAAATGACCTACCCTTCAGAAGATTGTCCGAGACCATCCACCACAGAAGAGACTGCCGAACCCGAGGGGACATCCGGAAGGACCGATCCAACGACCGCGGTCGCCGGTCCCAAGACGCCAAAAGATGAAGCGTCCTCGTGTGAAAACTGCGCGAAGGGAACTGCCTCGAAAGAGGACACCATCAACCCCACCAGTCTCATCCCTAGCCAGATGGACGGGCGAGGATTGGAAAGAAGAAGCTGAGCCAATTCCTGAATCAAAACCTTGGCCAGAGGGAGAAAAAACTCTGTGCTGGCCCAGCACACGGACATCCCCAGAAAGGTCACCACCCTGGCCGGAACCAGAGAGGACTTGGGGTAGTTGATCACCCAGCCGAACCTCTCCAGCATAGACACCACCATGCTAGTGTCCCGTTCCACTTGACTGAAGGAAGGTGCCATGATGAGAAGATCGTCCAGGTAAGGCACAATGCGAATCCCCTGAGCTCTGAGCAGGGCCATCACTCCCGTCAACACCTTGGTGAACACTCTCGGAGCCGAGGTGAGGCCGAATGTAAGAGCTACAAACTGGAAATGCCGATCCTCCACCACAAAGCGAAGAAACCTCTGATGAGCCGGAAAAATAGGAATGTGAAGGTATGCATCCTTGATGTCTATGGATGTCATAAAGTCCCCCTGCCGAAGTGAACCGATCGCAGACCGCAGAGTCTCCATGCGGAACTTCCGGGGACGAATAAACTGGTTGGGAAACTTCAAATCCAGGATGGGACGGAACGACCCACCTCCGAAAGAGGGACCGAGCAGATGACTGCCAACTCCAGAAGATTCCTTACCGCCGCCAGGAGCCCCTGCGTGGCCAACGGATCCGAAGGTACCCGAGACCTGAAAAACCTTGGAGGAGGGCGGGACTCGAACTCCAGCTTGTAACCGGCCGACACCACCTCCCGGATCCACCTGTCCGAGACCTCCTGGTCCCATACCCGGGAGAAGAGTCGTAACCGTCCCCCCACCCGTACGGGTGAGGGCGCCCCCTCATTTCTGAGCTGGCTTGGCAGCTGACTTGGGCTTGGCGCCCCAGGCGTGAACGGGACGGCCACGGCCTCTACCTCTATTCCAACTGGCGCCCCTGGAGGCCGAGAAGCCCGCACCCCTGCCGGCTCTGGCTCCCTGAAAGGACGGATTGAAGGAGGCCGCCCCCCGAAAGGAACGGCGAAATTTCTTGCGCTGAGGTAACTTACCTCCCTTGGCAACAGAATCCAGCTTTTAACCGAAAAGCCTCAAACCCAGAAATGGAAGAGCCGTGAGCGATCCTTTAGAACTAAAATCAGACGTCCACTGTCTCAACCACACGGAGCGGCGAATAGCCACCAACAGCGCCGTAACCCTGCCACACATCAACATGGCTTCATCCTGAACGGCCATAATAAACGACAAGAAGGAGTCACAACGCTTAAGAGCAAGAAACTCATCACCAGAAGGATCAAGATCCACACAAATCCCTGACAATCGACCTAACCGCCAATGTCAAAAGAGCCGAAGCACAAACAGGCCTCAAAACTGAACCCGCACAGACAAAACCATGGCGGGCCAGTTGATCAATCCGGCGATCCTCGCCGTCCTTGAGAGAGGTAGTGTCAGGAGAATGAACAACCGCCATATTAGACAGTCCCAAGACCGGAGCATCCACCTCGGGAGGGACAGCCCAACGCTTCATCAAGTCCGCCGGAAAAGGATATTTTTTATCCCAGCTAGGCGGTACCCCGACGAGCCGTGTAGGTTGCTCCCATTGCTTAAGGACAATGTCCTCGAAATGCTGTTGACTGGGAAACTCCAAACGCTGCTTGGACCCCCCAAAAAGCTGACCCTTAGGCCGAGGAGCAGCCTCGGGAGGATCCAAATCCAAAACCTCAAACATTTGGGCCAAAATGGAAGGCGTATCAGGAGCGGGACCTTCAGCCTGGTCCCCCTCAGCGCCCAGCAACTGCTGGCCCTCCGAATCATCTAATTCCTCAACGAGCTCACCCTCTTCAAGGGGACGATCTGACCAATCCAGATCCTCAACAACCTCCTCATCGGAGTCCGGCGGAGGCGGAGATAGGTGTTTTCGTTTAGCCGGAACCTTCTGAGCGGCCATGGCGGAAAACATTTTCTCGAGGCTGGCCAAGCGGGTGCACACCTCAGATTGCGAATCCCCACCCATGACAACGTCACACGGGGTCCGGAACAGGCGAGGAGGAGAGGGAGATGGCGCGGCCGATGAAGTACCAGGCACCGGGGTGCCGGACTGGCGCTCAATGTTCCGCTGTGCACATGGAATACATATAATGACATCATCCCCCGGGAGCGGAGTCCCACACCCCCCACACAGCCTGGATTGTCCCGAAGGACCGTTTCCGGTATCTTTGGCAGCCTCCATATGGTGAAATTTATGGTATTCGCAGAACCCAGGGATTTACGCAGTAAGCGACCTGGGATGCCCCTTCATCTTCAATAGATATATATATGTGTATTTATGTATCCCTGACCATAGGAATTTAGCAGGAAAGATATCCCAATAAAGAGTGTAATGCCAACCAGACCCCAACTAGCCAGGTATATAAGACCAGGAGAGCCCTGTAGGATGGGGTCCCAGGATCTGAAGAACACAAGAGACAAAAATAATTCCAGGCACACACACACACACAGAGAAAACAGCTCTGTAAACAAGGCCGCCCCCCCCTTTAACCCCATGCCCAGAATACTGGAAAATAGCCCTGCCCACGTCCCCCAACTAACGGGGGCGAGCGGGCGGAGATGGGGGGGGGGGGGAGGGGGAATAATCAATTTAAGAAACATAGTCACCGCGGGGCTAGAATTAGACCCCGTCCTTAATAACCAGCAGAGCCTACCTGGAGAACAACTTCCTCTATTTCTTCCGCGACGAAAAATGGCGGCCCCTGCCAGCAACACAGGCACCCGCACCGCCAAGGAGAGAGGAGAACGAGGGGCGGGCCCCTAGAAACGCTGGAGCCACAGTGGCCCCGCCCCTTCCAACCCGGCCAACCACGACACGGGCCGCGCAGGACGCGGTTCCGCCCCTCTCCTACGCCGCCGAGCAGCGGGCGCCAGTGAGATGGCGCCCGCACACTCAGACGGACCGGCGGCAATAACCGCCCGGTCCCAACACACACACCACGGCAAAGGCGGGGGCAAGGCCCCCCAAGTAAAAATCACACGCCGCGGGCGCCGGGAAAGACCGCGGCGGTCCACATCCAGGCGGGCCGCCCGACCCCGCCCACCGCAATTCCTCACAGGAACCCCAGCGAGGACGGGCGCCAAAACATGGCGCCCACTAAGTTAGCCCAATCAACCCATGACAACGTCACACGGGGTCCGGAAAAGGCGGGGAGGAGTAGGAGATGACACGGGCGGCGAGGGGCCAGAAACCGGGGTGTCGAACTGGCGCTCAATGTTCCGCTGCGCACATGGAATGCATATAATGACATCATCCCCCGGGAGCAGAGCCCCACAACCCCCACACAGCCTAGATTGCCCCGAAGGGCCGTTACCGGTATCCTTGGAAGCCTCCATATGGTGAAATTGTGGTATTCGCAATTACCCAGGGATTTACGCCATATGCGACCCGGGATGCCCCTTTAAAGTGGACCATCACCCTCCCGTGATCGGCCTGGGAATCTATAAGATTCCCGGGCCGATCACCTCCCTGTGGGGGGGGGGGGGGGTTTCACACAGCGGGGCACCCCGATCGGGGGAGCCCCACCGAAGTGGACCAAGACCCAGGATAGTCAAAATCCTGGGTGTTGGTCCACTTTAATGTCCCAGTAGTGAGAGGATTTGCAATTTAATATTTAAAAAAAAAAATAAATAATATAATATAATATAATATAATATAATATAATATAATATAATATATATATATATTTTGTAATGGACAACCCCACTAGCCAGGTATCTAAGACCGGGAGACCCCTTCAGCACGGGATCCCAGGATCTGTAACAGAAAAGACAACAGTCACTCCAAGCAACTAACAAACCAGCATGCGTCAGTACATGAATAAATGCAAAAACAAGCATAAACCAGTACAGAGAAGTATATAAATATATACATAAGTCTATGAGTGCACACAAGGGCAAGGGACCCAGCTGCAATACAGCTGATAACCAAAGATCACGCTGACAGCACCCAGACAAACCCCAAACCTTGAGGGGTTACTGACAGCCATGCCCTGACATAAGAAGCCAGCTCTAATGTCCCCAGTAAAAAGCAGACAATACCACCTTAAGAAAACACAGCCTACCTTAAAAAGCCGATCATATAAAATGGCGGCGCAGAGGACAGACGCAGCATTCAGGCAACCATCTGAAATGAGGAGGCAGGGAGAAGGAGGGCGCCCAAGGACACCAGATGATCCGGCCCCGCCCCCCTCCAATCAGCAGCACAGCGCGGGCCGCGCGAGACGCGGCCCCGCCCCCCTCCGGGGAACCAGCCACACACAGCGGGCGCCAGAAGACATGGCGCCCGCTCCTCAGCCAGAGGGGCTCCATGGAGCCCCGCACAAACCAGTGAGCCGGACAGACAGGCGGGCCAGCGACACGCACGCCGCCTGGCCCCCCCCCCCAACGGCCGAACCAGCCTCACCAAGTGTCACACAACACATACAGACAAAAAAGGAAACGTGCACCAAGCACACAGACACAGCCCCCCCCCATCTAGTGCAGGGAGAAGGGACCAAGCGGGACACATGGCAATACCCATAGGGGGCAACGGGACGGGGCATCCCAAATCCAGATCACCATGCCGGATAACCATGTTTCCCCATAGTATGGGGTCTAGCGGAGGAGCAAGCTCCTAGGCACCTTAGGGTGCCGTCTACCCTTGCCCGGCCGGCAGCCTAAGCTGGGAGGCTACACAAAGAATCAAGGGGCTAATAGATAAAACAAGTCGGGCAGAAAATAGACCAGAAGGGGGGCCGGGGTGTCACCCCGGCTACCCGCAAGCAGGAGACTTCATTCTTCTGTCTTGTCGCCATCTTACAGAGAAGAACACTGGGAGATAAGTGGGAGGTCCCAGGTATGTATGGACCGAGAGGGGCTCGTTGTTCAAGACTTCTCTGCAACGTCGCCACGTAGGTGGGTTAACCCTAGTGTAATTATTAATGTTTGAAGCGGGGTGTGTGACACACTTAGAATAAGGTCCAAACGCTCACCAAACAGGCGCAACCCCTTAAAGGGGAGCCCCGTGAGCGCCTTCTTATAGGCATTGTCAGCTGCCCACTGGCGCAACCCGACCAAGCGGATAGAGACAACCAAGGCCGAGTTCCTGCTACACATCCGAATGGTGTCATCTACGGCAGAGAGAACATAGGTGATGAAAATCTCACATTGTGACAAGGCTCTAAATTCAGCATGGGAGCCGTCCAGAAGGCCCCTGATCAACCGGGCGCAAGGCCGAACCCACACAACCAAAGGCGTGGGAAGCCAGTTGGTCAATACGCCTGTCTCACTATCCTTCAAGGTAGTGGAATAAGGGGAATGCACCACGGAAGTGTTAGACAACCCCAAAACAGGGGCATCCACCTCAGGGGGAGTTGACCAACATTTGACCACATCCTAGGGGAAGGGATACCTCCTATCCCCACCCCTTAGGGATACCAGGGAGCCAGCTAGGCCGCTCCCATTCCTTGAGAACCAGATTATTAAAATGTGTCTGTTCTGGAAATTCCAAACGCGGTTTTGCGGTACCAAACATTTCCCCCTGCTGCTTAGGTGCCGCTGCAGGAGGGGAAATGGAAAGTACTTCAAAAATTTGAGTCAAAAGTCTATGGGTGTCATCAGCATCCCAATGTTCTGAGCCGGCATCAGCGATTGTCAGATAAATCTGAAAATAATTCTCCTTCCTCGAGAGGGGTATAGTCAGACAAATCAAGGAAATCAAGACGCCACATGCCGTCTTTTAGCTGGAGCCTTACAGGCTGCAGAGCTAGCAATCAGTCTTTCAATGTTGCCCAGTCTGGTGCAAACATCAGATTGAGACTCCCGGCTAGTGTTAGGCTCACTAGGGGTCATAATCAAGCAAGGGGGCGTGGGGGACGATGCAGTGGGTGCCGACCCAGACACGTGTAGCCCAGATTGCCGCGCAAGCGCCTGCTGGGCACAGGGTGCACAGACCTGCACATCATCGCCCACATGGGATGCCCCGCACACCACACACAGCCGGGCTGGCCCCGAGGGGACCCCGACCACAACATCCTGGGAAGCCTCCATATGGTCAATTTCAATGTCACAATGACTAATGGGAATTACGCTGTGCAGCTACCCGGGATGCCCCCTAAATGTCCGCTAGTGGGAGGATTTAAAAATTAAGCTCCCAATTTCAATATGTTTAACATAGGGCACAGGACCGGGGGAGCCCTCTAATTAGGTTGTCCCGTCTGAAAGACAACATAGAACACACAGTCAGCATGGTATAACAATAAATAATAATACTACACATAAGTAAATTAAAATACAAGCCCGCTGAGGGCACTCACGGACGTCGCAGAGCTTGCAATCTACAGCGATGCCAGGGCAAGATAGCGCTGATCAGCTCAGGAGGGGGCGGGCCGCTTGCGGAATACGCTGAGCGCTAGGCCCCTCCTGGAACGCGGGGACAGGCCGCCCGGCGGCCAATCAGCACGCAGCCGGCCCCAGTGATGTCACCAGCCCGCCGCCGAGCGCGGGCCTTCAAAAAAAAAAAAAAAAAAAGAACTGACACACATGAAAGAATGACTGAGGAGAGAAGGAAGGAGCGCTGAGCCTATGTGCCAGCGCTTAACAGTACAGTGTCACAGAGTCAAATCACAGTTGAAATCACTCATACAATAACGTACACTGACATCCCCCCGACTAAACGGAAAAACCGGAAGAAAGGTGGGGGTGGGGGGGTTGGGGGAGTATAAGCCCATAGTTAAATTTGGGGCATGTAATGAGGGCTAACGCGGACGGGGCATCCCATATCCAGGCTCACCAACTCGTGCCGCCTACCCTTTGGTGGGGGATTTGCAGTGGAGCAATACTCCATTAAAAACACCTCTAATAGGTGCTGCCTACCGTCACCCAACCACACAGCCAAGGCTTGGAGGAAAGTAACAGTGGAACGGGTGGGAATAGAACACAGGGCCAGGAGCTGTGCAGCCCAGCTTACCTGCGAGGAGAGAAGCCATCATCTTGACCTTCGCAGCGCTACTGCAGAGAAGGAACTGGGGAATTTAGTGGGAGGTCCCGGGTATATAAGGACCGAGAGGGGCCTCTTTTTTTGCCATCTCTGCAGTAAAGCGCCCTCTTGTGGACTATATCCCAGACGTAATGAATCATTACTGGAGCAGGGCGTGCTGCATACTTGGAATAATGTCCACTTCCCACTTACCCCACACAATCATCCTCAGACAGTGTACATCCACCACATACAAAAGCATTAAAATGTCAGCAACAGATTGAGACTGGGCAACAAAAGTCTTTAAAGAGCAACTCCGGTCAGAAGTTACTAGACTCCCGTATTAAAGTGGAACAAAACATAGGATTCTCACCATCCCCAGGGCATCTCGATTTGGTGGCAGCACCGAGTGAAACCCTGCAATCACCGCTTAAAACGGAACAAAACCCACCAGTGGTCTAAAAAGATTCCAGGGCCGGCCACACTGGGTTTTGCCACTCATCTGTGCCCAGAGACAAACCTAGTCCAATCAAATCCTCGATAGGAGGACAGAACCCTGTGGTAAGTAAATAAATGAAATCTCACTCTGTGATGTAGGTCCTCTTCCGCCTCCGGCATCCTCCTGACTGCAGATCCACAGACACCGGGGTGAAGGGGTTGATGTTGACCTGTGGTGCTCCTGAGTACACGCACTCTGGCCTGTCTGGCCGCTCGCCGTCCTGGAATAGTGAGACGCCTTTCCCCCGGGAACCAACCGCTCGCGCCCGATTTAGCAAGCTCTGCGGAGATACAGAAAGGAAGATATGAGTGAAGACTGCCATAACACCTGCCAGCTAGCTTTACTGGCGCTCCCCCACTAGCTCTGCTAGGAAAAGGTGAGTATCTAACACAGGGCTTACTGATTGTGAGGAAGGAGACAAGGTTAGCTTCATGCCCCCTCCCCCATGTGATTGGGGTCTGCTAGGAAAAGTAAGTTTCACTCTAACGCAGGGCTCCCTGATGGGATCCACAGATCACAGGGTGGGGGGGGGGGGGGCAAGGGAGTGAGGTCAGTTTCCTGTCCGCCATCAGATGGGTGTCTGCCAAGGGAAAGTATGAAGGAAGGTTTAGGTCCACTTAAACACAATTACACAAAATAAAGTACTTTTAACCTTTGATGGGAACACTTAAAGCTGACCTAATGCAGGGCGGCAGTGTTGTGTGGAGCGCGTGTGCTGCGCCATGGCCAGATCCTGCAGGTAACAAAGAACAAGAGCAGCCAAGCTGCATGTGTCCCCCTCCCCCACCCTCCAGACAGAATCCTCCAAACCTCCCCCACCCAGTCATCACATTCCAAAGCACAGGGGAGGGGCTGCCAAACATGTAGCCAACTCCATACAGAATAGAGAGCGCCCAGCCGCACACTCAGCCCAACCCTGTGACCCGGGCATGGCAATAAAGCACTAAAATAAATGAGGGGGCGCCACCTCATCTGTGGGCAGTTGGCATGCTGCTGCCCAGCGGGGTCGTGCACTGATTAACTCTGGGCTCTCACCCCTTGCTGTCAAGAGCCATAACCTGCACAGCCCCAGACCCGGACACAAAACTCTGTAATAATGATTATTAGAACATAGTGCCCCCTGCCTCAGGGGAGGGAGAACAGCCAACGGTAACGCATACAAACTAGGGTCAGCTTGAGGGTGAAAACGGGACAATGATACACAGAAAGGTCCCAACCTGACATTCTGCTAACCTACCTCACCCCTACTGACATACCAGCACCCAACCAGGCACCTTTGACTATCCTGTTGCGCTATGGTGGGATCTCCCGATTTGGGATGCCCCACTGTTTGTAGCGTTTACAGATCGCCCAAACTCTCACCTCTTCCTGGTTCCCACATGAGCCACTCATCCAATCAGCTGAGCTCCTTCTATTCATATTTCCTGTGCTGCACTGCAGCAGACGAAATCTGAATGAAACAAGAAGGCCAGCAGCATGCATGCCATGAGGCTGCGTGGGGAAGGTGAGAGGTCACACAGCGGGGCATCCCGAATAATCTTAGTCTACAAGTCGTTGGTTGCTCCTATATAAAGTGGACTAAAACCTGGGATTTCGACTCTTGCCCCCAGGAAATTACGATTTTGGATGCCCCATTATGCGCAACCTCGGAGGTTCCCCATTTAAACTCACCTGCTTTCCGTCCGACGGCTCATGTGCGGGCTCTCGTACAATTGCACATAGGGCTCCATTTGTCTATTTTGGCTAAGGGCCAAGGAAAGAAGAATTTGAGTGGCTGACCTGGGGGTACACAGCAGTAAGGCATCCAGCATCGATCGGGGTTTCCCAGAGGCAAGAAGCAAAGCCCAGGATAGTCAAAATCCTGGGATTTGGTCCACTCACTCTGTATGACAAACTTATGCCACAGACGGGAGAGCTGTTAGGAAAAGGTGCGTATCTCTCTAATACAGGTGTTTGGAGGGAGGTGAGGTTAGTTTCTTGACCCCATCAGATGGAGCTCTGCTAGAAAAATTTGAGTGTCCCAAATGCAGGGCTCGCTGATGGTTAGAAAGGGAGAAGAGGTTGGTCTCATGTCCATTTAGGTCCCCTTTAAACCTTTCTCCTGCACTGCATACACCAAATATTGACACAAGGAGGTGTGTGTGTGTGTGTGTGTGTGTGTGTGTGTGTGTGTGTGTGTGTCTGTCTCTCGGCTGCACCGCGTACACAGCGCCACCTGGGCAAACAGCAGTGCAGCTGTGCTATCTGCCAATCTACAAACCAACCGACAAGGGAGGATATCTGCCATAGCGTGACCTGTGTCACAAACAAACACCAACCAGACTGGGCACCAGAGACCAGACCAGCAGTGGGGCATCCCAGTTTGAGTTGCCTCAAGGACAGGTCAGAAATCAGCTAAAGTGTTTTACATTTCATGACCAAAAGCTGTCCTGAAGTCTATAAGGACCCCGAATTGGGGTGCCCCAGGAGAAAGGATCAAAGGACCAAAGCCAAGAATTCTTTTCTCTAAGACATCAGCTGACCGTGTGCTCTGGATTCCAGTCCCCCAGCCCAGACCTGGAATGCAAAACAAGGGGTGCTTTGGATCAAAGTTTTCAGAGGCCACCATGAATATAGGTGACAGCTAAAAAATAGGCGTGGCTTGCCTGTCCCTGCCCTCAAGAAGTGATTAATTATATAAATACATAAAAAACAGGAGAGGTCCGAAGCGTCTCATTCATCCAAGTCAGATTTTATCTGAAATAAGTCAAGCCAACTACGCTTGAATCTTTTTTTGAACTATTAAATTGCCAGAAACACACAGCAAGTCCGGTTGCCTTGATTACTAAAGATAAAATACTGATGTAGTGCAAAAATCTGCCCGTTACATAAACCTCATCTCAGGAACACCGCTTCTCTGTGTATAGAGCTGCGTGTAACATGCCCCAAACATGTCCCAGGAGCGGCACGCCCCCGCACCATACTGCAAACTGTCACTCAGCTGGAAACTCCCTGGATTTATATAGAACAGCAGCCAAATGCACAACAAATCCAACACATCACCCCGAGACTACAGAACAGTACAATCACTCAGGGATGCAATACTGTTAGAGAGCCAGGTCTTGTGTCAAGACTACACACGTTACACCATACAAAAGAGACCCTCTAGACCCACACACAGCCAATGACAGCACACCTCAATTATAAAAAATATCTATGTACAATCTTTGAGCACACACCCAAAACAATGGACTCATTAATAAAGGACAAACACTACAATACGCAAACAGGAGCTCTCAAGCTATCTGAACAACTATAACCTTGATATTTATTATTGATTAATATATTTAATATTAATCCCCAGTCAATGACTGTATGCTTTGTGGTTCTGTACTTTAGATTGTTTGAATCCACTTTAGGGTTGTTCGATTAGGCTGCCATTTATATATGTTGCACATTGCATACATTCATTGACAGCAGATTATGTATATATGATGAATTTTGCAATATCCCGTTTGCATATTGTAGCGTTTGTCTTGGTGTAGATTTTTTTTAGTCCATTGTGTTTGTGAACAGGTGTGCTCAATAAAGATTGTACTTAGATATTTTTATATAGGCTGTGTGTGGATCTAGAGGGTCTCTCTTGTATGGAGTTTTGTACACAGCACCCTGGATGGCGCACACAGGTGTCTTTAAGACTATACATGTTACACAAGTACAAATCATAGATAACTCGGGACGCGTGCCATGTGCACATCTCATTTGTGAGCGTGTAGGGCACGCCAAACATGGACAACACATTTATGCAGCAGGATTCAAAGAGATTCATCGAATGTGGACGTGTGCAACAGTCATACACCGATGTACAAAAATCCTGGTGGATCACAACACACAAGCCTCATGAGGAGGTGCTGTCACATGCCGGGCTGTCAGTATGGATGGTGTCACACAGGAGTAGGGTGCTGCTAGGTAGTACCCTGGGCAACATTCAGAACTGACCCCTGCTCTAGGGTGTCATGTGAGGATATCCATGTTTATATATGAAGTGCCATCAGTGTACAAAGGAGATATTGGGGACGAAATATCATTATATAGCACTCACACAAGGGAGCAACATTTTAGGATATCTACTCCACGCGGGGGGGTGACATGCCGCCATCGATAAGGGTCTCACCTTGCAGGGTGACATAACAGGGTAACTCATCTAAGAGGGTGAGTGGGCCCTTCCATCAGGACATCCACCCCAAACTAGGTGTCCCACTCAGCACATGTGCGGTTTGCATATTGGGATCTCTCTTGGCCTGTAGGGAGCAACATGTCAGCATTAGCTTTTCATTCCAGAGTGAAATGTCATAATGGATTCTAATAGAAGGTGGTGACCAGGATATCAGCGTCCCCTCTCAAAGGTCTAAAGTTGGGCAGGATGATATATCAGGGTTGGCATAACTCATACAAATGGGATATATAGAGATATCATTAACGCCAGGGTGACTTATCAGGATCCCTCCCTCTTCCATAGGGTGACATAAAAGTCAGATGCCTTGCCTTAGACATGTGCCATAACAGGGGTTTCAGGCAGTATTGTGTTGTACCATGCAAGACACGCAACAGTAGAAAAGCAGAAATAAGGCGATACCTTTTGTAGGCTAACTAGATATATAGTAAGGTGAGCTTTTGAGAATGCCTAGTTCTCTTCGTCAGACATGATAAACAATGTCACGATAGGTCCTGCCTTGGTTGTGCGCCAAACAGGATACTTCATCCAGGGGTGACATATCAGGATAATGCTCTCATACCAGGGTAACAAGTCACGAAACTGTGGGAATACGAGACCTCTGACTAGGGCATGACATAATGGGACAACGTTCTCATGCTAGGGTGACATGTAGTGATAGTTTCATATAAGGGGGTGACAAGTCATGACCGTGGGGTGCCTAGTCTTTGGCATGTGACATAACAGGAGACATCTCACCCAAGGGGTGACATTGGGATCTCTCCCATACTGGGTGGCCTGTGATAGAAATCTCATAAAAGGAGATTAAAGTGGACCAACAACCGATGCTGATGGGCCCCGATCGGTGGTGCCCCGCTGTGTGAAACCCCCCAGAGAGGCCCAAAATCCCTACCTGCTCCTCTACCCAGCGGTGCATGCGCGAGCCGCCGCATCCCTCTAGCAGGGCGCGTTTGTGAATGGCCGGCGCGGGCACTCTCCCTGTAAATGTGATGCGTGGGAGGCGGCGGTGGGCGCGCTCGCTTGTCCGGCGGCGGACCTCGCTTGTCCGTCAGCGGGGATTGGCTGCAGTGGTCACGTGGGAGCGGGGACATGTGAGTTTTTGGGGCTTTCTGGGGGGTTTCACACAGCGGGGCACCACCACCAAAGTGGACCAAAACCCAGGATAGTCAAAATCCTGGGTGTTGGTCCACTTTAAGTATCAAGCTATATCATGACATGTCACAATGAGAGTCTCAGAAGTGGTCACATATTGGATCTCTTCCTCACAACAGGAGGCATATTGGGATAGGGTTCTCAGGGCCCAGTCAAAATGTTGCAATAAGTGTCTTACAGAGGGGGGGGGGGGGTGACATTTGGGGATCTCACCCGGCATGACATGTCACAATGGGGGTTCTAAACCTGGGTGTCAGAAGAGGTGATATACTGGGTGACATGTTGCCATAAGGGGCTCACACAAGCAGCTGAAATGTCACAATAAGTGTCTTCTTACACACTTTACTACTGACATAAAGGGGTCTCTCAGAGACTCGGTGTGTTGCAATAGGGGGTGACAGAAGGGGTGCTATACCAGGGTGTAGGAAAAGGACTGATATACCAGGGTGACATGTCACAATAAGTCATAAGGAAGGGGGTGATATTGGGATCTCTCCTTAATACTGGGGTGACATGTCACGATAGGGGTATCAGAAGCGGGTGACATACCAGTTTGACAAGTTGCGATAAGTCTTACGGAAGTGGGTGACATGTCGCAATAGGAGTGTCAGAGAAAGGGTGACATGTGGTGGGGGGGGGGGTCTCACCTTAGGTGTGTGCGGGGTGTCAAAGAGCCGGAGCTTGCGGAAGGTCTTATGCGGGGGTGTTCCGGGGCAGTCGGGCAAGGGGGAGCTGGAGCCCTGGCGGTTACGGACCCGGTAGGGGGATCCGGGGCAGTAGGTGTAGGGGGATCCTGGGATCATGAAGTAATTTCCTCCGGGAGACTTGGCGGGCGAAGACCCGATGCCTTCCTCCTCGTCGTCGTCTTCCCCGTGCCAGGCTCGGGTTCCGGGCGGCGGCGGGCTCTCCTCCTCGCGGCCAAGGCGGGCGCTGGGCGAGTCGCTCTCCTGGAAGGCCGAGTCGTCTCCGGTGCTATGTCCATCCTCCTCGTCGCAGTCGCTGGGTGAGAAGAGCAGCTTCTGTCGGACCTCCATGGCAGCAGTGTGCGGGCAGAGGCGGCTCAGAAGGGGCCCATTCCCCGCAAGTGACGGCTCCTATCCCTGTCGGCGCTCGTCACCCGACCAGGCGCGACCGTTACTCACCGGGGGCGGAGCGTGGGGCGGGCCAATGGGAGCACGAGGGCTGGCGACGTCACAGAGGCTGCCCAATAGCTGTAACGTAGTAGTTTCAAAATGTCTCCGCCTGGAGGGCCTCGTGCGCTGCCCTGGGAGATTTGGCGCCAACTGCAGTGTGATGGGGCGAGGCCTCTGAAGATCACGTGACTGAGAAGATAAACACGGCACGCGTGCCCCGCCCACTTGGTTGGAGACACGACTGCTGCCGCCATGTTGTGGCCGCTGCGCCAGTCCTCAACATGTCGCCGTGCCCGGCCCCCGGCGCTGTCACCTGTGTGCGGGTGTACGTCCCCTCTTTTCACCTGCAATAGCAACCGACGCTCAAGCGCGGGTGTAAGTTATAATGAAATGTTAGGGTGTGTACATTAATGTTTATCTCAGAGAAGGTATACATATAATTTTAGCTATAAATCGGGGTGTACACCCGAATATTTACCTCAGAAAAAGGGGGGAATTTACTTGTAGCTATAAATCAGGATGTACACTCAAATACTTGTCACAAAAGGTGGGGGGGGGGGGGGTTCACATACTAGCTTTGAATCAAGGTGTACACCCTAATATATTTCAGAAAAGGGTGTAAGTGTGAATAAACTGCAAACTATTAAAGCGGACCTTCACCCTGAATAAGAGTCTATCTTCTATGTTTCCCACACCCTGTACATACAGATTGTCCACATTAAAAATCATCCTACCTGCATTTACTGCATGTTATGAGCCTTTAAACATCCAAGATGGCGGCTTATGGAAGCCGCCATCTTATCAGGCAGGCTGCAAACAGGAAGTGCCTCCTGACTGTGCTGCTCTGCATTCTGGGACTGCTGACCATTACCTGACCCCAGCTCTGCTCTGTCTGAGCAAAGCATGGCTATAACCCGCCACCCTGTACCTTATCCCACTCTCCTCAGTAAGTGTGATGCTTCTGAGTCAAGATGGCGGCGCCCGTATCCTAAATTCCTGAACAGAGTTGCAGCCCAGTGGTGGAGAGAATAATAAGTTAGTAACTAAAAACTTAAAATATATTAATTTTAGATGCTGGGGAACAGTTTTTTAAGAGTTTGGGCTTTTCATTAAATCACGCTGAAGGTCCGGTTTAATCGGGCATATTCCTGAAGGGTTGAATTTAGCCTATAAATTAGGGTGTATGCCTGAATAAATATGAATTGGGGTGTGTGTGTATATATCTGTAAATCGGGGCATATTCCTGAATATTGACCTTGCAGCAGGGGTGTGTGTATATATACTTAAAGCGGACCTTCACCCTAAATAAGAGCCTAACTTATGTTTCCCCATGCTGTGCATACAGATTTGCCACTTTAAATATCATCCTACCTGCATCTATTGCATTTTCTGAGACTTTAAACATCCAAGATTGCAGCCCAGGGGGTGCAGGCTGCCTGCAAACAGGAAGTGTCTTCTGACTATCGCTCTGCATTCTGGGATTGCTGTACTTTTCCTGACCCTCTGCTCTGTTTGTGCAAAGCACAGCTATAACCCAGCTCCCCTACACTTTTGACCCCTCTTCTCTCCTTAGCAGGTGATATTACTGAGCCAAGATGGCGGCGCCCGTGTCCTAGAGTGATGAACAGAGTTGCAGGCCAGTGAGGGAAAGAATAAAAAGTAAATTAGTAAAAATGTTAAGGGTTTCGGCTTTTTATTAAATGATGCTGAAGGTCCGCTTTAAATCTACCTCAGAAAAGGGGTGTGTACATTCTTCAAGTTATAAATTGAGGTATACCCTTTATTATTTACCTCAGAAAAGGTGTGTATATATATATATATATATATATATATATGTAGCGAGGGAGGGATGTTTAAAGAGGAACATCAAAAAGGTTCTGATGTTCCTCTTTAAAATGTGTATATGCTTATACATCGTGGTGTATACTTACCTCAAGATATAAATTAAGGGGAATTATATGCACTGTATCCCTAACGTTCTAAGCTAACCTCAGGTTAATGGTTGAGTATATATACCTCATGCTGCAAATCGGGGTGTACACCCTAATATCTACCTCCGATTATTGATTGATGGCGTATCTCAAATTGACTTCAAGCTATAAATTGGGACGGGTCAACCTCGGAAAGGGGGTGTATAATATTTACTTGGTGGGGGGGGGTATGGCAGGGAGTGTGGGGCGTACACCTCCATAATGGACTAGCTTAGAAATTGGGGACCACTCCTTGTTGAGGGGGTGAGTATATTTTTTTAATCAGTAAATCAAGGTGTATACTACAGGATATTAGGGAGTGTATTTTTTTTTTTTTTTGGGACATACACCCATATTTACCTTTGGGGTTTTTTTTAGCTGTAGGAAGGGCCTTTTTAAAATGTCGCATCAGTCACTGCACAGTAGCCATGCTCTCAGGCTGCTCAGCCCTGTCACTTTCTGCTGACTTTTCTTTAATCTTCCAATTGCCCTTCTTTAAACCTTATACAAAATTCAAGAAGCAACCTTTACTTCGCCTCCCACCTTCCCCTGTCTTCCACCATGGTCACCACATTGCAGCTACTTACAATTTTGGGGTTTCACACAGTGGGGTTTCCCAAATGGGGATGCCACAGGGATAGAAAATCATTTAGGCTCCAGGTCCATTGACCAAAACTCGAATTGGCAGCTTAAAGGACTCCAGGACTTATTCCCTATCCCTGGGGCAGCCCAATTTGGGATGCCCTGGTGTGTAAAATCCAGTGATTTGCATACGGCTTATCTTTCCAGTGATCTCATGGTTGGTTCTTGTGGCTCATGCGTGCTTCCACACCCAGCCATTATGATGGGAAGGGCGCGCGTCAGTCTGCAGGAAAACTGGGGATGATGGCGCTCCCTATGAGGGGCATTAAAGAGGACCAACCGCCAGACTGGCCGGCACCTGGGGCATTCTGACTCGAGATTTCCCGCTTTGTAAACCCTAGCAATTGCCCAAGGGTTCACTTACCTTTCCAGCACTCCTACGCTGCTTCTACCCCCCCCCCCCCCCCAACCGTTTAGATAGGCGGGAGTGCTGCGCAGATTTCACACAACATGGGTTCCAAAATTGGGATGCCCTTGTAAAATGCGGCAAATGGGAGCAATTATGTATTTTTACATAGTTACACTAATATTTGAAGGGACATCTTTCATAGAAAAATACTGCTAGCCCAGTTGCCTTGATTTATTACCCCTTATAAACAGTCTGATGTGACTTGTACACAACATTAAAAACAAAACAATTATTTTCAACAGACAAGATACACAACAAAGGCACTAACGCATCACATGATTCAATCAGTCACATGACCAAAGTGTGTAATTGTTCCTCAATCAGTCGACACTGATTTGCATTTGTATAATGATGATCAGACGGGGAAATGTGTGACACAGTGCGGCACAGCCTATGTCACCCTGTGAGTCATCTCTATACTGCCAGCTACTCATAACGCAGTCATGGTGCCTGTCCAGACACGCACTCGCCAACATTCTCCTCTGTATCCTCCCTTATACTCTAATAGATTGCAAGCTCTTCTTCTGTATCTTTCCTTAAACCCTATTAGTTTGTAAGCTCCCCCTCTTTATACTTTATACATTGGCAGCATTAATATGAAGTTCCCAGTTGTGGAGGTATAAATATGATCACGCAGAAATGGAGCTATGTGGGAGTGTTATTAACCGTGTTGTGTTATGTGATCATGTCTATTTATGTAGCTGTGTCAGGGTTGGGGGGAGTCACAGGCTCCTCCTCGCTTTAAAGCTGAGTCACCTGTCTGCGGCTAACGTGGAATACTGTTTACACCTCCTGTCCCTGTGTTGCCCGACACCCTCCCCAGTGATGATGCTGCCTGCAGCTGTGTCACGTCCCCTATAGTCTCGTATTGGGACCCTCCCCGAGGACTTGATGACTATTGCTGCACTGTGAATCCAGGGAAAAGCAGAGCTGCAGGTGCCTCGCTCCTTCCCGAGCAGGCGGCGCTGAGAAGGAGGGATTGAAAGAAGTTTCTTAGACTTGTTTTAAAGTGGACCAAACCCCACTCACACCAGTCTTGGAGTTTACAATACTTAGGCGCTCAGTGAATGAAACCCCTTGGGTTCTGCCATATATACCCAGCTCGGGAATCAACGGTGCGAATCTGATAGGTGCGCCCCTGCCAGCCGGCAGTTGCACTCAGCGAAAGGAAGCGGCCAGCAGGAGGCACCTAGCAATCTATTCTGAATGAACAGATAATATTCATAGCAATCTATTACTATTGGTTAATGTCGACCAAAACCCAGGATTTTAACCTGATTTTTTTGATTTTGGTTTCTATGGGGCATCTTGGCTTGAATGCCTCACTGTGCCCCATTGGATCACCAGTATACACAACTCACGACAATTCCACAGTGCTAAATGGCTCTCATAATAGGCATATTAAGGCTTAGCATGGATCTCAGTTTCTCTGTGGTTTGACACATGCTCCCACCCCCTACCCTATCTAATATGGAGATGCCACACAGCAGGGCATCCCAAATCAGAATGCCCCAGACACAGGGAATGGTTAAAAGATTCCATGGCTGGCCGATTAGGGTTTGACCATTTTAACGATCCCTGGCAAGTCTAGAATAAGCCATAAGCCTTTGTATGTCAAGGGACAGATGCAGCTGCACACTGTAGGTTCTTGTCCCACGTCAGATGGAGCTCTGCTAGGAAAAGGTACGTAACTCTCTAATGCGGGCCTCACTGGTGTAAGGTGGTAGGTAGATTTACTTTTCTGTCCCCCATCAGATGGAGCTTTGCTAGGAAAAGGTGAGTATCTGTCTTACAGGGCTCAATGATGATGTGAGGTTAGTGTTCTGTCTCCCATCAGATGGGGCTCGGTTAGGAGAAGGTGAGTAAATCTCTAATGCAGGGCTCACTGATGGTGCAAGGGGGTTGCGGTTAGTTTCCTGTCCCCATTCAGATGGAGGTCTACTAGGAAAAAGTGAGTATCCCTCTAATGCAGGGCTTACTGATGGGGTGAGGTTAATTCCCTGCCCTCCATCAGATGGACCTCTGCTAGGAAAAGATGAGTATCTATAATGCAGGAATCACTGATAGTGTGAGGGGGAATGTGAAGTTAGTTTTCTGTCCCCCATCAGATGGAGCTCTGCTTGGAAAAGGTGAGTATATCTGATGCAGGGCTCATTGAGGGGGAAGGTGAGGTTAGTTTCATTTCCCCAGTCAAGTGGCGCTCTGCTAGAAAAAGGTGAGTATCTATCTAATGCTGGGAGCGCTGATAGTGTGAGGGGGATGTGTGGTTTGTTCCTGTCCCCCATTAGATAGGGCTCCTTTAGGAAAAGGTGAGTAGCTCTCTAATGATGGTGTGAGGGGGGAGGTGATGTTTGGTTTTCCCTCTATCTAGTCCAGGTCGTCGCAGAAGTAATGGCTTGTGGGTAGTCCGCCACCAGGTGGCGCAGTCACTGCAAGATCCAGAGCTGTAACTTCTCCCGGCCCCCTATAAAAAGAGCTGTCTCCATAGAATTCCCAGAATTCATCTTGCAGTAGCTGCTGCTAGGATTGTCTTGGATACTCTCTCGGGATACTGCAGCTGAGAGGGGCATTTTAAGCCTGTCGCCCACTGCACCTCTATTTCCACTGTTCCCGTGGACCCATTTATGCCTCCCAGCCTTGGCTGACGGGACAGGTGAAGGTAGGAAGAATGCCAGGGTCGGGCGTTCATAGAGCTAGGCTCTGGGCCGCAGATCCTCCCCTAAAGGGTAGTCGGCCATAGGCGATAGTGAGCCTATTGGGGGGGGGGGGGGAACCACCTAATTGCCTGGGGTTTATGCCCTTATCTGTACCCACTAGCTTTATGTTCTAAGCATACAGTACGTCCTGCTCCATATATAATACTTACACGTGGGTAATCCTCCGCCAGAGGGTGCTGTTCACTGCAGACATGCAAAAACTGGCTCCTCCCGGCCCTTCATATACCCAGGGACCTCCCACAAATCCCCAGATTTTTCTGCAGTGCTGACTGCGAAGACATGAAGTATCACTCTTTCGCAGGTGAGCGGGGCTTTTACAGCCTGCGGCCCTGCAGGACTATTACCACCCGTCCGCTTCGATAAAGATGTGCCTCCCAGCCTGGGCTGCGCTGGTCGGGTGAAGGTAGGCAGCACCTCGTGTGCTTATGGAGCTATGCTCCACCGCAGTCCCCCACCATAGGGTAGGCGGTTAGGCTGATGGTGAGCCTCTAGTGGATGCCCCTCCCGCATTATTGCCCCGTGCCCTGATTAGCGGTGGACCCTGTTTATAGGGTCGCCACCCTCCCTCATTTCCCCCAGTAGTTAGGGGGAAAAGAAAGGGGGGGTATGTGTGTGGCGGTCCCAGTGCACTGTAATGTCACGCTTATGGCCTTATTATTGCCCTTTATTAACATCTGGGTGTCAGAGCCGCGCTGCTTGCTCTTTCTTCTGTTTTGGCTGCCGTCGTACGTGTGTCCTTTCCTTTACTGCATAGTTTGCTGCGCCGGGCAGCAGCGTCTAGATGCTAAGGCGTCTTCCTTTACTATATATGTGTGTGATTTTATCCTTGCTTTTTTGACTACTACCTCAGCCTAGTCTTCGGTGGCTTCTCCCGGCCTCATATATAGATATATATATATATAGATATATATATATATAGATATATATATATATAGATAGATAGATATTTAGCGGGCCTACTTACAATTCTCCCACATTAATCAGCGGGTCTTTGGGGCATCCAGGGTTGCCTATTGCGTAAATCCCTACGGGCATACTGTGCCTAGATAATCACCATATGGAGGCATCTCGGGATTATGTGACCGGGGTCCCTCGGGGACAAGACCGGCTGTGTGTAGCGTGTGGACTCCCCCCATGCCGTTGCTGGCAGAGCACGGGTCTGCGCACCATGTGCCGAGCAAGCACTGGCCCTGCAAGCGGCGCCTGTCGCTCCGATACTCCCCTTTCCCCTTGCCTAGATCTCGCTCCTGCTGAGTCGCATACAAGTGGGGAGTTACAGCCTGATGTGTCTTCTAGACTGCCTACGGCTGACCAGATTGTTGCGGGGTGGTCCGAACGCTTGGGCCCTGGCAGGAAGCGGCCCTTGACGCCCCTGGCTTCTGCCTTTGCTATTGGATCGGAGGAGTTTACTTCTCCGCGTGATGGTACTCCGTCTGACGATGGAGAACTGTTCTCTGACCCAGGTTCCTCTGAGGAGAGGCCGAGGGGTCATGACGATTCGGGCCAGGATGACTGGGGCCAGTTTGACACCGATTGTCTGTTGCTTAAGATTTTTAAGGCCCTGTCTATCTCGCTCCCTGGCGCAATTCCCAAGCAGAGAGGGGAGCGTTTCCATACGGCGACTGCACGCTTGGAATTTCTCGAGCAGGCTCACATCCATGCTCTTGTACTCAAGGAATGGGAATGCCCCACTAAGCTTCCAGGGATTCCAGGGGGCTGGGATTGGAAATACCCTTTTCCCCCTGAGGTGGTTAATTGTTGGTCATTGCCCCCCGTGGTGGACGCACCGATCATTCCTAACCCCCCCCCCTTCATTACTGCCCCGGCTTATAGCACCCTTCGGGATGTCGAGGACCGGCGCATCGATAGGCTGGCTTCACACGCCTTTGCTTGTGCAGGAACGGCGCTGCGCCCGGTCTGTGCCGTGGCCATCACTGCAGTGGCCGCTAGAACCCTCATAAGAAAGATGCTTGAGCATCACCCTGAGGATCTACCCTGGGAGGTGTTTAATGCACTCTCCAGTTGTGATATTTTTGTTAAATTTATCCTTTTAGCTCTGGATGACACCATCAGAATGTGTGCGAGGACTTCTGCCCTAGTGGTGGCTATACCGTCGCTTGCTCTGGCTGCGACAGTGGGGTGCTGACGATGTTGCTAAAAACACTGACTGGGCTTCCCTTTAGAGGGCAATGCCTGTTTGGGGGCCCATCTGGACCTCTTTGGAAAAAAGTGCAATTCACCCCATCGCTGGAGGCCATCTCGGCCCCCTCGGAGCAGGGATACCCCTCCCCCTCCATACCATAGTGTTAAACAAGAACCTGGGGTGCCCTTTCTGGAGGCTTGTGCAGACTCCTGCCCCAGGAGCGACAGACAACGTCCTGGGCCCTCCGGCCGGGCTAAGTCAAAATCCTTCTCCAAAACCCCCCAAGCATGATGGGATGCCCTCGCCCGCCTGGGTGAGGGGATGGCCGCAGCACCTTGCTCCTATCAGAAGGCGTCTTGCCTCGTTCTGTTGGTTTCAGGAGGTAGTTCTACTCTTCAGTCTGAAGTTATGAAGCTATCCCAGCCAGTAAAGCAGCTTGGTATACAGCCACCACTCCCACAAAGACTTCACAAGAGAGGGGCACAGTGGAAGACTGTTGGCTCTGGAAGATTGCACAATGTAGAACAAAAATATCAACATTTTGGACTAAGCCAATATAACCCATTTTCTGTTCTTTCTGAGCTTGATGTGGATGTATCTCAGTCTGGGCAGGATTTGGTAAGATCAAAGGAAGTGGACTTAAGTAAGGGACCATATAAAATGAGTACAAAAGGGCAGCAAGGAACAGTTACCAAGCCAACCAATAGGAAAAGGCATATTCTGGTTGGTGACTCAACAATTAGAGGTGTGGACTTTGGACAGGATAAAGATGAGCTAAAGGAAGTGAGGTGTCTTCCAGGTGCCACGGTTAATAGGGATAAGAAACGTATTATAAATATTGTGACGTCTGCAAGCAAACATAACCGAGTGGACATTGTGCTACATCTTGGCACAAATGACTTATCCCAAAAAGATTTGTTTGTTGTACAGAGGGACTTTCAAAATGTTAGTCAGGAACTTTGCAAAATAAGTGGAAAAGATCAAGGACACACTAAAATACAATACCAACATCATCCACATGTGTACCAATGCTCGCAGCTTGGGCAACAAGCTCTGTGAATTAATGGCTATCATATCCAGAGATGAACTGGATCTTGTTGCAATAACAGAGACTTGGTTCAAGGATCACAATGAGTGGGAGATAGCCATACCCGGTTACACATTGTACAGAAAAGACAGATTGGATAGAAAGGGTGGTGGAGTAGCCATTTATGTCAAGACTACACTTCAATCAACAATAATTCAGCATACACATAATGAACTTGAAACTCTTTGGGTTACCATGAAGACTAAGGAGGGAGCTGTGGTCAGAATTGGTGTGATATATAGGCCCCCTGGACAATCTGAGGATCTAGATAACCTGTTAATAGATGAAATCAGTGGAATGGCAGAGAAGGGGGACATTGTAATTACAGGTGACTTCAACATGCCTGATGTGGACTGGAATGTCCCAAGTGCATCGACATGCAAGAGCAGGACTATATTAGAGGCACTTAATGGAGTGTCTCTAAAACAACTTGTGACATTGCCAACTAGAGGAGATAACATTCTGGACTTAGTTCTGACCAATGGGGATCTGGTGTCCGAGGTCAGGGTTGAAAAAAAATCTGGGTTCCAGTGACCATCAATGCTTATGGTTCAGAATAAACACAGACATTGTGCAATCACACACCAGAACCAAAGTGCTAGACTTTAGGAAGACAAACTTCAAGGAAATGGCGGAGTATGTAGAAAGAGAAAATTAGGTGAGTGGAACAGAGTAGCAGAAGTGAGTGCCCAGTCGTCACTATTAAAAATGGCCATCTTAAAGGCAACTAAGCAATATGTGAAACAAACTAGCAAGAATAAAAGGAAGAAGAAACCATTATGGTTTACTAGGGAAGTCAGCACTATCATAAAAGATTAAGAAGTCTGCCTATAAGTATAAAGTAAGTGGAAGTGTAGCTGACAGAGAGGCGTATAAAATTAAACAGAGGGAAGCAAAACTGATTATAAGGACTGCTAAAGGGCAAAAGGAGGAAGAAATGGCCAAATCTATGAAGAGGGGAGATAAAACCTTTTTCCGATATATTGGTGACAGAGAAGAAAAACAATGCAGTCTCAAAAATTAGAAATAGGGAAAATAAATATATTGACGGAGATAAGGCTGTGGCTGACCATTTGAATAGCTACTTTTGTTCGGTATTTTCAGTTAGTAGCTGGCATGGCCATAGCACAGCATCCTGCTGGGAGGGCACAGCTCCGGAGTTTCTGGAGGCTGATGTCCTATCCGAGCTGGCACATCTAAAGGTAAGTAAGGCGATGGTTCGAGATGGAATCCACCCCAGAGTTCTAAGGGAACTTAGGTTTGTGATTGCAGCCCCTCTGACTGATTTACTTAACCATTCCCTTTCAACTGGTGAGGTTCCAGATGATTGGAGAATGGCCAATGTCGTACCAATCCATAAAAAGAGGAGTAGAGAAGAAGCCAGTAATTACAGGCCAGTTAGTTTAACATCTATAGTGGTCAAATTAATGGAAACACTCTTAAAAAAACAGGTAATTTCCCATCTAAAAATTAATGACCTATTGGACCCAAAACAGCACGGCTTTACTGAGGGCAGATCATGTCAGACCAATCTTATTGATTTCTTTAACAATGTCACTAAAGTGTTAGATGAAGGTGGTGCTGTGGATATCGCCTATCTGGATTTCAGCAAAGCCTTTGACACTGTACCACATAAGGAGCTCATAGATAAGTTATTGAAGGTAGGACTCAATCCCTGGATAGTTCAGTGGATTTCCAGTTGGCTGAGGGATCGGTATCAGAGCGTTGTTGTAAATGGTGTGCAATCTGAACAAAGGCGAGTTACAAGTGGTGTGCCGCAAGGCTCTGTCCTGGGCCCCATTCTTTTTAATATATTTGTAAGTGACATAGGAGAAGGCTTGGTAGGAAAAGTTTGTCTGTTTGCTGATGATACAAAGGTTAGTAATAGGGTGGATATTCCTGGAGGTGTCTGCAACATGGAAAATGATTTAGCTTTACTGGATAGATAGTCAAAACTGTGGAAACTAGAGTTTAATGTCTCTAAATGTAAAATCATGCACTTGGGTAGAAGGAATCCCTGCTCTGAGTACTGTATGGGCAGCACTGTGTTAGCCAGGACCTTGGAGGAGAGAGATTTAGGGATACTGATTACTGATAGCTGCAAGATGAGTGGACAGTGTAGCCAGGCACTGGGAAAAGCAAGCAGGATGCTCGGCTGCATAGCTCGAGGCATCACCAGTTGGAAGAGGGAGGTTGTGATGCCGCTGTATAGAGCCGTGGTGAGGCCACAGCTAGAATACTGTGTGCAGTTCTGGAGACCTTACCTGCAAAAAGACATTATTCAAATAGAACGTGTCCAAAGGCGGGCAACGAAAATGGTGGAAGGACTTAAACTTAAAACTTATCAGGAGAGACTTAAAGAACTTAATTTGTACAGTCTGGAGGAAAGAAGGGAGAGGGGGGACATGATTGAGACCTTTAAATATGTGAAAGGATTGAATAAGGTTCAGGAGGGAAGTGTTTTTAAGAAGAAGCTTAATGATAGAACAAAGGGGCACAACCTGAAGCTAGTCGGGGGGGGGCAGATCAGGAGCAATGTTAGAAAATATTATATTGTAAGCATACAGCACGTCCTGTTCCAGATGTAGTAATTACATGTGGGTAATCCTCCGCCTGAGGCGCTGTTCACTGCAGACATGTAGAAGACAGGCTCCTCCCGGCCCTACATATATCGAGGGACCTCCCACAAATCCCCAGATTTCTCTGCAGTGCTCACTGCGAAGACATGAAGTATCACGCTCTCGCAGGCGAGCGTGGGCCTTACAGCCCGAGGCCCTGCGGGACTATTTCCACCCGTCCTCTTTATGAAAGAATATGCCTCCCAGCCTGGGCAGCGTTGGTCGGGTGAAGGTAGGCAGCACCTTGTGTGCTTACGGAGCTAGGCTCCACCGCAATCCCCCACCATAGGGTAGGCGAATAAGGCTAATGGTGAGCCTTCAGAGGATGCCCCTCCCGCATCGGCGCCCCACACCCGGTGTAGCGCTGAACCCAGAGTATTGGGTCACCTTCCTTCCTAGTTCCCCCCGCTATTGGGGGGAAAAGGGGGGGGTTGTGTGTACGACGGCCTAACCTTGCCCCATTACACTTGTAAGTTATAGCCCTTGACGGTTACTGGGTGTCAGAGCCGCATTTCAACATTGATCTTAACTTTAGCCGCAGCGCCCTTAATGTAGTTTACTTGGCGCGTACGACGGCTCTGATCGCGGACGCTACGGGTTTATTTCTCTATTCTATCCTGTCATGTCAGTCCCTGAGGTAATTCACTCGGTCGGGGCTCAGTTTCTAACTACCTTTTTTCTGATTGGCTACGCGCTCCGAGCTTCGCGCTCTCCGGGGGGGGGGCGTGGTCTGATGTTGCGCGTTCCCTGTCATCTTCAGCTCTGGCCCACCCTTCGAGGTTCGCTGGCGCCATTTCCTTCTCACATGCGCGTGGTGAAGACTGTCCTCCCCTCGCTGTTCTGTAAGTGCCCTCACGGGCGACCTTTCTTTAGCTTTTGCTTCTCCTCGCTTGGCTCTGACATCCCTGTTCCCCTTGTGTTTTTCAGACCGTGAGCTTCGGTGGCTTCTCCCGGCCCGGCGTAACGCCCGGTCCAGACTTCCAAAAAATCACTCCCACTTCCCAGCGGGTCATTGGGGCATCCAGGGTTGCTTTATAGCGTCAATCCCTACTGGCATATTGCACATAATAATCACCATATGGAGGCATCTCAGGATATTGTGAACGGGGTTCCCTCGGGACAAGCCCGTCTGTGTGTAGCTTGTGGGGTCTTGCCTAGCAGCGGTGACAATGCACGGGTCTGCGTCCCTTGTGCACAGCAGGCGCTAGCCGGTCTTCCTACCTCTTCTGAGGCTGGGCCGGCACCTCACCTCGCTTCACCTACTCCCCCAAGTCTGAGCCTAACCCCCAATACCAGTGGGGATTCTCATTCTGATTTGGCCACTAGGCTGGCTAGTGTGGAAAACTTAATTGCTGGCTCCTTGGCGCGCAAGGCCACCGCCAAGAGGCGACATTTGAATCCTGAATCTACTATATTTCCTATAGAATCTGATGATTTGCTTCTTTCCTACGCTCATTCCCCCTCAGACGAAGGGGAACTGCTCTCTGACTCAGGGTCATACGACGACGAGTCCAGGGACCAGGAAGAGTCTGGTTCTGATCATTGGTCCTCGGACGACGTTGATAGACTGTTGACCCAGATATTTGACGTATTGTCCCTCTCTCCCCCTGCCGCGGCTCCCCGGCAAAGGGGTGATCTGTTCCACACCACTAGGGCGCGGTTGGAGTTTCCCTAACAAACCCATTTTAATAGCCTCGTGCTGAAAGAATGGGAACACCCCAGCAAACTTCATGGGGTTCCTAAAAGTGTGGATAAGAAATATCCCTTTCCTGCTGACCTGGTCAAGTGTTGGACATCGCCACCAGAGGTTGATGCCCCAATTCTAAGTCTGTCCAACACCTCTATTATGCACTCCCCCGACACTACTACGCTGCGGGATTCGGAGGATCGGCGTGTTGACAAACTGGCATGTCATGCCTTTGCATTTGGGGGAGCGTCGCTCCGCCCAGTGTGCGCCTTGGCCATCACGGCGGTGGCGCTCAGGACCGTGGTTAAGACTGCTCTTGAAGGGGCGGATGACTTGCCCTCTGATGCTGCCAATGCTCTGGCCACCTGTGAAACTTTTGTGAACTATATCCTATCTGCATCGGACGATGCTATTAAGGTGAGTGCTAGAGCTTCTGCTCTGGTGGTAGCAATACGCCGAGCGGTCTGGTTGCGCCAGTGGGCCGCTAACGCAGCCAAGAAGGCCCTTACGGGGCTTCCATTTAAGGGATTGCGCCTGTTTGGAGAAAGGTTAGATATCTTTGCCAAGGGTGGCAAGTTACCCCAGCGCAAGCGTCAGATTCGGCCCTTTCGTGGCCCAAGCTCCCTATCGACCCCCTACTGTGGGGCTAAGCAAGGCAGAGGAGTGTCCTTCGCTGGGTCTCGTGCAGATCCCTGGAACAAGAATAAAGGATGACGTCCCGGTTCCTCCTGGGGGCCCAAGCCCAAGGCCCCTCCCAAGACTCCTCAAGCATGAAGGGGCGCCCTCGCCCGTCAGGGTGGGGGGACGTCTACAGCACTTCAAACATGTCTGGAGTCGCCACGTTTCAGACCTGTGGATTCAGGAGGTAGTGTCTTCCGGTTACAAGATAGAATTTGCTGTACGGCCCCTACCAGGTTCGTTGGGTCCCGGATCCCTCAGGACCCTGCCTCAGCTCGGGTCTTGATGCTGGTTGTGCAGGACCTTCTGGATCTAGGGGTCATTTGCAAGGTCCCCTTAAGAGACGGGGGCAGGGGATTCTATTCCAACCTTTTCACGGTACCCAAAAAGGACGGGTCAGTCAGACCCATTCTGGATTTAAAAATCCTCAACAGATTTGTCAGAAACAAGCACTTTCGTATGGAAACTTTGCGCTCGGCTATTGCCTCGCTGCGCCCAGGGGACTTCATGACATCTGTGGATATCAAGGATGCTTACCTGCACGTTCCGGTGTTTCCAGGACACCAAAGGTTTCTCAGATTTGCGCTGCTGGATCAGCATTACCAGTTCGTGGCCCTGCCATTCGGCCTCACATCGGCTCCCAGGGTGTTCACCAAGGTGCTGGCAGGGGTGATGTCCCTGTTAAGACTAAAGGGCATACGCGTGTTGCCCTACCTGGACAATATACTCATCACCTCTCGGTTTCTGCGGCAGGCAGAGCTGGAGCTCAAAAGTGTCCACCCTGGAGTCCTTCGGCTGGGTGATCAATTACCCCAAGTCCTCCTCAGTGACTCCGATACAGTTCAGTCAAGGATATTCCTTCCTCAGCAGAAGGTGGAAGCTCTGACAACGCAGGCGATGTCCCTGCTTTCGAGCCCTCATCCCTCCATCCCGCAGGGAATGCAGTTGGTGGGCTCGATGGTAGCAAGCTACGAGGCGGTGCCCTTTGCCCAGTTTCATTTGAGAACCCTGCAGCTTCACCTTCTGTCAGTTGGGAACAAGAACCCAGCGTCCTTGGACGGGATATGGGTGGTTCCCCCCTCGGTCAGACAATCCCTTGCGTGGTGGCTGGACCACAGGAACTTGACAAGGGGCAGATCCTTCCTGGCTCCCTCCTGGGAGACGGTCACAACGGATGCCAGTCTTTCGGGCTGGGGGGGATTCTGGAAGTCCCTGCGCTTCCAGGGGAGGTGGGGCCCTCAGGAGGCCCATCTACCTATCCATGTCTTGGAACTCAGGGCGGTCAGATTGGTGCTGGAACAATTGACCCATCACCTGAGTGGTCTGGCGGTTCAGGTACGCTCAGACAACAGAACGGCGGTTGCCTACATTAACCATCAGGGAGGGACCCGGAGCAAGGGGGCTCTCCAGGAAGTTTCTCTGATTCTAGCATGGGCGGAGGCCAATGTCCAATGCATCTCGGCTGTCTACATTCCGGGGGCGGAGAACCTGCTGGCAGATGCTCTGAGCAGGGAGTCGTCCCGTCAGGGGGAATGGTCCCTCTGCAACAGGGTATTTCGGTCCCTGTGTCACCGTTGGGGTGTGCCAGATGTGGATCTGTTTGCGTCCCGTCACAATCACAAGCTCCCGAGCTTTGTATCCCTGTCTCAGGATCCTCTGGCTCTGGCCACGGATGCCCTGTCCATGTCTTGGAGGGAGTTTCGGCTCCTGTGGCTCCTGTATGTGTTTCCACCGATTCCCCTCCTGGGCAGAATTCTGCGCAAGATTGCTCTGGAAGGGGTACCCGCGATTCTGGTGGCCCCAAGGTGGCCAAGAAGAGTGTGGTTCGCAGACGTGGTTCAAATGGCAGTAGATCGGTACGATCTGCCAAGGTTGCCAGATCTTCTAACTCAGGGGTCTCTACGCCATCCCAATTTACTAACTCTGGCTTTGACGGCTTGGCTGTTGAAACCTCCATCTTGATGGAAAAGGGTTTGTCTGCATCTGTAGTGGCTACTATAGTGCAAGCCAGGAAAAAGACTTCCTCTATCTATTATAGAGTCTGGCGTTCTTACATTGACTGGTGTGAGTCCAGGTCGCTTCCCTGCCTGGAATTTTTAGTCTCTAGGGTGCTGGAATTTTTACAACATGGTCTAGACTTAGGTCTTAAGCTTAGTACTCTGAAGGGCCAGGTTTCGGCCCTGTCTATCTTCTTTCAGAAGACCTTTGCCCAGCATCCTCTTATCAAGACCTTCTTTCAGGGGGTCACTCATGTGCGTCCCCCTCACAAGCCTATGGTACCTGTTTGGGATTTAAACTTGGTTTTATCAGCCCTGCAGGGTGCTCCGTTTGAGCCTATTCAGGAGGCTGCTCTCGCTGTTCTCACGCTCAAGGTTGTCTTCTTAGTAGCTATCACCTCTGTTAGGCGTGTGTCGGAGTTGGCTGCCTTATCTATTCAGCCTCCCTACTGTGGTGTTCCGCTTCAAGCCAGACTTTCTACCTAAGGTGGTGTCTGCTTTTCATTTGAATCCGGATATTGTGCTCCCTAATCCTAGTAACCCTAAGGAAAGGGTTTTGCATTCCTTGGATGTGGTTAGGTGCGTCAAGTATTACCTAGTTATCACTAAGGCTTTCAGGAAGACTGATGCTCTCTTCGTTGTGCCTCACGGGCCTAGGAAGGGTTTGGCTCCCGCCAAGTCTACCATCAGTAAATGGATTCGTCAGGCTGTGGTTCAAGCCTATTCGACTAAGGGGAAGTCTCCCCCCTTCCGTCTTACTGCTCATTCTACTCGAGCTGTTGGGGCTTCTTGGGCTTTTCAGCACCAGGCCTCTGTGGAACAAGTTTGCAAGGCCGCTACTTGGTCTTCCGTTCATACCTTTACTAAGTTTTACAAGGTTGATGTTAGGGCCTCAGCTGATGCTGTGTTTGGCCGCAAGGTTTTGCAGGCGGCAGTAGTTTAAACTGCTTGCTGTTGCCTTTTCTGTTGGGGATCCCACCCTACTTTACGGACACTGCTATTGGATGGCCCACATGTAATTACTACATCTGGAGCAGGACGTGCTGTATGCTTAGAATAATACAATTCTGTGAAATACTCGCCTGTAGAATTGGTATTATATGCATACAGCACATCCTGCTCCAACCCACCCTGGTTTCACGTTATTCTGGATCCCCTGTTGGTGATTGTTATCATTGTTATTATTGCCAGTTTTTGGGTGGTTGGTTTCTCCTGGCTTCTTCTTTCACTGCTTTTCAATGCTGGGGATTTGTGGGAGGTCCCTCGGTATATGTAGGGCCGGAGGAGCCTGTTTTCTACATGTCTGCAGTGAATAGCGCCTCAGGCGGAGGATTACCCACATGTAATTACTACATCTGGAGCAGGACGTGCTGTATGCATATAATACCAATTCTACAGGTGAGTATTTCACAGAATTGTATTTTTACAGAAAGAGTAGTAGATGCTTGGAACAAACTTCCAGCAGAGGTAGTTGAAAAATCAACAGTCACTGAATTTAAACATGCCTGGGATAAGCACACATCTATCCTAAGATAAAGAGTACATACAGTATACACATAAGGGCAGACTAGATGGACCGTATGGTCTCCTTCTGCCGTCAACCTTCTATGTTTCTAGTTTCCTCCGGATGCAGGATAGTTTGCTGGGCGGTAGATTGTCAGGGTGCTTCTGGTCCCTGTCTTTCTTCAGGTGTTGGTGCAGGCCTTGCTTGGCTTGCTAGGTCTGGGGTCATTTGCAGGATGCCCTTAACAGAGGCTGGGGCCTCTACGCCAGTTTGTTTCCACATTCCCCTTAAGGATGAGGCAGTCTGGCCCATTCTGACCTCCCATGGGTTCTGCAATTGATAGTCTCAGGCAGTTATGCATGCTATCTCTGAGTTGGGCTTCCAGCGCCCTGCACCCAGTGGGCCTCTTGCCGTCTGTGGAATTCTAAGATGCTTATTTTAGCACCCCTGTGACTCCGGGACACCGAGGCTCTTACAGGTTAGTGTTGGAGGGCCGACGCTGCTGATTGTGGCCTTGTTATTGGGCCCTTTTTCTGCTCCCTGTGCTCGCTGAGGCACTGATGGGGGTGATGTCTCTGATGAGACCAGGGGGCGTCCGCACAAGGATCTATCTGGTCGTCCTTCTTACTTACAATCCCTACGTCAGGCCGCGCTGATTACTCGGCTAGCGGTGTTCTTTGGGAGTCATTTGAATGGGTGCTCAGTCACCTCAATCCCTCATTGTCCCTTATTCGCTATCTCCGTCCCTTGGATATGGTTCAGGCTTGTACCTTTCTCCTTGGCAATAAGTGGACTCCTGGTTACATGGACTCTGTCCCTCGTTGCTGTCTCCTTCTTTCACCAGGCAGGATTGCAGCTGGTGGGCCCGTTGGTGGTGGATCAGAGATGTCCCTTATATTCGGAGCCCTTGGGCTCTTCGGCACAGTAGGATATTAATCCTGGATGGGGTTCCAGCACCCCTGGAGCTAGGTCTATGCTCATTCCCCCTTGGTACGTTGGTTCCTCTTGGTCTGGTTAAATTCAAGAACCCTGTCCGGGGGCACCCCCCTCCTTTACTTGCATCTTCCTGTGGATGGTCACCTTTGGTACCTAGTCTCGCAGGTTGACGGGGGGGGGGGGGGATTTTCTTCTAAAAATCCCCCGTGGTTCCTAGGTAGGGTCCCCTAGAGCAGTGGTTCCCAACCCTGTCCTCAAGGCACACCAACATGTCATGTTTTTTGGATCTCCAAATAGCCAGCTCTATTGCTCTGCAGCTGCACTAATTACTCCACCTGTGCATCTTTGTGGAGATCTGCAAAACCTGGCCTGTTGGTGTGCCTTGAGGACAGGGTTGGGAACCACTGCCCTAGAGGGTCCATCTTACCTATTGATTTTGTTAAAACAGTGAGCCTTCAGTTGGCTCTATCTTGCCGGACTACTCCTCTTCAGGACCTGTCTATTTGGGGATCTCTTGGCCTGTCGGAGGACAGTGGCCTGTATTTATTATCAGTCTGGAACTTTGAGCAGGATGATTCTCCTGGAAGGTTTCTGATCCTGATCTAGATGGGGGTTAACGTTCCCTGCATCTCAGTGGTATTTGCTCCAATGGATGTCCTTCAGTGGCAGGTTGTGCTATCCTGGTGTCCCTCTGAGAGCCAGCTAGGGGGGCTCTGTTGGGCCCCGTTAATATCACAGGGGCTCTGCCCTTGTTTTTACTGCCCCGGAATATTCTGACTCTGGTCATGGAGGCTTAGTAATTTTTATGTCGGCACATTCTATTGGATATGTCTTCTCTTCATTCACCCTGCCTGGTGGGGTTCTGCGCACGGTTGCACTGAGGAAGAGACCTGTGAGATTGATGGCCCCTGGGTGGCCTAGTGGACTGTGGTTCGCAGATGTTTCTGCTGAGGTCATCGGACCTGTGCGCTCTCTCAGGAGTGCGGTTCTGCCGCCCTTGTCAGGCTCCTTCTTATGTCGCCCCAATCTACAGGTTCTAGTCTGAGGGCTTGACAGCTGATTAATTCACCCTTTTGGAGATGGGTTTATCTTCGGGGTGACTTTGTCTATGGGGGGCTAGGAGCAAGCTTCCTTTCTTCTTCTTCCTCCGTCTATTATGGGGTATGGTGTACCCATATTGATTGGCGTGAGTCTTGGTCTCTCCCCTGTTGGACGTTATCTGTTCCCAGGGTTCCTAGAGTTATTACAGCATGGGTTGGGGCTGGCTCCCCATCTAGGTACTCTGAAGGTTCAGGTTCTGTCCTGTCTGCCTTCCAGTAAGAAGTCTTGTTCAGGGGATTGCTCAGGTGCACCTCCCAAGTAGTTCTATGGTCCCTGTTGGGATCACTTTTTATTGTTTGCCTTGCGGGTTGTCCCCTTGGGACTTATTCCGGTTGCTGTCTGAGCTGTTTCGTAGGTCAGGTTGCCCTTCCGGGGGCTGTTGCTTCAGTCAGACGTGTGCCTGAGAAGATGGCTCTGTTTAGTTTGCCTTTGTTCAAAATATATATATATATATATATATATATATATTGTGAGATGGGTATGGTTTGGCAGAACAGATATCTGCCCTTGAAATGGTTAAACTGTGAATGGTAAGCCTTGGGTGTGTCTCTGGTAACCAAAGGGTTAACACAGACACAGTATAAGCAGGATTGATAGTCTGTGTTGTCTATGTTGGCCATAGCTAACATAGACAGATTGTAAAATACGTACTGGGACCTGCTTGTTCTGGAGTGAGTGAGGTTGGTAGTGGGACGCTCACTCCACCCGGGGGGGGTTCGGTCCGGGGCTTCTACAGCCCGCAGCTGTGGATCCTCGGGTCCTAATTTAAAGCTCACTGCAGAGCTGAGGAGCGTGGCCATACCCAGAGAGCTGACTGCTGGACTAGAGGAGGTATTGAATGGGCCACACAACGCTTGTGATTTGTAACTGTGGGCCGGATAGCCAGTCCCACGTATAGCTAGGGATTGTTATATATTAGTGAGTTGCTTAGCCGAGCAGGACTTTATTTTTGTTTAAGCCTGATGTTAAGGCCCTGTGTTTGTTGGAAGCTACAAGTGTGAAATAAAAACACTTGAATTGAACTGTATCCTGTCTGTGACCCTGCTTACTGCACAGCTACCAAGTATCTACCAGAGCGGTTCCCCACATATGGTGGCTTGGAGCGGGCACAGTGCAGTGTAACATACACTGGGTGCATGTCCTGGCCTTCAACAAGCAACAAGCCACAGCCATGGATGAGCTAATTAAACAGCTGGTTCAGTCCAACTTCCAGCAACAGAAGGCACACTCTGAGGCTATGCAGGCCCAGCAACAGGCCAACTTACAGCAGCAAGAAACTAACAGGCTGCTAGCACAGCAGATGACAGCACTGGCGGCTGCACAACAAAAGCTGGGTGCAGCGATACCGGAGCGGGATGCCAGGAGAGAAGTTCGGAAAGCCATGACAAAGATGACGTCAGAGGACGATGTAGAGGCCTTCCTAACAGGCTTTGAAAGAGTGGCCACCCGTGAAAGGCTGCCGCAGGAATACTGGGCAGAGGTTCTGGCACCCTTCCTCATAGCAGAACCACAGCAGGCCTATTTCGACCTAAGCGAGCAGGAAGCCCGGGATTATGCTACTGTAAAAGCGGAGATCCTAGCCCGTTTGGGAGTTGATATATACCTACGTGCCCAAAGAGTCCATAGCTGGAGGTTCCAAGAGGCGTTACCACCAAGGGCCCAGATGCACCACCTCATCCACCTGGTTCGCAAGTGGCTTCAGCCGGAGACATCAACCCCAGCCAAGATGGTGGAGAAGGTTGTTCTGGACCGCTTTTTGAGGGCCTTGCCAGGTGAGATACAGCAGTGGGTAGGACATGGGGACCCAGCTGACGCTAATACTTTGGTGGGGATGGTGGAGAGGTACTCAGCCACCCAAGCTCTGAGGAAAAAGGCCTCTCCCACCCCAGCCAGCCCCAAGTCCAGAAGGCCTATGGTACCTGCTAACTCCCGGGCCAGTGTAAATCCCTATGTTCAGGTGATGCCCCAGGGGAGGAGGAGAGCGGAGGCTCCTATCTGTTGGACCTGCCAGGAACCTGGCCATATTGCAGCCAAGTGTCCCCATAAACCTGAGCCCATGGACTGCAGCTCTGCCAGGAGGGTTTCCCTTTATGCGGCCCCGGTTTATACTGCTGCTACTCCTGACTCTATGGATGAGCGCCACCTCTGCCAGGTGACAGTGGCAGGGCTCCAGGTGCTGACGCTGTTGGACTCTGGAAGTCGGGTGACTCTAATTAATGGATCCCATATTAACCCTGGGACTGTCACAGGCCACACAGTTGGGGTCCGGTGTATTCATGGGGACGTGAAAGACTATCCTACTGCCATTGTGACCATCCAGACCCCCTGTGGAGAAAGTCAACATGAGGTTGAGGTTGTCATGAACTTGCCCCATGACCTTATTTTGGGACGGGATTTCCCCTTGTTCTGGACTCTGTGGCGGGGAAATCAGAGGACGGGGAGACCACCCTTAAGAGTACAACCCCAACAGAAGAGTCAAGTCTTAGACCCGGAGCCCAATGACCCAGACTCTGGGGTCCCAGCTGTAGGGGTGACCAGTGATGAAAGTAATGTAAGCACTGTATTTCCCCTAAATGTGATGGCCGAGACTGAAGAGTTAGTGACTGGGCCACAGTTTTCAGATTTGGAGGTATCCCATGACAACTTTGGCACAGCACAACTCCAGGACCCTACACTGGTCCGGGCTAGGGAAAATGTTGTGGTGGTGAATGGGGTGCCCCAGCACGCCAATGCTAATCAGATATTTCCCCACTTCATGGTTGACCAAGAACTTTTATATCGGGTTGACAAGATGCGGGGTGAGACCTGGGAGCAATTGCTGGTGCCCAAGCCTTATCGCCAAACCGTGCTGATGTTGGCTCATAAACATGTGCTTGGGGGACACCTAGGGGCCACAAAAACGTTGGATCGCATCCTGCAGCGGTTTTACTGGCCAGGGGTATATACTGAGGTTAAACGTTATTGTGAATCATGCCCCGAATGTCAGTTGCGTGCTCCTATGGGTCATTTTCGGAATCCATTAGTACCTCTTCCCATCATTGAGGTCCCATTTGAAAGGATTGCCTTGGACTTGGTAGGTCCGTTGGTTAAGTCTGCCCGGGGGCATCAGCATATACTTGTAGTGATGGACTACGCTACACGGTATCCTGAAGCCATTCCCCTACGGCACACATCGGCGAAGCTGATAGCTAAAGAGCTATTCGCCATGTTTTGCCGGGTGGGCCTGCCCAAGGAGATCCTCACGGACCAAGGTACCCCTTTCATGTCTAAAGTCACCAAGGAACTGTGTAAACTCTTTAACATAAAACAATTACGCACGTCGGTATACCATCCTCAGACGGACGGATTAGTGGAGAGATTCAACAGAACCTTAAAGAGTATGCTGAAAAAGGTGGTGGACAAAGATGGGAGGGACTGGGATGTTATGTTGCCCTCTTTAATGTTCGCAGTCCGGGAGGTACCCCAAGCTTCTACGGGGTTTTCTCCCTTTGAATTAGTCTATGGCAGACATCCCAGAGGCCTGCTGGACATTGCAAAGGAGACTTGGGAACAGGAGCCCACCCCCCACAAAAGTGTTATAGACCACATCGCCAGTATGCAGGACAGGGTGGAAGCCATTATGCCCATCGTTAAGGAGCACATGGAGGCTGCTCAGAGGGCTCAAAGCCGGGTTTATAACAGATCAGCCACAGTAAGGACCTTTAAACCTGGTGACCGTGTTTTGGTTCTGGTTCCCACAGTGGAGAGCAAGTTTCTAGCCAAGTGGCAGGGGCCGTATGAGGTATTGGAGAAGGTGGGTGAAGTAAACTACAGGGTACATCAGCCTAGTAGGAGGAAGCCTAAGCAGGTGTACCATGTCAATTTACTCAAAGCATGGAAGGACAGGGAGAGTCTGCTTACAGAGAAATCTCCGGTTAAACTCCCTTCTGTGCTACCCCCTCAGGCTACCGTTAAGCCTGCGGAGGTGGGGGCAGAAGTGACGATTGCAGATACCCTCACGAAAGGACAACGCCAAGAGGCTCTAGAATTTGTAGCTAGGAATACAGACGTGTTTTCAGAGTTACCAGGGTACACGTCCGTAATCAAGCATGACATTGTCACGGAGCCTGGGGTGAAGGTTCGGCTAAGACCATATCGAGTCCCTGAGGCTCGTCGTCAGGCCATTGCAGAGGAGGTTAAGAAAATGCTGCAGTTGGGAGTCATAGAGGAGTCCAAAAGTGAATGGGCCAGTCCCATTGTTCTGATTCCCAAGCCAGATGGTACCCTACGTTTCTGCAATGATTTCAGAAAATTAAATGAAGTCTCTAAATTTGACGCCTATCCCATGCCACGTATAGATGAGCTTATTGAGAGACTGGGAGGTGCTCGATATTTCACTACGCTCGACCTCACCAAGGGATACTGGCAAGTACCCCTGACAGAAAGCGCTAAAGAGAAGACAACCTTCATCACCCCTGAGGGCCTATTCCACTATGTCGTGTTACCGTTCGGGCTTCACGGGGCCCCCGCGACGTTCCAACGCTTAATGGACGTAGTGCTAAAGCCTCACAGGAGATACGCCTCAGCATATTTGGATGATATTATCATCTTCAGCGATGACTGGGAGAGTCACTTGGCCAAAGTACAGGCTGTAGTGAACTCTTTAAGGGCAGCCGGCCTAACTGCAAACCCCAAGAAGTGTGCGGTCGGGATGGAGGAGACACGCTACTTGGGGTATGTGATTGGACGAGGCATAATTAAACCCCAGGTCAACAAGGTTGACGCTATCCAGGAATGGCCTCAACCTGTCAGCACCAAACAAGTCAGGGCATTCCTGGGCATTATTGGGTATTACAGGCGGTTTATACCCAACTTTGCCACGCTGTCAGCTCCCCTGACTGACCTTTTGAAAGGAAAAGGGTCCGTCATGGTGCGGTGGAATGCACAAGCAGAAAGCGCTTTTCAGGCCTTGAAGTTGGCATTATGTGGATCCCCCATCCTCATTACGCCAAACTTCAAGAAAAAATTTATTGTGCAGACCGATGCGTCAGATGTAGGGTTAGGAGCTGTCCTGTCTCAGGAGGTGAATGGAGAGGAGCACCCAGTTACCTACCTGAGCAGAAAACTCACACCAGCTGAGAAAAACTACAGCATTGTAGAAAAAGAGTGTCTGGCGATAAAGTGGGCCTTAGAAGCACTAAGATACTACTTGCTGGGAAGACGGTTCCGTCTGATAACTGACCACTCGCCCCTCACCTGGATGAGTAGGTCCAGGGAGAGGAATGCCAGAGTCACAAGGTGGTTTTTGTCGTTGCAAAATTTCAGTTTCTCAGTGGAGCACCGAGCTGGGAGACTGCAAGGTAACGCGGATGCCTTATCCCGGACCCATTGTTTGATGTCAGAAGTTCGCCCCAGTGGGTCTGAACTGAGGGGGAGGGAGTGTGAGATGGGTATGGTTTGGGAGAACAGATATCTGCCCTTGAAATGGTTAAACTGTGAATGGTAAGCCTTGGGTGTGTCTCTGGTAACCAAAGGGTTAACACAGACACAGTATAAGCAGGATTGATAGTCTGTGTTGTCTATGTTGGCCATAGCTAACATAGACAGATTGTAAAATACGTACTGGGACCTGCTTGTTCTGGAGTGAGTGAGGTTGGTAGTGGGACGCTCACTCCACCCGGGGGGGGTTCGGTCCGGGGCTTCTACAGCCCGCAGCTGTGGATCCTCGGGTCCTAATTTAAAGCTCACTGCAGAGCTGAGGAGTGTGGCCATACCCAGAGAGCTGACTGCTGGACTAGAGGAGGTATTGAATGGGCCACACAACGCTTGTGATTTGTAACTGTGGGCCGGATAGCCAGTCCCACGTATAGCTAGGGATTGTTATATATTAGTGAGTTGCTTAGCCGAGCAGGACTTTATTTTTGTTTAAGCCTGATGTTAAGGCCCTGTGTTTGTTGGAAGCTACAAGTGTGAAATAAAAACACTTGAATTGAACTGTATCCTGTCTGTGACCCTGCTTACTGCACAGCTACCAAGTATCTACCAGAGCGGTTCCCCACAATATATATATTTTCATGATTTGGTGGCATTCCGCCTTACGCCGGACCTTTTGCCCAAGGTGGTGTCTTATGATCATTATTTAAGTTCTTTTGTCTGCCTATGGGCCTTATTCTTAGTAATGCCGAAGTAAGGGGGTCTACATTCCCTCAACAGGTATTGGAAGTTTTTCCTGGTTGTTTCTTGTCCCTTAGGGGGACTGATGCCCCTTGGGGTCTGTGGGCGCCTCCATACGTATGCACCTGATCTCGTTTGCTTCCAGGGGCTATGCGCCCTTTGGACTGATCTTACTTGGATGGTTTGTCTTTCTGGTCCTGAGTAATGGTTTCGGTCAGTATCCCCGCCTATCTGGCGGGAGACCAGGTTTCAATTCCCCGTTGGGGAGAGTTCTAAGTTTTACCGAGGCTCCTGTTGCATTTGGGGCTGGTCAGGCCGTTACTCTGGCCTTTTCCTTTTAAGGGGAAGAATCTTCCTCTCTTTTTATTCTGTTCTACTTGTGCTTGGGTACCTTTGGCCCTTCAGCACCAGGTTTTTTGTCAAACAGGTTTGCTAGACTGCTGCTTGTTTTCTGTTCATACCTTTTCATAGGTTTTGTGATGAGACTGACGTTAGAGCCTTTGCTCATGTCGTACTTGGTAGCAAGGCTTGCAGGTGACAGCGCCTTTACTGTCTGCTGTGCCTTTTTTGATGGGGATCCCACCCTACTTTATGGACACTGCTATTGGATGTCCCACGTGTAAGTATTATATATGGAGCAGGACGTACTGTATGCTTAGAATAATACAATTCTGTGAAATACTCACCTGTAGAATTGGTATTATAGTTCAATATCTCTTTATTAAGTTTACATCATATAAAGGAAACAACACAGAACAATAAGACAAAAGGACAGAAAAACAAGGACATGTCGCCTGTTACGTCCAGGTGTGCATACAGATCAATAACATATCATAAGCAGTGGGCACGTCCTTCCCACCCCCCCCCCCAGCAACACTCCTTCCAGCCGTCATAAATATGATCCGACCTACACTCCAATCCAGCTTTAGTAAGATGTCCCGGTTGTGAGTCCACCGCCCCGAATCCCCCAGTCTCCTCCATTCCAAACCCGCCGCCCAGATGAAGACCGAGTCGGCCAACTCACACCAGGACCCAACAGAGGTGTCCACCCCTGGGAGAGGCGAGAATTCAGAGGGCAGAGGGAGGGAGCCGGAGGGCCCAGACGACGCAGAACAGTAAGTAGGGAAGGAAACAAAAGAGGGGAGGGGGAAAGGGGGGAGGAGGAAGGGGAAAAAGAGGGACGGTTGAGAAATAGGATTGCAAGGGCAGTGAAAGGATTAGGGGTGAGCAATTCCAGCATCAAGGGCATGAGTATAGGCGCATACCGAAGCGCATGCAGGAACAGAGGTACCTCCGTGGGCAGGGGCGTGACCCCCTTATGCTATCTCCTGCGCTAGATGAGTGTCCCTATAGTCCAGCCAACCGACCCACGTCATACTATAACTCTCCCATGAGCCTTCGGAGTCTGAAATCAACTCCTCCATACGAGGGATGGCCTCCACCTCCTGAGCCCATTCAGCAAGAGATGGCGCAACTGGATTTCCATCGTCTCGGGATGACTGCTCTCGCTGCGGTCAGGAAATGCCGCAGTACCCCCCTTTTGCCATGGGAGAGAGAGCCTGGAAGCAAGGACAACAGGGCCACCTGCGGGGAGTTCTGCACCGACTCCCCTAAGATGGTGCTGTAAATAGCCAAAACCCTATCCCAGAGGGCCTTAATTGACGGACAGCCCCACCAAATATGGACCATGTTACCCCGCCCTTCCAAGCACCTCCAGCATCTATCAGAGCATGAGGGATCAAACTTACTCAAGTCAGCTGGACACCTGTACCACTTGGAAAGGATCTTACATTTCCTTTCCTGAGCTATGCTCAGGACCGCTAGTTTATGGGTAAACGGATACATTTTAGCAAGATCCCCTTCGGAAATAGAAATCCCCAGCTCCTCCTCCCATTTATGCATGAAACCCGGCGGGGAATCATGCATAGCAGCCAGCAAGGTTCGATACAGAGCAGCGATTGCGTGTTCCCCAGGGGGTGCCCGTGTGAGGACATGTTCCAATTGCATCAAAGGCTGTCTCCCCCGCTCCACCAGGTTGTGAGTTGTCGCAAAAGCAGTCAATTGTCTATGCAGAAACCATGAGACATACTGTCCTGGAGCCCTTTCTCTTAACTCGCCCAGTGTGGGAAGTCCGTCTCGTACCAATATATGTCCCATAGTTACATTAGATGAGGCCTCCCATACTAAGAAGCTCTTAGCCCGCACGGCAGGCATAAAAGAGTAATTGTCAAAGAGAGGAGTCAGGGGCCCCGGTCTACTAATTATGGTGCTCCGTCTAGTCATTTTATCCCAGACCAGCAGGAACTGTCCTGCCAGAAACGGAAGAGATTCCCTCATCTGCCTGGGAAGCACGCCCCCCCAGGGTAGCGAGACCAGAGTCACAGGAGAAACAGCCTTTTCCATCTTTACCCATTGCTTCCCTCCCTCTCCCAGGGTCCAGTCCAGTATGTGGAGTGCAATAACCGCCGCATGATATGTCTTAAGGTCCAGCAGGCCGGCTCCGCCATCGGATTTGAGCCTTGTCAATGTGCTAAATCTAATACGGGGCTTCCCTGTCTCCCACACAGATCTTAAAAAAGCTGTATTCAGTTTCCTGAAGAAACCTCTAGGCAAGTGAATGGGTAACGTTTGAAAGGTATACAAAAATTTGGGAAGGATATCCATCTTCAGCACATTGATCCTCCCAAACCAGGAGAAGAGTCGCCTGTCATACGTGGTCAGGTCATTCACTGTCCGTAAAAGTAAAGGGGAGTAATTTAATTCATATAGCCGCATAAGGTCCGAGGGGATCTGTACCCCTAGATATTTTATTGAATGGGGTTGCCACTTAAAGGCAAAATTCAATTTAAGGCTGCTCTACAGTCTGTCCGGGGAGGGATATGTTAAGGGCCTCCGATTTAGTATAGTTGATTTTAAAGTTACAGACCTGTCCAAAGGTCTGAAACTCGTTAAGAGCCGCTGGAAACGAGGTTAATGGAGAAGTCAGGTGCAGAAGTAAATCGTCAGTATACAAAGATGCTTTATACTCCCGTTCTCCTACTGTTATCCCCTAATATCCGGGTTCTGCCTAATGGCAACCGCATAGTGATTACATACAGCAACGGGGATAAGGGGTAGCCCTGCCGAGTGCCATTGCTAATCCTAAGGGGGGAGGATAAGAGGCCGTTCACCCTCACCCTTGCCGTAGGCTCAGAATACAATGCCAAGATCCTGGACAGGAGTATCGGGCCAACACCAATCTGTCGAAGGGATGCCTTAAGGAACAACCAATCCACCCTATCAAATGCCTTTTCCGCATCACACGAGAGAAGGCACGCCTGAGTCCCCTCAGCCTTGGCAAATGCTATGAGGTCAAGGAGTTTATTGGTGTTGACCCGGGCCTCCCGCCCAGGCACGAATCCAACCTGGTCCAAGTTTATCAGACCCGGGAGAACTGGCCCAAGCCTGGAAGACAAAATCTTGGCATATAACTTAATATCGACGTTTATCAGGGAGATTGGCCTATAGCTGCTGCATACCAATGGGTCCTTCCCAGGCTTGGGAAGGACCGATATAATTGCCTCCAATGACTGTTTAGGGAACCCGCACTCAGGCCCAACAGAGTTAAAGACCCTCGTCAGAAATGGCACTAGCTCAGCTCCGAGCTGTTTGTAAAACTTAGGGGTAAAGCCATCAGCCCCAGTGCTTTTACCTTGCGGCGTCTCCTTGATTGCCTTGGCCACCTCCAGCGAGGAGAAAGGCACCTCCAGGGCCACCGGGAGGGGTGTATCATTTACATAAGTTACAACGGCTTCCGGTGGCTCTGCGTCAATCAAGGAGTAGCTATGCTGCTCCAAATTATACAATGATTGGTAATAATCCCTGAAGCTATCCACAATCTGGGAGGGCGCAATGGCAGTTTGACCCTGCGACCCCCGGATGCTGGGAATGTAAGTAGCTGCGGGCCTTGGATGCAACGCCCTAGCGAGCAGGCGCCCACACTTGTCAGAATGTTGGTAATATGTTACCTTCTGCCTTTCTCTGAATCCCATATATGCCTGGTTGTATAACCCCCCGTAGTTTATCTCTGGCCTTCATCAGGTCCACAAGTATGGTCCCAGATGGATCTCTTTTATGATCTAATTCCAAGGACTGGATGTGCTGCAAAGTCTGGGATATTTGAGAGGCTCGTTCCCTTTTCAATCTAGCCCCATGTTTAATAAATTCACCTCTGACCACGCATTTCAGCGCCTCCCACTGATATGGGAGAGGTGTAGGGTCCTGCTCATGGTGCTTGAGAAACTCTGAAATGACCTTCCTCACCCCGGACAGGCACGCAGTGTCCCCGAGCAAATTAAGTCTCCAACTCCAGCTTTTAGGGTAAAGTCCAGGCAATACCACCGACAGAAAAACTGGAGCGTGGTCCGACCACAAGATCTGACCAATCCATGCCCGCGGAGCCCACTCCATAGCATGGTGATGAAGAAAGAGGTAGTCAATTCTGCTGTATGAACCCCTGGCCTTGTCTCGCCCATGAAGCATCCGCCAGGAGTCCACCAGTTGCAGATCAAAGAGCATTTTCTTCAGTCGATTCCTCTTGCTCAGGGACACCGCCGACCCGCCAGAAGAGGTGTCCAATTCTGGATGCATGGGAATGTTGAAGTCACCCCCCACAACAAGTGTACCCTCCAGAAACTCCGCTAGCGTCCCCAACACCCCTGCACAAACGTTAATTTGGTCGGTGTTAGGAGCATAGATGTTAGCTATAGTGTAAGTCCTTGAGAACAGTTCAGTCTTAAGAAATATGAATGCCCGTTCGGGTCAACTTTAGTGTCTACCACTTTATGGGGGAGAGATTTATGAATGGCTATCGAGACCCCTTTAGGTGTTGGGGTTGGGGGCATGATACCAAGAGGAGTAATAACGATTCTTTAAAGCTGGTATATGCCCTGCCTTAAAATGAGTCTCCTGAAGGAGTAAAATGGCTACTTTCTGCTTGTGCATATTATATAGCACCTGTGTTCGTTTCTCCAGGATATTCATCCCCTTCACATTAAAGGAGCTAATAATTCTGCCATTATCTACACGCCCCTACCCACCATGCAGTATAATTTGAGCAAGGGTACCAAATGGACCAGGGAGGGATTGGAAGGGGGGGGGGGCAGAAGGACAAGGTGCACACAAACTGGAAATAGAGGGGCAAGGAACAAGAGAGAAGGGGGGGTGCAACGAGCAGTAGGTGAGGAAGGGGGTCAGAAGGAAGAGGGGAGACCAAGGAGCGAAGATACAGGAGGGGAAGGAATGAAACTAAGGGAAAGAAGGAAACCTGCAAGGGGAAAAAAGGAAAGGAAGCTTTCCCCCGGCAAAACACGAGTAAATGCTTGTGCAAGTGTTCACTAGTTCTCCAGAATGGAGCACGCAAACTGGCCTACTTGGGGAAGATGAAAGGCTACGGTTTTAGGCAAAGGAGATGCACTTTCTTATGCGTATAATATTCGAACCCGCATCTCTTAACAGTAACTATGAACAAACAATAGGTCCAGGACCTCAACATGGAGTCGCCACATGACGGAAACCACAGTTGCACATAAATTGCAACCGGCAGCCCCCCCTGCCGCCCCCACCCCAACAACAATGGAGCGAGGTAGGCAGGGGCCCCCCCAAGGGCTCCCAACCCGGCGTGACACAACTCCCGCCATCCCAACAACTAATCTCTCCCTGGGTGCACCTAGGGCAACAGGGGCCGTCCCGCCCCCCCCCCCCCCCCCCCCGCCCAGATCATCCTGACCACAGTGATCGCACCGCCCCCCCGGCAGTGCCGCCCAAAAGCTTCACAAACCCCTCCACCTACGTCGCCGCCATACAGCAGGCGATAGCATGCAGGCCGGCCCTTTAAGCAGCCAGCACGGGGCAGGCCAGCCCATACTTCACGCCAGCCTAGCCCAAGGGCGGCAACCCCCCAGACATCCCGCACCGGCCCAGTGATTGTCATCTTGAAGGCGTCCATTCCAGAGGGCGCACAGGAAGCCGGGCACCGGAGTGGTTAACAAAACAACACGTTGAGATAGGCAAAAGTAAAATACAGAGGGACAGTCTCCTCCATTCTGTGTAGTCCATCAGGCTGCAAGGGGGGCAACCGACGACCAGCCGCCAAGTCACCATCAAGCGGAGTTAGACAGGCCGGCGGCACCCGCCGCCCCGGATCCCATTCCTCTGGGGTAGCGGCCCTCCCGGTCGTGGACGTAGACCAGGCCCTCCATTGTCCCCCAAGGAGGGAGACAACCAATCTTCAAGTGGTATGCTCGGTATGTCCAAAAAACAGAGTTCTGGAAGCTGCACATGAAAACGCAAGACAAACGGCCGGCCTCTTTTCATGACCAAATGGAAGGGATGTCCCCACCTGTACGCAGCCCCAGCAGACCTTATGGCTTCCAACAGCGGCTTCATCACTCGACGCATCAGAAGGGGTACGCCTGGCCAGATCAGGGAGCAGGGTTACCTGCGATCCATTGTGCAAAACGGGGCCCTTCTCCCACGCTCTTCGCATTATATCTTCCTTAACTCTAAAGAAATGCACCCGGCATACCACGTCTCGCTGCCTTGCAGGATCATCGGAACACGGGCCGAGTGCCCTGTGCACTCTATCAATCTCGATGCATTCCTCTGGGGGTTTTCCAGTACGTTGTTAAAAATCTTGGTAACCGTGTCCCTGAGGTTGCTGTGTTCAGGTACTTCTGGAAGTCCGCAGATCGAATATTATTCCTGCGACTTCTGTTCTCTAAATCATCCAGGTGCATTAGGGTTCTGGTAGTTTGCTGTTTAGAGTCTGTCAATGCCTGCTGCGTTGCTGCTTGCGCCCTCTCCAAAGCTTCCAAACGCTGTTCAGTAGTAGACTGCTGCTGTTCAAGGGTGTTCACCCTATGGGATACCTCAGAAACTGATCTTGTGACCTCCTCAAGCTCTCTGCTCAACAGGGACTCCATCCGATTAGTGTAATTCTCAAAATCCCTCCGGGACGGAAGAAACTTCAGGAGTATGTCAAGATTGTACTGTTGCGATCTGCGGTCAACAAGATCAGGAGAATCAACAGCGGCCTGGGACCGGGTAGGAGAGCGCAGCGATGTCTGGGCAACAGGGCCATCAGAGAACGCTGGACTTGCCGCGCCACCTGAGCGCTCCTCTTCACCAGGTAGGTCAAGCCCGTGTGCAGCGGGGCGGGGAGACAGCGAATCCTCCAAAAGCGGCATCCTCGAGACGGTTCCCGCAACCCAACGGTTGGCCACCCCACCTCCAATATCGTGAATGGGGCTATCTGGGGGTGTCACGCTTCGGCACACCTCTTCCACGTCAAGGTCATCTGGGATACGTCTGCCGTGAGGTGGGGGATGTACCTCTGCCACTGTTATGACTGTGGACCCCCTGCGGGACACCTGCACCGGGTATTCAGGCTCCCCCTGCTGAGGTAATTGGACTTCCCCCACTAGGCAATCAGATATACCAGGGGAGGAGGTTAGGCTGTGTGTCGCCTCCCTGGCTGCACTGGGGGCCGACCCTGCTGCTGCTGCCTGTGTCCCTGATCTTTAAGGGTGTCCCAACTGCCTGGCATAGTCTGCAGTATTTGTGGTGCAGAAGTTGTGGTTGCCACCGGGGAGTCCCCAGGTTCCTTTCCCCCAGTCCGACTCCAGCCGTGCTCCGTTCTTCAGAGCAGGCAGGCAGGAGGCTGCACCTCTGCCTGCCCGCCCGTATGACAGCTCCCCGTCCGCTGAGCCGGGGACGCACACTGCTCTTCATTCCCCCCGGCGCCGGATGTTACCTCCACCGCGCCAGCCTCAGATCCAGCGTGCGCGCACTGTGCTGCCGCCGCCTTCTCTCTCCCGGCGTCTGCAACGGAGGGAGCCGCCTGCCCCCCGGCCACTGACGGCTCCTCTTCAGGCCCCCGACGGCCGCGGGGTGTGGAAGCAGCCCCCGGAGGGATCTTCTCTGCTCCATGCGGGGCTCTCCGGACTCCTCTTGCCCGGCCGCCAGCCGATGTTCCCGCCATCTCCTCCATCTTGATTCCTTCCTCGTCAGCCGCTGCGTGCTGGGATGCAGCGAAAAACTTGCTGATCCTTCCAACCTTTCCAGCCTGCGTGCTTCCAGAGGTCGTCCGACTCTTCCTCCGCCTGGACATCTTGATTGGTAAGCGTATGATTGCGGGTATATGGTGTGTATTGATCAAAAAGTGCAGAGCTCCAGTTTCTGCGTCCTCAAGCCGCCATAGCCAAGCCACGCCCCCAGAATTGGTATTATACGCATACAGTACGTCCTGCTCCACCCCACCCTGGTTTTACATTTTTCTGGATCCCCTGTATGGTGATTATCATTGCTATTGTTACCAGTTTGGTTGGTTTCTCCCGGCTTCTTTTCTCACTGCTTTTCAATGCTGGGGATTTGTGGGAGGTCCCTGGGTATATGAAGGGCCGGGAGGAGCCTGTTTTTGCATGTCTGCAGTGAACAGCGCCCTCTGGTGGAGGATTACCCACGTGTAAGTATTATATATGGAGCAGGACGTACTGTATGCATATAATACCAATTCTACAGGTGAGTATTTCACAGAATTGTATTTTTCATATGTTGTGCTTTTTACCTCACTTTTACGTCTTTTTTGCCTCAGACTTTGTTGTTGCTGGCAGCTGTGCATACAGCGTCACTTGCGCCAGGAGCGTATTGTTGGAGCATGATAGGGCGGGCGTCCCTGCCCCTAGCCCTCCTTTGCCTGCGGCCTCGCCACCCCCCCCCCCCCACTACTGCATTCAGCCCTCAGCGAAGGGGAAGCCAGCAGGGGGTCCCAAGCCGGTTTGGCTTACCGGGTGGCCAGCCTGGAGAGACCGTTATCTCGCACGGCTACTGGGAAGGCCACGAGTAAGAAGTGGCACATCGAACCGGGTTACTCGCATTTTGCTGATGATGATCTTTTCCTAGTGCACAGCACGGCCTGTTTCATGTAGTCCTTAGGTCTGGGTAATTCCGCCACCCTGTGGCGCAGTGCACTGCAGAAGATTTGTGGCTCCTCCCGGCCCCATATAAAAAACGGAAATCAGCCATAGACCCCCCAATGTTTCCTCTGCAGTGATATTGCAAAGATGGAAGATGGCTCTCTGTTGCGCAGGTGAGCGGGGCAACCAAGCCTGCGGCCCTGCAAGTCTTATTTCCACCCGCTTCTGGACCCTCTGTGCCTCCCAGCCTCGGCTGACGGATCGGGTGAGGGTAGAGGAGCACTTTGGGTCAGGTGCTCCAAGCCGGAGACCCTGTACCACAAAGGGTAGCCGGGCATAGGCTTTTATGGTGAGCCTGCTGAGGGATGAGGTCTCCTGCCTTCGCTATGTGAGGGGGTGAGTTTGTGCTTGGGGACTTGTTATTCTGTCCCCCTTCTTTTCTCCCCTTCCCTGTGTCTCCTGTCACCTCTACACTCCCCTGGGCCCGCCGCTGCCTGCCCTCCTCTCTTCTCCCCGTCGGGTGTTCGCCGTGGCGCGGGGGGGGGGGGGGGTTTGGTTTTGCCCCGCTTGCTGTTCGTCGCCGTTGTGGGTGTACTTCGCTCCGCAGCGGGCGGCGCTATATTGCTTCACATGCTGCGACCTGTCACGGCGCTGACATTGTCACGTGGGGGCGCTCTTCGGGGGGGGGGCAGCCATTCGCTGCTGCTGCGGGCGCGTGTCTGGTCTCCGGGGGCCATTTCCAGCATGTGCTGCGGTGTGATCTGTCGGCTGCTCTGTCTTCCTGCTTGGCCGGTTGTGCGGTGATCGTCTGTGTGGGCTGCACACGCTGTAGCCTTTGGTCCGTAAGTCCTCTGTGTGGGGGGGTTTTCTTATGGGGGCATGTACTGTGGGATGCTTATGTGTTTTTTGCTTATGTCTTTCAGGCAGGGTAACTGTGTGTTGTGGTTTCTCGCGGTCCCGCGCTCCCCCTCTCCCTTCCTGGCCCTCTGTCTCTTTCTATTAGCCCTTACCCTATACTGGCCTATTGCGCCTGTGTTAATCACCATATGGAGGTTTCTGGGGATAGTGTGCTCGGGGGTCCTTCGGGACAATCCCGGCTGTGTCATGTGCGGGGCATCCCCTTTGAGTGGTGGTGGCGCGGTTAGTGTGCCGTATGCCCAAAGTATTATTGCGGACCAGGCTGGGATGAGCGCTTCTCTAGCTCCCCCGCGCCTGCATTTAGCCCCAGTGAAAGGGATACTAGCAGGGGGTCCCAATCTGATCTGGCACTACACATGGCCAGCATTGAGAGGCAGATGGCACGACCTGTGATGGGCAAGGCCTCAAGCAAGAAGCGGCATCTTGACACTGCGCCTTCCCTCTTTGCCGACGAGGATGTGGGCCTTCATGTGTTTGGCGGCCGTGACTCCCTAGAGGAGGGGGAGCTTTTCAATGATTCAGACTCATCTGGGGACCATCAGGAAGGGTATGACAGTGACCCGGGGTCCGCCTCTGATAAGGGTACCGGGCTTCCTGTTGACACTGATAGACTGTTGTTGGACATTTTTGAGACTTTGCACATCGCCCCACCCAAGGTGGTGAAGAGGAAGCAGGGGGAGCTCTTTCGCCCTGACAAGCAACTCTTGGAGTTCCTGGAGCAGGGCCATTTCTCCAATATGGTGCTTAAGGAGTGGGAACGTCTTAACAGATTGCCCACAGTGCCCAAGGGGTTGGACAGAAAGTATCCTTTTTCTGCTGACCTGGTCAAGCACTGGTCGTGTCCCCCTGAGGTGGACGCCCCTGTTCTAGGGCTGTCTAACACTTCGGTCATGCCGTCCCCAGACACTAATACACTGCGTGATGCGCGGACCGTCGTATGGATCAGCTGGCCTGTCATGCTTTCACCATTGTAGGGGCAAACCTGCGTCCTGTTTGTGCCGCAGCCATTATGGCCATTTCCCTTCAGAAGAAGATCAAGCGTCTTGCGGATGGCGCCATGGCTGGTAGTTGGAGGGAGGATTATAGGGCCCTCCTGCTTTGCTCTGATTTTGTTGCATTTGTGCTGTCTGCCATGGATGATGCTGGGCGGTAGGGCTTCGGCCCTCTTGGTGGCTATGTGCCGATCTGTTTGCACCAGTGGGCAGCTGACACTGCTGCTAAGAAGTCTCTCATTGGGCTTCCCTTTGCGGGGCTTCGTCTCTTTGGTGAGCGTCTGGATGTCCTGACCAAGGATGGTAGGTTACCTCAGCGTAGGAAGCAGCCTCGGCCCTTTCGGGGGCCCTCCGCTTCCTTCCCCTCCTTTCGTGCTCCCAGAGGAGGTCGTGGCTCCCTCTTCTCGGGTAGCCGCAGAGATTCTTGGGGCCGTGGCAGATCCCGTGGTCGTCCCGGTCTCTCATGGGGTTCCAAGCCCAAACCCCCTCCCAAGGCCCCTCAGGCATGAGGAGGCACCCTCACCCACTCTTTGCTCATGTCTGGAGGCTTTGCATCTAAGACCGGTGGATTCAGGAGGTGGTGTCCTCCAGTTACAAGATAGAGTTTGCAGCCTGTCCGCCCCCAAGATTCCTCAGATCCTGGATGTCTCAAAACCCTCTGTCAGCTCAGGGTTTGCGCCTAGCAGTTCAACGCCTGTTGGAGTCAGGAGTCGTCTGCTAGGTACCTTACCAGGAACAGGGTCAGGGGTACTACTCCAATCTTTTCACAGTGCCCAAAAAGGACGGTTCTCTGAGGCCCATCCTGGATTTGAAGGGTCTCAACAGGTTTGTCCTGTTCAAGCACTTTCGCATGGAGACGCTACACTCTGCTGTCAGTACCCTCCGGCTGGGCGACTTCATGACCACTGTGGACATAAAGAATGCCTATCTTCACGTTCCAATCTTCCCAGGTCATCAGAGATTTCTGAGGTTCGCTCTGGGGGATCAGCACTACCAGTTTGTGGCCTTACCGTTCGGTATCACCTCGGCGCCTTGGGTGTTCACCAAGGTGCTGGCGGGCGTAATGGCACTTCTGAGGAACCGGGGGATTCGCATCCTCCTGTCACGATTACTGTCATGAATGACTTGCCTTCAGCCCATGCCCGTGGTGTCCCTAGGCAACTGGCTGGGGTTTCTCCTGCCCAGCAGCCGCTTCTGCCTCAGATGCCAGCTCCAGCGGCGCGTGTGTCGCCGAGCGCGCCCTCGTCCACTGTCAGCTTATGTCCTCCGGTGGTGCTATACACAGAGTGGCCACTGGAGGATGTTTAAAAGAGCTAAACCCAGAAGGTGCAGTTCTGGGCAGTATGCCTTTGGAGTTCAGCTGGGCCAATCAGCCCAGAGATATCGAAGTGCACCAATCGGCACACAGATCCATAGTGCATGACAGTCACTGCCTACTTGTCCAATCCATCCGGGTTCGGTCCTATAAAGGGATTACCACTTCAGTGTGTCAGTGCCTGTGATGGTGTTTAGATGGTGATTCTGCTTGAATCTCGACCACGTCTCCGTCTCATCCCTTTGTACTTCGCAGCTCTCTGACCTCCCGTATGACGTCCCTGGCTTGACGTCTGACTTTGCTTGAATTCTCCTGAGCACCCGAATTGCTTCCAGTATTACCTGTTTCCGAAGCACCTGAACTGTTTCCAGCACTTAACCGACATTGCCCAGTCTGGCCTCTGGTTCATCCGCCTTCAACCCCTGTAAGCTCACATCCTTTGTGCTATTAAGTCCTGGGGGCAACCGTGTCCGGCGAGTATAAAGCGTCCCGGCAAACGGGGGCTTGACTAAAGGTGAAGCTAGCAGCGGAGATTGGGGGTTGTGGGCTTACTCTGAAGGCGGGTGTCCCACGGGGCCTGACACCTCCCTTATCTGGACGACATTCTAATTGCTGCTCAGTTTTTTCATCAGGCCGAGAAGGATACTTAGGTGGTGACCTCCACTCTCGAGTCCTTCGGCTGGGTGATCAACTATCCCAAGTCTTCACTGTCTCCGTCTTTGGTGAGGTCCTTTCTGGGCATGACTGAATACCTCTCAGGTCAAGGTATTTCTCCCTCAGCAAAAAGTGGAAGGCCTTCAGATGCAGGCACGGGCTCTGCTCCTTTGTCATCATCCCTCCATTCGGCAGGGGATGCAGTTTGTGGGCCTGATGGTGTCCTGCTTCGAAGGCGGTTCCCTTTGCTCAGTTTCACATGAGGCCTCTTCAGTTGCATCTCTTGTCAGTTTGGGATCGGGAGACTGTGTCCCTGGATTAGGAGTTTGCTCTGTCCCCTCTGGCCAGGCAGTCCATCTCGTGGTGGCTGGACTCGAGGCATCCTCTAGTGGGCAGGACCTTTCTGCTGCCGTGCTGGGAGATTGTCACCACGGATGCCAGTCTGGCCGGTTGGGGGGGGGGAGTTTGGAAGTCTTTGAAGTTTCAGGATCAGTGGGGCCCATGCACCCATCCACATTCTAGAACTGTGGGCGATCAGGTTGGTTCTCTTCCAGTTGACCCCACACCTTCGGGGTCGGGCTGTTCAGATTCACTTGGACAACCAGGCGGCGGTTGCCTACATCAATCAGGGGGGGACTCAGAGCAAGCGAGCCCTCAAGGAAGTGTCCCTGATACTGTCTTGGGTGGAAGAGAATGTCCCTTGCATCTCGGCGGTCTACATTCCGGGGGTGGAGAACATGGAGGCAGACTGCCTGAGCTGGGGGACGTCTCGGCTGGGGGAATGGTCCCTCAACAAGGTATTTCACTCCGTGTCTCCGCCGGGGTCAGCCGGATGTGGACCTGTTTGCGTCCCGCCACAATCACAAGCTTCCAAGATTTGTCTCCCTGTCGCAGGATCCTCTGGCCTTCGCCATGGATGCGCTAGCTATTCCTTGGACGGAGTTTCGGTTCCTCTGTGTTCCCCCCCCTTTCCTCTGCTGGGCAGGGTGCTACGCAAGATAGCCCAGGAAGGGGTACCAGCCATTCTGGTGGCCCCCTGTTGGCCAAGGAGGTTGTGCAGTTGGCAGCAGATCGGTACATCTTGCCCATGGATCCAGATCTTCTCACTCAGGGACAGCTGCGCTATCCCAATTTACAAACACTGGCTTTAACTGCTTGGCTGCTGAAACCTCCATCTTGATGGCTATGATTCGGGCTCGGCAGAAGTCCTCGTCCTTTACTACATGGTCTACCATGCTTACATTGCCTGGTGTGAGTCCAAGTCTATTCTTTGTCGGGTGTTTTCTATCCCCAGGATTCTGGATTTTTTACAGCATGGTTTGGATTCTGGCCTTCAGCTTAGTACCCTCAAGGGACAGGTGTCAGCTCTGGCAATTTTTTTTTCCAAAGATCCTTTGCCAATCACCGGCTGGTTAAGAAATTTTTCCAGGGAGTTACTCATGTGCGTCCGCCACGTAAACCTATGCTACCGGTTTGGGACTTAACCCTTCTATTGCCAGCCACGTAAATTTTACATGGCTGCCTCTCCAACAGTTAAACGCCAGCCACGTACAATTTACGTGCCTGACTTTCCCCAGGAATAAAAAAAACAGTAAAAATAAGACACTTACCTGACCCCTCGTTCGAGCTGGTCGGGTCTCCTCTTCAGCCAGAGGGGCTCCGATCGCCCATCGGGGCTCCTCCGGCTGCAGGGGAGGGCCCGGAATAGGGTGCCCCCCCCCCCCCGTTTCAGCAGCCGCCCAGTTACCTGTAAAAAAAAAAACAAAAAAAAAAAGACAGTTACCTACCTTTGTCCCCGCCGGCTCCCGCAGGCTCTCCTCTTCACGGGGGGGGGGGGGGGGGGGGGGGCTCCAATCCCCCCCCCCCCCGCTCTTCTGTCTTCTGGAGGGGGCATAACAGCCCTCCTCCCTCAGCAGCGTCTTCCGATGGCGGCCGCCATCTTGGATTCTGGCCCCGCCCCTTCAGCTGTCAGATGCCAGTGACGGCTGGACAGAGGAGGAGGGAGGTAGGCGATCGTCTGATCAAGAAGTCGCTCACTAGTATCCCCTGGGGCTCGGGTTATTTGGGGAGCGTCTGGACTTTCTGGCCAAGGACGGAAGACTCCCTCGGCGACGGAAGCCTGCGCGACCCTTTCGGGGTTCTTCTGCCTATCGTTCCTTTCGATGAGGAAGAGGCTCTTCATTTTCAGGTGGCCGCAGAGATTCCTGGGGACGAGGTAGGTCTCGCGGTCGACCCAATCCCTCCTGGGGAGCTAAATCCAAACCCCCTGCCAAGCCCTCTCAGGCATGAGGAGGCGCCCTCACTCATCCGGGTGGGGGGACGGCTGCTGCTTTTTACTCACATTTGGAGACAGCACGTCTCGGATCGGTGGATTTAGGAGGTGGTGTCCTCCGGTTACAAAATAGAGCTGGCAGTTTGGCCGCCCTCAAGATTTCTTCGGTCGCGGATTTCCTGGAATGCCTTGACGGCGCAGGGCCTAAAGTTGGCCGTTCAGAGCCTTCTGCTATCAGGCGTGATTTGTCCCGTGCCTCACCAGGAACGGGGGCGAGGGTTCTACTCCAATCTGTTCACGGTGCCCAAGAAGGACGGAACGCTGCAACCTATCTTGGATCTGAAGGGTCTCAACAAGTTTGTCGGAGTCGGACATTTCCGCATGGAGACCTTACGGTCCGCGGTGAGCTCGCTTCGGCCTGGCGACTTCATGACCACGGTGGACATCAAGGATGCTTATCTGCACATCCCAATTATTCTTATTATACAGTACGTCCTGCTCCAGATAGATTACTTACACTTGGGTTATCCTCCGCCTCCGCGCTGCACTGCAGAGACATGTAAAAACAGGCTCCTCCCAGCCCCTCAAATACCCGGGGACCTCCCACAAATCCCCAGATTTCTCTGCAGTTCTTACTGCGAAGACATGAAATTATCACTCTCTTGCAGGTGAGCGGGGCTATTAGCCTGCGGCACTGTTGGACTATTCCCACCGGTCCTTCATGTGATGTGCCTCCCAGCCTGGGCTGCGCTGGTCGGGTGAAGGTAGGCGGCACCATGCGTGCTTATGGAGCGCTGCTCCACCGCAGTCCCCCACCAAAGGGTAGGTGGTATAGGCTGATGGTGAGCCTTTATGGGATGCCCCTCCCGCATTATTGTCCCATACCCCGGTAGCGGTGGGTCCTGTACAGAGGGCCGCCATCCTCCCTCATTCTCCCTGTAGCCTTCGGGGGGGGGGGGGGGGGGAAGAAGGGGGGGGGGTGAGCGTGTATCGTGATTCCTGCGTACGGCCTTTTGTCATGATTTTTTTTTTTTTTTGACTAGTATATGTGGTGTCAGCCGCCGCGCTGATGTCTTTTTACTATAGCCAATGCCGCCGCCGCGTGCGCCTTTTCCTTCATTTGGATGTTCTGCGTTCTCATTGGCTGCTTGTTGGTGGACTTCGCGATCTTTGGGGGGGGCGGGGCCTGGCCTGGCGCGCCCTGCGTCTCACGGCTCGCTCTCTACCCCTTCGAGGTACTCTCGGCGCCATGTTTTCAGGTTGCGCACGCGTGTGACGTTCTTACCGCGGTCCGTAAGTGCCCTCGCGGGTGGCTTTATACTCATCGTAGTGTGTTTGGTTCTGACACCCCCTCTTCTCATTGTGTCTTTCAGACGGGTGAATCCATTGGCTTCTCCTGGCCCGGTGTAATTGATAGTTGGGCCTTGTAAAATTACTCCCACTTCCCTAGCGGGTCATTGGGGCATCCAGGGTTGCTTCATAGCGTCAATCCCTACTGGCACATTGTGCCTAATAATCACCATATGGAGGCATCCCAGGATAGTGTTACCGGGGTCCCCTTGGGACAAGACTGGCTGTGTGTAGCGTGTGGACAGCCTCATGCTGACGCTGTCAAGGCAAGGCTGCGTACCCTGTGCTGAGCAGGTGCTTGCATTGCAATCTGGCCTGCCAGTGGCTGCACCTCGTTTCACTATTCCCCCCAGCTTAAATCTCACTCCTGTTGAGTTGCATACTTGTGGGGATTCTCAGTCTGATGTGTCTTCTAGACTGCCTACTGCTGAACAGATTATTGTGAGGTCTTTAGCGCGTAAGGGCCCTGGTAAGAAGCGGCACTTGACGCCTAATGTTACTGTTTTCCCTATGGGATCTCAGGAGTTTATGAATCTGTGTGGCTATACCCCATCTGATGGAGAGCTCTTTTCTGATTCAGGCTCATCTGATGAGAGACCAAGGGGTCATGACGATTCTGGCTCTGACCCCTGGGCCCCGGATGACACTGACAGATTATTGACCCAGATCTTTGAGGTTCTGTCTGTCTCTCTCCCTGGTGAGGCTCCCAGGCAAAAAGGGGAGCTTTTTCATAGAGCAGGTACATTTCCATACCCTTGTGCTCAAGGAATGGGAGGGCCCCAGTAAACTTCCCGGGGCTCCAAGGAATTGGGATAGGAAGTATCCCTTTCCCCCTGAGGTGGTTAAATGTTGGTCATCCCCCCCGAGGTGGATGTCCCGATCCTAGGGCTATCTAACACCCCTGTCATGCATTCCCCTGATTCTACTACACTGCGGGATGCTGAGGACCGGCGCATTGACCTGCTGGCCTCCCACGCCTTTGCATGTGCGGGGACGGCGCTGCGCCCGGCCTGTGCCTCTGCTATTACTGCTGTGGCCACTAGAACCCTATATTATGCTTGATAGTGCCCCTGATGATCTCCCTTGTGAGGTGTTTAATGCACTCTCCAGTTGTGATGTCTTTGTAAATTTTGTCCTATTAGCATTGGATGACACCATCAGAATGTGTGCAAGAACTTCTGCCCTCGTGGTGGCTATACGCCGATTGGTTTGGCTGCGACAGTGGGGTGCTGACAATGCTGCAAAGAAGGCCCTCACTGGGCTTCCTTTTAAGGGGCTACGCCTGTTTGGGGCCTGTCTAGACCTTTTTGCTAAGAGAGGTAAGTTACCCCAGCGCAGACAGCTGTCTCGGCCCCTTCGGGGCCAGGGCTCCCTTTCACCCCCCCCTACCATGGTGCTAAACAAAACAGGGGTGTCCTTCGCGGGGGCTCATGCAGATTCCTGTCACAGGAGCAGAAGACAATGTCCTGGCTCCTCCGGGGGGGCTAAGCCCAAATCCTCTCCCAAGCCCCCTCAAGCATGATGGGGCGCCCTCTCCCGTCAGGGTGGGGGGACGGCTGCGGCACTTTGCTCAAGTCTGGAGGCATCACGCCTCAGACCGGTGGATTCAGGAGGTAGTGTCCTCTGGCTACAAGATAGTTTGCTCTGTGGCCTCCCCCAAGATTTATCAGGTCCCGGATACTCCAGGACCCTGCCTCTGATCAGGTGTTGGCGCAGGCCATGGAAGGCCTGCTGGGTCTGGGGGTCATTTGCAGATTTCCCTTAGAAGCAGAGGCAAGGGGCTCTACTCCAACCTTTTCACAGTTCCCAAAAAAGATGGGTCATTCAGGCCCATTCTGAATTTAAAGATCTTCAACAAAATTGTCAAGAACAGGTGTTTTCGCATGGAAACTCTGTGCTCAGCCAACAGCTCCTTGCGCCCCGGGGGTTTCATTTCGTCTGTGGACATCAAAGATGCTTACCTTCACATCCCTGTGTTTTCAGGACACCAAGGTTCCTCAGATTCGCGTTGGAGGATCAACACTGCCAATTTGTGGCTTTGCCATCTGGCCTCTCTTCAGCTCCCAGAGTGCTCACCAAGGTGCTGGCGGGGGTGATGTCTCTGAGTCCAAGGGGCATCCGCGTGCTGGACGACATACTCATCACCTCTCGGTCTCTACAGCAGACAGAGTTGGACACTCAGCTGGTGGTGGCCACTCTGGAGTCCTTCGGCTGGGTGATCAATCACCCCAAGTCTTCTCTGTTTCCTTCCCCAGTGACCCCGTTCTGGGAATGATTCTGGATACGCTTCAGTCAAGGATATTCCTTCCTCAACAGAAGGTGGGAGCTCTAACGGCGCAGGTGAGGTTCCTGCTCTCGTGTCTCCATCTCTCCCTCAGGCAGGGAATGCAGTTGGTGGGCCTGATGGTGGCGTGCTTCGAGGCGGTGCCTTTTCTTCAGTTCCATTTGAGGCCTCTACATCTTCACCTTCTGTCAGTTTGGGACAAGGACCCAACGTCCTTGGACGAGGTCTGTGTGCTCCCTCTCCCTTGGTCAGATGGTCTCTTTCGTGGTGGCTGGACTCCAGGTACTTGCTGGGGGGCAGGTCCTTCTGGCCCCCTCCTGGGAGACGGTCACCACGGATGCCAGTCTGTCGGGGGGGGGGGGGGGGAATTCAGGTAGTCCCTGCGGTGCCAGGGGAGGTGGGGGCCTCAGGAGGCCCACTTACCTATCAACATATTCTTAGTATACACAGAACGAAGATATGAAGTATCACTCTCTCGCAGGTGAGCGGGGCTATTAAAGCCTGCGGCCCTGTTGGACTATTCCCACCCGTCCTCCTTGTGATGTGCCTCCCAGCCTGAGCACACCTCTTTGCTTCACTGGATATGCTGCGCCGGCGCTATCATTGGCAAATCATCTATTCTAAGTGTGTCATACACGTCGCTCCTCATGACAAATTTTCTACTGTCTTAGAGCTTCGCGCTCTTCGGGGGGGGGGGGGGTACCTGGCTTGGCGCGCTCCGCGTCACGGGCCGCTCTGGCCTGCCCTTCGAGGTTCGCTTGGCGCCATTTTGATAGTCGCGCGCGTTGTATCGGTCCCCCTCCTTCAGTGGTCTGTAAGTGCCCTCGCGGGCGATTTTCATGCTCCTTGCTTACTTTGCATGGTTCTGACATCCCTTTATTCCCCTTATGTCTTTCAGACGGTTGAATCCAGTGGCTTCTCCCGGCCCGGTGTAATTGCCAGTTGGGCCTAGTATAATTACTCCCACTTACCTGCGGGTCATTGTGGCATTCAGGGCAGCTTTCTGCATCAATCCCTACTGGCCTATTGAGCCCATTAATCACCATATGGAGGCATCCCAGGATATTGTGACTGGGGTTCCTTCGGGACAAGCCCGGCTGTGTGTAGCTTGTGGGGTCTCACCTATCAGTGGTGACAATGCACGGGTCTGTGTTCCTTGTGCACAGCAGGCGCTAATGGTACTTCCCGCCCCTCCTGTGGCTGGGCCTGCACCTCGCCTCACTTCACCTACTCCCCCAAGTCTAACCCCCAATACAAGCGGGGATTCTCATCCTGATGTGGCTGCTAGACTGGCCAGTGTTGAAAAATTGCTTGCTAATATCTTAGCGCGTAAGGCCACCGCAAAAAAGCGGCACTTAGCCCCTGATACCGCTCTTTTCCCTACGGAGTCTGATGAGTTTTTGCATCTATATGGCTATACCCCCTCGGACGAAGGGGAGCTCTTCTCCGACTCAGGGTCATCTGACGAGAAGTCAAGGGGTCATGATGATTCTGGCTCTGATCACTGGACCCCGGATGATACTGACAAACTGCTGGTTCAGATTTTTGAGGTTTTGTCCATCTCTCCCCCTGTTGCGGCTCCCAGGCACAGGGGTGAGCTATTTCATACTGCTAAGGCTCGATTGGAATTTCCCGAGCAAACCCATTTCAATAACCTCGTGCTTAAAGAGTAGGAACATCCCAGTAGACTTCCCAGGATTCCTAAGAGTTTGGACAGGAAGTATCCTTTTCCTGCTGATATGGTCAAGTGCTGGTCATCGCTCCCCGAGGTCGATGCTCCTATTCCAGGGCTGTCTAACACCTCTATTATGCAAACCCCTGACACTACTACCCTGCGGGATTCTGAGGACCGGCGCATTGACCAATTGGCATGCCATGCATTTGCATTTGGGGGGGTGGCGCTGCGCCTGGTTTGCGCTTTGGCCATTACTGCGGTGGCACTCAGGGCCATGGTCAGGAATGCACTTATTGGCCCAGACGATTTGCCACCTGATACTATTAATGCACTGTCTAACTATGATGTGTTTATTAACTTTATCCTGTCTGCATCGGATGATGCAATTAGGATGTGTGCCAGATCTTCCGCCTTGGCGGTAGCTATACGCCGTGCGGTATGGCTGCGCCAGTGGGCTGCTGACAATGCTGCTAAGAATGCCCTTACTGGGCTTCCATTTAAGGGGCTACGCCTGTTTGGGGACCGCCTAGACCTCTTTGCTAAAGGAGGTAAGTTACCCCAGCGCAGGCGGCAGCCTCGGCCCTTTCGGAGCCAGGGCCCCCCTTCAGTCCCCTACCGAGGCGCTAAGCAGGGGAAGGGGGGGTCCTTCGCAGGGGCTCGCGCAGATTCGTGGCATAGGAGCAGAGGACGACGTCTGGGCTCATCCTGGGGGTCCAAAGCCCCTCCCAAGACCCCTCAGGCATGATGGGGCGCCCTCGCCCGCCAGGGTGGGGTGACGGCTACAGCACTTCGCGCACGTCTGGAGGCGCCAAGTCTCAGACCGGTGGATTCAGGAGGTAGTGTCCTCTGGTTACAAGATAGTTTGCTGTGCGGCCCCCCACAAGATTCATCAGGTCCCGGATCCCCCAGGACCCTGTATCAGCTCAGGTCTTGCTACAGGCCGTGCAAGGTCTTCTGGATCTGGGGGTCATTTGCAGGGTCCCCTTAAGAGAATTGAGCAAGGGGTTTTATTCCAACCTTTTCACAGTGCCCAAAAAAGATGGGTCAGTCAGGCCCATTCTAGATTTTAAGATCCTCTACAGATTTGTCAAGAACAGACGCTTTCGCATGGAAACTCTGTGCTCGGCCATTGGCTCCCTGCTCCCAGGGGATTTTATGACGTCTGTGGACATCAAAGATGCTTACCTTCACATCCCTGTGTTCCCGGGACATCAAAGGTTTCTCAGATTCGCGTTGAAAGATCAACATTATCAGTTTGGCCTCACTTCAGCTCCCAGAGTGTTCACCAAGTTGCTGGCGGGGTTGATGTCTCTGATAAGGTCAGGGGGCATACGCGTGCTGCCCTACCTGGACGACATTCTCATCTCTTCACGGTCCCTACAGCAGGTGGAGCTGGACACTCAGCTGGTGGTGTCCACCTTGGAGTCCTTCAGCTGGGTGATCAATCATCCCAAGTCCTCTCTGTCCCCTTCGTTGGTGACACCATTCCTGGGCATGATTCTGGATACGGTTCAGTCATGGATATTCCTTCCTCAACAAAAGGTGGAAGCTCTGACTGCGCAGGTGAGGTTCCTGCTCTCGTGCCCCCAGCCCTCCCTCAGGCAGGGAGTGCAGCTGGTGGGCCTGATGGTGGCGAGCTTCGAGGCAGTGCCCTTTGCTCAGTTCCATTTGAGGCCTCTGCAGCTTCACCTTCTGTCAGTATGTGACAAGGACCCCACGTCTTTGGACGGGCTTTGTGTGCTTCCCCCATTGGTCCGAGGTTCCCTCTCGTGGTGGCTGGACCACAAGAACTTGCTACAGGGCAGGTCCTTCCTGGCCCCCTCCTGGGAGGGTTGGGGGGGATTCTGGAAGTCCCTGCGGTTCCAGGGGAGGTGGGGCCCTCAGGAGGCCCACCTGCCCATCAACATTCTGGAACTACGGGCGATTAGGTTCGTACTGGAACAGTTGACCAACCACCTGAAGGGTCTAGCTGTGCAGGTGCGCTCAGACAACAGGACGGCGGTTGCCTACATCAACCATCAGGGAGGGACCCGGAACAGGGGTGCCCTCCAGGAGGTGTCGCGGATTCTGACATGGGTGGAGGCCAATGTTCAATGCATTTCGGCCGTGTATATCCCGGGGGTAGAGAATCTACTGGCAGACTCTGAGCAGGGGGACTTCCCGTCAGGGGGAGTGGTCCCTCTGTAACAGGGTATTCTAGTCCCTGTGTCACCGTTGGGGTCTACCGGAGGTGGATCTGTTCGCATCCAGTCACAATCACAAGCTCCCGGCCTTTGTCTCCTTGTCTCAGGATCCTCTGGCCTTGGCCACGGATGCTCTGTCAATGTCATGGAAAGAATTTCGGCTCCCGTATGTCTTTCCTCCGTTCCCCCTGCTGGGCAGGGATCTGTTCAAGATTGCTCTGGAAAGGGTGCCAGTGATTCTGGTGGCCCCAAGGTGGCCCAGAAGAGTGTGGTTCGCAGACATGGTACAGATGGCAGTAGACCAGTACGTCCTGCCAGGGGCGCCAGATCTGCTCACTCAGGGCTCCTTACGCCATCCCAATTTACAAACTCTGGCTTTGACGGCCTGGCTGCTGAAACCTCCATCTTGATGGAGAAAGGCTTGTCTGCCTCGGTGGTGGATACCATGGTGCAGGCTAGGAAGAAAACTTCTTCTGCCATCTATTATAGGGTATGGCGTACCTACATTGATTGGTGTGAGTCTAGGTCTCTTCCCTGTAGGGAGTTCTTAGTCCCCCAGGGTTCTGGAGTTTTTACAGCATGGATTGGAGTTGGGTCTAAAACTCAGTACTCTGAAGGGTCAGGTTTCTGCCCTGTCTGTCTTCTTTCAGAAGTCTTTTGCTCAGCATCCCTTGGTTAAGACCTTCTTCCAGGGGTTCACTCATGTGCGTCCCCCACGTAAACCTATGGTCCCTGTTTGGGATTTGAACTTGGTTTTGTCTGCCTTGCACGGTGCTCCCTTTGAGCCTATTCAGGATGCTGCTCTGGCTGTGCTTACCCTCAAGGTTGTCTTTCTGGTGGCTATTACTTCGATCAGGTGGGTGTCTGAGCTGGCGGCTCTGTCTATTCAGCCCCTATACCATGAGAGACACCAGGACAAGGTGGTGTTCCGCTTTAAGCCAGATTTTCTGCCTAAGGTGGTGTCTGCTTTTCATTTGAATCAGGATATTCTTCCTTCATTGTGTCCTAATCCTAGCAACGCTAAGGAAAGGGTTCTGCATTCCTTGGATGTGGTCAGGTGTCTGAAGTATTACCTGGTAGTCACCGGGGCTTTCAGGAAGACTGATGCTCTTTTTGTGGTCCCTTCTGGTCCTAGGAAGGGTTTGGCTCCTCCCAAGTCTACTATCAGCAAATGGATCCGTCAGGCTGTGATTCAGGCCTATTCTGCTAAGGGGAAGAATCCTCCCTTCCGCCTTACTGCTCATTCTACTCGTGCTATTGGTGCCTCTTGGGCCTTTCAGCACCAGGCTTCTGTTGATCAAGTTTGCAAGGCCGCTACTTGGTCTTCTGTTCATACCTTTTCAAAGTTTTACAAGGTTGATGTTAGGGCCTCAGCTGATGCTGTTTTTGGCCGCAAGGTTTTGCAGGCGGCAGTGGTTTAAACTGTTTGCTGTTACCTTTTTTTTGTTGGGGATCCCACCCTACTTTATGGACACTGCTATTGGATGTCCCAAGTGTAAGTAATCTATCTGGAGCAGGACATACTGTATACTAAGAATAATACAATTCTGTGAAATACTCACCTGTAGAATTGGTATTATGCATATACAGTACATCCTGCTCCACCCCACCCTGGTTTTTGCATTATTCTGGATCCCCTGTATGGTGATTGTTATCATTGTCATAAGTTACCAGTTTTTGGGTGGTTAAATTCTCCCAGCTTCTTGTTCACTGCTTTTCAATGCTGGGGATTTGTGGGAGGTCCCTGGGTATTTGAGGGGTCGGGAGGAGCCTGTTTTTACATGTCTCTACAGTGCAGCGCCATCTGGCAGAGGATAACCCAAGTGTAAGTAATCTGTCTGGAGCAGGACGTACTGTATACTTACAGTATAATACCAATTCTACAGGTGAGTACTTCACAGAATTGTATTTTTCAGGGGCATCAGAAGCTCCTGAGGTTATCGCTGGAGGAAAAGCATTACCATTTTGTGGCACTACTGTTCGGGATAGCCTCAGTTCCCAGTGTGTTCACCAAGGTGCTGGCAGGCATCATGGCCATCCTGAGGAACCGGGGCATTCGTGTTCTTCCTTATCCGGACGATTTGCTGATTGTGGCTCAGTCCCTTCCACAACGCGAGAGCGACACCCGGACGGTGTTATCCACTCTCGAGGATTTCTGATGGATAATCAATTACCCCAAGTCCTCTATCACTCCCTCAATGGTGAGGTCCTTCCTGGGCATGACGTTGGACACCTCTCAGGTCAAGGTATTCCTCCACCAAGCTGAAGGTGGAGGGCCTCCAGACGCAGGTGCAGGCCCTACTGGCTTGTCAGCGACCATCTATCCGTCTGGGGATGAAGCTGGTGGGCCTCATGGTGTCCTGCTTCGAGGTAGTGCCCTTCGCCCAGTTCCACATGAGTCCTCTTCAATTGAATCTGTTGACCGGTTGGGACCGGACGCAGGAGTCCCTGGATCAGGAATTTTCACTTTCCCCCTTGGTCAGACAGTCCCTCTTGAAGTTCCAGGGTCAATGGGGGCCGCAGAAGGCCTACTTACCCATCAATCTTCTGGAGCTGAGAGTGATTCGGTTGGTGCTTATCCAATTGACTCCCCATCCAAGGGTTCGTGCGATTCAGGTTCGCTCGGACAATCAGACGGCTGTTGCCTTCGTCAATCACCAGGGCGGGACTCGGAGCAAGCGAGTCCTTCAGGAGGTGTCCCAGATTTTGACTTGGGCCAAGGAGAATGTTCCCTGCATCTCGGCGGTTTACATCCCCGGGGTAGAAAACCAGGAGGCAGACTCCCTGAGCAGGGGGACTTCTCGTCTGGGCGAGTAGTCTCTCAGCAACAAGATCTTTCAAGCTCTGTGTCTCCGCTGGGGTCAGCTGGACGTGGACCTGTTTGCATCCAGACAGAATCACAAGCTTCCAAGGTTCGTCTCCCTGTCAAGAGATCCTCTGGCCTTAGCCACAGATGCTCTGGCGATTCCGTGGACGGAGTTCAGGCTCCTTTATGCATTTCCTCTGTTTCCACTCCTGGGCCGAGTGCTGCGCAAGATAGCCCAGGAGGGGGTACCAACCATCCTGGTGGCTCCTCGCTGGCCGAGGCGAAGTTGGTTCGCGGACATAGTTCAGATGTCAGTCGATCAGTACATCATGCCCGATGACCCAGGGCTTCTCACTCGGGGATCGCTGCAGCACCCCAATTTACAGACGCTGGCTTTGACGGCCTGGCTATTGAAACCTCAATCCTAATGGAAAAGGGGCTGTCGGCCACGGTTGTGCATACCATGATTCAGTCATGAAAGAAGTCTTCTTCCATGATTTACTACAGAGTTTGGCATGCCTACATTTCTTTTACTATTTCTAGGATTTTGGCATTTTTACAACACGGCTTAGACTTGGGTCTACAGCTGGGCACCCTCAAGGGCCAGGTCTCAACCTTGGCCATCTTCTTCCAAAGATCCTTTGTTGAACAAGTTTGTAAGGCCGCTACTTTTTTCTATTCATACCTTTTACTAAGTTTTATAAGGTTAGAGCCTCAGCAGACGCTGCTTTTGGCCGAAAGGTGCTTCAGGCGGTAGTGAAATGAACTACATGCTGTCCTGCACTGGGGATCCCGCCCTAAATGGACACTGCTTTTGGATGTCCCACATCTCATTACTTCTGGGACGACCTGGACTGGATATAGGGAAAAAATACAATTCTGTGAAACTCACTTGTAGAATTGTTTTTGAATATATCCAGTCCAGGTCGTCCCACCCCGCCCTTGTTCATTATCTCTTGTTTGCCTGTTATGGTGATTACCTTTTTGTATTGGACCATTGTCCTTTTTTGTTGGAGAGAGTACATGCTGAAGCTATGTGAGTTAACATGGTTTCTTGGCCTTTCGGGCGGGAGGAGTTACAGCTCTGGATCTTGCAGTGACTGCGCCACCTGGTAGCGGACTACCCACATGTCATTACTTGGACTGGATATATTCAAAAACAATTCTACAGGTGAGTTTCACAGAATTGTATATTCTAAGTATACAGTACGTCCTGCTCCAGATATAATACTTACACTTGGGTTATCCTCCGCCAGATGGCGCTGTGCACTGCAGACATGCAAAAACAGGCTCCTCCCGGCACTTCATATACCCAGGGACCTCCCACAAATCCCCAAATTTCTCTGCAGTGCTGACTGTGAAGACATGAAGTATCACTCTCTCGCAGGTGAGCAGGGCTATTACAGCCTGCGGCCCTGTTGGACTATTCCCACCCGTCCTCCTTGTGATGTGCCTCCCAGCCTGGGCTGCGCTGGTCGGGTGAAGGTAGGCAGCACCATGTGTGCTTAACGGAGCCATGCTCCACTGCAGTCCCCCACCAAAGGGTAGGCGGTTTAGGCTGATGGTGAGCCTCATAGTGGATGTCCCTCCCGCATTATTGCCCCATGCCCGTGTAGAGGTGGACCCTGTGTAAAGGATTGCTGTCCTCCCTCGTTTCCCCCGTATTCGAGGGACAAGAAGGGGGGGGTGTGTCTGTTGGCGGGCTCAGTGTACTGTATTGTCACGCTTATGGCCGTACTTTTGCCCCTGACCGGCAACTAGGTGTCAGAGCCGCGCTGCTTGCTTTCTCTGTTCTGGCCGCCGCCGTTTGTTTTTGGCCTTTCTCAATTTACTATGCAATCGTGTACAGCACGTCCTGCTTTATTATCCTGCAACTTGGGCAGGAAACTAATTTTTGTACACGCCTACGGGCGTCAGAATGGTGGCGGCGCCTTTAGACTTTACGAGTATCCACTAGCAGATGCCTTTACTGGCATACTATATGCTTGTATATAATACAAACACAGAGCAAAACAGTTGTGCATAAAACAAAATAGTCCCAAATTAGTCGTGCCACAGTGCACAATTCACAGTGTCCCACGGTGCATACACTTCACACAAGCTTGTGCCAGGAAATCCTCCACCGATAGTGCAAACTCTTACCAGCTATTAATCAGAAAGGCACTTTGAAATGGTATTAAACAGCGTTGCTGCTAATTATGATGTCATCCACTTTCAATTAAATGCTCATCAAACAAAGCTTCCACTCCTCGTCCTTCCAATGATTCTCATATGTCATATGAGGCGCTAATTCAATAAAGACATCTACTCCAGATCATATCCTTATTGAGCAAAGCTCAAATGATACCATAGGTAAAGAAACAAAAAAGCCAAAATAGTGTAATACTGCAAAAACTTATGGCTTTAATAAAATACTCCAAATGCACTCACAAAAACAGGTAAAATATCAGCTCAGAAATACAATCGCGGTCTCACCGATCCTGGAATCAGACGGTCACCATAGATGATCCAATAAAAAGAGAAAACGACAATCCCGTTAATAATGGGTTAAAAATCCGGTGGCGAGCGGTGGAGGATAATGTTGCCTGCATATCATTGGTATCCGCTCCTGTGGAGGTCCCTCTGCGACAGGATGTGCTAATTCTTAGGCCACTATGAAGTTCAACCAGTGTGGATCTGTTTGGTGCCACTCGTTTCCCTGGCTCCTCTGGCCGTGGTCATGAGGATTTAGTAATTTTATGACGGGACATTCTGGCCTGTATGTCTTGTCTCCCTTCCCCCTGCTAGGCGGGTTTCTGTGCAGAATCGCTCTGGTAGAGGGCTCATTGATATTGGTGGCCTAGTGGAGTGTGGATTCGCAGACGTGATACCTAGGGTAGTAGTTCTGTACGTTCTGCTAGGGGTGCTGCCCTGTTTTGCTCAGGGCCCCCTTTACGTCACTCCAATTCTACAGTCTCTGGCCTAGCCGGCCTGACTGCTGGTTCTTCCGTCCTTATGGAGACAGGCTTCTCTCCTCTGTGTTCGTGACTAGTGGAAGTCTAAGAGCAGGGCTCGTCTTCTTCTTCTTCCATCTCTTATGAGGTATGGCTTACCCATATGGATTGGTGTTAGTCTAGGTCTCTTCCCTGTTGGGCGTTCTCTGTCCCCAGGGCTCTAGAGTTATTACAGCATGGCTTGGAGTTGGCTCCCCAACTCGGTACTCTGAAGGGTCAGGTTCTGCCCTGTCCGCCTTCCTGCAGAAGTCTCTTGCTTATTTTCCTCGGCTAAGCCTTCTTCGGGGGTTGCTCATTGTGTTCCCCACTTAATTCTATGGTCCCTGTTGGGATTTGAATTTTTTATTCCGTTTGCCTTGTGGGACGTTCCTTTTGGACCGATTCAGGATGCAGTCTGGCTGTCTTTTACCTTCAAAGTTGTCCCTTGGGTCTGCTGGCTCAGTCAGACGTGTGTCTGAGTGGGCGGCTCTGTTTCGCTAGCCCTCGTTCCTTGATATGCACCAGGATAAGGTGGTGCTCTGCCTTATGCCGGACCTTCTGCCTATGGTGGTGGCTTAGGCTCATGTATTTAAGACATTGTCTTTCTTCTGTGCCTTATTCCTAGTAACTCTGAGGCAAGGGGATTTATTTTCCCTCATCAGGTGCTGGAACTTTTTTCCTGGATTGTCTCTGGTTCCTTAGGGGGACTGATGCCCCTTGGGGTTTGTGGGCACCTACCTCTGTATGTGCTTGATCTCGTCTGCTTCCAGGGGTTAAGCGGCCCTTGGCCTAGCCTTTGCTTGGATGGTTTTCCCTTCTGGTCCTAGGGAAGATTTGGCTTCTTCCTGGACTATTGTTAGCGTTTGATCTTGTCAGGCTGTTACTCAGGCCTATTCCTTTGAGGTGATGAGTTTCTCTCACTTTATTCTGATTCTACTGGTGACTCGGTATCCTTGGGCCTTTCAGCACCAGGTTTTGTTGTACAAGTTTGCTAAACCGCTACTTTGTTTTTTGTTCATACCCTTTCAAGGATTTTTTATGATGTTGACGTTGGAGCCTTTGCTCATGTCACCTTCGGTGGCAAGGTTTGCAGGTGACAGTGTCTCTGTCTGCTGTGCCTTTTTTGTTGGGGATCCCACCCTACTTTATGGACACTGCTATTGGATGTCCCAAGTGTAAGTGTTATATCTGGAGCAGGACGCACTGTATACTTAGAATAATACAATTCTGTGAAATACTCACCTGTAGAATTGGTATTATGCGTATACAGTACGTCCTGCTCCACCCCACCCTGGTTTTTGCACTATTCTGGATCCCCTGTATGGTGATTGTTGTTATCATTACCAGTTGTTTTTGGTGGTTGACTTCTCCCGGCTTCTGGTTTCTTGCTTTTCAATGCTGGGGATTTGTGGGAGGTCCCTGGGTATATGAAGGGCCGGGAGGAGCCTGTTTTTGCATGTCTGCAGTGCACAGCGCCATCTGGCGGAGGATAACCCAAGTGTAAGTATTATATCTGGAGCAGGACGTACTGTACACGTATAATACCAATTCTACAGGTGAGTATTTCACAGAATGGTATTTTTTCTGTTCCCCAGTAGAGAGTTCATTCAGTACATTAAAAATCATCCTACCTGTATCTACTGCATGTTATGAGCTATTAAACATCCAAGATGGCGGCTCATGGCACATCAGGCAGCCTGCAAACAGGAAGTGCTGACCGCTGACCTTTTTCCTGACCCCAGCTCTGCTCTGTCTGATCAAAGCACAGCTATAGTCCACTCATGATTTTAGCACACACACTGGATATATATTGGGGAGCTAGATGGGGAACTTGTGTGGTGCCCTTTTTTTGTTGGGTTTTTTTTTCCGGGGAATATTCTTTCTCATGGTAAAGAGCCCTCCCTCTCCTTGAGGAATCCCCCCCCCCCCCTTTACCACAACCGTCACTACAATAGACTGCTATATGGAGAGGCAGCCACAGTGCAGTGGAACAGTTCCATTCCAAGGTCCCACAGCTTAGCCGGTTGGGTCAGTTGTTAGGTCCCATGAGGAAAAAAAAATAAAATGAAAGCACAAAACATTTTCCTCACTACCTCCATGGCACCGTTCCTGCATTTGCTAAAATCTTTCAATAGCAGTGCAATCATTTCTGTTGAAGGACAGGTAAGCATAAAAAATTATTCTTTCTGTTCCCCAACCAGGAATGGGTATGTGAATCCCTGCATGTACGTTGATGTTGGCTTTTGATACTCAGACCGTAACTGCCCCCCTGATCAATTTTTCTTTGGGGAAATTACAGGCTGTTAAATCGGTTTCACTCAGAGGCCATTGTGTGGCGAATCTTTAGTATTGCTGTCACCATGGGGAGGGGGATAATGAGGTTCTTTTTGTTTAATTAGAGAGCGCATTACTGCTAGACAGCCATTAGCCGAATTACAAGGGGCCCTAATTACCGCTTTCATTCTTCCAAGTGAAGAGGGAGACCGGCCATTAATTTGATTTCATTCACTCAGAATGAAAAGAAACACTCTCTGGATTGCTCTGTACAACAATCAACAAAAACCAACAGGAAACACTTTCAGATACATGAAAGAGAAAAACTGAAAATTCTATACTTACCCTCCATTATTTTCCTTTCCTAGCGTATATTATTTGCAGCTTACTATGGTGGCCCATTTACCCTGATAGGACCTGATGTTATAACTTTTACCCCCTCCCTCTCCACGGCATTCCCGTAAGATAGTCACATTTATGGGTGGATCCCATGCTGCCATGGATAGGTGCCAGGAAACTGGTAAATTCGAAACTTATCCTTTTCCTGGCGAATATACATGGTGTCATATTATGGGATATAGCAAGCATATGCGGGTTGGATGCTTAAAGTTTAATTTAACACAAGACAGAGTCTATATTTTTGTAGGCAATGTAGTACCATTTCCTAAAGCTTAACATAGTAAACTTCTATAGAAATATCTAGATTGTAGTGTTTCAGAAAAGTGAAAGTGGACAAAGTCCACATTGCTGCTTTACAAATAGTCTCTAGGGAGATCTAGAAGCCCAAGAGGTGGCCACTGCTCTAGATGAGTAAGCTGTAATTTTATTCTAAGTATACAGTACGTCCGGCTCCAGATATAATACTTACAATTGGGTTATCCTCCGCCAGAGGGTGCTGTGCACTGCAGACATGCAAAAACAGGCTCCTCTTGGCCCTTCATATACCCAGGGACCTCCCACAAATCCCCAGGTTTCTCTGCAGTGCTGACTGCGAAGACATGAAGTATCCCTCTCTCGCAGGTGAGCGGGACTATTACAGCCTGCAGCCCTGTTGGACTATTCCCACCCGTCATCCTTGTGATGTGCCTCCCAGCCTGGGCTGCGCTGGTTGGGTAAAGGTAGGCAGCACTATGCGTGCTTAACGGAGCCATGCTCCACCGCAGTCCCCCACCAAAGGGTAGGCGGTTTAGGCTGATGGTGAGCCTCATAGTGGATGTCCCTCCCGCATTATTGTCCCATGCCCCGTGTAGAGGTGGACCCTGTGTAAAGGATCGCCGTCCTCCCTTGTTTCCCCCTTATTCGGGGGAAAAGAAAGGGGGGGGGTGTTTGTCTGTTGGCTGTCTCAGTGTACGGTATTGTCATGCTTATGGCTGTGCCTTTGCCCCTGACCGGTAACTAGGTGTCAGAGCTGCGCTGCCCTTCTCTTTCTCAATTTAATATGCAATAGTGTACAGCACGTCCTGCTTTATTATCCTGCATCTTGGGCAGGAAACTAATTTTGTGCACGCCTACGGGCGTCAGAATGGTGGCGGCGTATTTAGACTTTACGAGTATCCACTAGCAGATGCCTTTACTGGCATATTCTATGTTTGGCTTGTCAAGCCTTTAACGGCTGCTTCAGAGCTTCGCGCTCTTTGGGGGAGGCGGGGACCTGGCGTGGCGCGCTCTGCGTCACGCCCAGTTTAGACCCGCCCTCCGAGGTTCGGTCGGCGCCATTTTGTTGATCTTCGCGTGCGTGTTGGCGGTCCTTCTCCTCCCCAGGTTGGTGAGTGCCCTCGCGGGCGTTTTCATCATTAGTATTCTTTCTGTTGCGCATGGCCCTGACACCCATTATTCCCCTTCTGTCTTTCAGACGTTGAAGAGTCCGGTGGCTTCTCACGGCCTAACATATATTGTAGCGGGCTTACAAATTCTCCCACATTCCTAGCGGGTGTTTGGGACATCCAGGGTTGCCTATTGCGTAAATCCCTACTGGTATATAGTACATTAATAATCACCATATGGAGGCATCTCAGAATTATGTGACCGGGGTCCCTCCGGGACAGGACTGGCTGTGTACAGCATGTGGACTGCCCCATGCTGATGCAGACAGAGCACTGGTCTGCGGACCCTGTGCTGAACAAGTACTGGCCCTGCAGTCAGGGTTGCCAGTGGCTGCGCCTCGTTTCAATACACCTCTCTCCCCGTGCTTAAAGTGGACCAACACCCAGGATTTTGACTTTCCTGGGTTTTGGTCCACTTCAAGGGGGCACCCCGGTGCCCTGCTGTGTAAAACCCCCCAGAAAGCCCCCAAAACTCACCTCACCACGCTCCCACGTAGCCACGGACAAGCGGGTGACAGCGGCGGACAAGACAGCGCGTCACCTCACAAACGGCTGGCGCGGGGGCGCGCACGCCCAGAGGGGCGCGCGGGAGGCGGCCGCTGCCGCCGCCGATGAGGTACGTTTTTCAGGGGTTTTGGGGGGGGGGGGTCCCTCACCGCGGGACATCCCGATCTCGGATGTCCCGCTGTGAGGGAGGTGATCGGCCCGGGAATCTTATAGATTCCCGGGTCGATCACCCCTGGGTGACAGTCCACTTTAAATCTCACTCCTGATGAGTCGCACTCGAGCGGGAATGAACAGCAAGTCGTGCTGCGCAGACTGCCTACGGCCGATCAGGTGATTTTGAGGTTGGCAGAGCGCTTGGGCCCTGGTAAGAAGCGGTCCCTGACGCCTCCGGTTTCGCCCATTCCTTTTGAATCTGAAGAGTTCACTGCTGAGCAGGGTTTTGCCCTTTCTGATGAAGGTCGGCTATTCTCTGACTCGGGCTCATCTGACGAGGGGCTGAGGAGTAATGATGATCCGGGCCCCGGTTCTTGGGGCCTGTGTGACACCGACGAATTACTGATAAAGATCTTCGAGGTCTTGTCTATCTCTATCCCTGGTGAGGCTTCCAGGGAGAGTTTCCATACAGCGCCGCCGCGTTTGAGTACAAGAGCCTGGAATTGATCCTGCTCCAGAAATTCCAAAGAATGGCAATGCCCTAGTACACTTCCAGGGGTTTCAGGGGACTGGGATTGGAAATACCCTTTTCCCCCTGATGTGGTTAACTGCTGGTCATCACCTCCCGTGGTGGATGCACCGATAATTGGGGTTCTTAACCCCCCCTTTATTGCGGCCCCTACTTATCATACCCTTCGGGATGCTGAGGACCGGCGCATTGATAGGCTGGCTTCCCACGCCTTTCTTGTGCAGGGACGACTCTGCGCCCGGTCTGTGCTGCGGCCATCGCTGCAGTGGCCGCTAGGACCCTCATCAAAAAGTTGATTGATCATCAACCTGAGGATCTCCCCTGGGAGGTGTTTAATGCACTCTCCAGTTGTGATGTATTTGTAAGATTTATCCTTTTGGCACTGGATGACACCATCATCATGTGCGCAAGAACTTCCGCCCTTGCGGTAGCTATACGCCGACTGGTCTGGCTGCGACAGTGGGGTGTTGACGATGCTACAAAAAAGATTCTTACTGGGCTTCCCTTTAGAGAGCGATGCCTATTCGGGGCCCGTCTGCACCTGTTTGGAAAAAAGGGCAAAACACCCCTTTATAGAAGGCGGTCTCGGCCTTCTCGGGGCAGGGGCACCCCTCCACCCCCCTATGTTAGTGTCAAACCCGAACCAGGGGTGTCCTTCCAGCTTTTTGGTATAGATCCCTGCCCCAGGAGTGGCAGACAACGCCCTGGTCCCTCCGGCAGGTCTAAGTCCAAACCTTTTACCAAAACCCCCCAAGCATGATGGGGCGCCCTCGCCGCAGCACCTTGCCCCTATCAGGCGTCATGCCTCGTTCTGATGGATTCAGGAGGAAGTCTCCTCTGGATGCAGGATAGTGTGTGCTGGGCGGCCCCTTCCCGAGATATTCAGGATGCTTCTGGTCCCTGCCTCTCTTCTGGTGTTGGCGCAGGCCACGCGCGGCCTGCGAGGTCTGGTGTCACTTGCAGGTTGCCCTTAACAGGCAGGGGCCTCTACACAATCTTTCCACATTCCTCCAAAAGGAGGAGACACTCTGCCCATTATGGCCTGACATAGGTGAGGCAATTTACATTCACAGGCGCATTTTTTCTGCATGGTTCCTCTGAGTTGGGCCGCCAGTGCCCTGTGTCCAGGGACCTCTTGCCGTCTGTGGGGACCTAAGACACTTTTTTCATTGCCATTGTGCCTTCTGGACACCAAGAACCTTACAGGTTAGTGTTGCCGCTCCAACACTGCTGATTGTGGCCTTGTTATCTGGCCTTGGTTCTGCTCCCTGAGTGATCGCTTAGGCGATGACGGGGGTGATATCTCTACTGAGACCTAGGGGGCGTCCGCGCGAGGAACTGCCGGGCCGTCCCTCTTTGCTTCCCAATCCCTGCGTCAGACCGAGTTTGTTACTCTGTTGGTGGTGTCCTTGGGAGTCTTTGGGTGGGTGCTCAATCACCTCAATTCCTCTTTTTCCCCCTAGTGGTATCTCCATTCCTAGGGTTGAACTTGGATTCGGTTCAGACAGGAACCTGCTTCCTTGACTATAATTGGACAATCCGGTTGCATGGGCTCGGTCCCTCTTGCTGTTCCCGTCTCTTCACCAGGCTGGATTGTAGCTGGTGGGCCTGTTGGTGGCTGTTCAAAGGTTGTCCCTTGGGCTCTTCTGCTACTCTTATTGTAAATGCTGGACTGGGTTCCAGCTTCCCTGGAGCTGGGTCTGTATAACCTTGGTACGGTGGTTTCCCCTGAGACTGTTGTACTAGGGGTACCAGTCAGGGGGTGCCCCCTTCCTTGCGTCTTCCTGCAGTTGGATACCAAATCTATCAGGTCGACGGAGGGGGAACTTTTTTCTCATAAATTCCCCTGTGGTTCCGGGGGAGGTGGTACCTTTAGGGGCTCATCCACCTGTCTAATTTTGAAGCAGTAGGCCTTCAGGTTGGCTCTATCTCCCTGGACTTCTCCCTTGCGGGATCAGGCTATTTGGGGGCCCCTTGGTCTGTCTGACGACAGTGGCCTGTATTATCTGTGTGGACTCGGAAGCAGGATGATCCCCCAGGAAGGTATCTGATCCTGATCTGGGTGGAGGACAGCGTTCCCTGCATATCTGCGATATTCGCTCCTGTGGATTCTGCGACAGGATGTGCTTGTTCTTGTGTCTCCATGTGATCCGTCTAGTGTGGATCATTTCTGGGCCGTCCCTATCATGGGTTCTTAGGCCCTTGTTTCCCTGTCTGATTCTTCTGACCTTGGTCATGAGGCTTCGTAACTTTATGCTGGACATTCTGTTCTACATGTCTTACCTTCATTCACCCTGCTTGACAGGGTTCTATGCAAGTTTGCTCTGGAAGGGGGAACCAGTGATACTGACGGCCCTTGGGTGGCCTAGTGGAGTGCGGTTTGCAGATGTGGTTATGTGGACAGCGGACCTGTACGTCCTGTCAGGAGTGCTGGCCTGCTCTCTCAGCCCCCCCCCCCCCCTTTTTTCTGTTTCATCCCTATCTACAGACTCTGGTCTGGATGATCTGACGGTTGATTCATCCACCTTGATGGAAATGGGTGTACCTTCTGGATGTCTGTGACTTCTGGAAGCCTAGGAGTTGGCTTCTTCTGCCTCTTCTTCTGTCTATTGTGGGGTATTGTTTACCCATATTGATTGGGTGAGTTTCTGGTCTCTCCCCTGTGGGCGCGCTCTGTTCCCAGAGTTATGTAGTTATTACAGCATGGGTTGGAGTTGGCTCTCCTACTCGGTGCCCTGGTGGTTCAGGCTCTGCCCTGTCCATCTTCTGCAGAAGTCTTTACTCAGTTCCTTGTCTGTGTTGACTTTTCTTTCAGGGATTGCTCAGTGACATCCCCCACGTAGTTCTAGGGTCCCTGTTATTGATTTCTATTTGGTTTGCCTTGCGGGTTGTCCCCCTTTGGCTCTATTCCGGATGCTGCTCCGGTATTAAGACATTATCCTTCTTCTGGGATTTATTCCTTATAATGCTGAGGCAAGGGAATCTATTTTCCCTCAATAGCTGCTGGAATTTTTTACCTGGATTGTCTCTTGTCCCTTAGGGGACTGATGCTCCTTGGGGTTGTGGGCACCTACTTCTGGATGTGCCTGTTCTCGTCTGCCTCTAGGGGTTAGGCGGCCTTGGGCCTGGCCTTTACCTGTATAAGATGTCCCTTCTGGTCCTGGGGAAGGCTTGGCTCTTCCTGGGCTACTTTTAGTTTTTGCTCTTGTTAGGCTTTTACTCGAGCCTATTCCTTAGGCTTTTACTCGAGCCTATTCCTTAAAGGGGAAGAGCTCTTCTCACTCTATTCTGACTACGCTGGTGCTTTGGTATCTTTGGGCCTTTCAGCACCAGGTCTTGTTGAACAGGTTGCTTGAACGCTACTTGTTTTCTTGTTTGTACCCCTTCAAGGGTTGTTTTTGATGTTGAAGTTAGAGCCTTTGCTCGTGTCGCTTTTGGTAGCGAGGTATTACAGGTGACGGTGCTTTCAACTGTCTGCTGTTGCCTTTTTTGTTGGGGATCCCACCCTGTTCTATGGACACTGCTATTGGATGTCCCAATTGTAAGTATTATATCTGGAGCAGGACGTACTGTATACTTAGAATAATACAATTCTGTGAAATACTCACCTGTAGAATTGGTATTATACGTATACAGTACGTCCTGCTCCACCCCACCCTGGTTTTTGCATTATTCTGGATCCCCTGTATGGTGATTGTTGTTGTTGTTATCATTACCAGTTGTTTTTGGTGGTTGGATTCTCCCGGCTTCTGGTTCACTGCTTTTCAATGCTGGGGATTTGTGGGAGGTCCCTGGGTATATGAAGGGCCGGCAGGAGCCTGTTTTTGCATGTCTGCAGTGCACAGCTCCCTCTGGCGGAGGATAACCCAATTGTAAGTATTTTATCTGGAGCAGGACGTACTGTATACGTATAATACCAATTCTACAGGTGAGTATTTCACAGAATTGTATTTTTAGGACACTACCTATAGCGTCATAAATCTTCTTGATTGTCTTCACTACCCAAGTGGCCAGGGTGCGTACTGAAAGAGCTTGGCCCTTTTTTGTTCCAAAAGGAACTACAAGCAGATTTTCTACTTTCCTGAAAGGCTGAGGCATTTATAAGTATTTCTTGACGTACACCCCAATATCTAACGCATGTGTGAGATCTGGGTTCACTTAGTCTCTGAAGGTCGGGAGATGGAGCTCTCTGTTAAGATGAAACGAAGAGGCCACTTAAGGAACAATGTCCCTGAGACTGGACTCTTTCTGTGAAGAGCTTTATAATGTCAGGTTCCAGATGAAGCAGTCTTCCAAAGGAAAGAACGATTACTTTGTCAGACAACAGGTCCCACTGCTCAAAGTTGGGTTTGGTCATAGGCCGAATTCTAGTCACTGCCACCTCTTTGCATCCAGAGCTGAGATTGCCGATACCTGGCATTTCAGGGTCTTTCTCAAGCCCTGATTGTAGAAATTCCAGGAGTTCTGTCACACCATAAATGTCGGGTGCTCTGCTACTCGCTCCCAAGAAGTTTGCAAACTTGGGCCAGACTTTAGAATACAGGTAGTGGTTTCTGCTTTCCTGGCCTTTTGAAGTGTTTGGATGAGGTTTCATAAGCATCCTAATTTCTGCAACCTCTCAGTAGCCATGCCACAAGGATGAGATGTTGAGGCAATGGATGTATCTATTGACCCTGAAGGAGCAGGTCCGGCAATTCCGAAAACATCAAAGGACCATCCTGATTAATCAAACCAATGTGAACGATGAACATGGGTAGCACTGATACTACCTTCACCAGTGAAGACATTAACCCGACTAAGAACCTGTGGATCAACGGGATTGGGGGGAAAGGCATATGGCATGTTGAAGTCCCACTTCACTTGGACATCTGGAAAAACAATATTTCACCTTGTTGTTCCACAGTGCTGCAATTTGAGGAAGACTGTGTTGTTCAATGACCATTCCTTGCGGTCTATCCTCTGGTGAGGTAGTCTGTCTTCTATCTGATTCTGTGAACCCGGGATGTAGGAGGCCGAAATTATGGGAACATTGCCCATTCCATATTTGGGTGGCACCTCCCTCATGAGGTTCACGCTCCGAGTTCCTGCTTTCTTCCTGATATACAAACAGACTGCCTTGTTGTCAAGGATGTCTCTAGTAACCATTGCAGTAGCCAGCAAGCGCTTGCATCACATGCCCATCATAGTGAAAATCTTCTTAAGAACGCACTGTCCTCCATTGGAAGAGTCAAGTCTGGCATAACCGCATTATAGCAGTAATGGCACTCCTCCTTGTCACTCCTATGATAGTGCCGGGAACGTCTGTGTGAGCTGTGAGAAGGTATAACCCATTGTAAGGTCCTCATACAGACTTATTCATTGTGAGGTCTTCATACAGCCTGACCCATTGCAAGGTCCTCATACAGCCTAACCCATTGTAAGCTCTTCATACAGCCTGACCAGTTGTAAGGTCCTCATACAGCCTGATCCATATTCTAAGTGTGCCATACACTCTACTTCGGTCTTCATGACATCTGGGTAATCTCCAGTAGAGGGCGAACTTCTGCAGAGATGAATATGCAAAAAAAGAAAGCCCCTCCCGCTCCATATATACCTGGGACCTCCCACCAATTCCCCCAGTTCCTTCTCTGCAGGGAAGGCGACAAGACAAAAGATGAAGACTTCTTTGCTTACAGGTAAGCCGGGCTCGCGCCCGGCCTTCTATTATCCCTATTACTGCCAGGACCCTTCTAAATTGCCCTATATTGAGCAGCCTAGGAGCACCCTAAGGGTGCAGCAGGAGCACTGCTCCACCGTGAGACCTCACTATGAGGTAGGCGGTTATCCAGGTTTCTTGGTGATCCTGGTTAGGCTTATGGCCGGCTCCTGGCAGGATTCCCCCCCCCCCCTTCCGGGTCCCTTTATTCCCCTCCGGGGGGGGGGGGGTTGCCTGGCCTGGTCTGGCCAATATTTCGTTTTCCCCAGCTGGTGTCCCTGTGTGCTGAGTGTTTTACTGTGTGTGTGTGAGTGCTTACTGGCATACCAGGGACTAATTACAGCCTGGGGGAGCTTCTCCCCCTCAGGCTGCGCTCGGGAAGGGGTCAGGGCCGGGCTCTCGGGCGGCTGCGGTAGCCCTGCCCCCTATTTGGCGCGATGGCTGTGCTCGTTTTCTAGGGGTCTGCGTTGCGCGTTCTGTGCTGGCCCGCCCTCCCTCTGCTCTCCCTCCTCAGGGACGAGGCTGCGTGGGGGCCATCTTCTCGAGCAGGCCGCATAGCAATCGGTGTGGTAAGAGCCCGATGGCCACCTCCTTAGCTTGTGTGTGTGGGGCCCCCACTGGTCTGAAACGTGTGTGTGTGTGTGCCTTAATTGCACTGTCTGGCTGGGATGTGGTGTGTATAGATAGATATATCTATATATATATATACCTGTATATTTACATATCGTGTGGCTGCATGATCAAATGCTGTGGTTTTTTACATGTAAGTTTATGGCCATTTTTACACAGCTCTGCACTTATATTGCTTGTTTTGTGTGTTACAGGTTGTCCTGTATATGTGCATATTAAGGGGGTCCCTCCTGGTCCTGGGGTCCCTAGTGTAAAATTGTCCACCTAAAATCCTCCCACAGGGACTTTTAAGGGGCATCCCGGGTTGCTTATGCGTAATTCCCTGCGGTCTTGCGACTGACCACAAAAATTCACCATATGCAGGCTCCGCAGGATACTGGGCTCGGGATCCCTCTGGGACAATCCGGGCCATGTGTGGGGTGCAGGGTATCCCTTACGGGGGAGAATGTGCTGATCTGTATACCATGCACACAAAAGGCCATAACGCGGCAGTCTAGTACCCAGCCTTCTGGGTCGGCTCCTCCCGCTTCATCGCCTTCCCCACCTTATCCGTACCCCAAGTGACATTGGTACCAGTGGAGAGTCGCTTTCTCATGTTTGGGCTAGGTTGGCCAGCATCGAGAAAATTATTGCTAGCACGTTGGGCAAGAGGGCCCAGGCTAAAAAGAGACATTTGTCGTCGGCCCAGCCATTGTGGGATATTGACGACGAGTCCGCTGATTTGTCAGATTATTCCCCTTTAGAGGAGGGGGAATTGTATCAGGATTCAGAGGCTGACTATGTTCAGTCTGGGAATTCCAATGTCGGGCAGGCGCTGGGGGATGCCGTAGATACGGCCACTGTTTTGTCACATTTATTGGAGGTGCTGGATATCGAACTGCCGACGGCGCCCCCTCTTAAGGGGGAATTTTTGGGGGCCTGCAAGCCCCGTCTGGAATTTTCTACCCACGGTCATTTTGTTGCGCTGATCCTTAAAGAATGGGAGAGGCCCAGTCGGCTTCCTGGTGTGCCTCAGGGATGGGATAAGAAATATCCTTTTCCGGTGGAGGCGGTTAAGCGCTGGTCTTCTCCTCCCAAGGTCAACAAGCTCCTTGATCAGATGGCGTGCCACGCATTTGCCAACGTGGGCTCGGCCCTGCGGCCTGTTAGAGCATCTGCCCTGGTGTCGCTTGCTACCAGGTCCCTTATTAGGGACTGGCTGAATAACGCTCAGTTTGATCCAGCTGGCGCTGAGTTCGCTATCCTTAAGAAATGCGAATTGTTCATGGATTTTGTCATTGCTGCGATGGAAGACTCTATTGTCGTGTGTAGTAGGACGTCATCCTTACTGGTGGCTATGCGCAGATTGGTCTGGCTCCGCCAGTGGACAGCGGACGTTGGAGCCAAGAAGTCGCTCACAGCGCTTCCCTTCTTGGGTTCGCGGCTGTTTGGAGATAAATTGGATGCTGTTGCCAAAGGAGGTAAGTTACCTCAGCAGAGGAAACAGCGCCGCCCCTTTTGGGGGGCGGGCTCGTTCACTCCTTCCTTTCGAGGGGCCAGAGCGACTAGGGATTTGGCCTTCTCAGGTGTCAGGGGCTCGTCCTGGAACAGAGGCAGAGGTCGGGCACGTCCCGCGCCTGCCTGGGGCTCCAAGCCTGCTCAGCAATGAAGGGGCGCCCTCACCCGCAAGGGTGGGGGGACGGCTGCGACTCTTCTTCCAGGTCTGGGCCCGGGAGGTCACAGACAATTGGATCTTGGAAGTGGTCTCCTCCGGGTACAAACTGGAGTTCGAGTTCTGGCCGCCCCCAAGATTCTTAAGGTCTCGGGTGCCCTCGGACCCTCAGGCTGCACAGGGGCTCCTGTTAGCAGTAAAAAACCTTCTGGACATGGGGGTTATATGCCCGGTGCCTCTGTCGGAGAGAGGCAGGGGTTTCTACTCCAACCTTTTCACGGTTCCCAAAAAGGAGGGTTCGGTGTGACCCATCCTAGATCTCAAGGTTCTCAACAGATTTCTCAGAGCCAAAAAGTTCCGCATGGAGACTCTGCGCTTGGCTATCAATTCCCTTTGCCAAGGGGATTTTATGACATCCATAGACATCAAGGATGCGTATCTGCATGTTCCGATTTTTCAGGCACATCAGAGATTCCTCTGGTTTGCGGTGGAGGATCATCATTATCAGTTTGTAGCTCTTCCCTTCGGTCTGACCTCGGCACCGAGGGTCTTCACCAAGGTTTTGGCGGGCATAATGGCTCTGCTCAGATCTCAGAGTGTTTCTGCCCCAAACCAAGGTGCAGGGGATTCAGGGCCTGATCCATCTTCTTCTGGCCAGTCCTTGTCCCTCTATCCGACAGGGGATGAATCTGGTGGGTTTGATGGTATCCTCCTTCGAGGCGGTGCCGTTTGCACAGTTTCACATGAGATCTCTTCAACTTCACCTATTGACGTATTGGGACAGGTGCCCACAGTCATTGGATCAACCTTTCAGGATGTCTCCCAGGGTTCGGCAGTCCTTCCGGTGGTGGCTGGACTCGAGCAATCTGGTGAAGGGCAGATCCTTTCTGGTCCCTTGTTGGGAGACGGTTACCACGGATGCCAGCCTGTCGGCTGGGGAGGTTATTGGAAGAGTCATCATTTCAGCGGGGTGTGGGGTCCCCAGGAGGCTCACACCCCCATCAATGTATTGGAGCTCAGAGCCATTCGTCTGGTTCTGGCTCGGCTGACCCCACATTTACGGGGTCTTCAGGTTCGTTTGGACAACCGAACGGCAGTGGCTTACATAAATCACCAAGGAGGGACTCGCAGCAGGAGTGCCCTCAGGGAAGTCTCCGATCCTGCACTGGGCGGAGAGCAATGTTCCTTGCATTTCGGCAGTCTACATTCCGGGAGTGGCGAACACGGAGGCGGATTCCCTGAGCAGGGGATCCTCTCGCCACGGAGAGTGGTCTCTCAACCCCGAGGTTTTTCTGGATCTTTGCCGCAGGTGGGGGACTCCGGAGGTGGATCTCTTTGCCTCGAGGCACAATCACAAACTTCCAGCCTTTGTGTCTCTTTCTCAGGATCCTCTGTCTCTGGCAGTGGATGCCTTGTCACTGGCTTGGAAGGACCTGGGTTTTCTGTACCTGTTTCCACCTGTCTCCATGCTGGGCAAGGTAGTTCGCAGACTGGTTCTAGAAGGGGCACCAGCGATTCTGGTGGCTCCAAGGTGGCCAAGAAGGGTTTGGTACGCAGACGTCGTAAGGCTGACCGTAGATCAGTACCGGCTTCCCATGTTGTCGGATCTGTTATCTTAGGGTCTACTACTTTACTCCAATTTACAAACGCTGGCTTTGACGGCTTGGCTGTTGAAACCTTAATTCTGAAGGCGGAAGGTTTGTCTGCGGCCGTTGTTCAGACCTTGATTATAGCTAGGAAGCGGTCCTCTTCTGGCATTTACTATAGGACTTGGAGGTCCTATATTGATTGGTGTGAGGTTAGGGCCTTGCCTTGTAGGGTGTTTTCGATCCCTAGGATTTTGGAGTTTCTTCAGCATAATCTGGCTCTTGGGTTCCAGCTTAGTACTTTGAAAAGACAGGTTTCTGCTCTGTCTGTTTTCTTCCAGAGGTCTTTTGCCTTGCACCCGCTGGTTTTCTTCCAGAGGTCTTTTGCCTTGCACCCGCTGGTTAAGACCTTTTTCCAAGGGGTCGTGCATGTGCGGCCCCCTCGGAAGGCTGTGGTTCCTGTTTGGGATTTGAATTTGGTTCTTTCGGCTCTCCAGGGTCCTCCTTTTGAGCCGTTACAGGATATTGCTCTTTCGGTTCTCACTCAGAAGGTTGCTTTCTTGGTGGCTATTACCTCTGTTCGGCGTGTCTCTGAGTTGGCGGCCCTGTCGGCCCCTTACTTTGAGAGACACCAGGATAAGGTGGTTTTTCATTTTAAGCCGGATTTCCTTCCTAAGGTGGTGTCTGCTTTCCACCTCAATCAGGACATTGTTCTCCCTTCCTTGTGTCCTAAGCCTAACAATGACAAGGAGAAGGTTCTGCACAATTTGGATGTTGTTCGCTGTGTGAAGTACTATTTGGTGACTACTTCTTCCTTCCGCAAGATGGATGCTTTTTTCATGGTGCCCTGTGGGCCCAGGAAAGGTTTGGCGCCCGCCAAGTCTACCATTAGCAAATGGATTCGTCAGGCCATTGTTAGGGCCTATTCTGCTAAGGGGAGGACTCCCCCTTTTAGGGTCACTGCGCATTCTACTTGTGCTGTTGGAGCGTCCTGGGCTTTTCAGCACCAGGCTTCTGTTGAACAAGTTTGTAAGGCTGCTACTTGGTCTTCCGTTCATACTTTTTCCAAGTTTTACAAGGTTGATGTGCGGGCTTCAGCGGATGCTGTTTTTGGCCGCAAGGTTCTGCAAGCTGCAGTGGTTTTGAGTTGGTACATTCTTTACTGTTTCTGGTTCCCACCCATGACGGACACTGCTATTGGATGTCCCAGATGTCATGAAGACCGAAGTGGAGTGTATGGCACACTTAGAATAATACTGTTTTGTGAGTACTCACCTTTAAAACGAGTATTATGAGCAGGGCTGTGGAGTCGGAGGAAATTTTGGGTACCTGGAGTCGGAGTCGGCAAACAATGCACCGACTCCTACTAAATTTTGATTTAGCAAGTTTAAATGTCCCAATTCACAAAAAGTTATAATTAATGACTTCTCTATTGTACGAATAAAGACCAATGCATGCAGTGCCTCACGTAACCGCAAAACGAACACGTTAAGTGACCGTGAAGAAGTATGCTTTTCATGTGCTTCACTATATGGCACGCAACGCACAATTAGAAGCGGCAATACTTATACTTTGCATAGTGTTGTGTTCTGCTGTTACAGGGAACCCGATCGGGGTGCCCCGCTGTGTGAAACCCCCCGAACCCCCGAAAAACTCACCTCTCCCCGCTCCCAGCGCCGACGGACAAGCCTTTTGACAGCCGCGGACAAGCGGCTCCTCCGCCGCCGCCTCTCGCGCATCACTCGTGACGCGCCCCCATCCGTGAATGGCCGGCGCGGGCACGTCTAGAGGTAAGGGGTTTTGGGGTGTTTGGGGGGGTTTCACCCCGCGGGACATCCCGATCTCGGATGTAGATTCCCGGGCCGATCACCGGAGGGTGACGGTCCACTTTAAGTAAATATTTTGCAGGACTAGAGACAATTGTATAAGTGAAGGGAATGGAGGATCAATAGTTCAAGACTGAAGCTGTACCATTGGAAAAACTGCTGTCATTCAGCAAAAGGCTATAAAAACTTGTGAACTTTGATTGTTAGCTTAAACTTTAAACATGACTATGGGATTCTACTAGGGAAATCATGTTTTATAATAAAGGCCCCTTTCTGGATCCTCCCACTGCCCTATCTTCAGCAGAAGATCAGCACACAGAAAGGAGAAGGCAGCTTCTGCCCAACTACCTCTCTCTGCTAGAAGTAATGACATGTACGTTGCCTTTCTTTCCTTCAAGGAATGTATAAAATACATTCACATATTAATACAGAGTGGTCGGGGAGTCGGAAGTACAAAAAACTGAGGAGTCGGAGTCGGAACATTTACCTACCGACTCCACAGCCCTGATTAGGAGTGTGCCATACACTCCACTTCGCCCCACACCTTTTTTTTTTCAGGTATTCTGGGGCTTTTATATGGTGAACCATTGGTTTTGATAGTTATAATTGGTTCTTCCTGGTCCCTTTACTGCTTTTATACACTGGGGAATTGGTGGGAGGTCCCAGGTATATATGGACCGGGAGGGGCTTTCTTTTTTTGCATATTCATCTCTGCAGAAGTTCGCCCTCTACTGGAGATTACCCAGATGTCATGAAGACCGAAGTGGAGTGTATGGCACACTCATAATACCCGTTTTAAAGGTGAGTACTCACAAAACGGTATTTTTAACGTCCTCATACAGCCTGACCCAATGTGACCTCCTCAGGCCCACATACAGCCTGACCCAATGTGGCCCATTGTAAGGTCCTCTCTAGCCTGACCCATTGTAAGGTCCTCATCTAGCCTGACCCATTGTAAGGTCCTCATCTAGCCTGACCGATCGTATAGTCTTCACACAGCCTGACCGATCGTATAGTCTTCACACAACCTGACCCTGACCGATCGTATAGTCTTCACACAGTCTGACCGATCGTATAGTCTTCACACAGCCTGACCGATCGTATGGTCTTCACACAGCCTGACCGATCGTATGGTCTTTACACAGCCTGACCGATCGTAGGGTCTTCACACAGCCTGACCGATCGTAGGGTCTTCACACAGCCTGACCGATCGTAGGGTCTTCACACAGCCTGACCGATCGTAGGGTCTTCACACAGCCTGACCGATCGTAGGGTCTTCACACAGCCTGACCGATCGTAGGGTCTTCACACAGCCTGACCGATCGTAGGGTCTTCACACAGCCTGACCGATCGTAGGGTCTTCACACAGCCTGACCGATCGTAGGGTCTTCACACAGCCTGACCGATCGTAGGGTCTTCACACAGCCTGACCGATCGTAGGGTCTTCACACAGCCTGACCGATCGTAGGGTCCTCCCACAGCCTGACCGATCGTAGGGTCCTCCCACAGCCTGACCGATCGTAGGGTCCTCCCACAGCCTGGCCCCTTGTAGGGTCCTCCCACAGCCTGGCCCCTTGTAGGGTCCTCCCACAGCCTGGCCCCTTGTAGGGTCCTCCCACAGCCTGGCCCCTTGTAGGGTCCTCCCACAGCCTGGCCCCTTGTAGGGTCCTCCTACAGCCTGGCCCCTTGTAGGGTCCTCCTACAGCCTGGCCCCTTGTAGGGTCCTCCTACAGCCTGATGTATTGTGGGGTCTTCATACAGCCTAGCCCATTGGAAGGTCCCTCACAGGTCCATTCACAAATGCCTGTCGCGGGCACGCTCCCTGTTAGAGAAGCAGAGGATGTGGCCGCCATAGCCGCTGCTCCTAGACGCGCAGTGGGACCAGGAAGAGGTGAGTTGGCTGTGGCGATCTGGGGGGTTTCACACAGCGGGGTGCCCCTGGGGAGAGGACCAAACCCCAGGATAGTCAAAATCCTGAGTTTTGGTCCACTTTAACAGTGGGTCAGGTTAGTAGCTTTCCCATTTCTTCCTGTGCAACACTCACAGCTATGTTTCTTTCTGCCTGTTACCATAGAAACCAATACTTGCAATCTCAACCAAGCAATTCCTAGCTCACCAAAAGAACTTGACATCAACCATAAATAATGGGCAGAGAACATTCATAGCAACGCCTCATCCCATTAAACAGGTAAGTGATAATCTCACCCCATGAATTGCACCCACCCTTAAAGCAGGGGTGCTCAACCTTTTGAAGAGTGCAGGCCATATAAGGGCCTTAACAGAGATTTTCTACAACAATCCGGATGTAATCAGGAGTGTAAGGACGGAGACATAGCAATGGGGAGCCTTCATAGGATCATATCCACACAGCTTTAGCTCCCAGATGATGGGACTGCTGGGGGGGATCAGGGGGTTATTGGTCGGAAACAATAGCGATCAGACGGGGCTCATTAGTGGACTAATTCCACCAGTATCAGAAAAAATGTCCCGTCCGTCATTAAAGCCAGACGGGATGGAGGAAACGGCACATTGGAGACCTTGACTCAATTCCAGGAAGCCTCCTGAAAGCAGCTCACAGAGGCCAGTCTGTTTCCTCCTGCCATTCTATTGATTAATGGTGAGCGCCCACACAAGTGCTGATTCTCACCCTAACCCATTAGCATCCCAATGACCGGCCAGCAGATCTACATAAAGGTGACTCGTCTCACATTGTGATACATAGGAGCCTAATGAACAAGTACTTCCCCAGTGGGGCCTCTGATTCCTCAATACATACCTGTCATAGCTCTGTGCGGCAGGTGCAACGCACTACAGGTGCCGTCATAGATGCTGTCTATGTAGCCAGCGACTCCAGGGCTGGCTGATTATCCCTGGAGAATGCCAATTTGGGATGTCCAGCTGTATGAAGCCCTGCAGATCGCCTGCTAAACTCAACTTTCCAGTGATCCCACAGACCTCTTCCTCATTCAGAGAGGCCGGGAGTGGGAGCGTGCCGCAGGGAGAGCGGGGATGTGGCCCCTCCACATTCGCTATGCTGATATGTGCGGCTTATAGTGCTGATTGGACAAGAGCCCGCAAATACAATGTGGGTCTGTGGTACAGGTGAGTTTTGAATGATCCGGGGGGTTCCACTCAAAATGGACCAATACCTGGGATGGTCAAAATTCTGGGTTTATTTCCATCTCCATGGAGTTTCCTGGACATTCCAGGCAAAGGATTAAACCATCCGGCTTTCTGCTCTCCCTATGCTGGCTGTCAGGAGCTGCATCATTCATCCAGCCTGCTTTATATTACTCAATAACTCCTCTGCAGGACCTCCTTAATAGCAAACGATGATACAGGCATGTTTCAATGTAAAGGTCCCTTGCATGCATGAAAGTCAATTGCTTTTAGGGACCCTAGAAAAAAGTCAGAAGATGGCACGTTCTATAGGGTTTATCAGGAAATGAAAAATGTCGCCTCTGACAGCCAGCATGGGGCAATGAAAAATAAGCTATTGTCACCCACTGGCTGGAAGGTCCAGCCATTAAAGTGAAGGAGTAGTAATGGCCTAGTGGCCTTGTGATCAGAGGGTTGCAGGTTAGATTCCCTGTAGCGACATGACTGAAGTGCTTGAGCACTTAACCCACCTACGTGCTCTCCAGGCGCCGCTGCTAGGACACACCACCGCTCTGGGCATGTGTGCACACACTGCTCGTGTTTGTCTCTGCACGGATGGATTAAATGCAAAGGACATTCAACGGACACATACGTCCAAAGATTCACCCCAAAAGTGCATCATTCAGTTCAAAGCGGGAGTAAAGGGACCATTAGTGACCAAATGGGAGGGTTACAGCATACCTGTGTAGGGAAGAGGAGCTCTGTGTGTATTGGTTAGACTGTGACCTCATTCATCTCTTCATTTCTATGGGAGATTTTTTTTGAGTAAAAAAAAACACAAATTCCAAAAATACACAACCCATGTTTCAAAATGCAGTTTGACCAGAGTCTGCATGTTAAAGTGGAACGAAACCCAACAGGGCCGGCCTTTTAGATTTCCAGGCCGTCGCTAACCTTCCCAATACATCAATATGCACTGCAAATGGCTCAGATTGGAGGGGGGGGGGGCTCAAACAGTTGAACATCTTAAATTGGGATACTGCCAGTTTTTGTTCCATTTTAAAGTGTAAGCAAAACCCAGGAATTTGACTTTCCCCTGTTTTTGTTCTGAAATCAATTCAAGTCACTTCCCCAATCTTTTCTGTCCCCGGGGGAATCATCTTTTTTTTTGGGGAAACAGATAAAGGTGCAGCAGAGCTCCTCGCCTGTCGGCCCTGAGGCCAGAGATAATCAGAAGAGAGCCGGGACCGGAATAACAGGTTTAGCAGATTCCCCAGCTGACCGGGATGTGACTCCGCTTTTATTATCGTGACAAACACAGGATGCCACTGTTGCCACACGACATTGTATTGCTGCGATATTGCGCAACACGTCTCATCCAGTGTTACGTTATTCACGCCACCCTTTACATATATCCTGTGCAGGAATAAAATCCCAAACAATCCTGGCTCTGTTCCGCACCTCAGCACCCACTCCCCTGACTCACATGAAGCGACCATTCATTATAACAGCTTTGCCCAACAGTCACCTCCAGTGACGACATCGGGTGCCTGCGCTGACCACACCTCGTCTCCCCCACCCCCGACCAGTCTATTTCATCAGTTAGATCACTGGACCCCAGCCTGTAGCCCGGAGCCACATGTCAATGAGTTAGGCAGGTGGAGAAGTGTGCTGACTTACCTGTCTTTGCAGCTTTCATTTGCACACGTCCTGTACTCCCATTAAAGACTCTTTATGTTGCTCTGCCTCTTTATTCTAAGTATACAGCATGTCCTGTTCCAGAATAATCCTTACTCCTGGGTAATACATCCACAAGATGGCGCTGGACTGCAGAGACAGAAAAGTGGCTCCTCCCAGCCCCATATATACCAGGGACTTCCCACAAATTCCCCAGTTCTTCTCTGCAGTCTGGGCTGCGATGACTAGAAGATGGCTCTCTCTACTCGCAGGTGAGCGGGGCTTATTAGCCTGCGGCCCTGTAGGACTATTCCCACCCGTTCCTTTTTACTGCCTCCCAGCTTAGGCTGCACTGGTTGGGTGATGGTAGGCAGCACCGCTGTCAGGTGCTAAGGAGCACTGCTCCAACCGCAGTCCCCCACCAAAGGGTAGGCGGTACAGCCCATGGTGAGCCTTATGGGATGCCCCTCCCGCGTCCTTATGCCCCCTGTCCCCTCAGCTGGCTCCTTTCAGGCTGGCCGTTGTGCTTCCCCTTTGCTCTTCCTGTAGATCTCGGGGGGGGGGGGGGGGGAGGTGCATGTCTTAGCTATGTTTGGGTTATGCTCTGGTCCCTCGTGAATTGGTTGCACTGGTTTCCTTGTTGCCGCCATGCGCTTGTACTCCGCTCCGCGGTCGGCGACATCGCCTCAGGCGCTGCTGCGCCATCATTGGCTGGCCTTGTCACGTGGGCACGTTTTCGCGCTCTTCGGAGGGGGGGGCCTTGAAGATGACGCGTTCTGCATCACTGTCTCCGTGGCCCGCCCCTCGAGGTATATGCAGGCCCCATTTTTCTTCTCTGTGTTGCGGTCCGTAAGTGCCCCTGTGGGCTGGCTTATGTTTGTCTTTTTCAGTACTGCATTAGCTTATGGGATCTTTTGCTTATGTCTTGCAGGCGGGTCAAACTTTTGTGGTTTCTCCCGATCCTATCCCCTCTATTTAGTGTTAACTCTTTGAGGACTATTGAATTCCTTTACCTCCCACTTCCCTAGCGGGCTATTGGGGCATCCCGGGTTGCTATTATTAGCGTCAATCCCTATTGGCCTGGTGCTGTGATTATCACCATATGGAGGCTTCTCAGTATAATGTGCTCGGGGTTCCTTCGGGACAAGCCCGGCTGTGTCTGGCATGTGGGGTGTCTCCTATAAGTGATGATGTCAGGATGTGTGTACCCTGCACCCAGCAGACACTTGCGCTGCAGTCTGGGTTACCTGTGGCTGGGCCTGCGCCTCTGCCTTCGCCTACTCCCGCATGCTTACATCTGACTCCTAGTGAGGTGCATACCAGTGGGGAGTCTCAACCTGATTTGGCTACCCGGGTGGCCAGCAAGGCAAATTGCTTGGTCTGGCCCGCTTAAGGCTCCTGCTAAGTGGCAGCATTTGACACCTGGTGTTACTCTATTTCCTATGGTGGCTGAGGAGTTTTTTGACATTACCGGGTATACCCCCCTGGAAGAGGGGGAATTATTTTCTGATTCAGAATCATCTGAGGAACAGCCTAGAGGTTATGTTGAATCTGACTCTACTACCCTGAGGGATGGGGAGGACAGGCGCATAGATCAGCTGTCTTGCCATGCTTTTGCCTGTGTGTGGACCGCCCTGCGTCCGGTCTGTGCCTCTGCTATTACAGTTGTTGCTATCAAGAGCCTACTCAAGAGTGTCTTGGTTGGGGCCCCCGATGCGGGTAGTGAAGAGTATAGAGCTCTCTTGCGTTGTAAAGAATTTGTTGCATATGTTCTCTCTGCCCTGGATGATACCATTAGAATGTGTGGCAGGGCATCTGCCTTGTTGGTGGCTATACGCCGCTCGGTCTGGCTGCGCCAGTGGGCAGCTGACAACGCTGCTAAGAAGGCTCTCACTGGTTTTCTCTTCAAGGGGCTGCGCCTCTTTGGTGAACGTCTGGACTTGCCTTAGCGTAAACGTCAGCCCCGGCCCTTTCGGGGTTCAGGTACCTTTCTTCCTTCCTTCCGTGGTTCCAGAGTTGGACGGGGAGCTTCCTTTGCTGGGGCCCGCAGAGATTTTTGGGGCAGGGGCAGAGGACGTGGCCGCCCTGGTCCCTCCTGGGGTCCCAAGCCTAAGTCCTCCCCCAAGCCCCCTCAGGCATGAAGTGGCGCCCTCACCCATCCGGTGGGGGGGGGGCTTCGGCTCTTTGCTCATGTCTGGAGGTGTCATGTCTCAGACCGGTGGATTCAGGAGGTAGTATCCTCCGGCTACAAGATAGTTGGCAGCCTGGCCGCCCCCAAGATTCATCAGATCCCGGATGGCTCAAAACCCCCTGTCAGCTCAGGGGCTATCCCTTGCTGTTCAAAGTCTTCTGGAATTGGGAGTCATCTGCCAGGTGCCCTTAAGGGAAAGGGGCAAGGGCTACTATTCCAATCTTTTCACTGTTCCCAAAAAAGACGGGTCCATCAGACCCATCCTGGATTTTAAGCGCCTCAACAAATTTGTCAGATTCAGACACTTTTGCATGGAGACTCTGCGCTCCGCTGTGAATTCTCTGCACCCAGGGGACTTCATGACCTCTGTAGACATCAAGGATGCTTACCTTCACATACCAATCTTTCCAGGTCATCAGAGATTCCTCAGGTTCGCTCTGGAGGATCAGCACTACCAATTTGTGGCCTTGCCCTTCGGTCTCGCCTCGGCTCCCAGGGTATTCACCAAGGTGCTAACAGGAGTTATGGATTTGCTGAGATCTCAGAGCATTTGCATTCTTCCCTACTTGGATGACATTCTTATCACTTCTCAGTCCTTCCAACAGGTAGAGTTGGATACCCAGCGGGTGGTGTGCACACTGGAGTCGTTAGGCTGGGTCATCAACCACCCCAAATCTTCCCTCCTTCCATGGTGAAGTCCTTCCTGGACATGATTCTGGATTCATCTCAGGTCAAGGTCTTTCTTCCTCAGCAGAAGGTGGAGAGTCTTCAAGATCAAGCACAGCTCCTTCTGTCTTGTCCTCATCCGTCCATCAGGCAGGGAATGCAGCTGGTGGGCCTGATAGTGGCCTGCTTCGAGGTGGTTCCATATGCTCAGTTTCACATGAGGCCTCTTCAGCTTCACCTCTTGTCAGTTTGGGATCGGGACCCTCTGTCCCTGGATCAGGTGTTCTGTCCCCTCTGGCCAGGCGGTCTCTGTCGTGGTGGCTGGACTCAAGGGACCTGCTGGAGGGCAGATCCTTTCTGGCCCCTTGCTGGGAGACTGTCACCACGGATGCCAGTCTGACCGGTTGGGGGGGCTTCTGGAAGTCCCTGCAATTCCAGGGTCAGTGGGGCCCTCAGGAGGCCCACACCCCTATCAACATTCTGGAGTTGAGGGTGATCAGGTTGGTTCTCGCCCAGTTAACCCCACACCTTCAGGGTCGGGCTGTTCAGGTCCGCTCGGACAACCAGATGGCAGTTGCCTACATCAATCATCAGGGAGGAACCCTGAGCAGAAGGGCCCTCAGGGAAGTGTCTCTGATTCTGTCCTGGGCGGAGGACAATGTTCCCTGCATCTCGGCAGTGTACATTCCGGGGGTGGAGAATCTGGAGGCAGACTCTCTGAGCAGGGGGATCTCTCGCCTGGGAGAATGGTCCCTCAGCAACAGGGTGTTTCGCTCCCTGTGTCACCATTGGGGTCAGCCAGATGTGGATCTGTTTGCGTCCCGTCACAGTCACAAGCTTCCAGTCTGTCTCTTTGTCCCAGGACCCTCTGGCCTTAGCCATGGATGCCTTAGCAATGTCTTGGAAGAGCTTTCAGCTCCTGTATGTGTTTCCCCCGTTTCCTCTGCTGGGCAGGGTGCTGCGCAAGATAGCTCAGGAAGGGGTGCCAGCCATACTGGTGGCCCTCTGTTGGCCAAGAAGAGTGTGGTTCGCAGACATCGTGCAGCTGGCAGTGGATCAGTACGCCCTGCCCAGGGTTCCAGATCTGCTCACTCAGGGGCAGCTATGCCACCCCAATTTACAAACGCTGGCTTTGACGGCCTGGCTGCTGAAACCTCCATCTTGATGGAAAAGGGGCTGTCTGCCTCTGTTGTTAATACCATGATCAGGGCTAGGAAGAGGTCCTCTTCTTCCATCTACCATAGGGTTTGGCGTAGCTACATTGACTTGTGCGAGTCTAGTCACTTCCCTGTCTTGTGTTTTCTATTCTTAGGAATCTGGAATTTCTGCAACTTGGTTTGGATCTGGGTCTTCAACTCAGTACTCTAAAAGGTCATGTTTCTGCCTTGGCCATTTTCTTCCAAAGATCCTTTGCGCAGCATCCTCTGGTCAAGACTTTTTTCCAGGTGGTTACCCCCACGTAAGCCTATGTTACCAGTCTGGGACTTGCACTTGGTCTTATCTGCCTTGCAGGGGTCCCCTTTTTAACCCTTGCAGGAGGCCCCTTTGTCTATTCTTACGCTTAAGGTAGTCTTTTTGGTGGCTATTATCTCTGTTAGGCGTGTTTCTGAGTTGGCGGCGCTTTACATCAAGCCCCCTTACTTTGAGAGACACCAGAACAAAGTGGTGTTTCGTTTTAAGCCAGATTTTCTGCCTAAGGTTGTTTCTGCTTTTCATCTCAATCAGGACATTGTTTTGCCTTCTCTGTGTCCTAATCCTAGTAACCATAAGGAAAGGGTTTTACACTCTTTGGATGTGGTTAGGAACCTGAAGTTCTATGTGGTGGCTACTGAATCCTTCAGGAAGACTGATGCTCTTTTCGTGCTCCCGTCTGGACCTAAGAAGGGTCTGGCTCCTGCTAAGTCTACGATCAGCAAGTGGATTCGTCAGGCTGTGATTCAGGCCTATTCTGCTAAGGGGAAGAATCCTCCCTTCCGCCTTACTGCTCATTCCACTTGTGCTATTGGTGCCTCTTGGGCTTTTCAGCACCAGGCTTTTGTTAAACAAGTTTGCAAGGCCGCTACTTGGTCTTCTGTTCATACCTTTTCTAAGTTTTACAAGGTTGATGTTAGGGCCTCAGCTGATGCTGCATTTGGTCGCAAAGTTCTGCAGGTGGCAGTGGTTTAAACTGCCCGCTGTTACTTTTTGGGGATCCCACCCTACCTTACGGACACTGCTATTGGATGTCCCAGGAGTAAGGATTATTCTGGAACAGGACGTGCTGTGATTCTGTGATTACTCACCTGTAGAATTGGTATTATACGTATAAAGCACGTCCTGTTCCACCACACCTTTGTTTTTATTGTTCTTAGTTACCTCTGTATGGTGATTGTTCTTATGTTCAATTTTTTGATAATGGTTATAGTCTCCCAACTTCATCTTAACTGCTTTTCAATACTGGGGAATTTGTGGGAGGTCCCTGGTATATATGGGGCCGGGAGGAGCCACTTTTCTGTCTCTGCAGTCCAGCGCCATCTTGTGGATGTATTACCCAGGAGTAAGGATTATTCTGGAACAGGACGTGCTGTATACGTATAATACCAATTCTACAGGTGAGTAATCACAGGATTGTATTATTGGGCTTCCCAAATTGGGATGCTCCTCTGTGTGATCCCCCCGTAGGGATACCCACCGATTTGGGATGCCCCACCAGGTTTTTTTTTTTTGTTTGTTTTTTTTTTTAGGTGTTCCTCTATAAGTGTTGTGCTGGAAGCTGCAGGTAAGCCAATACACTTCCTGCCATTTAACCTCCATTTCTTAAAGAGTTAGTATTTAAAGTGGACCAATTACCAGGATTTTAACTATCCACGTAATTGATTCCTGCCCCCGGGGCATACCGATGCCCGGCTGTGTTTTTTTTTTTTAAACAACAACCCTTATTAAATGTAAATAAAAGGAGCAGGCAATGAATTGGAAATCTCATGGCACGATTTATTATTTACATCAGGACACGTAGCAGAAGTTGAAAGTTTTCCATTTTATAAAAAATCTAATTTAGAAACAGACTCCAGGTCTGGCCAATTGAGTGTCCCTGGGGCACCTGAATTTGCCTCACTGTGTGAAACCCCAGGATTGCCTGCAAAGCTTACCTTGCTGATGGCCCCATGCCTGCATCCTCAGAATGGCTCACAGCTGGCTGGGAGCGGGAGTTGGCTGCATACCCCAGGTAGACCGGAGATGCGCCCGCTCCGCTCTCACTATGCCAGGCTCTGAACAGCACTTTATGCTGGACATTAATATGTATACGCCTTACGGCGCTGATTGGACGAGAGCCTGCTCATGCGCAGTGAAAATGGGGGGAAGGTACACATTTTATACCCGATCCTACAGGTTTCAGTTAGTGGGGCATTCCAAATCGGGATGCCCCAGACAACAGGACCAAACACTATCCTGGGTTTTGGTCCTTTTGTCGGGGGCTTCCCGATTTTCCACTTTAAAATGGAACAAAATCCAGCACGGCCAGCCCCTGGGGCATCCCAAATCGGGGACGCCATGATGTGTGAACCCCCCCTTCCCCCGGAAGTCATACAACTCACCTGCTTCCTGGCTCCCCAGACTGATGTAAACATCGGGTGGTCTCATCCCCAGTATCTTTGGGCCTGTGAGTACACTCGTCCCCCCCCCCCCACGCCATTCAGATAGCGTGGGGACACGGGAGAACGCCTGATGCTGAGGATGCAGCCTTACACAGAGTTATTTGGGGGATGAGTAACAGCTGTGCACACATACAGCAGCCATATCTCCACCAGTTGGGAAAAAAGATTCATTTGTAATGCGCAGCTGCTTCTTCATACATCAGAGCTTTTAGGATCCCCCAGGGGCCTAAAAGTCTATTTTGATTGGAGGAAATAGTAGTAACCCGCCACAGCTGTGCCCCATGGGAGCCCACTGGTGTGTGGGGGTAGGTGAGGTTAGATTCCTTTCCCGTATCGGATGGAGTTCTGCTAGAAAAAGGTTAGTATCTCTCCAATGCAAGGCTTCCCAAGGTGTGAGGGGGAGGTGAGGTTAGTTTCCTGTACCCCATCGGATCAAGCTCCCGAGGAGAAGGTGAGTATCTTTCTAATGCAGGTATCACTGATGGGGTGAGGGAGAAGGTGAGGCTAGTCTTCTGTACCACACCAGATGAAGCTCCCGAGAAGGTGAGTATCTTTCTAATGCAGGGCTCACTGATGGGGTGAGGTCCATGGACAGGGCAGTGAAGTCAGCAGCTCTTTAAAAGAGTCCATTGCCCATAATAAAGATGGGGCCATATTTACTATAATCATAATACTGTGAGTCGCAAACTGCATACCTCCCAACTATTCTTAGTATACAGTACGTCCTGCTCCAGATATAGTACTTACACTTGGGTTATCCTCCGCCAGATGGCGCTGCACTGCAGAGACATGCAAAACAGGCCCCTCCCGGCCCCTCAAATACCCGGGGACCTCCCACAAATCCCCAGATTTCTCTGCAGTGCCGACTGCGAAGACATGAAGTATCACTCTCTCGCAGGTGAGCGGGGCTATTAAAGCCTGCGGCCCTGTTGGACTATTCCCACCCGTCGTCCTCGTGATGTGCCTCCCAGCCTGGGCTGCGCTGGTCGGGTGAAGGTAGGCAGCACCATGCGTGCTTATGGAGCCATGCTCCAGCCCAGTCCCCCACCAAAGGGTAGGCGGTTTAGGCTGATGGTGAGCCTCTAGGGGATGCCCCTCCTGCATTATTGCCCATGCCCCGTGTAGCGGTGGGCCCTGTACAAAGGGTCGCAATCCTCCCTCGTTCCCCCCCGTAGCTCGGGGAGGAAGAAGGGGGGGTGTGTCTGTGTATGATTGCACGTATATGGCACTTAGTCTGTCTTTGGACATTTATATATATATGGTGTCAGCCGCCGCGCCTTTTTGCGTTTTACTCGTATAACTGCCGCCGCGCGCGTTTTTTCCTTCGTTGGATGTTACGCGCCGGGCAGCGGCATTCTCAGACACATCTGTGTCCTCATTGGCCGATGTTGGACTTCGCGCTCTTCAGGAGGGTGGGGCCTGGTCTGGCGCCCTCCGCGTCATGGCTCGCTCTGGCCCGCCCTTCGAGGTACATGGCGCCATTTTGTCCGCGTGGGACGTTCCTGCTTACTGTGGTCCGTAAGTTCCCTCTCGGGCGGCTTATACTCATTGTAGTGTTTCGGTTCTGACACCATTCTTTTCTCATTGTGTCTTTCAGACTGGTGAACACCATTGGCTTCTCCCGGCCCGGTGTATTTGATAGTGGGCCTTGTAAAATTCTCCCACTAAAATCCCTAGTGGTTCTTTGGGGCATCCAGGGTTGCTTATAGCGTCAATCCCTGCTGGCATATCGAGCCTAAATAATCACCATATGGAGGCATCTCAGAATTATGTGACCGGGGTCCCCCTGGGACAAGACCGGCTATGTATAGCGTGTGGACAACCCCATGCTGATGCTGACAGGGCACGGGTCTGCGTACCCTGTGCCGAGCAAGCACTGGCTCTGCAATCAGGCCTGCCAGTGGCTGCACCTCGTTTCAATTCGCCTATCTCCCCATGCTTAAATCTCACTCCTGCTGAGTTGCATACAAGTGGGGATTCGCAGCCTGTTGTGTCTTCTAGACTGCTTACGGCTGAACAGATTATAGCGACTTTGTCAGAGCGCAAGGGCCCTGGTAAGAAGCGGCACTTGACGCCTCATGTTACTGTTTTCCCTATGGGAACTTAGGAGTTTACTACTCGATGTGGTTATACCCCTTCTGAGGAAGGAGAGCTCTTCTCTGACTCATCTGATGGACCGGGGAGTCATGACGATTCTGGCCATGAATACTAGGCCCAGAGTGATACTGATGATCTGTTGATTAAGGTCTTTGAGGTTTTGGCTATCTCTCTCCTTGGTGAGGCTCCCAAGCAGAGAGGGGAGCGTTTCCATACAGCAACAGCACGTTTGGAATTCCTGGAGCAGGCACATTTCCAGACTCTTGTGCTCAGGGAATGGGAGTGCCCCAGTAAACTGCCAGGGGACTGGGATAGGAAGTACCCTTTCCCCCCTGAGGTGGTTAATTGTTGGTCATCCCCCCCCCGTGGTGGATGCCCCGATCATAGGGGTTCCTAACCCCCCTTTATTGCAGCCCCTGCTTATACTACCCTTCGGGATGCTGAGGACCGGCGCATTGATCTGCTGGCCTCCCACGCCTTTACATGTGCAGGGACGGCGCTGCTCCCGATCTGTGCCGCGGCTATTACTGCCGTGGCCGCTAGCACCCTAATTAGCAAGATGCTTGCTCGTCCCCCCCCCCCCCCCGATGATCTCCCCTGGGATGTGTTTAATGCACTCTCCAGTTGTGATATGTTTGTAAAATTTATCCTATTAGCGTTGGATGACACCATTAAAATGTGTGCAAGAACTTCTGCCCTTGTGGTGGCTATACGTCGCTTGGTCTGGCTGCGACAGTGGGGTGCTGACGATGCTTCTAAAAAGACTCTTACCGGGCTTCCCTTTAGAGAGCTACGCCTGTTTGGGGCCCGTCTAGACCTGTTTGGTAAGAAGGGTAAGTCACCGCAATGCAGGGGCACCCCTCCCCCCCCCCACCATAGTGTTAAACAAGATCCAGGGCTGTCCTTCGCGGGTACTCGCGCAGACTCCTGCCCCGGGAGCAGCAGACAACGCCCTGGCCCCTCCGGCGGGGCTAAGCCTAAATCTTCCACCAAGCCCCCTCAAGCATGATGGGGCGCCCTTGCCCGTCTGGGTGAGGGGATGGCTGCGGCACTTTGCTCTTGTCAGGAGGCATCATGCCTCATACTGGTGGATTCAGGAGGTAGTGTCCTCCGGATGCAAGATAGTTTGCTGCGCGGCCTCCCCCAAGATTATCAGGTCCCGGGTACTCCTGGTCCCTGCCTCTGTTCAGGTACTGGCGCAGGCCATGCGGGGTCTGAGGGGTCACTTGCAGATTGCCCTTAACAGGCAGAGGCAGGGGCCGCTACACCAACCTTTCCACAGTCCCCCCAAAAGGATGGGTCAGTCTGGCCCATTCTGGATTCACAGGGTCTCAGCAATTCTCCAATTACAAGCAGTTTCTGCATGGAAACTCTGAGATGGGCCATCAGCACCTTGCGCCCAGGGGGCTTCTTGCCGTCTGTGGAGCTCTAAGATGCTTATGTTCACATCCCTGTGCCTTCAGGACACCGAGGCTCTTCAGGTTCGTGTTGGAAGTCCAACACTGCTAATTTGTGGCCTTATCTGGCCTCTCTTCAGCTCCCAGAGTGCTCACCCAGGTGCTGACGGGTGTGATGTCTCTGAGACCAAGGGGCGTCCGTGCGATGACCTACCTAGACGTCCTTTTTCACTTCCCAGTCTCTACGTCAGGCTAAGTTGGATACCTGGCTGGTGGTGTCCATTGGGAGTCATTTGGATGGGTGATCAATCACCCCAAGTCCTCATTGTCCCCTTAATTGGTAACTCCATTCCTAGGAATGAATCTGGATTCGGTTCAAACGAGAATCTTCCTTTCTCAGCAATAAAGTGGACAATCTGGTCGCATGGGCTCAGTCCCTCATTGCTGTCCCGGTCCCTTCACCAGGCAGGGATGCAGCTGGTGGGCCCGTTGGTGGCTTTCTCAGAAGAGGTCCCTTATGCTCAGTTCCCCTTGGGCCCTTCTGCGACTTCTTTTGTTAATACAGGACAGGGATCCAGCATCCCTGGAGCAGGGTCTGTGTGCCTTCCCACCTGGTAAGGAGGTCCCTCTTGGAGTGGTTGAACTCAAGGAACCTGTCTGGGGGCAGTTCCTTCTTGCCCCTTCCTGGAAACGGTCACCATGGATGCCAATCTATCAGGTTGAAGGGGGGGGGGGGGTTTCTTCTGAAACTCCCAGCGGTTCTGGGGGAGGTGGGGCCCTTAGAAGGCCCATACACCTATCAATGTTTGAAACAGTGAGCGTTTTCAGTTGGTTCTATCTCGCTTGACTACTCCTCTTCTTGGCCTGCCTGTTTGGGGGCGCTCAGTCTGTCTGACGACAGTGTCCTACATTAATTATTGGGAGGGGGCTTCCCTCCAGGAAGTGTCTATGATCCTAATCTGGGTGGAGACAATGTTCCCTGCATATCAGTGATATTCGCTCCGGTGGGGGTCCCTCTGCGACAGGATGTGCTAATCCCTGTGTCACTATGGGGTCCAACCAGTTGTGGATCTGTTTGTGTCCCGTCACTATCACAAGCTCTCGGCCCTTGTTTCCCTGTCCCACGATCCTCTGGCCGTGGTCCGGATGCCTTAGTAACGTCATGGCTGGACATTCGGTTCTGTATGTCTTTTCTCCATTCCCCCTGCTAGGCAGGGTTCTGCGCAAGATTGCTCTGGTAAGGGGACCAGTGATTCTGGTGGCCCCCGGGTGCCCTAGTAGAGTGTGGTTTGCAGACGTGGTACAGAGAGCAGTAGTTTCTGTACGTTCTGCCAGGAGTGCCAGCTCTGCTCACTCGGGGCCCCTTTACGTCACCCCAATCTACAGACTCTGGCCTAGACGGCCTGACTGCTGAAACATCCATATTGATGGAGACAGGCTTACCTGTCTCGGTGATTGAGACTATGGGAAGACTAGGAGCAAGCTTCTTCTTCCATCTGTTATAGGGTATGGCATACCCATATTGATTGGTGTGAGTCTAGGTCTCTTCCCTGTCGGGTGTTCTCGGTTCCCAGGGCTCTAGAGTTATTACAGCATGAGTTGTAGTTGATTCTCCAACTCAGTACTCTGATGGGTCAGGTTCTGCCCTGGCCGCCTTACTTTAGAAGTCTCTTGTTCAGTTTTCCTTGGTTAAGACTTCTTTTGGGGGTATTCAGGTGCGTCCCCCATGTAATCCTATGGTCCCTGTTGGGATTTGTATTTGATTCTGTCTGCCTTGCAGGGTTTTTCCCTTTGGTCCTATTCAGGATGCTGTCTGGCTGTTCTTACTCTCAAGGTTGCCCTTCTGGTGGCTGTTACTTCGGTCAGACGTGTGCCCGATCTCGTCTGCTTTCGGGAGTTAGGCGGCTTTGGCCCTGGTCATTACTTGGATGGGATGGTCCCTTCTGGTCCTAGGAAAGGGTTTTTGGCTTCTGCCAAGTCTACTGTTAGCAATTGGATTTGTCAGGCTGTTACTCAGGCCTATTCCACCAAGGGGAAGAATCTTCCTTTCACTTTACTTCTTACTCTACTTGTGCTTTGGTGCCTCTTGGGCTTTTCAGCACCAGGTTTCTGTTGAACTGGTTTGCTAGGCCGCTACCTTGGCCTTCTGTTCATACCTTTGCTAAGTTTTACAAGGTTGATGTTTGGGCCTCAGCTCATGCTGTCTTGGCCGCATGGTTATGCAGGTACCAGTGGTTTTAAACTGTCTGCTATGGTCGTTTTTGTTGGGGATCCCACCCTACTTTATGGACACTGCTATTGGATGTCCCAAGTGTAAGTACTATATCTGGAGCAGGACGTACTGTATACTAAGAATAATAGAAATCTGTGAAATACTCACCTTATTCTGGATCCCCTGTATGGTGACTGTTACCATTGTTATAGTTGCCAGTTTCAGTGGTTTGTTCTCCCGGCTTCTTATTCACTGCTTTTCAATGCTGGGGATTTGAGGGTCTGGGAGGAGCCTGTTTTGCATGTCTCTGCAGTGCAGCGCCATCTGGCGGAGGATAACCTAAGTGTAAGTACTATATCTGGAGCAGGACGTACTGTATACAAATAATATCAATTCTACAGGTGAGTATTTCACAGAATTGTATTTTTCAGGGTGGGAAAGAGGGACAACTACCCGGATGGATAGGAAATAGGGTGTAACCGTTACAACAATATAAATACTTTGAATAAGCAAATTAATCATTTATTGCTGCCGATATGCACGTTACACCTCAAAGTGGGACAAAGGAGAATGAGGGGCAGGGACTCAAAAGAGGGACAGTCCCTCTGAATCAGGGACACTTGACAGATATGAAACTGTGTGGCATTACCTAACCGAAGTGAAAGTCTTAGCCAGAGGGAAAGTTAGTCTGTGCCACCTCTGGCTGACTGTAGATAAGAGCCACTGAAACCAGACTGACTTCTGGGGGGAGGGGAGAATGACTGATAACACAACAATGGCTCTTCCCAACAATCACACCCATTGTTATGCTGGAGAGGCCGAACTTTCATTACAGCAATAAACGCTGCATAACTAGTAGCCATTAACCCTCCACCAAGCTTATTGCCCCTAATATGTTTACTCTGCTAACCCCCCCCCACCCTGAGCCCATACGTCCCAAGTGTCCCTGATTTGGAGGGACTGTCCCTCTTTTGAGCCCATGTCCCACTGTCCCTCATCGTTTTCCTTTGCCCCTCTTTGAGGTTTAACATGCAGATTTGCATCAATAAATGTTTAATTTGCCTATTTAAAGTGTTTATATAGTTGTAACTGTTACAACATATCTCTTATCCATCCCTCAATGAGGAGACATGGCCTTATTTAACAATTGTCCCTCTTTCCCACCCTGAAAAGTTGGTATGTATGCCTGAGCCATCACTGCCCGGAACACTTCATCACAACATGCTGTGTGGGATAGGATGAGGTGTGCTGACATACACCAGAGTACTGTACAGAGCACATATAAACAGTCACATGATTCCCTGTCCCTCAGAGCTCACACTGTCTCCTCCACACTCACACACTGTTATTATACATTTATATAGTGCTGACATATACCACAGCTCTGTACAGAGCACATAGAAGCAGTCACATGACTCCCTGTTCCTCAGAGCTCACACTCTAATGTCCCCTCCACACACACACTGTTATTATACATTTATATAGCACTGACATATACCACGGCACTGTACAGAGCACATAGAAACAGTCACATGGCTTCCTGTCCCTCAGCGCTCACACTCTAATGACTCAAGTACTGTTATTGTACATTTATATAGTGCTGACACAGTATTCTATTTGAGATTAATTACTGGAGGTCTCGTCTATAAATAGTAACCGTGTCGGATCTATTTTTAGATTTGGAGTTCTGGGATTGGATAGCAAAGGCACGGTACTCGGTACAGGGGCTTGTGTGGCGCACTGTCCTGTCTCTCACAGCATTTAAACTTCCCTCATTTTTTCCGGCGACCGGGATTCACTTACAAACATTTTTAAGCCAGTGCTGCTCCTGTTCCCCCACCCCCTGCAGCACAAGAGCGTCCACCCTTCCTGTGAGGTGTCGGACAGTCGTCATCCAGGCACGTGTGCAGGGCCGGTATTTATATCTATATGTTAGAACACCCTGTTCTCATTCCTTGGTGGGATGCCCCTGTATGTGAAACCCCATGGGATGCCCCTGTATGTGAAACCCTTTGGGATGCTCTTTTATGTGAAACCTCACGGAAACCTTAGATTTTTAACTTGCGCCACACTCGTAAAGCAGACCAAAACCAAAGAGGGTGAAAATCTCATTTGGACTTCTTTGAAACACAGACATACATGCATGAAACACAATGGGATGCCTCCTGTATGTGAAACCCCACAGAAATGCTGGATACTTGTATTGCTCCAAGGCGCATTTTCTTGTGAAGCGGACCAAAACCCAAGAGGGTGAAAATCCTGTTTTGGTCATCTTTAAATTACAGTTGTACTTTCGATGGGATGACCTTGTTTGTGAAATGGCACTGAAACAATGGATTCTTATCTCGCTCCATGCTTATATGGCTTGGAAACACTGGATTCTTACCTCGGACCACGCTCCTACAGCGCTTGCGCCTGTTTTTATAAAGCAAACCAAACCCAAAAGAGTGAGAATCCTGTTTTGGTCCACTTTAAAATGCAGATGTGCCTCTTATGGGATGTACCTGTATGTGAAACCACATGGGATGCCCTTGTGTGTGAAACCCCACGGAAATACTGGATTCTTAACTCGCTCCTATGACAATAATCCTGTTTTGGTCTGCTTTAAACCAAGGCAATTGAGCTTGCACTTTAGAACATCCGGTGACCCGGATTCGGGCAACTTCACATGTGCACGCGTAGGTTGACCTTGACCCCCAGCCTTGTTTGCTGAGCTTTCTTTATTGTTCCACCGGCCAATCACAGCTCTCCACAGTGATGCAATAATGATACATTGTTATCAGCAGACAAACAATTACATCATAGAGCAACGCTCACACCAAGCTTATAATATAAAGCTGGCTCCAATTGTTCATTTCTCAAACATTAAAGGGGGCCTCCAACGGAAAATGACTAGAGGTCCCTCCCAGGGACTCTTCAGGATTGGGGAGAAAGCAGGCCCACCGCCGGCCTCTTGGTCCCAACACTTTTAGAAAGGCAACTAGAAGCCGACAGGTTGGAAAACACAGCAGCGTGTTTGTCAGTAAACATTGTGTGTGTGCGCATGTGTGGGCAAAAGATCTCTGGTGGGGAGGGGGGTCACTGTGTTCTCTAAACAATGGCTCTGATAAACTTTAGCAGGTAAACACCAAATATAGCGCAGTGCCATGTTTGTCGGGGGGGGGGGGGGGGTCACCCTTTATATAGCAAACATAGGAAGGCCGGCGCAGCTGTCTCACCGACCCTCCCGACCAGGACACCCAGAGAGGCATCTGCTGAGTCTGCAGCACCCCAGGGGTAGAGGCAGCTGCCACACTTGATCTCATGCTGCCATAGAGGACCACCCTCATTGTGTCACCTTTTTGTTCAATTGTGTGTCCTTGTTCATATTTACAGATCTCTCTGTAGGTGTGTGTGTCTAGTGGTCATTGTGTGGTAATACACCTGTTGTCACACTGCACATTGACCTCTAGAGGGAGCACTGTCATCATGAGCTCATTCTGCTTAGTGTGATGTAGGGGTGTGCTCCATCTAGTGGTCAGTGTGTGGTATTACACCAGTTGTCACACTGCACATTGACCACTAGTAGGAGCACCCTTCTAGAACACACTTTGCTAGCAGCACAGCCATGGGTGTCACGCAGAGAGCATGTATGGGATATTTTTCCAACGCTGCACAAAACAGACCTGTGATTCTGACCTGCTGCCTCCCTGGGGGTGACACAGCGCTGGGTCGTGCAGTGTAATTACACACAAGTGTGAGTGTGCGACATGCAGAGCCCCGGGCGCCAAGTCCTTGCGTCACTGATTTATGGGACATTAAAGGGCGGTGGCCATTCTGTCCTCCGGCTTCCACCATTGATGTGCTGACAACAGTGACAGGCAGCAGGGACACTGAGAAAAACATGGTCGTTGCCACGGGCCAGTGTCCTTAGCCTATCCAGGGCAGAATCTGCAGCCACTGATCCTACCCTAGGCCTGGGTTGGCTCACCCCTTAACTACTGCCCTTACCTCTTCCAGTACAAACTTACACCTATACTCTCTCTTTTTACCCCATCCAGGGCAGACCCACAGTTCCCGTCCTTATCTCATCCATGTTAGGCCTAGACACTGCTTCCCCATCCTATCCGGCTACCCCCCCCCCCTTCCATTCAGTGCAGGTCCACCCTCACCCCTTCCAGATTCTCTTACCCCATTCAGTGCAGACACTGACCCTAGCCCTCGCCTTGCTGACTCCTCAAATACTGACCTTACCCCTTTCCAGTACATAATTCCATCTATATATATATTGACTTAAAGCGGACCTTCACCCTGAATAAGAGCATATCTTGTTTCCCACACCCTGTACATACAGATTGCTCACATTAAAAATCATCCTACCTTCATCTACAGCATGTTATGAGCCTTTAAACATCCAAGATGGCGGCTCATGGAGCATCAGGCAGTGGCAAGTGTCTACTGGCTGTGCTGCTCTGCATTCTGGGATTGCTGTCCTTTCCCTGACCCCCAGCTCTGCTCTGTGCTAAGCACAGCTATAACCCCACATCCCCGTATTTTATCCTGCTCTCCTCAGTATGTGATGCTTCTGTGTCAAGATGGCGGCGCCCGTATCCTAGAGTCCTGAACAGAGTTGCAGCCCAGAGGGGGAAAGAATAATAAGTAAGTGACTGAAACATAAAATATATTAATTTTAGATGCTGGGGAATAGTTTTTTAAGGGTTTGAGCTTTTCATTAAATCATCCTGAAGGTCCAGTTTAAAGTCACTGCCATAGTCCCATCCAGTGCAGGCCTGACCTTATCCCTTTCGTTACAGACTTGCCAAGACATACTCGGCCACTGCACCTACCCCAGCCCCTAACCACTGCCCTTACCCCCTCCAGGCCAAATGTATGCAGCCACTGCCTTTACTCCATCCAGGGAATACCCACAGTTGCTGTCCTTACCCCATTCATTTCCAGTCCTCACCCCATCCTAACCACTTCCCCCGTCCCATCCAGAATAGGCCTAACCCTTCCCCTTACATTTCAGGCTTGCACCTATGCACAACCTTTACCCATTCAGGGCAGACCCACAGTTACCGACAGTGCAGACCTGCCCTCACCACTTTCAGTACAGACTTGGCAAGCACTTACCCCATTCAGTGCAGGCTCTACCACTGATCCTACCATGGGTTTCCTCACCCTTTTACTACTGCACTTAACCCTTCCACCTACATTAAACTTTTACCCTATTCAAGCACACCCACACCCTTACCCCATCCAGTGCAGACTTAGCAAGGTCTTACCCTATCTATTGCATACTTAGCCACTGATCATACCCCAGCTCTGGGTGGGCTCACCCCTTTACTACTGCCCTTACCCCTTCCAGTACAGCCTTACACCTATACACTACCTTTTCTCTATTCAGGGCAGATCCACAGGTACTGCCCTTACCCCTTCCATTACAGCCCTACACCGATACACTACCTTTACCCCATTCACGGGAGATCCACAGGTACTGCGTTTATCCCTTCTATTACAGCTTTACACGTATACACTACCTTTACCCTATTCAGAGCAGATCCACAGGTACTGCCCTTACCCCTTCCATTATAGCCTTAAACCTATATACAACCTTGACCCTATTCAGGGCAGACTCACAGGTACTGCCCTTACCCCTTCCATTACAGACCAGGCTGTTAGTCCATTCACCACAGATTGTCAGTCCTAATTTGGCTCACCCCTAACCCCTTCCTTTACTCCATTCATGGGCAGATGCACAGTTACTGCCCTTACCCATTCCGTTCTAGTTCACTCATGGCCACTGCCCTTACCCCATCCAAGGTAGACCTAGCCACTGCCCCATCCTATCTAGTTACCGACCCACCCTTACCTCCTTTATTAACGACTTCTGAAGCTCCTATCCCATTCAGTGCCACTGATCTTACCATAGGCCTGGGTTGGCTCAACCCTAATTTATCCCTATTTATAGCCACTGCTAGTGGACAGTCAGTCAGATGCACAGTTACTGCCCTTACACCATCCAGTAACAGCTCACCCATGGCTATTACCCTACCCAGTGCAGGCCCGCCCTTACTCCCTTCACAGACTAAGCAAACTCTTACCCCATTCAGTACCACTGATCTTACTCTAGGCCTGGTTTGGCTCACCTCTAAACATTGCTCTTACCTTTTCCTATGCATAGCCACTGCCATTACCCCATCTAGGGCTGGCACTCAGTTACTGCCCTTACCCCCTCCAGTGCCTGCTCCCCCATGGCCACTCCCGTTACCCCACCCTATTCAGTGCAGGCCCACTCCTCCTTCACAGACTCTTACCCCATTCAGTGCCACTGTCCTTCCCCCATCCAGGAAAGGTCTTCTGTAACACTCAGCCACTGTACTTACCCCAATCATAGGTTAGCTCTCCCCAACGACTTCCCCTGTCCCATCTAAGTTAGGTCTATACAGAGCAGTTTCCCTTACCCCATGCAGTGCAGACTGACAGTCCCCCTCTCCTCCTTGTCCAAATTGTAACCTGCAGGAGGAGGATCATGGGAAATAAGATGAAAGGCTCCTTTAAGATAATGGCACAGAAGCGGGATGATTGTTAGCGAGCTGCGATAACAACAATTTCACCATTGTCCCGCTGTCATCGCGGACCCCCACCATCGGGTCACTGTGTGCAGGCCCCTCGCCCCACCAGGTGTGGATCATAAGAGGACGCAGGTGCTGAGAGGTGAACCTGTCCAACCTGCTTGGGGGTCCCCAGACTTAAAGTGAAAACACAGCCCTAATGTAGACCTAAATTAAGAATACCGCCCTAAAGTAAGAACCCAGCCCTAATGTAGACCTAAAGTAAAACACAACCCTAAAGCAGACTGAATGTGAAAACAGACCTAACGTAGACCTAAAGTAAGAATTCAGCCCTAACGTAGACCTAAAGTAAGAACACAGCCCTGAAGCAGACCTAGAGTAAGAAAACAGCGCTAATGTAGACCTAAAGTAAGAACTCAGCCCTAATGTAGACCTAAAGTAAAAACACGACCCTAAAGCAGACCTAAAGTGAAAACAGCCCTAACGTACACCTAATGTAAGAACTCAGCCCTAACGTAGACCTAAAGTAAGAACTCAGCCCTAACGTAGACCTAAAGTAAGAACACAGCCCTGAAGCAGACCTAGAGTAAGAAAACAGCGCTAATGTAGACCTAAAGTAAGAACTCAGCCCTAATGTAGACCTAAAGTAAAAACACGACCCTAAAGCAGACCTAAAGTGAAAACAGCCCTAACGTACACCTAATGTAAGAACTCAGCCCTAACGTAGACCTAAAGTAAGAACTCAGCCCTAACGTAGACCTAAAGTAAGAACACAGCCCTAAATCAGTCCTAAAGTAAAAACACAGACCTAACGTAGATATAAAGTAAGAACATGACCCTAAAGTAGACCTAAAGTAAGAACACAGCCATAATAATAGTGGCCATTTTGTGCTTACGCATACGTTATCTCCTCATCCTCCCATCCGTGCACTTGTGAATATATTTCCATGAACACACCAGTGAATAAACACTATATTAGTGACTAAACACAGGTGAATAACACACTAAGGGGCAGTGAGCATCCCTAAACCTGGATCATGTCCCATGGCTGGGAATCCAACCTGCAACCTTCTGGTAACAAGGCTGCTTACCTACCTCTAGGCCATGACTGCCCCATAAATGTAAAACACAGCCCTAATGCAGAACTAATGTGGGAACTCAGCCCTAATGAAGACCTAAAGTAAGAACACAGCCCTAGCGTAGACCTAAAGTAAGAACACAGTCCTAACCTAGACCTAAAGTAAAAAAGTGACTTTAGGTTCCTTTGAATAATCACCACTGGAGCATTTTCTTCCCGTTTTAAGGTCCCTGGAAAGTCATGGAGCTCTGTATGTTGGGGGGCAGGATTCCCTATTGGTGGAGGTGTGGATGTGGCACAATGAGCTTGATTTGGAAAGGTGAGTATCTCTCTAATGCAGGGCTCACTGATGGTGTGAGATGGGGGGGGGGGGGGTGATGTTAGTTTCTTGTTTCTAGTTTGCTTTGCTGGGAAAAAGTAAGTATCTCTCAAATGAGATCTACTCCTGTTCTAATCCTTTTCACAAGTCAGGATGCCCTGCCCCTGACATCTAAAGCCTAAAAGAAAGACAGGGAATTTGACAAAATAACTTACCACTTAACCCGTTGCTTACACACGTGAAAATGCCAGTGGAGTGGGGTGAGTGAGGATGGTGTAGGCAAAGGTAAATATTTTGGTTATGGTCTCAAAGTGGACCCACAGGCGTCTTGTGGGCCTCTTAATTCCCTCCACTGGCAGCATTCAGCGGGATTCCCCGCTGTGTGAAACCCCCCAGGTCGCCCAGTAAACTCGCCCCCCCCAATCCAATGACGCATGCGCAATCAGTGGCCGCACCTGTTAGAGAGTAGTGGGGAGGCAGCCGCCTGTGCTGATCCGGGCGCACCGGTTGGACGAGCGGACGCGCATGTCCTATAGGACCAGGGAAAAGTGGGTTACACTGGGCGATCTGGGGGGTTTCCCATAGCAGGGCATCCTGCCCAGGAATGTGTGCCCCTGGGGCAAGGACTAAAACCCGGAATAGTCAAAATCCCGGGTTTTGATACACTTTAAGTTTTAACTGACGGGGTGATCGATTTGGTCAAGCGATCACTTACTCGTAGGGCAGCCAGTCATGTGACTACCACAACCCGATTGGTCACTGGCAGTCATGTGATTGGCAGCCTTGCAGTGAATGAGGAACTTCCTGGGCATCCTGAAGTGCGAGTCCTTCTCAACCATTACTAAAAGCTTTAATTTGGGCAATACTCACCCTTCCGGGGCCAACTGATTGTGGCGGGTGCAGGTTAATAGGACTAACAGGGTGAACCTCCTGGTCAGCCTCTGGCTGTTGGGTATCCAGATTGCAGGGGGTGGGGGATGCTGTAGCCACCTTTTACCACCATAAAAAACTAAAGCGATACAGGGATCTAATGCTTCTCCTCCCAATTCAAAACCAAACTGGTCTTTCTTTTTAGCCTCTAATCCGACCTCCAGATTGAACCATAATACCTAATCTGACCCAATTTATTATTCTGGAGTTGCCCTTTATGTTTTAGCTGCGATGCAGAGTCCCTGAGAGAGATGGTTAAAGGTAAATCACGGCAACTTCACACCACCGCTGTGACAGGGAACCCGCACCTCTCGCCTCTCACACCCATGTGTCATCGAGCACTGCCACCCTCGCACTCACCTGTCACCCCGGACTAGAGATGACACAGCTGCCAACACCACCGCAGGTCATGCTTAAAGCAATTAGACACCATAATTACTGTTTCTTTGGGCGGCAGGAGCGTTATCAGCGCCGCCTGTTGGCACACAGCCGTCAAGGCTTAGGTGTGAGGGTCGGGGAGAGGTCAGGGGTGATCTGAATAAATAAATCCAGGCAACTGGACTTGCTGTACTTTTTTCTCTAAGACGTTTCACTAGCGAAAAGTCTTTGGGGGAAAAAAAATACGGCAAGTCCAGTTGCCTGGATTTATTACTATAGAAACGGCATAAACTGGATGAATGGGAATCTTTCCACACACTGGGTCCCATCACCCCATTGTCTCACAGGCCACACGAGAATGAGTCACCCTCTATGGGGTGTCGCCTTCCTGCAGAGGCCAAAGGTGGGATGACATCACCCAAATGGATCACCGCTTAGCAGACACAGCCAGCAGGCCTTAGTGCTGAGTGTGCAAAAGGGGGCCACAAGAGAGGGGGAGGGATGGCGCTTCAGAATGGTCACGGTTATTCCGGCACATCCAGAGAAATAAAGACCGCATAGAGCGGAATTCGGCGACTTTATGCCCACAAGCCATTTCATTTATATCATTATATGACACATCGTTTTTATATCATTATATAATATGCTGTTTTATATTAATATATGATGATGTATGAATATATTGTTTTATATCACTGTATGACACTCAGTCATACCTTATACCAGACATCGTTTTATATCATACCAGATATTGTTTTATATCATTATATCACACATCTTGTTATATCATCATACCATGCAACATTTTATATCATTATATCACACATTGTTTTATAACTGTATATGACACATTGTTTTATAACATTATACCACACATCGCTTTATATAATTATACCACACATCACTTTATATAATTATACCACACATCCTTTTATAGCATTATACCACACACTGTTTATATCATTATACCGCATATCATTTTAAAGCATTTTACCACACATCATTTTATAGCTGTATACGACACATTGTTTTATAGCTGTTTACGACACATCGTTTTATACAAAACATCGTTTTATATCATTATACCACACGTCGCTTTATTTCAGTCTAGAACAAAACGCAGCAATGAAGGCCGCTCTCGGTTTTTGGCGCATCTGGTCCAGTAACGGCATAGAAAAGAATGCCGAAGCAAGGAGGGAACGTGGTAATTATCGCACAGCTACCGATGCAGAAAATGCGCGACCACAGCAAAGGTGAAATTGGAAATGTCCGCCCCAGACAAACAGCTGCTGGCTGCAGAAATAAACTTCGAGCCCCACAAGTGTTGTCTCGAAGGCAGAAATATTCCCCAGCTTGTCCCGGGTGGGGGTAATTACTGCTGAAAAAGGAGACAAGAGGTGAAAAATGAAAGTTTGGATGCTGATCGTCGATGCATTCCAATCACTGTTGATCACTCACATCTGATTGGGATTTTGAGGTAGAGAGGCTCCCCAGACCACGAAGAGATTATTCTTTACATTGATTAATAACAATTCAACAACTGTAAGGTTATTCCAAGTATGCAGCACGCCCTGCTCCAGTAATGATTCATTACGTCTGGGATATAGTCCACAAGAGGGCTCTTTACTGCAGAGATGGCAAAAAAAGAGGCCCCTCCCGGTCCTTATATACCCGGGACCTCCCACTAAATTCCCCAGTTCCTTCTCTGCAGTAGGGCTGCGAAGGTTAAACCGGACCTTCAGCGTGATTTAATGAAAAGCCCAAACTCTTAAAAGGTTCCCCAGCATCTAAAATGAATATATTTTACGTTTTTAGTCACTAACTTATTATTCTTTCCCCCACTGGGCTGCAACTCTGTTCAGGAATTTAGGATACGGGCGCCGCCATCTTGACTCAGAAGCATCACACTTACTGAGGAGAGGAGAGTGGGATAAGGTACAGGGGGCGGGTTATAGCTGTGCTTTGCTCAGACAGAGGAGAGCTGGGGTCAGGTAAAGGTCAGTAGTCCCAGAATGCTGAGCAGCACAGTCAGGAGGCACTTCCTGTTTGCAGGCTGCCTGATAAGATGGCGGCTTCCATAAGCCGCCATCTTGGATGTTTAAAGGCTCATAACATGCAGTAGATGCAGGTAGGATGATTTTTAATGTGGACAATCTGTATGTACAGGGTGTGGGAAACATATAAGATAGACTCTTATTCAGAGTGAAGGACCGCTTTAAGATGATGGCTTCTCTCCTCGCAGGTAAGCTGGGCTGCACAGCCCCTGGCCCTGTGTTCTATTCCCACCCGTTCCACTGTTACTTGCCTCCCAGCCTTGGCTGCGTGGTCGGGTGAAGGTAGGCAGCACCTATTATAGGTGTTTTTAATGGAGTATTGCTCCACTGCAAATCCCCCACCAAAGGGTAGGCGGCACAGGTTGGTGAGCCTGGATATGGGATGCCCCGTCCACGTTAGCCCTCATTACATGCCCCAAATGTAACTATGGGCTTATACTTCCCCTTCTCCCTTTTGCCCGGTAAGTGGGGGGGGGGGGGGGGTATCAGTGTACGTTATTGTATGAGGGATTTCAACTGTGATTTGACTCTGTGACACTGTACTGTTAAGCGCTGGCACATAGTCTCAGCGCTCCTTCCTCCTCTCCTCAGTCATTCTTTCATGTGTGTCAGTTCTTTTTTTTTTTTAAAGGCCCGTGCATGCGCTCTGCTGCCGGGTGGTCTGTCCCTGGCCTGTCCCCCCGTTCCTGGAGGGGGCGGGCCGCTTGGGGAACATGCCGAGTGCTAGGCCCCGCCCCCTCCTGAGCTGATCAGCGCCATCTTGCCCTGGCATCACTGTAGATTGCAAGCTCTGTGACGTTCGTGAGTGCCCTCAGCGGGCTTGTATTTTAATTTACTTATGTGTATTATTATTATTTATTGTTATATCATGCTGACTGTGTGTTTTATGTTGTGTCTTTCAGACGGGACAACCTAATTAGAGGTTTCTCCCGGTCCTGTGCCCTATGTTAAACATATTGAAATTGGGGGCTTAATTTTTAAATCCTCCCACTAGCGGACATTTAAGGGGCATCCCGGGTAGCTGCACAGGGTAATTCCTATTAGTCATTGTGACATTGAAATTGACCATATGAAGGCTTCTCAGGATGTTGTCCTCGGGGTCCCCTCGGGGCAAGCCCGGCTGTGTGTGGTGTGCGGGCCATCCCATGTGGGCGATGATGTGCGGGTCTGTGTACCCTGTGCCCAGCAGGCATTTGCTCAGCAATCTGGGCTACATGTGTCTGGGTCGGCACCCACTGCATCGTCCCCCTCGCTTGATTATGACCCCTAGTGAGCTTAACACTAACCGGGAGTCTCAATCTGATATTTCCACCAGACTGGCCAACATTGAGAGACTGATTGCTAGCTCTGCAGCCCGTAACACGGCATTTGGCGCCTGCTGCGCCGGCCTTTACTATGGAACAAGATGATTTCCTTGATTTTTCCTACTATACCCCTCTCGAGGAAGGGGAATTATTCTCAGATTCAGATTTATCTGACGATCAGCATTGTTTTGGCGCTGATGCCGGCTCAGAACATTGGGAATGCTGATGTTGTTTGGTACCACAAAACCGCGTTTGGAATTTCCAGAACAGACACATTTTAATAATCTGGTTCTCAAGGAATGGTAGCGGCCTAGCCGGCTCCCCGATATCCCTAAGGGGTGGGATAGGAGGTATCCCTTCCCCTTGAAGGATAGTGAGGACAGGCATATTGACCAACTGGCTTCCCACGCCTTTGCCTGTGTGGGTTCGGCCTTGCGCCCGGTTTGTGCTTTCGCTATTACGGCTGTGGCTATTGCCCTTGATCAGGGGCCTTCTGGACGGCTCCCATGAGGATCCTTCTAGTGCTGAATTTAGAGCCTTGTCACAATGTGAGATGTTCATCACCTGTGTTCTCTCTGCCTTAGATGACACCATTCGGATGTGTAGCAGGAACTCGGCCTTGGTTGTCTCTATCCGCTCAGTCTGGTTGCGCCAGTGGGCAGCTGACAATGCCGCTAAGAAGGCGCTCACGGGGCTCCCCTTTAAGGGGTTGCACCTGTTTGGTGATCGCTTGGACCTTTTTGCTAAGGGAGGTAAGTTACCCCAAAGCAAAAAGCAGCCGCGACCCTTTCGGGGCTCCAGGTCCTTCACTCCCTCCTTTCGTGGGCCTAGGTCAGGCAGGGGGGAATCCTTTCCGGGACAAAGGGGAGATTTCTGGGGCAAGGGCAGAGGCCGTGGCCCGGCCTGGATCCTCCTGGGGTGCCAAACCCAAATCTACTGCCAAGCCCGCTCAGCAATGAGGGGGCGCCATCACCCTTCCGGGTGGGGGGACAGCTGCGGCTCTTCGCTCAGGTCTGGGCTCAACAAGTCTCAGACAATTGGATTCTGGAGGTTGTCTCCTCCGGATACAAGCTGAAGTTTGCGGACTGGCCTCCTCCCAGAATTCTGAGGTCCCGGGTTCCTACGGACCCTCGGGCAGCGCAGGGTTTGTTTCTGGCGGTACAAAACCTTTTGGCCATGGGGGTCATCTGTCAGGTCCCTCCGGGAGAGAGAGGTCAGTGCTACTATTCCAGTGCTACTATTCCAATCTCTTTACAGTGCCCAAAAAGGATGGTTCCATCAGACCCATCCTGGACCTAAAGCTTCTCAACAAGTTCATCAGGACCAGACATTTTCGCATGGAAGCTCTGCGTTCCGCTATCAGCTTCCTGCGTCCGGGGGACTTTATGACTTCAATAGACATCAAGGATGCTTACCTTCATGTGCCGGTCTTCCCAGGGCATCAGCGGTTCCTCAGGTTCGCAGTAGAGGAACAACACTACCAATTTGTGGCACTTCCCTTTGGTCTCACCTCAGCCCCCAGAGTGTTCACCAAGGTGTTGGCGGGTGTGATGGCCCTTCTCAGAGCCCGGGGTATTCGCATTCTTCCTTATCTGGACGACCTTCTCATTACGTCCCATTCACTCCAGCAGGCAGAATTGGACACCCGGACGGTGGTGGCGACTCTGGAAATGTTCGGATGGGTGATCAATTATCCCATATCCTCACTCTCACCGTCCCGGGTGACCCCCTTCCTGGGTATGACTCTGGATACCATTCAGGCCAGGATTTTCCTCCCTCAGCAGAAGGTGGACTTCAAGCTCTTACTCATTTCTTGCTGTCCAGCCCTCATCCATCCATCCGGCAAGGGATGCAATTGGTGGGACAGATGGTGGCCTGCTTAGAGGCAGTCCCTTATGCTCAATTTCACATGAGACCCCTTCAGCTCCATCTTCTGTCAGTCTGGGACAAGAGTCCCCTGTCTCTGGATCAGGCCTTTGTTCTATCTTCTCTGGTCCGGCGGTCCCTCCTGTGGTGGCTGGACTTGAGGAATCTTCTGGGGGGCAGATCATTTCTGACGCCGTGTTGGGAGACGGTCACTACGGATGCCAGTCTGTCAGGTTGGGGGCTACTGGAGAGCCCTCCAATTCCAGGGGCTGTGGGGCCCTCAGGAGGCACACGCCCCCCCCGTCCGGTTGGTGTTGGCGCAGCTGACGCCTCGCCTCCAGGGCCTGCCGGTTCAGGTTCGCTCCGACAACCGGACTGTGGTCGCTTACATCAATCATCAGGGACGGACTCGGAGCAAGAGTGCCCTCCGGGAGGTGTCGTTGATCTTGTCTTGGGCCGAGGACAATGTCCCGTGCATCTCTGCGGTTTACATTCCGGGAGCGGAGAATCTAGAAGCGGATTTTCTGAGCAGGGGGGCCTCTCGACGGGTAGAATGGTCCCTCAACAGCGAGGTCTTCCTATCCCTCTGTCACAGGTGGGGGATGCCGGACGTGGATCTGTTTGCTTCTCGCCACAATCACAAGCTGCCAGCATTTGTCTCGCTGTCCCAGGATCCTCTGGCTCTGGCGGTGGATGACATGTCTCTGTCCTGGCAGGGGTTCGGTCTCCTGTACCTCTTCCCTCCGTTTCCCCTTCTGGGCAAGGTTCTGCGCAAGCTGATTCAGGAAAGAGTGCCAGCTGTTCTGGTGGCCCCCAGGTGGCCAAGACCGGTGTGGTTTGCAGACGTCGTGAAGCTGGCGGTGGATCAGTACCCTCTGCCCCTGGTTCCGGATCTTCTCATTCAAGGACGGCTCTGTTACCCCAATTTACAAACACTGGCTTTGACGGCCTGGCTGCTGAAACCTCCATCCTAAGGGAGAAAGGTCTGGCTGATTCGGTCGTTCAGACTGGTCAGGGCTAAGAAGAAATCCTCTTCCACCATCTACTATAGGACCTGGTGGACCTACATTGACTGGTGTGAGTCTAGGGACTTTCCCTGTCGGGTGTTCTCCATCCCTCGGATACTGGAGTTCCTTCAACATGGTCTGGATTTGGGTTTTCAGCCCAGCATTTGAATTTGGTGTTGTCTACCCTTCAGGGTCCTCCATTTGAGCCTGTGCATGAGGCTGCACTGTCTATTCTCACTTTGAAGGTTGCCTTCTTGGTGGCTATCACTTCTGTCCAGGGTGTTTCTGAGTTGGCGGCTCTGTCCATTCAGGCCCCCTACTTTGAGAGACGCCAGGACAAGGTGGTTTTTCCCCTGACACTACTACGCTGCGGGACTCTGAGGACCGGCGTATTGATCAATTGGCATGCCATGCCTTTGCATTTGGGGGAGCGCCCGGTTTGCGCCTTAGCCATTACGGCAGTAGCGCTCAGGGCCATGGTCAGGAATGCACTCGATGGCACAGATGAGTTGCCACCTGATACTGTCAATGCACTGTCTACCTGTGTTTGTAAACTTTATTCTGTCTGCATCGGACGATGCTATTAGGATGTGTGCCAGATCTTCTGCCCTGGTGGTAGCTATACGCCGCGTGGTTTGGTTGCGCCAGTGGGCTGCTGACAATGCCGCTAAGAAAGCCCTTACTCGGCTTCCATTTAAGGGGCTGCGCCTGTTGCCTTTTGGGATCCCCACCCGTTTGTTGGACACTGCTATTGGATGTCCCAGACGTAATGAATCATTACTGGAGCAGGGCGTGCTGCATACTTGGAATAATACAATTCTGTGAATACTCACCTTGTAGAATTGTTAATATAGGTATGCAGCACGCCCTGCTCCATCCCACCCTGAGTACTTGTTCTTGGATCCTCTATATGGTGAATGTTTCCTGGTTAATGTTGTTAATCTTGTTATTGGCTTCTCCTGGTTCCTTTACTGCTTTTTTATACTGGGGAATTTAGTGGGAGGTCCCGGGTATATAAGTACCGGGAGGGGCCTCTTTTTTGCCATCTCTGCAGTAAAGCGCCCTCTTGTGGACTATATCCCAGACGTAATGAATCATTACTGGAGCAGAGCGTGCTGCATACTTATAATAACAATTCTACAAGGTGAGTATTCACAGAATTGTATTTTTCATTCACATGTAGGTGACTGGCTGAAGGGGTTCTGCTTGTGCTGGGAAAATGAAGCCTGTCCCATAGGTTGGGTGTAGAGCCGCTTACTAGAAACAGTCTAGACCAGGGGTGGGCAATTATTTTTTCCATGGGGCCACATGAGAAACTAAAAATATTGTGGAGGGCCGGGCCAAAAGGCTGAACTCAGTTCTGCATAATATTGTATTTCTTTATAAAAAGCAGTCAATTATTTTGGAAAACCGTGCATTCAGCATCTACCTTTCTTTTTTTAGTGGACATTTTGAGGGCTAAAGTCCTCTTGTGACAAGGATCATGTGCACTTAGCTGACAACTGAAGGGGAGGGTGATACCGGTTGGTAGGATCCACAGAAAGGGGGGATATCGCCCCACAGATGTCAGCAGCTCACTCTTCCACCACACTGGGCAGAGCAAATGCAACCCCACTTCCCTTACTCTCCTTCCCTTTAAGCTTAGCAGCAGCCCGAGGATGGCTTCCGTTCAGGGCACTTATGAGTCCCCCCCCCCTCCACCCAGGCAAGATGGCGCCGGAGCCTACCTCCTTCTCCTTTCCTGGTTGGGCTCTTTTTCACTGTCGGGCGCCCGACCGTCCCTCTTCGCAGCGGGTCGGCGCCTCCTGCACTGTACACAGGCGATCACTGAAGCAGCAGGCGATCGGCTGAGTGAGGAAGGGAGAACATGCCAGACCCGACGAGCCAAGCAGGCGATCGGCTACTGCTTAACTGATCACCTGTGTACAGTGCGGGAGGCGCCGACCCGCTGCGAAGAGGTACAGAGGGGCGCCTCGCAGGCAGCACGAGTGGAGAGACTCCGCCAGCCAGCTCAGCCCGGGCCGGTCAGAGCCAATCAAAGGGCCGTATACGGCCTCCAGGCCTTACAATGCCCAGGTCTGGTCTAGACTGCCTAAAATAGGAAACCTGCCCTATAGAGAGGGTGTAGGCCTGCTTTAAAGAGGAACTTCAGAGGCTCTGGAGTCTGAAAGGGCCACCTGAGTCCCACTCCTTGAGGCATCCCAAATTGAGATGCCCCGCTGTGCAGGCCTTTCTGAATGGGCGTCCTGGGCATGCCCATAGCTGGTGTAGGTCTGTTTTAAAGGGACAGCCCAGACTGCCCCTAAAAAGGATGCATGTCCCATAGGGAGGGTGTAAGTCCAATTTAAAGGAAAACTCCAGACTGCCCCAAAAAATGAAAGGCACACAGTCCAGCGCTAAATTCAAATCAGAGTGGGACAGTCTTGAGCAATCATGTGGTGTGCCCCCATGCTACCAAATAAGGGACCCTGCGAAGTGATAGGCAGCAGGGGAAAACCATGGGATCAAGCCTGGGGCCTGAAAGGCATTTCCTTTGCTATCATCGGGCCCAGTGGCCCCCAATCGACTAGAAAACCAGGCCAAGGCACTCAGAGACTAACGAACGCTTGGCTCTGGCCCTGTACTCAACGAACAACCCCCCTAGAGGATAGAAGCTGGAGCTGTAGGGACCTCACAGAGAGGCTTGAAGCACACGACAGATGTCGCAGAAGCCTCTGGTAAGCTAGGCAGCATAATGCCATTGGTGATTCTAAACCGGGGTTTGAAAGTAGAGTTTCCCCTTAAAGTGGATTGAAACCTTTTTTGTCAACCCCACAGAATCCCCACCCACCCCACACCTGAATACCATACCATGGGGGGATGTTGCTGGCTCGGAGGTGGCCCAGCTTTCAAATAAAATGGCCAGTGGCACTTTTGGGATTGCCAATTGGCTGATCTCAAAAGTGATGTAATGATGAGGTACAGCCGGCTGGCCGCATCGCCGGCTTTCTCTTCAGGCTTTCTCTTCATGGCCTGTGCACGGCTACAAAGAAGCCAGGGATGCGGCAATCGCAGGCGCCGCCGGTAAAGCTGAGTTTACCAGTGACCTTGGGGGGTTGCACACAATGGGGCACCCCGCTATAGGATGGCCCAGGGGCAAGCTAGCGGCTGGCCTGGAATCTTTTAAATTCCAGGACCAGCTGCCGCAGGTTTTCATCTGCTTTAATGGTGTCAACAGCGTTGAGGTGCAAAAGAAATACAGCGACAGCAGTAGAGTAGAAAGCAGCAGCAGGACCCAGCTGAACGGGACAAGCAGAAAACAGGACAGCCCAGCAGCCATGATGGGATTAACTGCGGCTGCTGCCCCACTGCCTTCTATTGGGAGGAGAAGGGGGGAGTGGCTTTGTCTCATACATCTAAATAGAAGACAATGGGTCATCAGCTGCAGGTAATCTCATAATTGCTGCTCATAATTGGCCGTTGGGGTACAGCCGTCTGACCAGTAAGGAACCCGGCAGACCTGCAGAGAGGACGTTGTCCAGCAGGGGGACAGATGAGAAAATAAGCAGCAACTGTGTTACTTTGGTCTTCTGGGCCTCAAGCATTTTCAGAGTGTAAGGCAGCTGCTTAGAAGCCATGGATGCTGTGTTTCTGGACAAGATTAGAGGAGACCCAACGATGCCTGTAAACAGGCCTTCACTCTTAAACTGAACCTTCACCTTTATAAAACTATTCCCCAGCATCTAAAATACATATATTTTAAGTTTTTAGTCACTTAATTATTATTCTTTCCCCCACTGGGCTGCAACTCTGTTCAGGACTTTAGGATATGGGCGCTGCCATCTTGACTCAGAAGCATCACACTTACTGAGGAGAGGAGAGTGGGATAAAGTTTGGAGGGCAGGTTATAGCTGTGCTTTGCTCAGACAGAGCAAAGCTAGTGTCAGGAAAAGGTCAGTAATCCCAGAATGCAGAGCAGCACAGTCAGAAGGCACTTCCTGTTTGCAGGCTGCCTGATGTTCCATGAGCTGCCATCTTGAATGTTTAAAGGCTCATAACATGCAGTAGATGCAGGTAGGATGATTTTTAATGTGAGCAATCTGTATGTGTGGGAAACATATAAGATAGACTCTTATTCAGTTTAAAGACCGCTTTAAGGTCCGAGACCTCTTCTCCTTTGTTTGCACTCTAAAATTGTCAGTTGCATTTTGCCACCATGGCCACTGGGGCCGGTGAGAAGTCCGTTCCTTAGCTGTAGCCCATAAAAAAAAGAATAAGCGGTTGCCGTGGTAACCAGCCGGGGTGGTTTGTGTATAACAATGGAGGGAAAAATGAAATATTATGGCCGGTCTGGTGCAGATTTTGCCGCCTTCACATGAAGGTTAACCATTAACAGCTCGGACAATAAAAGAACGCTAATAAAGCCATGGCTCCTCGCTGGCCCCTCGCACACTGACTTCGCTATTTACACAGCCAGGTTGCGCCGGATAATTTCCCGGACGGGATGTGGGACTAGCAGCGGGCGTGGCATGGGGAAGACATTGCACACTCCCGCGATGAGAATGGTGGTGATAGGAGACATGACATCGACAGTCCTGTGTGACTGCTGTTGTCTCGCGATGACACAACGGCAAAGTGGTTGTCATGGAGACAATTATATTCTAAGTATACAGTACGTCCTGCTCCAGATATAATACTTACACTTGGGTATCCTCCGCCAGATGGCGCTGTGCACTGCAGACATGCAAAAACAGGCTCCTCCAGGCCCTTCATATACCCGGGGACCTCCCACAAATCCCCAGATTTCTCTGCAGTGCTGACTGCGAAGACATGAAGTATCACTCTCTCGCAGGTGAGCGGGGCTATTACAGCCTGCGGCCCTGTTGGACTACTCCCACCCGTCCTACTTGTGATGTGCCTCCCAGCCTGGGCTGCGCTGGTCGGGTGAAGGTAGGCAGCACCATGCGTGCTTATGGAGCCTTGCTCCACCGCAGTCCCCCACCAAAGGGTAGGCGGTTTAGGCTGATGGTGAGCCTTTAGGGGATGCCCCTCCCGCATCTTGCCCCACGCCCCGTGTAGCGGTGGACCCTGTGTAAAGGGTAGCCATCCTCCCTCGTTCCCCCCTTAGCCCGGGGGAAAGAAAGGGGGTTGTGAGTATGGTGGCCTCAGTGTACCCTATTACACGCTTATGGCCTTTGTATCGCGTTTGACTGGGAATGGGTGTCTGAGCCGCGTTGTTTACTTTTATCTTGCATTGGTCGCCGCTATGTCTTTCCTATATGGTTGTACTGCATGGTGGCAGCGACGGCTTTGCAGACGCTGCGGCGTCTCTTTTTTAGCTTGTAGTGGCTCTTCTGAGGCAATCCACTCGATCAATTCCCTTCAGGCGTTACTGCCCTGCTGTCTATAGGCTACGCGTTTTTTGGAGCTTCGCGCTCTCCGGGGCGGGGTCCTGGCTTGGCGCGCTCCGCGTCACGGTCAGCCCTGGCCCGCCCTTCGAGGTTCGCTTGGCGCCATTTTTACTCACGCGCGCGTGGTGAAGACCGTCCTCCCCCCTCTGTCTGTAAGTGCCCTCGCGGGCGACTTTATTTTACTTTTTATGACTCCCTTGCGCATGGCTCTGACATTCTCGTTCCCTTTATGTCTTTCAGACCGTGGATTCCGGTGGCTTCTCCCGGCCCGGTGTAGCTCCCGGTTGAGACTATTAAATTTACTCCCACTTCCCCGCGGGTTATTGGGGCATCCAGGGTAGCGTACAGCGTCAATCCCTACTGGCCTATTGTGCCGATTAAATCACCATATGGAGGCATCCCAGGATATTGTGAACGGGGTTCCTTCAGGACAAGCCCGGCTGTGTGTAGCTTGTGGGGTCTTACCTAGCAGCGGTGACAATGCACAGGTCTGTGTTCCTTGTGCACAGCAGGCATTATCGGTTCTTCCCGCATCTTCAGTGGCTGGGCCTGCACCTCGCCTCACTTCACCTACTCCCCCAAGCCTGAGTCTAACCCCCAATACAAGCGGGGATTCTCATCCTGATGTGGCTACTAGACTGGCTAGTGTTGAAAGATTGCTTGCTAGCTCATTAGCGCGTAAGGCCAACGCAAAGAGGCGCCATTTAACCCCTGACTCTGCTCTTTTCCCTATGGAATCTGATGAGTTGTTGCATCCTTACGGCCATACCCCCTCGGACGAAGGGGAGCTGTTCTCTGACTCAGGGTCATATGACGAGGAGTCAAGGGGTCATGACGATTCTGGTTCCGAGCACTGGACCCCGGATGATATTGACAGACTGCTGGTTCAGATTTTTGAAGTTTTGTCCATCTCTCCCCCTGTTGCGGCTCCCAGGCAAAGGGGTGAGCTTTTTCATACTGCTAAGGCTCGTCTGGAATTTCCCGAGCAAACCCATGTCAATAGCCTCGTGCTTAAAGAATGGGAACATCCCAGTAGACTTCCCGGGATCCCTAAGAGTGTGGATAGGAAGTATCCCTTCCCTGCTGACTTGGTTAAGTGCTGGTCATCGCCCCCCGAGGTCGATGCTCCTATTCTAGGGTTGTCCAACACCTCTATTATGCACTCCCCTGACACTACTACGCTGCGGGACTCTGAGGACCGGCGTATTGATCAGTTGGCATGCCATGCCTTTGCATTTGGGGGAGCGCCCGGTTTGCGCCTTAGCCATTACGGCAGTAGCGCTCAGGGCCATGGTCAGGAATGCACTCGATGGCACAGATGAGTTGCCACCTGATACTGTCAATGCACTGTCTACCTGTGATGTGTTTGTAAACTTTATTCTGTCTGCATCGGACGATGCTATTAGGATGTGTGCCAGATCTTCTGCCCTGGTGGTAGCTATACGCCGCGCGGTTTGGTTGCGCCAGTGGGCTGCTGACAATGCCGCTAAGAAAGCCCTTACTCGGCTTCCATTTAAGGGGCTGCGCCTGTTTGGGGACCGTCTAGACCTCTTCGCCAAGGGAGGCAAGTTACCCCAGCGCAGGCGGCAGATTCGGCGTTTTCGAGGCCAGGGCACCCTTTCAATCCCCTACTGTGGGGCTAAACAGGGAAAAGGGGTGTCCTTCGCTGGGTCCCGCGCAGATTCCTGGCACAGGAATAGAGGACGCCGTCCTAGTTCCTCCTGGGGGGTCCAAGCCCAAAGCCCCTCCCAAGACCCCTCAGGCATGAAGGGGCGCCCTTGCCCGTCAGGGTGGGGGGACGTCTGCAGCACTTCGAGCATGTCTGGAGGCGCCACGTCTCAGACCGGTGGACCGGTTCAGGAGGTAGTGTCCTCCGGCTACAAGATAGAATTTGCTGTACGGCCCCCCCACCAGATTCATTGGGTCCCGGATTCCACAGGACCCTGCCTCAGCTCAGGTCTTGTTGCTGGCCGTGCAGGGTCTCCTGGATCTAGGGGTCATTTGCAAGGTCCCCTTAGGAGACAGGGGCATGGGGTTCTATTCCAACCTTTTCACAGTACCCAAGAAGGATGTGTCAGTCAGGCCCATTCTGGATTTAAAGATCCTCAACAAATTTGTCAAGAACAGGCACTTTCGCATGGAAACTCTGCGCTCGGCCATCGACTCTCTGCGCCCAGGGGACTTTATGACATCCGTAGACATCAAGGATGCTTACCTTCACGTCCCGGTGTTTCCAGGACACCAAAGGTTTCTCGGATTTGCACTGAAAGATCAGCATTACCAATTTGTGGCCTTGCCATTCGGCCTCACGTCGGTTCCCAGGGTGTTCACCAAGGTGCTGGTAGGGGTGATGGCAGGGGCATACGCGTGCTGCCCTACCTGGACGATATACTCATCACCTCTCGGTCTCTGCAGCAGGCAGAGTTGGACACTCAGCTGGTGGTGTCCACCCTGGAGTCCTTCGGTTGGGTGATCAATTACCCCAAGTTCTCTCTGTCCCCCTCCGCGGTGACTCCGTTCCTGGGAATGATTCTGGATACGGTTCAGTCAAGGATATTCCTTCCTCAACAGAAGGTGGAAGCTCTGACTGCACAGGCGAGGTTCCTGCTCTCGTGCCTACAGCCCTCCATCAGGCAGGGAATGTAGCTGGTGGGCCTGATGGTGGTGAGCTTCGAGGCGGTGCCCTTTGCCCAGTTCCATTTGAGACCTCTGCAGCTTCACCTTCTGTCAGTATGGGACAAGAACCCAGCGTCCTTGGACGGGGTCTGTGTGCTTCCCCCCTCGGTCAGACAGTCCCTTGCGTGGTGGCTGGACCACGGGAACTTGATAGGGGGCAGGTCTTTTCTGGCCCCCTCCTGGGAGACGGTCACAACGGATGCCAGTCTGTCCGGTTGGGGGGGATTCTGGAAGTTCCTGTGCTTCCAGGGAAAGTGGGGTCCTCAGGAGGCCCATTTACCCATCAACATTCTGGAATTGCGGGCAGTCAGGTTGGTACTGGAGCAGTTGACCCAACACCTGAGGGGTCTGTCGGTCCAGGTACGCTCAGACAACAGGACGGCGGTTGCCTACATCAACCATCAGGGAGGGACCCGGAGCAAGGGTGCCCTCCAGGAGGTGTCTCAGATTCTGACATGGGCAGAGGCCAATGTACAATGCATTTCGGCTGTTTACATTCTGGGGGCAGAGAATCTGCTAGCAGGCGCTCTGAGCAGGGGGACGTCCCACCAGGGGGAGTGGTCCCTCTGCAACAGGGTATTCCAGTTCCTGTGTCACCGTTGGGGTCTACCGGATGTGGACCTGTTTGCATCCCGTCACAACCACAAGCTCCCGGCCTTCGTATCCCTGTCTCAGGATCCTCTGGCCTTGGCCACGGATGCCCTGTCCATGTCATGGAAGGAGTTTCGGCTCCTGTTTGTATTTCCACCATTCCCCCTTCTGGGCAGGGTTCTGCGCAAGATTGCTCTGGAAGGGGTACCTGTGATTCTAGTGGCCCCCAGGTAGCCAAGAAGAGTGTGGTTTGCAGACGTGGTTCAAATGGCAGTAGACCAGTACGATCTGACAGGGGTGCCAGATCTGCTAACTCAGGGCTCCTTACGCCATCCCAAATTACAAACGCTGGCTTTGACGGCCTGGCTGCTGAAACCTCCATCTTGATGGAGAAGGGTTTGTCTGCCTCTGTGGTAGGTACTATGGTGAAGGCTAGGAAGAAGACTTCTTCTGCTATCTATTATAGAGTATGGCGTACCTACATTGACTGGTGTGAGTCTAGGTCTCTTCCCTGTAGGGAGTTCTCTCTCACTAGGGTTCTGGAGTTCTTACAGCATGGTTTGGAGTTAGGTCTAAAACTCAGTATTCTGAAGGGTCAGGTTTCTGCCCTGTCCGTCTTCTTTCAGAAGTCCCTTGCTCAGCATCATTTGGTTAAGACCTTCTTTCAGGGGGTCACTCATGTGCGTCCCCCTCGTAAACCTGTGGTCCCCGTTTGGGATTTAAACTTGCTTTTATCTGCCTTGCAGGGTGCTCCCTTTGAGCCTATTCACGATGCTGCTCTGGCTGTTCTTACCCTCAAGGTTGTCTTTTTGGTGGCCATAACCCTTTTTCGCTGCCAGCCTACCTGGAGTTTTTGTCACACTTAGTGCAAGACCATTTTGCACTATTTTGCGTTCCCCATGTTCAAATGTGATTTTTGAAGGGATTTCCAGGGATTTTCCAGGAAAATGATATATTGTTTTTTTCAGCAGAGTCTGGGCTTTAACATGAAATGTCTTGTTTGTAATTTTTTAGGTGTATTCTCAATACTTTTGGGTGAAATATGTGCAAAAAAAAAAAAAAAAAAAAATCTATTTTTTGCAAATTGTAGTGTTTTTTGTAATAAAAAATGTAAGTTTGTCAATAAAATCTTATTGCATGTGTAACCCCAATTAATCCCGGTCACAGCGTTACCACATATGTATTGGTAGACACCCTTTCCTGCCCAGGAGACTCCCCCAAACTGAAACAGCGCTTTAGGAGATTTTCAGATAAAATACAACTATGCACCACGCTAAGCGCACCTTGCTGTCTTTCCAGAAAAAGAACCCTTTAAATTTGAAATACCCCCACAAACTATATATTCTCTGGAAGTATACACCTCAGGCTTTCTAGGCGTACCAGGTTTGTTGACATGGGCGCAATTTTCTGGAAGTAATCAATTCTTTGGTTGCACAGAGTTTCCCTAAAAAAGAAGAATCAAAGCCACATTTTCCTATAAAAAACTATATGCAAATAGAAAAAAACAAGTAAAATCAGAAAAAGCAACATCCCTCGAACAGAACAATACCCAACATACATAGGTACTGTCAAGGGAAGAGTTGCCAAACACCCCAAAGTAAAGCATGCGCATAACGGTAATTTTACTTAAAAAATTTCAGCTCTGCAGACAAAGTGCGGTACCTTGCGATTTTTCAACCAAAACAACCCTTTAAATTTAGAATATCCCCATAAACCATATATTCCCTGAAAGTACACATGTTAAGCTTTCTAAGAGTACTGAGCTTGTTGTAGTGAGCTCATCTTTCTGGAAGTAATCCATTGAAGAATTCTTAGGTTGCACAGGGTTTCCCTAAAAACAATTATAAAAAAAGCAGAATAAAGACCATGTTTTCCTAAAATATCAATTTGCAAACAAGAAAAAACAAGCTAAATCTGAAAGCGCAAGGTTCCCCGAGCAGAACAATACCCAACATGCATAGTTACTATTAACCCTTTTAATTGTCAGCCTACTTGAAGTTTTGTCACCCTCTGTTGACAGGTCATTTTTCCCCATTTTGCGGCATGATTAACCATGATTTTTGCTGGAATTTCCAGAAAAATTATATACATTACATATACATTTTTTGCAGCAGAGTTTAGGCTTTAACATAAAATGTCTTGTTTGTAATTTTTCTACTGTTTTTTTAATATTTCTGCTTAAAAAAACAAAAAAAAAACAAAATATATATATATTTTTAGACAATTGTCTCTTTTATTTTAAATAAAACCTTTTTTTTTTTTAATGAAAACCATATTGCATGTGATAGCCCCATTTCTCCCGATTACAACGGTACCACATATGTATCGGTAGCCCCCCCCCCCATTCTTGCCCTGGAGACCCCCCCAAACTGAAAAGAGCACTTTATTCCATTTACAAATAAAATACTATCCACACTGTAAACATAAGGGGTTAATGAAAAAAAAAATAACATAGGCTAACCCTAACCCTTAAAAATAATTTTAAAAAAATGATGTAGGGTACCAACTCCGGGGGGGGGGGGGGGGAGACCCATTTTTTGGGGAATTTTAAGGGTTAGGGTTATTCCAAAAAAAATGGGTCCCCCCCCCCCCCCCGGGAGGAGGACCCTACATCATTTTTATTTTTAAGGGTTAGGGTTAGCCTAACCCTAACACTTAAAAAAAGAAATATATATACTTTTTTGGAATTTTAAGGGTTAGGGTTATTCCAAAAAAAATGGGTCCCCCCCCCCCCCCCCCCGGGAGGGGGACCCTACATCATTTTTATTTTTAAGGGTTAGGGTTAGCCTAACCCTAACACTTAAAAAAAGAAATATATATACTTTTTGGGAATTTTAAGGGTTGGGGTTATTAAAAAAAAGGGTTAGGCTAACCCTAACCCTTAAAATTAAAAATGACGTAGGGTCCCCCTTACCCGTCATAACCAGCCCGGGACCAGCTATGGGGGCTTGTAGGAACAGAGTGGAGAGGCCAGCTTTTGTGGCCACCCACCCTGCAGCCTATGAGCCCACATACCCTGTGTGGGCCCGGGCTCTTCTGCCCCCCCCCCTGGGCTTTGGGGAGGCAGGTAATTGGGGGTGCGGGGGTTAATGGCAAGCCACCCGCTAGTTGCAGGTGACTTGCCAGCCCCTAGCCTTGTGAACTGGTATAAGGGGTCTCATGGACCCCTTACCAGTTCACAAAGGGTTAACAGTAAAAAAAAAAAGACAGACACAAAATTTTTATTTATTAAAAAAAAAAAAAACTTTACTCACCTCACCCGATTGTCAGCTCCTGTGTTCATCAGCTGTCAGATGCCCTGGTGATCGCTGGCCAGAGGAGGGGGGGCAGGGGATCAGAGCATCCCCTGCCCCTCCACTGCTCTGCCCAGCGATCACCAGGGCATCTGACAGCTGAGCCGAGGAGAGGCAGCAAGACGCTTAACAGCAAGATGGCGCGCCTGTCGGGAGAGGGGGAGAGCCCTTTCAGGCACTCCCCTGAAGAGGCTGGGAGGCCCCCCCAGTGAAGAGGAGACCCGGAGGGAGGCAGCGCGACTGCAGGTAAGTAAATGTCATTTTTATTTTTTATTTTTTTTTACAGTTAGCAGCTGCTGCTGCCAAACGGGGGGGGGGGGGGGGGGGGGGGGTGCTATTCCGGGGGCCATCCGACCCCCCACGGGGGATTGGATGGCACCAAATTAAAGAGGAGACCCGGCCGGATCCAACTAGGGGTCAGGTGAGTATTTTTGATTTTTATTTTTTTTACTAGCAGGGGGGAAAGTCAAGCACGTAGATTCTACATGCTTGGCACTTAAGTGGAGTGGAAGCGAGCACGTAGAAACTACGTGCTTGGCACTGAAAGGGATAACTTCGGTTAGGCGTGTGTCTGAGCTGGCTGCTCTATCCATTCAGCCTCCGTACTATGAGAGGCACCAGGACAAGGTGGTGTTCCGCTTCAAGCCGGATTTTCTGCCTAAGGTGGTGTCTGCTTTTCATTTGAATCAGGATATTGTTCTTCCTTCATTGTGTCCCAATCCTAGCAACGACAAGGAAAGGGTTCTGCATTCCTTGGACGTGGTCAGGTGTTTGAAGTATTACCTGGTAGTCACTGCGGCTTTCAGGAAGACTGATGCTCTCTTCGTTGTGCCTTCTGGGCCTAGGAAGGGTTTGGCTCCTGCCAAGTCTACTATCAGCAAATGGATCCGTCAGGCTGTGATTCAGGCCTATTCTGCTAAGGGGAAGAGTCCTCCTTTCCGTCTTACTGCTCATTCTACTCGTGCTATTGGGGCCTCCTGGGCCTTCCAGCACCAGGCTTCTGTTGAACAAGTTTGCAAGGCTGCTACTTGGTCTTCTGTTCATACCTTTTCAAAGTTTTACAAGGTTGATGTTAGGGCCTCAGCTGATGCTGTGTTTGGCCACAAGGTTTTGCTGGCGGCGATAGTCTAAGCTGCCTGCTGTTGCCTTTTGTTGGGGATCCCACCCTACTTTTATGGACACTGCTATTGGATGTCCCAAGTGTAAGTATTATATCTGGAGCAGGACATACTGTATACTTATAATAATACAATTCTGTGAAATACTCACATGTAGAATTGGTATTATACGTATACAGTACGTCCTGCTCCACCCCACCCTGTTTTTTTGCATTATTCTGGATCCCCTGTATGGTGATTGTTACCATTGTTGTTGTTACCAGTTTCGGTGGTTAAATTCTCCCGGCTTCTTGTTCACTGCTTTTCAATGCTGGGGATTTGTGGGAGGTCCCTGGGTATATGAAGGGTCGGGAGGAGCCTGTTTTTGCATGTCTGCAGTGCACAGCGCCATCTGGCGGAGGATAACCCAAGTGTAAGTATTATATGTGGAGCAGGACGTACTGTATACGTATAATACCAATTCTACAGGTGAGTATTTCACAGAATTGTATTTTTTTTCCTTGTGCTAAGTTGGCATAATTGGGATCCTTTGGAAAACCTAATGCACACCAAAAACCATGTGAAAGTGGTTCTCAAGGGCATAGCAATCCCAGTGCGTGAAACCCCCAGATCACAGTGGCTCTTACTCTCCCACGGCACGTGTGTGGGCCCCAAGCAGCATTCCCAATGACACTACATGAAACCCCTGAGATTACTGTGACTCCCATGACATGTGCAGGCCTCCAGCAGCATCCCCAACAGCCCTAAATGAATCCTTGAGATCAACATGACTCTTACTTTCCTACAGAACATGTGCGGGCCTTCATCAGCATCCCCAGCAGCCCTCAGTGAAACCCCCAAGATTGCGGTGACTCTTACCTCAAATCGTTGCTCCCACAGCACATGTGCGGGCCTCCAGCGGCATCCCAAGCACCCCTTCATGAAACCCCCGACATTACGATTCCTTGCTCTCCTGGCACATGTGCTGGCCTCCAGCGACATCCCCAGCACCCCTCCATGAAACCACTGAGATCATCCTTACTCTAACCTTGTTCCTCGCTCTCACTGCACATGTGCGGGCCTCAATCAGCATCCAAAACAATCTTTTATCAAACCCTCGAGATTGGCGTTACTTTTACCTTTTTCCACGCTCCCACAGCACATATGTGACATCCACAGCACTCCTATGTGAAACCCTTAAGATCGCCGTTACTCTTACCTCGTTCTTTACTCTCACTGCACATGTGCGGGGCTCCAGTGGCATCTTCAGCACCCCTCTGTGAAACCCTCAAGATTGTCATTACTCTTAACTCGTTCTTCACTCCCACAGCACACATGCGGCATCCCCGGCACCCCTCTGTGAAACCCTTGAGATCGCCATTACTCTTACCTCATTCTTCGCTCTCACTGCACATGTGAGGTTCTCCATCAACCCTTCATGAAACCCCCAATATTGCTATGACTCTAACCTCTTTCCTTGCTTCCACAGCACATGCCCCAGTGGCATCCCCAGCAGCCCTCTGTGAAACCCTCAAGATCACCATTACTCTTACCTCGTTCCTTGCTCCCACATCACGTGTTGCATCCCCAGCACTCCTCTGTCAAACCCTCACAATCGCCATTACTATTACTTCTTTCTTTGCTCCCCCTGCACGTGTGGGCCTCCAATGGCATCCCCAGCCCCTTCTGTGAAACCCACTGTGACTCTTACCTGGTTTCTTGCTCCCACAGTACATGTGCGGGCCTCCAGCAACATCCCTAGCACCCCTCTGTGATACCCCCTAGATTGTGGTTCCTCGCACCCATGCACATGTGCGGCCCTCCAGTGGCATCCCCAAACATCTCCATGAAACCCCCCCGAGATCTTCATGCCTCTTACCTCGTTCCCACAGCACATGTGCCGACTTCCAGTGGCATCCCCAGCACTTGGTCTACCCCTGAACTTGTTTGGGGGGGGGGGGCTGCTGATGAGCGCTCCAGTGCTGGTCTGAATTTAACGTGAGCCAATAGAGAAGTGTGCTGTCACTGGCAGAACACCCTGAGATCAAGCTTGCAGGCTGGGAGGTAAGTGCTTGTTTTTTTTTTTTTTTACTGCCTGGCCTGATGCTTTAAAGAGACAGTCCAGTCTAAATAACTCATTGTGGTCATGGGAGCAGTCATGATGGGATTACCTGTGGCTGCCGCCCTATTGTCTTCTATTGAGATACCACTCCCCCCTCCATTTCAATGGAAGTCGATGGGGCAGCAGAGTAATCTTCTCTTGGCTGCTCCAATAAACCACAAGAGTTATTTAAAGTGGACTGTCAAAAGCTCTCACCATAGAGTGGCTTGCTACAGATTTCCAGCTACCACTTGGCTTTAAGATCAGGTCCCTCACTCCCCCTGCTGGTCATACAGGGAACTAGAATTACTGTTGTTATTTCAAGGCTGCCGAAGCCAAGAAAAGTGAGGGTCCATGGCCTTTTGGATTTTTGACTACGATTTTTCCTGCCTCCTATGACCTTCTCCTGGATCTCTGACTACTCTTCTTGCTGTCAATCTACAACCTTCTGGATTTCTGACTACACTTCTTGCTGCCTGTCTACAGCCTTCTGGATTTCTGACTACGCTTCTTGCTGCCTGTCTGCAACCTTCTGAATTTCTGACTATGCCTCTTGCTGCCTGTTTATGACCTTTTGGATCTCTGACTACACTTCTTGCTGCCTGTTTATGACCTTCTGGATTTCTGACTATGCTTCTTGCTGCTTGTCTACAACCTTCTGAATTTCTGACTATGCCTCTTGCTGCCTGTTTATGACCTTCTGGATCTCTGACTACACTTCTTGCTGCCTGTTTATGACCTTCTGGATTTCTGACTACGCTTCTTGCTGCCTGTCTACAGGCATCCCCAGCACTCCTGTCCCCAGCACTCCTCTGTCAAACCCTCACAATCGCCATTACTATTACTTCTTTCTTTGCTCCCCCTGCACGTGTGGGCCTCCAATGGCATCCCCAGCCCCCTCTGTGAAACCCACTGTGACTCTTACCTGGTTCCTTGCTCCCACAGTACATGTGCGGGCCTCCAGCAACATCCCTAGCACCCCTCTGTGATACCCCCTAGATTGTGGTGCCTCGCACCCATGCACATGTGCGGGCCTCCAGTGGCATCCACAAACATCTCCATGAAACCCCCCCGAGATCTTCATGCCTCTTACCTCGTTCCCACAGCACATGTGCCGACTTCCCCAGCACTTGGTCTACCCCTGAACTTGTTCGGGGGGGGGGGGCTGCTGATGAGCGATCCAGTCGACGGGGCAGCAGAGTAATCTTCTCTTGGCTGCTCCAATAAACCACAAGAGTTATTTAAAGTGGACTGTCAAAAGGTCTCACCATAGAGTGGCTTGCTACAGATTTCCAGCTACCACTTGGCTTTAAGATCAGGTCCCTCACTCCCCCTGCTGTTCATACAGGGCACTAGAATTACTGTTGTTATTTCAAGGCTGCCGAAGCCAAGAAAAGTGAGGGTCCATGGCCTTTTGGATTTTTGAATACGATTTTTCCTGCCTCTTATGACCTTCTCCTGGATCTCTGACAACTCTTCTTGCTGTCAATCTACAACCTTCTGGATTTCTGACTACACTTCTTGCTGCCTGTCTACAGCCTTCTGGATTTCTGACTACGCTTCTTGCTGCCTGTCTGCAACCTTCTGAATTTCTGACTATGCCTCTTGCTGCCTGTTTATGACCTTTTGGATCTCTGACTACACTTCTTGCTGCCTGTTTATGACCTTCTGGATTTCTGACTATGCTTCTTGCTGCTTGTCTACAACCTTCTGAATTTCTGACTATGCCTCTTGCTGCCTGTTTATGACCTTCTGGATCTCTGACTACACTTCTTGCTGCCTGTTTATGACCTTCTGGATTTCTGACTACGCTTCTTGCTGCCTGTCTACAACCTTCTGTTTTTCTGACTACACTTCTTGCTGCCTGTCTACAACCTTCTAAATTTCTGACTATGCCTCTTGCTGCCTGTCTACAACCTTCTGAATTTCTGACTATGCTTCTTGCTGCCTGTCTACAACCTTCTGGATTTCTGACTATGCTTCTTGCTGCCTGTCTACAACCTTCTGGATTACTGACTTCACTTCTTGCTGCCTGTCTACAACCATCACTTAGTTTTCTGACTATACTTCTTTCTGCCTTTACCTAGATTGCTGACTACGCTGCTTGCTGTCTGTCTACGACCTTCTCCTGGATTTTGACTACACTTCTTCCTGCCTGTCTACAACTTTTGCCTGAATTTCTGACTACGCTTTCTGCTGCCCATGACCTTTGCCTGGATTTCTGACTTGTTTACAGATCTCTAGCTACTGAACTTGACCACGATACAGCTTGTGGCCTAGCTTTGGTCTGACCCATGCAGCTGCTGGCAGTACATCGGTGCCAGAGAATCAATGCTTGCCTGCCTGAACCCTCAATTTCCCTTGTGCAATGACCTGGGACATCCTGCACTACCCAGCTCTACAGTAGTAAAAACCGTGGTCCTCTGGGTCGAGCCTTGGGTTCTGGGTAGGGGTCTCCAGTGGCCGCCTTGCATGCAGCGTGACCCTGGTATCTCATAGTCAGAACTGGAAGGTGATGACAGTGATCCATAAAAAGCAGAATATGGCCAGTCAGGTCAGGCCATATTATGTTATTCGATTTTCAAACATTGCTGGTGGAGAGGCAGCATTGATATACCGGGGGGGGGGGGGGGGGTGGCCCCTGTGGACCTCCACAAGTCTGCCACCAGTAGAAAGTCTGGAAGACATCAAATCCTCTGACTTTCCAGTCAGTGCAGTATATTGCAGATAGACAAGCAGGATGGCAGTCAACCAAGGTTCGGTAAGCATTGGTGCCCTCTGCACTCCTCTATCTGAATCATTTACGCTACGTTACACTGCCACTCTGCATTATGCCCGAAACAACGGGGTGGCAGCTGCTCCACGTTGGCGGTTATACCGAATGCAGAACTGAATGGGAGCCCCTGACACGGGCGGGATAGTTGGAGCTGATCTTGGTGCCAGATGAGGCCAGGGAGGGGGGTTATGGGGCCTCGGCGGGCTCATTGGAGGTGAACCGCTCTGGCCTGGCACATGCCCAAACCATTCACTCCAGGTGTCGCTGGCAAACAAACCTGCTATAAGGGTGTGTGTGAGAGCTTTGTTCTGCTAAACGGACACTTCTGCCTAGTCCTGTATAAATGGCAGGACTCCCACCAGCCTGGTGTCAGATTATCAGGACAAACAAGAGGAGGCGGCTCAGTCCTACCTCAACCTGTCATGGCTGAAACTTAGAAGCAGGCGCGGGCATGAACGGACGCTGTGGTGCAGTTCAACTCCCTACTACACTGGATCACGATCTGTGAAATTAAAGGGGAATGCCATGCTCTCAGCGGTCTTGATGGTGAACGCTATACCCCAGTATTGAGCGCTTATTGGTTCTGAGTGCTTGGAATGCACAACTCTACATACTTGCTAAGTGTAATGAGTAAACCTATTATTCTAAGTATACAGCACGTCCTGCTCCAGAGATAATTCCTTAAGTTTGGGTAATACATCCACAAGATGTCGCTGGACTGCAGAGACAGCAAAAAAGTGGCTCCTCCTGGCCCCTTATATTCCAGGGACCTCCCACAAATTCCCCAGTTTTTCTCTGCAGTATGCACTGCGAAGGCAAGAAGATGGCTCTCTCTACTCGCAGGTGAGCGGGGCTATTAGCCTGTGGCCCTGTAGGACCATTCCCACCCATTCCTCTTTTTCTGCCTCCCAGCTGTGGCTGCACTGGTCGGGTGACGGTAGGCAGCACCGCTGTCAGGTGCTTAAGGAGCCCTGCTCCAACCGCAATCCCCCACCAAAGGGTAGGCGGTATAGGCCATGGTGAGCCTTATGGGATGCCCCTCCCGCGCTATTGCCCCTCGCCCCCTGTCCATCGGTGGGCTCCTGTTAGGTTGGCCGCTGCCCTCCCTCGCTCTCCCTGGTTGTTCTCGGGGGGGGGGGGGGGGGAGTGTGTATTCACTCCTGTGATTGTATGCCTTGGTAGGATTTGGCTTTGTGTCACCACGTGTATTAGTTGCACTTGTTGCCTTTTTTAAAAATGCTGCCGCCACGAGCACTTGTACGGCGTTCCGCGGTCGGCGGCGACTTTACCTCAGGCGCTGCTGTGCCATCATTGGTTGGCATGGTCACGTGGGCGCCTTCGCGCTCTTCGGGGGGCGGGCCTTGCGGATGGCGCGTTCTGCATCACTGTCTCCGCGGCCCGCCCCTCGAGGTATCTGCGGGTGCCATTTTGCTTTCCTCGTGCTGCGTGTGCTGGGGGTTCCTTCGAATCATCTGATGAGCAGCCTAAGGGTTATTCTTATTCTGGCTCTGGCCCGTGGGATCCATATGATACTGACAGGCTTTTGGCCCACATTTTTGAAGTACTTTCTATCTCCCCTCTGGCCGCGGCAACTCAGCAGTAGGGGGAGTTGTTTCACACTGCTCAAAGAGTGGGAGCATCCTAGCAGGCTCCCTGGGGTGCCTAAGAGTTGGGATAAGAGGTATCCCTTTCCTGCAGAAGTGGTTAAGCGTTGGTCGTCCCTCCCGAAGTGGATGCACCAATTCTAGGGTTGTCCAACAGTCCTGTCATGCATTCCCCTGACTCTACTACCCTGAGGACCGGCGCATTGATCAGCTGGCTTCCCATACCTTTGCCTGTGTGGGGACCGTGTGAAAGAAGGGGCATCCCTTTTCCCTGAGATGGTGTAGGTACAAAGTAACAAAATGGCTACTGCATGGCTTATGTCTGGCCTATGCTTAAGGGGACTGCTTTCAGACTCAAGGGTGAGAGTGACCGTTATCTCTGGGAATGAAATGTGCAGACAGAAGAACATAACAATCTGTTTCTGTGAAAATGTCCATGCATAGGTGAATGTCTGGAAAATCCCATGACACACAATGACACACAATGGGGTGATGTACAGCCACCCCCAGCACACACCCCTGACAGTAAGATGTTGATAGAGCTACTCCAATTAAAAGGCAAATGTCCACTTTAGAACCTTTTCCCTGCCTAGGCCTTATCATGCTTTATATACTGAAAATCGTGATGTAATAAACAGTTCACACCGAGAATAGCTGTTTTGTGTCTTTCTTGCGCTTGGTGTGGGCTCCGGAGCTCTGAAGTGTGAAGGTAACTCTGGTCTACAGACAAATAAGGTAATCCCAGGTAGAGGACTCAGTGGAAGTCACTCTTAGGTGTCTGCCGGTAATAGGGGCAGATATTTTTTCAGTGGTGGAGAATGCGGGCAAGTCTCCTTGAAGGGGGTAAGTGATTTATACGCTTAACCCCGAGGGAAGGTTAAAGGACTTGTGCCCTTGTGCCTCTCGTGGTCTTGGCGAGGTGTTGCGGGGTTCGTAGGGAACCGCCGCTTTGGTTATTTGAAGCGCGCTATATAAATTGTGATTATTTGTGATTTGGGAACAGATTTGTCTGTTTACTGTGAGTTTACCTGACCACTGAAACCTTTTTCTCTCTTTCTCTCTGAAACATAGAGTGTTAAGATTATTTGTTTGTGTGGATTGATAAGTGTTAACTGATAATGGGTCAGTCTGAGTCTAAAGTGCCCCATGTGGGAGAGGATTGTATCCACTATGTAGAGAGGTTAACTGGAGGAGCATACTACACGCTGCCTTTTGTTGATAATTTGGCGGGGTGGACTGGGAAAGTTCCCATATTATAAAGGAGACCCAAACTTAGATAAAGATTATATAAAGAAGGGAGGTGGAAATGGGTTAAAACATGCTCCCTATTGGTTTAAAAGGGATGACTAAAAGTTATAGTTATAGACTAGTTATAGAGGACATCCAATTCAGGAGACAAAGAGTCCCCTGGGTTTCATGCCCTGGAACACAAACTAGGAACACATTTAAAATAAAATGTAAACAAGAGTTTAGGGCTAAAAGTAACTGCCCCTCACCTTACGTGCCACCTAAGAAAAACAGCCTCTATCCCTCCTAGAAGAGTCAGGAAACAAATGAGCAGCGATAGACAGAAGCTGTCTGCTGATGTTTCTCCGGTAGATAAAGAGGAACACAAAGAGAAAAATGAACTAGTTAAAGATGACAGCTGGGTTTTCTATTGGGGTCCCGCTGCAAATACTAGAAGTAAAATTAGTTGAAAAAAGTTAATATAGAAGCCTAACTGCTGAAAAAGGTCAGGATACAATGTGGGAGAATCATAAGATGCTTTGTTAGGATCCACATAAGATTCGGCTAATATGAAATTATTTTAGAGACATCCCACTGTGTGACAGTGTATGGGTTAAAAGCGCGCAAGCTGACAAGAACGGAGTGTGTGTGTGTGTGTGTGTGTGTGTGTGTGTGTGTGGAGAGACAGAGATAATACACGCTGAGAGTAGCAGATTTCAGCAGCACAAGCAATTGGGAGAAATACACCACCCTCACTAATTTCTGACCCCCTTCAGGCTAAACAGGGAATCATACATACTTTCACAATAAAACAAGAAAGGTTGCATGTAGACTTAAACCAGATAAGCCCCTGGATGTGGGATTTTATTACCAGAATATTTTACAAAGCCACAATGAAACCATGAGACTTGTCAAAGATCTCAGGGACATAAATTGTTTAAAAATGCCAACTGCCCTTTTAGTGCCTGTCTGCCATCTCTTCTCACCTCATGACACGGGCTGGAATAGCAACATTGATTTAAGAAATAGTTTTTTCAGCGTCCCAGTGGACGAGGAGACACAGCCCATCTTTGCTTTTAGGTCACATTTGCCCTAGGCTTATGTGTATTGGTAAATAGTTTTTTTTTGTGTAATGGTGCAATGGTCCTCCTCTTAAAGTCTGGACACCCAGCCATGGTTCCGTCCTACTGCAGACAGTTTTCTCCTCTGCAGTTAAGTCCACTATCAGCAAGTGGATCCATCAGGCTGTGATTCAGGCCTATTCTGCTAAGGGGAAGGAACCTCCCTTCCGCATTGCTGCTCATTCTACTTGTGCTATTGGTGCCTCTTGGGCTTTTCAGCACCAGGCTTCTGTTGAACAAGTTTGCAAGGCCGCTACTTGGTCTTCTGTTCATACTTTTTCCAAGTTTTACAAAGTTGATGTTAGGGCCTCAGCTGACGCTGCTTTTGGCCTCAAAGTTCTGTAGGCGGCAGTGGTTTAAAATGCCCGCTGTTACTTTTTGGGGATCCCACCCTACCTTACGGACACTGCTATTGGATGTCCCAGGATTAAGGAATATTCTGGAACAGGACGTGCTGTATACTTAGAATAATACAATTCTGTGATTACTCACCTGTAGAATTGGTATTATATGTATACAACACGTCCTGTTCCACCCCACCCTTGTTATCATTATTCTTAGTTACCTCTGTATGGTGATGGCTCCACTATCAGCAAGTGGATCCATCAGGCTGTGATTCAAGCCTATTCTGCTAAGGGGAAGGAACCTCCCTTCCGCATTACTGCTCATTCTACTCGTGCTATTGGTGCCTCTTGGGCTTTTCAGCACCAGGCTTCTGTTGAACAAGTTTGCAAGGCCGCTACTTGGTCTTCTGTTCATACTTTTTCCAAGTTTTACAAAGTTTATGTTAGGGCCTCAGCTGACGCTGCTTTTGGCCGCAAAGTTCTGCAGGCAGCAGTGGTTTAAAATGCCCGCTGTTACTTTTTGGGGATCCCACCCTACCTTACGGACACTGCTATTGGATGTCCCAGGATTAAGAAATATTCTGGAACAGGACGTGCTGTATACTTAGAATAATACAATTCTGTGATTACTCACCTGTAGAATTGGTATTATATGTATACAGCACGTCCTGTTCCACCCCACCCTTGTTATCATTATTCTTAGTTACCTCTGTATGGTGATTGTTCATTTTGAGTTCTTGTTATTATTGTCCTCCCGGCTTCTTGTTAACTGCTTGTCAATACTGGGGATTTTGTGGGAGGTCCCTGACTCACGAGAGTGCTCCTTTAATGTCCCACTTTGCTGACTTTATAGAGAAAGTTTTATGCTAGAGGCAGAATGTCCAGTCTCCAAGGGGAGATCCAGAAGACAAAGATCAAAGACCAAAGTCAGAGTATCTGGGTTCAAGATCAAGGTCACAGGTAGTGAGGTGTTTGGAGAATCCAGACAATTAACCCGCTCTTCCTGGCCGCCAGAGCTCTCCTTATAAAAGGATTAGCGCACATCATGTAACTGTGCAGGCACTCATTGGTTCTTATGGCCGAAGAACTTAGCGCATGCCCATTTTCGCTAAATCATCCTTTGGACGTACATCCATTTTTTAGAGCATGCGCGGGTTTCAGGGGGGACTGTCGTGGCCTAAAAATGGCTGAAGTGTTCTGGAGTAAGGCACCTAACCCTCCAACTGTTTCCAGGGCAGCAAGGGTGCAGATGAGTTAAATGCAGAGGAAAAATTCCTATGTGTGTTGAGCCCACCGCTCCAGGCATGTGTGCACTCACTTAAAAGTTAAAGATGGAGGTAAAACTCCTATGTGTGCACAAACATACAATGGCTATGTAAAAAAAAATCCTCCAAAAAACAAGGCTCATATCTTTTACATTTCAGGGCCGGCCACTATGGGTTTTGTTCCACTTTACGTTTTTAACCTAATTAGATGCAGCCGGACAACTAACAACTGAAACTGCAGAGATGAATGGTTCTTTCTTTCTGTAAATGATGCCAAATGAGCACAAATCTGAGAAATAAAGTGGAGGAGCAACAATGATGGACCCACTGACCTCATGGGTCCAGGTGCAGTTGCATCCTCTAAAGTTACACCCCTATCCCTCTTCTCTTCCTCTCTCTCCATTACTGTCTAGGTGGGAATGTATGGTGGAACCTCCTGATCTAAGGCTGCGTCTGCCACTTAGTTTGGGAATTTATTGCAATAGTTTTATTTCTATCCGGTTCAGTTTTTGACTTTCTTTCTAATTTGAATTTTTCCGGATTTTTGGCTTTTTCCTTTCCTGGTTTTCCTGCAAGTTTTTGAACGGGACTCAAGTCTTTTCCAGCCGTACAAACAACGTAACAATGTTTCTGTGTTACTATGGCGGGCTCCGATGTCATAATCAGCATTCAGCCAATGATAATCATTTCAGTCTTTTTAAACCTGCCACCTCTTAAAAGAACATTGCGTCTCTGCTTTCTAGGAAAAAGTCAGGTTGGGTCTGGGAGGACAGGATGTTCTGTAAAGCAGGGCCGGGCCCTCTGCCCAGAACATACTTGCCTCGCGTCGTACCAGCGCCGTTGTCAGTTACAGAATATTATGTAACTGGCCGTTATTATGGAAACACACCCAACACACAGCCAGCCATGGCAGAGTTAAAAATAACGGAGAGGATTACATAATCAGGACCTCGGCCTCTCCCAGATTCCTGTTGGGAAAATCAAGTTTCTTCTTGGCAGAAATCATAAATGAGAAGGAAAACTAACCTCGTTTTGGTCCGCTTTACATAAAAACAATGAAGGTTGATAGCAGAAGGAGACCATATGGTTTATCTAGTTTGGGGACATCCCAAATTGAGATGCCTTATTAAAGTGGACCAAAATCCAAGTGAGAGGAAATACTTGGGTTCCAGTCTGCTTTAAAGAGATACAACACCTGAGAATTTAAATCTCCTGGGTATTATCCCCCCAGGTCGCCATAAAAACTCACCTTCCTGTCGTTCCAAGAACGCAGGGGTGGCTGAAACTGAAATTGAGCAGCCAATCAGCACATTTAATTTTAGCTCAGCTTCCTTTGGCTCTGTTAGCCACCGAGCTGAGCGGGCCGAGTTCAGGTTATTCAACTGGGCACACCTACTTACATATCTAACTGCCTAAGTACCTACCTACCTCTCATGGTCTCTGGGGTGGTAGGTTGTTGTTCATGTGGGTTAACCCACATGGCCTCTACCTTATACTGAGGCCAGGGTATTGAACTGGGAACACCAACTTAGCTTTCTAACTGCCTAAGTACCTACCTAGCTCTCACGGTCTCTGGGATGGCAAGTTGTCATTCATACAAGACCCAAACTTTTTTAAATGTTAACCCACTGGGTCACTACTTTATACTGAGGCAGGGTATTGAACTGGGCACAGCTACTTACCTTTCTAACTGCATAAATACCTACCTACCTCTCACGGTCTCTGGGGTTGTAGGTTGTCGTTCATACAAGACCCGTAGCATTTTCCAAGTATACAGCACGTCCTGTTTCACTTATTCCTTACGTCTGGGTTGACCGCCATAAGGTGGCGCAGTGCACTGCAGAAAAACTTGTGGCTTCTCCCGGCCCTCTAAAAAGCCAGGAACCTCCCACAAATTCCCAGTTTTCCTTCTGCAGTCGGACTGCGAAGATAGAAGATGGCTCTCTCTCTTGCGCAGGTGAGCGAGGCAACCAAGCCTGCGGTCCTGCAAGTCTATTCCCATCCGATTCTGGACTCCCACTGCCTCCCAGCCTCGGCTGACAGATCGGGTGAAGGTAGAAGAGCACTAGGGTCAAGTGCTCCAGGAGCGCTGCTCCAAGCCGCAGACCCTGTACCACAAAGGGGAGCCGGCCATAGGCTTTATGGTGAGACTGATTGGGATGCAGAGTTAATGCACTGCCTTCTGAGGGGGTGAGTTATTTGGGGACTATGTCCTCTTCTTTTACTTCTGGGGCTCCCCCCTCCCCTCCCTGGCAATGGATAATGGATACTCGCCGCTGCCTTCCCTCGTCTCCCTCTCTTCTCCCCCCTCTCTGAGGGGGGCGGGTGGCAGTGGTGGTGAGTGGTGTTTTTCTGAGGTAATTTGGTGATTTTGGTGTGTATTTTGGTGTTTTTTGCTGGCGTGCAGCTTTGTACTACGCTCCGCGGCTGTGGGCGCTATAACCTGAGGTAATTTTGCTTTGTCATGACGCCGGCCAGGTCACGTGTGGTGTTTTCTGAGGTATTTTGGCGATTTTAATGTGTTTTTTGATTTTTTTACCTGCTGCGCAGCTTTGTACTACGCTCCGTGGCTGTGGGCGCTATAACCTGAGGCAATTTTGCTTTGTCATGGCCCCGGCCGGGTTACGTGAGCGCAGTTTTCGCACTCTTCGAGGGGGGGAGGGGCCTGGTGATGCTGTTCCCCTGCGGCCCGCCCCTCGAGGTACCTCAGCCGGCGCCATTTTGTACAACCTGCGTGTCTGGTTTTCTTCATTCCCGGCTGCAGCGCTGCTTTCCCTGGTGTATCGCTTTACCTAGCGGTCTGTGCCTGAGTGACCCCGCAGTGTCTTTGGTCCATGAGTCCCCCTTGGGGGGGGTTTATTGACCCTGGGATTTTCATGTGCTGCAGGATGCTCATGTGTATTTTTGCTTATGTCTTTCAGGCGGGATACCATTGGGTTGTGGTTCTTCCGGCTTACTCCTTCCTCCCCCTCACTCCCCCTTCACAAAATAGACTTCTGGGGGCATCCCGGGTGGCTTCTGTCCTAAGCCTTTACCCACTACTGGTCTATTGCGCCTGTGTTAATCACCATATGGAGGCTTCAGGGGATAGCGTGCTTGGGAACCCTGTGGGGCAAGCCCGGCTATGTTCCATGTGTGGGTATGCCCTGTGGTTAACAGTGTCACGGTGTGCGAATGCTGTGTGCTGACAGTGTCATTGCGCTACAGGCTGGTTTTGCCTGCTTCGATTCCCAGCTCTTCGCCTCCCTCTGCTTCACCTACTCCCCCGCTCCTGCAACTAGGCCCCTGTGAGGGCATTGTTAGCAGGGAGTCTCATTCTGATTTGGCTCTGCGGGTAGCTAACATTGAGAGGCAGCTTGACAGGCCTGTTCCTAGGAAGGCCTCTTGCAAGAAGCGGCACCTGGATCCCAGGCCCTCCCCCCTTGCTAAGGTGTATGTGGGGATTGATGAGTTTGGTGGCTGTCACCCCCTTGAGATGGGGGGACTTTCCCAGAATTCTGACTCCTCTGGGAACCAGCAGGAGGGTTGCGATCGTGACCCTGGGTTGGTGTCCGGAGAGGATTCATGGTACCCTTAGGACACTGATAATCTGCTGTCACATATTTTTGATATATTGCACATTGCTGCCCCTGAGGTGACTAAGAGAAGGCAGGGGGAGCTCTTTCGCCCTGGTAAACAGCATCCAGAGTTCCCTGAGCAGGAACATTTTACCATTTTGGTACTTAAAGAATGGGAACGTCCTAGCAGGCTGCCTGCTGTGCCCAAGGGTTGTATAAAAGGTATCCCTTTCCTGCTGATCTTGTTAAGAAGGCTTGTCCAATACTTCGGTCACGCCTTCCCCTGACACTACCTCTCTGAGGGATGGTGAGGACCGACGCATGGATCAATTGGCCTGCCATGCTTTCACCTGTGTGGGGGCTGGATTGCGTCCGACCTGAGCCGCTGCCATTACTGCTATTGCTCTCAAGAGGCTGCTCAAGCGTCTCCTTGATGGTGCTACGGCTGGTAGCGGGGGGGGGAAGACTATAGTACTCTCTTACTTTGTTCTGATTTAGAGGACATTTCCGGGGTCCTCCATCCTCATCCCTTCCGTTCGGCTCCCAGAGGAGGTTGTGGCTCCTCTCTAGTGGCTCTAGGTTGTGGCTCTTCTCTAGTGGCCGCAGAGATTCTTGGGGCCGTGGCAGATCCCGTGGTCGTCCTGGTCTATCCTGGATACCAAGCCCAAACCCTCTCACAAGCCCCCTCATGCATGAAGGGGCGCCCTCACCCATCCGGGGGGGGCAGTTTCGGCTCTTTGCTCACGTCTGGAAGCTTCACGTCTCAGACCGATGGATACAGGAGGTATTGTCCTCCGGTTACAAGATCTGAAGGACCTTAACAAATTGTCAGATTCAAGCATTTTCATATGAAGACGCTACGCTCTGCTGTCGGTATCCTTCGCCCGGGCGACTTCATGACCACTTTGGACATCAAGGATGCTTATCTTCATGTGCCTATCTTTCCGGGTCATCAGAGATTTCTAAGGTTCACGCTGGAGGATCAGCATCACCAGTCTGCGGCTCTGCCCTTCGGTATCACCTGGGCACCTCAGGTATTTGCCAAGATACTGGCAGGAGTGTTAACTCTGCTACGGATCCAGGGCATCTGCATCATTCCTTGCCTGGACAACATTCTGATTGTGGCCCAGTTCTTTCCTCGGGCTGAGCAGGACACTCAGATGGTGACCTCCACTCTGGAGTCCTTCGGCTGGGTGTTCAACTTCTCTGTCCCCGTACTTGGTGAGGTCCTTTCTGGGCATGACTCTGGATACCTCTCAGGTCAGTGTGTTCCTTCCTCAGCAGAAGGTGGAGGATCTTCAGGTGCAGGCTCGGGCTCTGCTATCATGTCCTCATCCCTCCATCAGTCAGGGGATGCAGTTAGTGGGCCTGATGGTGCCCTGCTTCGAGGCAGTCTCCTTTGTTCAGTTTTTCATGAGACATCTTTAGTTACACCTCTTGTCAGTTTGGGGTTGGGATCCTGTGTCCTTGGATCAAGTGTTTGCTCTGTCCCCTCTGGCCAGAAGGTCCCTCTCGTCGTGACTAGACTCAAGTAACCTTCTAGTGGGCAGGACCTTCCTGCCCCCGTGCTGGGAGAAGGTCACCACAGATGCCGGTCTGACCGGTTGGGGAGGCTTCTGGAAGTCCCTGAAGTTCCAGGGTCGGTGGAGCCCACAAGAGGCCCATGCTTCTATCAAAGTCCTGGCACTGAGGGCGATCAGATTGGTTCTTTCTCACCTGACCACTAACCTTCGGGGTCAGGCTGTTCAGATCCACTTAGTCAACCAGACGGCAGTTGCCTACATCATTCATCGGGGAGGAACTCGGAGCAAACGAGCCTTCAAGGAAGTGTCCCTGATCCTGTCTTAGGCGGAACAGCATGTTCCTGGCATCTCAGCGGTCTACATTCCGGGGGTGGAGAACCAGGAGGTGGACGTCTTGTATGGGGGAATGGTCCCTCAACAACGGGTGTTCTCTCCCTGTGTCATCGCTGGGGGCAGCCGACGTGGACCTGTTTGCGTTTCGTCACATTCACAAACTTTCCAGATTTGTCTCTCTGTCTCAGGTTCCTCTGGCCTTCGCCACGGATGCATTGGCTACTCCTTGGAAGAAGTTTCGGCTTCTCTATGTGTTCCCTTTGTTCCTCTCCTGGGCAGGGTCATGCGCAAGATAGTCCAGGAGCAGGTACCAGCCATCCTGGTGGCCCCTTGTTGGCCAAGAAGGGTTTGGTTCGCAGACGTCGTGCAGTTGGCAGTAGACCGGTACGTCTTGCCCAAGGATCCAGATCTCCTCACTCAGGGGCAGCTACGCCATCCCAATTTACAAACGCTGGCTTTAACGGCTTGGCTGCTGAAACCTCCATCTTGATGGAAAAGGGGTTACTTGCTTCTGTTGCTGATACCATGATTAGAACTAGGAAGAAGTCCTCGTCTTTTATCTATTACAGGGTCTGGCATGTTTACATTGCCTGGTGTGAGTCCAAGTCTCTGTAGGGTGTTTTCTTTTCCCAGAATTCTGGAATTCTTGTAACATGGTTTGGATTTGGGCCTTCAACTTAGTACCCTCTAAGGCCATGCTTCAGCTCTGGCAATTTTTTCCCAAAGATTTTTTGCCAATCACCGGCTGGTTAAAACTTTTTTCCAGGGTGTTTCTCATGTGCGTCCACCCCGTAAGTCTTTGCTACCAGTCTGGGATCTGAATCTGGTGTTGTCTGCTATGCAAGGGCCTCCCTTTAAGCCTATCCATTAGGCCGCCTTGCCCATTTTGATTCTTAAGGTAGCCTTTTTGGTGGCTATCACTTCTGTAGGTGAGTTTCTGAGCTAGCGGCGCTTTCCTTCAAACCTCCTTATTTTGAGCGGCATCAGGATAAGGTGGTGTTTCGGCTTAAGCCAGATTTCTTGCCTAAGGTTGTGTCTACCTTTCATCTCAATCAGGACATTATCTTGCCTTCATTGTGTCCTAATCCTGCTAACTCCAAGGAGCGGACTCTGTATTCTCTGGATGTGGTCAGGATTCTGAAGTTGTCTGAGACTTTTAGGAAGTCTGATGCTCTGTTTGTTCTCACTTCTGGGCCTAGGAAGGGTTTGCCTCCGGCTAAATCCACTATCAGCAAGTGGATCTGTCAGGCGGTGGTGCAGGTCTATTCTGCTAAGGGGAAGGATCCTCCCTTCCGTCTTACTGCTCTTTCCACTCGTGCTATTGGTGTGTCTTGGGCCTTTCAGCACCAAGCCTCTGTTGAACAAGTTTGTAAGGCCGCAACTTGGTCTTCTGTTCATACTTTTTCCAAGTTTTACAAGGTTGATGTTAGGGCCTCAGCTGATGCTGCTTTTGGCCACAAGGTTCTTCAGGCAGCAGTGGTTTGAACTGCCCGCCGTTGTTTTTTGGGGATTACGGACACTGCTTTTGGATGTCCCAGACGTAAGGAATAAGTAAAACAGGACATGCTGTATACTTGGAAAAAGTTCTGTGAGTACTCACCTGTAAAATTGTTTTTGTAGTATACAGCACGTCCTGTTTCATCCCTCCCTTGTTATTATTATTATTCTTGGTTACCTCTGTATGGTGATTTGTTCAAATGTTCATTTTGGGATTTCCTTCATTATTGTTCTCCCGGCTTCTTGTCTAACTGCTTTGTAACACTGGGAATTTGTGAGAGGGTTCTGGCTTTTTATAGGGCTGGGAGATGCCACAAGTTTTTCTGCAGTCCACTGCGCCACCTTGTGGCGGATAACCCAGATGTAAGGAATAAGTGAAACAGGACGTGCTGTATACTACAAAAACAATTCTACAGGTGAGTACTCACAGAATTGTATTTTTTAAGATTAACCCACAGAGCCTCTATACTGAGGCTAGGGTACTTAAAGAGGACCAACACCCAGGGGTGATCGGCCCGGAAATCTATAAGATTCCCGGGCCGATCACCTCCCACCCCGCGGGACATCCGAGATCGGGATGTCCCGCGGGGTGAAACCCCCCAGAAACCCCAAAAACACCTTACCTGATCCGCCGCCGCTTCCGCCGCCGCCGCCTCCCGCGCGCCCCTCCAGACGTGCGCGCGCCCGCGCCGGCCCTCTGTGAATGGCCGGCGGGGGCGCGCGCGCGCCGAGAGTGACGCGCGGGAGGCGGCGGCGGCGGAAGCGTCTTGGACGTTCCTGATCCCCGCCTGGACGTTGGCGGGGATTGGCTGCGGCGCTCACGTGGGAGCGCTGAGAGGTGAGTTTTTTGGGGTTTCTGGGGGGTTTCACACAGCGGGGCACCCCCGATCGGGGTGCCCCGCCGAAGTGGACCAAAACCCAGGATAGTCAAAATCCTGGGTGTTGGTCCACTTTAAATGGGCACACCTACTTAGCTTTCTAACTTCCTAAGTACCTACCTAGCTCTCACGGTCTACGGTATGGCAAGTTGTCTTTTACACAAGGCTAAAAAAATATTAAAACTCTCTGTGTACCCTCATTTTCTTAAAGGCACTCACAATGCCAAACCATATATGAAATAATAAGCGGTTTATTGAAGACAAAGTCCAACAGAAAAATCTCTTAAATTCAGAGTATAATGTAGGGTACAATGCAGTACAGTAAGCGACTTCCTCACCAGCTTTAGCAATGTCCAGTGCCTGATAGGTACAGAATATTGCAAGTCCTCGATATCACAGGTCCACTTTCAGGGCATACAAGCCCAGGCAGCTAATCCACAGGCTCCAAAAACATTACACATAAAGTCCTTCGGATGCAGTTCAGACCTGTAGAGTTTGGGATCAAGGCACGGGCTCCTTATCCCAGTCTCTCCTTCTCCACACTGGAAGCCTCAGCAGCTCCTTTTATTAGGCTTCCTTCCTTCAATTAATCTAATCACCTGGGAAGACCTGGGAGTAGGAGAAAAACCCATAGAGGACTGGGGATGTGGACTGGAGCTGTTATCCCGGCATGGATCCTGCCTGGCTGAAAAAAACAAGGGAAACAGACACCATCCAGCACTTTTCCATACACTTTACCACACACCCTATCCATCCCTCAATGAGGAGGTGTGGCCTAATTTAACAAATGTCCTTCTTTCCCACCCTGAAAAGTTGGTAGGTATGCAATGGTAGGCTGATCCACCCCTGGGTGTTGGTCCGCTTTAAAGCCAGATGATTAGTGGCTACAGCTGAGCACTCACCCTGAAGGGAGTGCCTAAGAGGGCCACCTGCTCGTCAGGCTGCACAGGAATATGCAGCGATTTAGGTGCAACAATGCCACCAGCATGTGGCTAAGGGGTACTGCGGCCAAGGTCTTCTTCCAGGGTGCCACTGCCAGGGACCATTTCTGAAGGGAACATCCTGTCGCTGAAGTGCAAGACGTGACTGGGGTGCCCATTGCCTGGGCTAATGGAATCGGGCAAGGGACTTCCACCAGGAAGTTGGACCCCATCAGCGGGGGATACACCAGGCCTTCTTTGCTCAAAGGGAGTTACTCACACCCCCCAGGAGGTTCAGGTTGCCTAGATTCCTGGTTTCTGGCTCTCCCCTTTGACCACCAGCAATTGGTGTGACTCGAACTGGTTGCACCTGGTCCCCGGGCTAGTGGCAACTTCTGGTAGGGCAACAGGTACACTGGGCATTGATTTAGGGCAAAATGGGAACAGGGATGATGAATCTAGATACCAAGGGGTCCATAACAGGCATGCCAAAAACTGGATCATCAGAGACGGAGACCGGCAGGCCGGCGTCATCAGTGGCAGAGGTTGGCATGGTGATGCAGCACGGCTCGGCATCGGAGGATCGGAAGCAGCTGCACGACTCAACATCGGAGGATTAGGAACTGCTACTGAACTTGACATCTGAGAACTGGAACCTGTTGCACAGTACGGCATTGGTGGACAGAAAATGGCTGCAGGAGACCGCATCGGTGGACTGAAAACAGTGGCAGGACCCATTGCAGAAAGATTAAAAATGACTGAAGGAAACAGCATCGGTGGACGGGAAGCAGCTGAAGGAGATGGCATCAGTGTACTGGAAAAAGTGGCAGGAATAGACTTGGTCGATGGTGTGGAAATGGCAGCAGGAGTAAGGTGTTGAATGGTTTTGATGAGAAAATATTTCCTTTTGATTTTAGGTTTGGATGTTGTGACTGGAGTATTGGAGATGGCTGAAAGGATATGAGTGGAAGATGACGTTTTCTTGCCAAGGATGCCTGAGGGTTTAGCAGTTTGTAGTGATAACTGAGCAGAGGTAGAAGCGAGTTTTGGCTTTTGGGAACATGGTGTCAATCTTGTCCCAGGGTACAAAGCCCAAATGGTGTACTGAGTTTGCAGAAGGTTTAGTGGATGTAGGTGGTAACTGGGTTGCTGCGGGAAGCAGAGGATTAACAGGGAAGGTGCTGGTCTGGTGTCTGGGAGGAGATGAGCACTAAATCTGGTGGATGCCCCAGATACAGTATTTTTTCCCTTTAAAATAATAGTCCAGCCAAGTAACTGATAGGTGGTTGTCTGGCCCCCGCCCACTTACTGGAATGTCAGATAGAGTCCGTTGTGCCACCCTTGTGTGGGTGCGTGCTGCTTGGGAACTCCTTCTTTGACATTCTGGGTGGGGGGGGGGGTAGTGTAGTCACTCAGCTAGTCCAGCAGAAAACAGTTGCCTGCATTGAGCTGCCAGCGGCTGTGCTTGGTGGCTTATGTGCAGTGAGTGGCCGCCCCAGTGCCACCACCTGTGGGCCCCTTAGTACCCACCTAGCCAGGTACGCATCACTTTCCAAAATTCTCCAATGTCTGGACAAAATTCTTCGTACTGACCCTCAGTTGTTATTAAATTGTGAGATGAACCTTACCTCCTGCCATCGACTGTTGCCTCTTTTTTTTTAATAGGGTTTCTCTCAGGGTATCCCATGCCTTCTGAAAGGCTCTTGCAATAATCTGTTTGGGATACCCTCTTTTCCAGAACCAATCCGTCAAATCACTTGCTTGTTGTAGGAATTCTGTCTCCAGGGAGCTGTTCCTCCAGATCTTGAGGAACTGTCCCACTGGTATTACCTGCCTGAGCTTTGTGCCATGGAAACTTTCATTAGTGATATATAATAGGAAAGAATATTTAATTGAGCTACTTCAATTCACCCACAGAATCAAGCTGATCCTGTTTTAATTGTATCGTTTTAATCACAACTTTATTGCAGCCTTGAGAAAGGAGCTTGATGCTCTGGATCATGGGCTAAACTTAAACCTCTGCTCTCTGTGGTGTCATTTAGGCTTTTGCTTTCAGAATGAATATAACACACCATTACTACTATTTTGTTTGTTCTGTATATACACTTGCTGGTATACTCTGTATTACACATTCACTAGTATGATGTAACTGATTGCAATTCTGACTGACCACAGAGTGTTGCCACTTTGTAAATACTTGTAAAGACTATACTTGCCTTATGCCTTGTGTCTTTGGGCTGTGTTTAAATCCCATAGCAGCTATTCGTAATATTTTATCTTTTACTATAGATGCTACATTGATCCATGGTTACTAGTTATTTGTTACTATGTCCCTCTTTTTCATATAGGGGTGCTCATGACTATCCTGACAACAAAGTATATGATTATTATATGCATCATTGATTATTTGTATCCTTTTCCTTGTAAATGTGTTATCATTCTAATGTGTAAGCTTTTTAATACACTTATCTTTTTGAATTTGATTGTTAGTGTGGTGTGCATGCCCCCAAGCTATTGTTTTGCTCTTTAAAGTGGACCAAAACCCATAATTTTGACCATCCTGGGTTTTGGTCCACTCCCCTGCTGAGCTCATAGCTGAGCTATGCACGTCTAAGAGATGTCTTAGCTCAGCAGCTCCGAGCACGCTGGCGGCCGCAACTCACGCATCCCTCTAACAGGGAGCGCACCCGCACCGGCCTTTCACAAATGGCTGGCGCTGGCATGCGCCCTGCTAGAGGGATAGTGGGGGTGCGGCTGCAGCCCGCACATGCACCGTTGGACCTTGGATGGATTTTGGATGGGCCCAGGAATCTCATAGATTTCCGGGCCAATCCAGCTGGGTTTTGGTCCACTTTAAAGAGGAACACTCACCAGGATTTTCATTGTCCTGGTAATTGTTCCTCGTACCTGGGGCAAGATCACCATAAAAACTCACCTTTTTGTTGGTCCCATGGGGCATGCGCTGGCTCTCCTCCAATCAGAACTGCATGCCTTGAATATTAATTTAGGGCATACAGCTCTGTTTGGAGACAGAGCTCCAGCATAGAGAAAGGGGAGTGGCTAGTCTCCCTGCGGTCTAGGGCGCACTCCTGCCTCCAGGCTATCAGAATGGCTAAAGCCAGAGCGCAGTATCCCAGGGAAGCAGCCCGTACATTCGGCAGAGATGTAAGTATAGCAGCAATCCCAGAGGGTTTCAAACAGTGGGGAATCGTGAGTCGGGATGCTTCAGGGGTAAGTAATCTGTCGGCCCTGGGGTCTAAACGAGCTGAATGGTCCACTTAAAAGGACCCTGTAGTAAATGAAACTGAAGCATCACTGTACAGGGCATCTCAGTTAATTTTCCCCAGCTCTACATACTGGAGCCAGGAGCCCACAACCAGGGCTGGCTGCTCCCCAATCCATTGGGCACTGGGTGCAGGCCCCCAGCACAAGTGGAGCATCCCCCCCGCTACTCTGATTAGTGACACTCAATTAATTTTCAAGTTCTGGAGTGAACATACCCAATAAAAAGAAACAAAACCCCAGGATATTCTAAGCATACAGCACATCCTGCTCCAGACATAGTAATAACATGTGGGTAATCCTCCGCCTCTGGCGCCGTGCACTGCAGACATGTAGAAAACAAGCTCCTCCCGGCCCTACACATACCGAGGGACCTCCCACAAATCCCCAGATTTCTCTGCAGTGCTGGAACTGCGAAGACATGAAGTATCACGCTCTCGCAGGCGAGCGGGGCTTGACAGCCCGAGGCCCTGCGGGACTATTTCCACCCGTCCTCATTGTGAATTAATGCCTCCCAGCCTGGGCTGCGTTGGTCAGGTGAAGGTAGGCAGCACCTAGTGTGCTTACGGAGCTAGACTCCACCGCAATCCCCCACCATAGGGTAGGCGGTTAAGGCGAATGGTGAGCCTTCAGTTGGATGCCCCTCCCGCACCAGTGCCCCCACGCCCCGTGTAACGGTGAACCCCGAATATTGGGTCACCCTCCTCCCTAGATCCCCCCGTTAGTGGGGGGAAAAAAGAGGGGGGGGGGGTCGTGTGTTCGATGGCCTAACCTTGCCCTAATTACACTTGAGACCGATAGCCTTTAACGGTTACCGGGTGTCAGAGCGCGCTTCACATTTAAGTTGTCAGTTAACCGCAGCGCTTTTATTGTATTCTACTTGCCGCGTATGGCAGCTCTTTCGGGGACGCTACGGCCTTCTTTATCCCTGTATTCACCCTGTCAGATTTTTTCTCTGAGGTGATTTCTAGCATTACTACTTTTTCTTCTGATCGGCTGCGCGCCTTCGAGCTTTGCGCTCTCCGGGGGGGGGGGGGGGGTTCGGCACGTTCCGCATCATCGCCCGCTCTGGTCCGCCCTTCGAGGTTCGCTGGGCGCCATTTCCTTCTCACATGCGCGGTGGTGAAGACGGTCCTCCCCTCGCAGATCTGTAAGTGCCCTCATGGGCGACTTTTTCCTTTGCTTTGTTTCTTCATGCTCGGATCGGACATCCCTGTTCCCCTTGTGTCTTTCAGACCACGGACTTCGGTGGCTTCTCCCGGCCTGGTGTAGCGCCCGGTCCAGACCATTTTAAGAAATCACTCCCACTTCCCAGCGGGTTATTGGGGCATCCAGGGTTGCTTTATAGCGTCAATCCCTACTGGCATATTGAACTTAATAATCACCATATGGAGGCATCCCAGGATATTGTGAACGGAGTTCCCTTGGGACAAGCCCGTCTGTGTGTAGCTTGTGGGGTCTTACCTAGCAGCGGTGACAATGCACGGGTCTGCGTCCCTTGTGCCCAGCAGGCGCTAGACGGTCTCCCCACCTCTTCCGAGGCTGGGCCCGCACCTCGCATTACTTCCCCTACTCCCCCAAGCTTGAGCCTAACCCCCAATACTAGTGGGGACTCTCACGCTGATTTGGCCACTAGACTGGCTAGTGTGGAAAACTTAATCGCTGGCTCCTTGGCGCGCAAGGCTACTGCCAAGAGGCGTCATTTGAATCCTGAATCTACTATTCTTCCTGTAGAATCTGACGATTTACTGCTTTCCTATGCACATTCCCCGTCAGAGGAAGGGGAACTATTCTCTGACTCAGGGTCCTACGACGACGAGTCCAGAAGTCAGGATGAGTCTGGTTCTGATCATTGGTCCCAGGACGACATTGATAGACTGCTGACCCAGATCTTTGATGTGTTATCCCTCTCTCCCCCGCCTGCGGCTCCTCGGCAAAGGGGTGATCTGTTTCATTCCGCTAGGGTGCGGTTGGAGTTTCCCGAAAAAACTCATTTTAATAGCCTAGTGCTGAAAGATGGGGGACCTCCCAGCAAACTCCAGGGGATTCCTAAAGCTGTGGATAAGAAGTATCCATTTCCTGCCGATCTGGTTAAGTGTTGGACATCGCCGCCGAGGTCGATGCCCCGATTCTGAGTCTGTCCAACACCTTTATTATGCACTCCCCTGACACTACTACGCTGCGGGATTTAGAGGATCGGCGAGTTGATCAATTGGCATGTCATGCCTTTGCATTTGGGGGGAGCGTCGCTCCGCCCGGTTTACGCCTTAGCCATCATGGCGGTGGCGCTCAGGACTGTAGTTAAGACTGCTCTGGAAGGGGCGGATGACTTGCCCTCTGATGCAGCCAATGCTCTGGCCACCTGTGAGACCTTTGTGAATTATATCCTATCTGCATCGGACGATGCTATTAAGCTGAGCGCTAGATCCACTGCTCTGGTGGTAGCCATACGCCGTGCGTCTGGTTACGCCAGTGGGCTGCTGACAATGTCGCCAAGAAGCCCCTTACGGGGCTTCCATTTAAAGGGCTGCGCCTGTTTGGAGAAAGGTTAGATATCTTTGCCAAGGGTGGCAAGCTGCCCCAGCGCAAGCGTCAGATTCGGCCCTTTTGTGGCCCAAGCTCCCATTCGACCCCCTACCGTGGGGCCAAGCAGGGTAGAGGGGCGTCCTTCGCTGGGTCTCGCGCAGATTCCTGGAACAAGAACAGAGGACGCCGTCCTGGTTACTCCTGGGGGCCCAAGCCCAAAGCCCCCCCCAAGCATGAAGGGGCGCCCTCACCCGTCAGGGTGGGGGGACGTCTACAGCACTTCGAGCATGTCTGGAGACGCATCGTCCTGGATTCAGGAGGTGGTGTCCTCCGGTTACAAGATAGAATTTGCTGTACTGCCCCCTACCAGGTTTGTTGGGTCCCGGATCCCACAGGACCCTGCCTCAGCTCGAGTCTTGATGCTGGCGGTGCAGGACCTTCTGGATCTCGGGGTCATTTGCAAGGTCCCCTTAAGAGACAGGGGCATGGGGTTTTATTCCAATCTTTTCACGGTGCCCAAAAAGGACGGGTCAGTCAGACCCATTCTGGATTTGAAAATCCTAAACAGATTTGTCAGAAACGGGCATTTTCGTATGGAAACTCTGCGCTCGGCCGTTGCCTCGCTGCACCCAGGGGACTTCATGACATCTGTGGACATCAAGGACGCTTACCTGCACGTTCCGGTGTTTCCAGGGCACCAAAGGTTTCTCAGATTTGCGCTGTTCAATCAGCATTATCAGTTTGTGGCCCTGCCATTCGGCCTTACGTCGGCTCCCAGGGTGTTCACCAAGGTGCTGGCAGGGGTGATGTCTCTCTTACGACTAAAGGGCATACGCGTGTTGCCCTACCTGGACGATATACTCATCACCTCTCGGTCTCTGCGGCAGGCAGAACTGGACACTCGGTTGGTGGTGTCCACCCTGGAGTCCTTCGGCTGGGTGATCAATTACCCAAAGTCCTCTCTGTCCCCCTCCTCAGTGACCCCGTTTCTGGGGATAATTCTGGACTCGGTTCAGTCAAGGATATTCCTTCCTCCACAGAAGGTGGAAGCTCTGACAACGCAGGCGAGGTCCCTGCTCTCGAACCCTCATCCCTCCATCCGGCAGGGAATGCAGTTGGTGGGCTCGATGGTGGCAAGCTTTGAGGCGGTGCCCTTTGCCCAGTTTCATTTGAGAACCCTGCAGCTTCACCTTCTGTCAGTATGGAACAAGGACCCAGCGTCCTTGGACGACATCTGGGTGATTCCCCCCTCGGTCAGACAATCCCTTGTGTGGTGGTTGGACCACAGGAACTTGACAAGGGGCAGATCCTTCCTGGCTCCCTCTTGGGAGACGGTCACAACGGATGCCAGTCTTTTGGGCTGGGGGGGATTCTGGAAGTCCCTGCGCTTCCAGGGGAGGTGGGGCCCTCAGGAGGCCCATCTTCCTATCAATGTCCTGGAACTCAGGGCGGTCAGATTGGTGCTGGAACGATTGACCCAGCACCTGAAGGGTCTGGCGGTTCAGGTATGCTCAGACAACAGGACGGCGGTAGCCTACATCAATCATCAGGGAGGAACCCGGAGCAAGGGAGCTCTCCAGGAAGTGTCTCTGATTCTAACATGGGCAGAGACCAATGTCCAATGCATCTCGGCTGTCTACATTCCGGGGGCGGAAAATCTGCTAGCAGATGCTCTGAGCAGGGGGTCGTCCCGTCAGGGGGAATGGTCCCTCTGCAACAGGGTTTTTCAGTCCCTGTGTCACCGTTGGGGTGTGCCAGACGTGGATCTCTTTGCGTCACGTCACAATCACAAGCTACCGAGCTTTGTATCCCTGTCTCAGGATCCTCTGGCTCTGGCTTCGGATGCCCTGTCAATGTCTTGGAGGGAGTTTCGGCTCCTGTATGTGTTTCCACCAATTCCCCTTCTGGGCAGAGTGCTGCGCAAGATCGCTCTGGAAGGGGTACCCGCGATTCTGGTGGCCCCAAGATGGCCAAGAAGAGTGTGGTTCACAGACGTGGTTCAAATGGCAGTAGATCAGTACGATCTGCCAAGGTTGCCAAATCTTCTAACTCAGGGGTCTCTACGCCACCCCAATTTACTAACTCTGGCTTTGACGGCTTGGCTATTGAAACCTCCATCCTAATGGAAAAGGGTTTGTCTGCATCTGCTGTGGCTACTATGGTGCAAGCCAGGAAGAAGACTTCTGCTGCCATCTACTATAGAGTGTGGCGTGCTTACATTGACTGGTGTGAATCCAGGTCTCTTCCCTGCCGGGAATTCTTAGTCTCCAGGGTGCTGGAGTTTTTACAACATGGTCTAGACTTAGGTCTTAAGCTTAGTACCTTGAAGGGCCAGGTTTGGCCCTGTCTATCTTCTTTCAGAAGACCTTTGCCCAGCACCCTCTTATCAAGACTTTCTTTCAGGGGGTCACTCATGTGCGTCCTCCTCGGAAACCTATGGTTCCTGTTTGGGATCTGAACTTGGTGTTGTCGGCCCTGCAGGGGGCTCCTTTTGCGCCTATTCATGAGGCCACTCTCGCGGTGCTCACACTCAAGGTTGTCTTCCTGGTAGCTATCACTTCGGTTAGACGTGTGTCTGAGTTGGCTGCCTTGTCTATTCAGCCTCCCTACTTTGAGAGACACCGGGATAAGGTGGTGTTTCGCTTCAAGCCAGACTTTCTGCCCAAGGTTGTGTCTGCTTTTCATTTGAATCAAGATATTGTACTTCCTTCCTTGTGCCCTAATCCTAGTAACCCTAAGGAGAGGGTTTTGCATTCCCTGGATGTGGTTAGGTGTGTCAAGTCTTACCTGGTTACCACTCAGGCATTCAGGAAGACGGATGCTCTCTTCGTTGTACCTCACGGGCCTAGGAAGGGTTTGGCTCCCGCCAAGTCTACCATCAGTAAATGGATTCGTCAGGCTGTGGTTCAAGCCTATACTACTAAGGGGAAGACTCCCCCCTTTCGTCTTACTGCTCATTCTACTAGAGCTGTTGGGGCTTCTTGGGCTTTTCAGCACCAGGCCTCTGTGGAGCAAGTTTGCAAGGCCGCTACCTGGTCTTCCGTTCATACCTTTACAAAGTTTTACAAGGTTGATGTTAGGGCCTCAGCTGACGCTGTGTTTGGCCGCAAGGTTTTGCAGGCAGCAGTAGTTTAAACTGCTTGCTGTTGCCTTTTGTTGGGGATCCCACCCTTCTTTACGGACACTGCTATTGGATGTCCCACATGTTATTACTATGTCTGGAGCAGGACGTGCTGTATGCTTAGAATAATACAACTCTGTGAAGTACTCACCTGTAGAGTTGATATTATATGCATACAGCACGTCCTGCTCCACCCCACCCTGTTTCACCTTGTTCTGGATCCCCTGTTTGGTGATTGCTATCTTTGGTATTATTGCCAGTTTTGGGTGGTTGTTTTCTCCTGGCCTCTCTTTCTCACTGCTTTTCAATGCTGGGGATTTGTGGGAGGTCCCTTGGTATGTGTAGGGCCGGGAGGAGCTTGTTTTCTACATGTCTGCAGTGCACGGTGCCGGAGGCGGAGGATTACCCACATGTTATTACTATGTCTGGAGCAGGACGTGCTGTATGCATATAATATCAACTCTACAGGTGAGTACTTCACAGAGTTGTATTTTTCTCTATTCAAGGCTGTGTTCCCTGCCCCCCAGGGGAATCCTGATTAGGGGTACCCCACTGCTTGAAACCCTGAGACTCGCAAGGTCTGATAATGATCATGATAATATGCTCATATGACTAATGTATGCTTGCGCATAAAAAGGAGTTTGTGCTCCACCGCTCAATCCCACAGCACATGTGCGGGCTCTCCTGCAATCAGCGCTCCTTACCTTGCATACTAACAAGCAGATTAGAATGTTAAATGAATGGAGGGAAGAAAACACCCCATCAGCTGCTCTCCTCCAGCTGTGCGTATCTGTGCCAGCCATTCAAATGTCTTGGTGCAGGTGTGCACAGCAGCCTAAGGGTGGTATGGAATGCCACCATGGCCTGCACTCGGGATCGCCGGGAAGGTAAGCATACCCTGCAAATTAGGGGCTTTCAAACTGCGGGATAATTGTAAAATCCTTTCATAATGGTGACTTACCTGGGTTTTGGCCCGCTTTGGGATGCCCGTGTTTAAATCCGCCTGTTTGCTTACCTTGATCCACGCCGCATGTGCGGGCTCTCATTTAACTAAAAATGAGTTCTCAGTGGAACGTTTGGCAGGGCCCTCCTGATGGTGATCCCGTGTGCTTCACAAAGCCAGAGATCCCGAATCTGGGTGCAACTAGTCCTAGAGTCTGATTAATAGGGTTTTTATCTGCTTTAAACTGGATTGAGTTGCAAAGGCAGCGGAAGATGTCTGAATGTTATCTAGTTAGTTGGCTGGCCATATTTCAGAAGGCATCCAGATTTTGCAGAATGGGGCTCAGGACAGAGCTTTCTATTCCAAAGGGGAGCCAATGGTGAATGATTTTGGCACATGAGCGTAAAGGCAGTGAGTCATCTATACATGGCACTCAAGTGATTGCAGAAGGGGCGGAAAATGAAAGATTTTAGCACATGAGGCTGGAAGCAATAAGTCAGTTATTAATGGTATTGAAATAATAGTACAAAGAAAAGGGAGCTGGTGGTGTATGATTTTAGCACATGAGGGTAGTAATTGCAGAGGAGTGGGAGCTGGTGGTGAATGATTTTTGCACATGAGGGTAGATATAGCGGATGAGAGGAAGCTGGTGATGAATAATTTTAGCACATCGGGGTGGATATTGCAGAGGGGGAGCTGATAGTGAATGATTTTAGCATGAGTGTGGCTATTGCTGAGGAGGGGGAGCTGGTAGTGAATGATTTTAGCACATGAGTGTAGCTCTAGCAGAGGAGGGGGAACTGATGCTGAATAATTTTAGCACATGATGGTGGATATTGCAGAGGAGGGGGAGCTAGTGATGAATTATTTTAGCACATGAGGGTAGATATAGCAGAAGAGGGGAAGCTCTGGTGAATGATTTTTGCACATGAGGGTAGATGGAGCTGGTAGTGAATGATTTAGCACGAGTGTAGATATAGCAGATGAGGGGAAGCTGGTGGTGAATGATTTTAGCACATGGGGATAGATTTAGCAGAGGAGGGGAGCTGGTGATTAAAAATGTTAGCACATAAGCATAGATATTTTAGAGGATAGAGCTTTTGGTGAATGATTTTTGCACGAGGATATATACTGCAGAGGAGGAGGAGCTGGTGGTAAATGATTTGAGCACATGAGGGTAGATATTGCAGAGGAGGGGGGAGCTGGTGGTGAATGATTTGAGCACACAAGGGTAGATTTTGCAGAGGAGGGGGAGCTGGTGGTGAATGATTTGAGCACATGAGGGTAGATATTGCAGAGGAGGAGGAGCTAGTGGTGAATGATTTGAGCACGAGGGTAGATATAGCAGAGGAGGAGGAGCTAGTGGTGAATGATTTGAGCACATGAGGGTTGATATAGCAGAGGAGGAGGAGCTGGTGATGAATAATTTGAGCACATGAGGGTAGATATTGCAGAGGATTGGGGAGCTGGTGGTGAATGATTTGAGCACACGAGGGTAGATATTGCAGAGGAGGGGTAGCTGGTGGTGAATGATTTGAGCACATGAGCGTAGATATTTCAAAGGACAGAGCTAATAGTGAATGATTTTCCCCCAAAAATAGTTACAATGCATAATCCAGATACCAGGCTTAAGCAGAGGGACAGAATCGTCTGTAAAAGAGGGCGAGGACACATCGCGGCTGTAAAGGGGGGTGAGGACACATCGCGGCTGTAAAGGGGGGCGAGGACGCATCGCGGCTGTAAAGGGGGGCGAGGACGCATCGCGGCTGTAAAGGGGGGCGAGGACGCATCGCGGCTGTAAAGGGGGGCGAGGACGCATCGCGGCTGTAAAGGGGGGCGAGGACGCATCGCGGCTGTAAAGGGGGGCGAGGACGCATTGCGGCTGTAAAGGGGGGCGAGGACGCATCGCGGCTGTAAAGGGGGGCGAGGACACATCGCGGCTGTAAAGGGGGGCGAGGACGCATCGCGGCTGTAAAGGGGGGCGAGGACACATTGCGGCTGTAAAGGAGGGCGAGGACCCATCGCGGCTGTAAAGGAGGGTGAAGACCCATCGCGGCTGTAGAGGGCGAGGACCCATCGCGGCTGTAAAGGAGGGCGAGGACCCATCATAGCTGTAAAGGAGGGCGAGGACCCATCACAGCTGTAAAGGAGGGTGAGGACCCATCACAGCTGTAAAGGAGGGTGAGGACCCATCACGGCTGTAAAAAAAAGATAAGGACACATCAGGGTGCCCCGCGGAAGTGGACCAACACCAAAGATAGTGAAAATCCTGGGTGTTGGTCCACTTTAAGGACATGAGCGGCTGGCTGTGTTGGTTTCCCGCTCTTTTTCTCATGAATCCGGGACGCACTGACAGGTAACTCCTCAGGGAGACCTATTACCAGCCTTTATGAGCTAATGTCATGAGCAGCGGATGGGACACCTGTTGATATAGGTGCCGGGCTGGGCCCCTCAGTGAGAACAGAACCCCCCACGGAGCAGTTCCAGCCTCTCCGTCTCCCTCACTCTTAACATGGCGGCTGCATCTCTCTGCCTCAACAGCCTCTACCCGGGCCCAGAGCAAGAGGCGGGCTCTTTCTCCTCCTGACAGCCAAACGGACTAATCGACGACGCCAGACGGGGCATACGAGGAGTGCGTCGCGTCCAATCAGCGGCGTGGGCGGACACCTCGGCTCTCCTCTTCAGCACCCTGCGCTCTGGATGAAGGCAGAATTCCCTCCAGGCGAGCGCAGCCCCGTGAGCCAATCGGCGTGCTCTCTCAGAGAGAAGTTACCTGCGGGCGGCCAATGGGGGCGCCGCAACGTCCCGCCCCCTCCGCCGTGTTATGCGCTCATCCCAGGCGCAGGGCCGCAGAGCGCGGCCGTTTCCTGCCCTGATGCATGGTGGTCCGACGGAGGAATTGTTGGAAAAATTTGTGTTGGAGGTTGGTGCATAAATGTTGTTACCCAGTGTGCCTTGTGCCCGGCCCGCCTCTCCCGGGAGACACCGCGGCTTCACACTGTCGCCATCGCCCGCTGCTGCTACCGCACTGTGTCCGCCCGCTCGCTCACCTCACCCGCACACCCCGACACCGCCCGCACCGGGTTATGTCTGTGCCGGGGACACCTGACTGCCGGCCCGGGGGAAGGAAACGGGGCTTCAGCGCTAATTCCCCCTCACACGCTCGCTGCCATTGCTTTATAGAGAGTCAGTCTATGTGATCGCACGCAGTGGCCCTCGCATCGCGTTGTGCTCGGCTCTGATCGCATTGTTCGTCACAGGCCCATAGATTGTAAGACGCGTCTTCCGATATCAGGGCCACGCCCTTATCCCTAAATTGATCACGCCCCCTTTCCATACGATCAGAATGATAGATCAAATAGCATCTATGCAATCGGCTTAAGATTTAATCCTCTGACTGTTTTATTTGGAATTGCAGGGATCTGGTATTGAAAGAAGCCCATATGCAGAATGGGAAGGGATCGATCAGATGATCCATTTACAACCACATTTAGCCCTGTGAGGATTTCTTTGTTGGGCCTCCTGATCAATTGATTTTTCCCCTAATATAAAATCTGATCGAATTATTAATCAAAATGAGCACATAGACCGTGCAATGCATTGTTGTAATTTCATGCGATCCGTATCGAAAGTGGTCAGTCACGTTCCACTAATAAAATCTGATCAATTTAAGCTCAACCCTAGACTGCTATGCGTCCGATTTCATGCGATCAGAATGCAAAGCGATTGATCAAATGACCCCTTTACAATTGTTTCATGTGTATTTCTTTGATTGTTCCACTAATATAAAAGCTGTTTGAATTATTGATTGCATTGCCCCTATTTCTTGCATCTCTGATATCAATGCCAGAGACCCATTTTGAGCTGGTTTTAATTGCATGCAGGTTTTTGTTGTTGGCTCTCTTCTGATCAATTGTTGCACTAATATAAAATATGATCGATATTTTTTTTCTTTTTTTTAAGTATTGATTGGAATGAGCCCAGTCTGGCCCTGGATGCTAAACTGTTTAGGGTTTGGGGGGGGGGGGGGGTTCCTGTCCCCCATCAGATGGAGCTCTGCTAGGAAAAGGTGAGTATCTCTCTAATGCAGGGCTCACTGATGGTGTGAGTTAGATTAGTGTCCCTGTGAAACAGGAACCAGCATGACACATTTTGAAATGGAGGGTTTAAATGGGACCTCTCCTTCCAACAATTACTGGTTGGGCCTGGCATGTGGCACCTTATTATTGGTGATTTCCTCTTGATCGTCATGGTGATAAATAATTGATTCTATGATAATAAAGAAGTGTAATCTGATTGATGTGTTGTAGGAGCAAGCCCATAGACTGTCTATTTCCTCCTCCAGTATCAAGGCATGTGCGATCAGAATAATGATTGATCAAAGACCCTGTTATTGGTCATGTACTATTGATACGTTTCTTGGTCACTGGAGCATCCTGAATTGGGGTGCTTCACTGTGTGAAAGCCCAGATGACTTTACCCCTTAAACAGCTCTCATTGCACCCACACTAGCCTAGCCAAATGGCTGGGACGGGAAGCACATGTACAGCCTGGGGATGTGGCAACGCTTGCTCCCCTTTGAAGTCAATGGAGAGCAATTTGCCAAATGACATAGGCTTGGCAGACTGCTCTGATTGGATGAGAACCAGCACATGGGCTAGGTAAAGGTTAGTTATTACTGGTGCCCCACGAAAAAAAACAGCGATGGTCCCTAGCAGGCAGTGTTGTTTCCTCGGGCCCAACAGGTGGCAACTTATTGGTCATGTACCATTTGATATTCTTCCTGAACGATCTGTAAGCAGACCTTAAAGAGGAATAACGCACATGAATTTCACTTCCCTGTGTGTGGTTCCTCTTTGCAGCGGCATCCTGAATTGGGATGCCCTGCTGTGTGTACCCCCAGGTTGCCCCGTTTCACTCACCTTCTTTCCACTCCCACGGCACAGACTCGGACGAGCGCGATCGGCTCACTCACTGTCCTTCGCCTCCCTTCTGCGCTGCTGACGGCTATACCAGCCAAGTGGCGCCGCCAGCCGGATCCCCTGCCCATCTTGCAGCCGTGGCGTGACCACACTGGCCATTCAGGAAGGCCGGGCACAGCTGCGAGTAGAGATGCGTCTGGAGCGCACAGACGTTGCGAGGGCTCCAGGAGAGGGTGAGTGTTTTAGGGGGTTTCACACAGCGGAGCGTCCTAATTTGGGATGCCCCAAGGACTGGCATTGGGGAGTCCCTGGGGTCCCCTTTAAAGAGGGCCTCCGATGTTCCTCTTTAAAGGGGACCTCTACATTCCCTGAGTCCTGTGTGAACCTCTTAGGCCCAGCAGGTGATGCCTAATCTTATTGATCGTTCCCTGATCTGAGTGAGATCAATCTAGTGATCAAAGAGCTGCGGTATATGTTGGCTATATATTTATAACAATCAGAAATTGGGGTGATGTAATAAAATGAACCCTCAGAGCTCGCAGCTTATCGTCAGCTATCCAGAGGGAACTGTGCTGAAGAGTAAGTGCAGGAGAGCAGCATCTCTATGGACTGCCATTGGTGTAAAGTTACTGATCCAACCTGTATAGAGAGGGACACCACTTCTATGACAGCGAACGTTGTCATCTGAATCTAATCGGTTGTAGTCTGTCAAATGTCCCATCGGGTGCTGAGGACTGGATGCAGAAGAGCAGCATAATGCAGTCTTAGCCGGTCAGGTGTAGCATGATGCAATCACATCTAATCACGGGGGTATCCCGGATGGGTGAGTACCGGCCAGTACTGGGGATTAAACATAAACTGCAATATCGTGCTAGGTGTAACTTTAAAATCCTAAATCTATGCTAGAGACCCTCAAAGTGTGCAATAAACTCAGTAGTCAATGTCTAGATCATATATAAAAATTATTGCATGGAACAGTAGTTCTGTATAAACAGTATCTTAATATAAAGTTAACAATTCTCATTTAAAGTCTAAATTATTTATAAGAAATCTTGGAGGTTGCTATTGGTCCACCACTTTGTGCATTGGTCACACTGACAATTCACCAAAACGCCTCAATAAAATGGCATATAACTCCATTATAATGCTCTTCCATCTCGTCTTTGGTAGATGGTAATAGTGTCAACCTAGGGCCTGAAATATCAAGCACTCCTGCCACACTTTGCAAATTAGAGTAGTAAAAATTATAATTAAATGTATTTTTTTCACACTTGTGTGTGTTTCTGCACTACAAGAAGCACATTTACTAAAACATTAGCAGTGCAGCAACATGCTGAAAAATGTATAAATCATATTTTGCACTACTCTAATTTGCACTGAAATGGCATTGTCAGGCAGAAGTGCTTGATAAATCAGGCCCTTAGTTGCTAACTCCTTTTCCAATCACAGGCCATATATCTTCACCCCACTTATAGATGGAAGACACAGGACAAGTGCACACCGTGTAATTCGGCATACAAAAATTCAAACTGTTTATTTATGATTGCACTCTCAAGAAATTCCAGTAAAAAGCCTATCTGTGTAATGGTAAAGCCGCCTCTGCACATTAACCTGCGGCAGTCGGGTATCGGTAATCAGCACCAAGATACACCCGGGATAAATCTCTTAATGGAGAACTGGCAACGTTGACTCAGTCTTGTTAAAGTTTTGATTTAGCAACGAAACGTTTAGCAACAAAGGGCCTTATTTATGAAGGGATAGCGCCAGGTAGTGCCTGTACAGGTAGCGTCAGGTGAATGCCGGACACGGCACGTAATCACACATTTATGAAGCAGAATCTGGTGAGCGAATAGAACAACGCCATGTAGTGTTCGATTCATCATTATCACAGCCTCATCGTACAGCGCCGGCGTTCAGCCTTGCAGAGCGCCACGTCTTACCTGGCGCTCTCCCATACATTTCTATGGACGATCCTTCAATCTCTTTCCTGATCCCAATTTTTTTTTTCCCCTAAAAAAGCACAAACCTGACGTATTCTGGGCTAGAAAATGACATTTTTGAAAACTTTTTGGATTAATAATATTTTTATGCAGAATTGTCCTTACATGTCTGGTATTAAAGTGTTCATGTTACAATGTAAACAATGTAATTTCATATGTTTTTGCTTTGTTACTAGTGGATACATGTTCAAAAACTGCCTTTAATCACACAGCTTCTGGCTCTATGGGCTACAATGACATGATTTTGAGCGCTGTCGATGTTTGTGGCTGTTTTTTTTTTTTTTTTTTTTATGAATGTGGTGTGAGTCACACTGAGCTGCCGTTACGGTTCGCTCACGTACAGCGACTCACATATCGTATTCATCAAAGCCGGACAGCGACTGAGGCGCTCTAAAACAATGATCAGGGCCGTGCACAGCGACTACTAGTGGGCGCTCATCTGTCGCTACCTGGCGTTAGTAATGAATCAGCCTGAAAGTTGACACTATTAACCATCTACCAAGTACGAGACGGGAGAGCCCTGTAAAGGAGTTATATGCCATTTTATTTAGGTGTTCTCATGAGTCCCAGTGTGCTCGGTGCAGATGGTGGTGGACCAGTAGCAACCTTCAAGCTGTCTTATTTGGGCTTTTAATATTTTAATGAGTCAATTGTAACACTATACTAAGATACTGTTTCTAAAGAAACCACCACTCTATGCTATTATTTGTATATACACCACTGGGGTTTGCCTGCAGCTGAAATTTCATAAGTATGTAACTGCGCGTGTGAGCTCAGACGCAGCACCAAATGCACGCAGAGGGGGTGCGCATGCGGTCATCGGTGTCCAGGCGTGAACTGTCTCCTGGAAAGTTTTCGAAGCAAGTAGGTAAATATTGTCACACGCTAACTACCTGCCTCTTTGCATTGCATTGTGCAGCTTAGTTTTAAGCCACACCCCCTACATCTTTTTAGATAGATGGGGGCATGGTTCCTATGACCCTGCAGTGCAGAAAGTAGGGTTAGGTTTTATATGTATAACTAGACAGCTGGCAGCACAAGCTTCATAATAAAGCTTGCCTTCCTATCGTTGGATGCAAAGGATCAACAAGCAACCTGCACAGGTTTGATGAAGTAAGCCACGCACTCTACAAGTCATCTTTAGGATAGATGGGGCAGGGTTTCTATGACGCTTGAGTGCGGATTGTATGGCTAGGCTCGCCACTGTGTGGGCTGATCCCTGCACAAACCTTATTAAAGCCTGCCCTACCTGGATACTGGAGATCGACAAGCAAGCTGCATAGGTTTGGTTAATTGGGCCACGCCTTCTACAGGTCAACTTGGGTATAGATAGGGCAGGATTTTCTTGATCCTGGAGTGTAGACTGAGCACCACACAAGCTTTATATTAAAGCTTTGCCCTCCCTGAATACTGTAAAGTGACTGGTTAGATGAATTAGGACACACCCTCTACAGGTCATCTTTGGGTTGGATGTGGGCATGGTTTCTATGACCCTGCAGTATAGATTGTACGCAAGCTTCATATTAAAGCTTTGCCATCCCCGAATACTGTAAATCAATGAGCTATTGGCACAGGTTAGGTGAATTAGGCCACACCCTCTACTGGTAATCATGATAAATGAGGGACAGGGTTTCTGTGGCCCTGCAGTTTTTATTGAACAGCTAAGCTTGCACTGAGTAAACTTTATTTTAATGTTTTCCCTCCCTGGATTCTGTCAGCATGGAACCTGAGTAGATGTATGTCCCATGCCCCTACGGTTCATCGTTAGGATAAATAAGAGCAGGGTTTTGATGACCCAGGAGTGTTGATCAATTAGGAAACTGGAGAGGGTGTTTCACAATACTTCGCTTGGCCTGGATGTTCACTCCTTGGCTTGCACAGCCATCATGTGATTGGTTGGCTGTGGGTGAGGTAAGTCACACCATTAATGCAGTTTAAGCATGGGCTGTAGTTTTAACACGTTAAAGAGACCCTTAGTGCGAAAAAAATAAATAAAAACTCACCTGGCAGCCTGGTTTCAGTTGCTGACCATTGCGTACATACAAGAGTCCCCTGCCGATAGGTGCCATCAGTGGCAGATAAGTCACATGATACGCTCCCTGTCACCAATCAAAGAGGGAGTCTGCAGCAGTCCACAGGACTCTGTGGGACCGAGCCTGTTGGCCAGCACTATATTCTAAGTATGTCACACACCCCGCTTCAAGACATTCATTACACTTGGGTATACTGACCTGTAGATGGCGATCTTGCAGAGATAACAAAAAAAGGTAAGACCCTCCCGGCCCATAAATACCTGGGACCTCCCGCTCATTCCCCAGTTTTCCATCTCTGCAGAGGCGAGCAAGTCAGAAGATGATGTCTCCTCCTTGCATGTAGCCGGGATGACTCCCGACCACTTTTTATTCTATTTCTGCCTGGATCCCTTCTCTTAAGTTACTTGCCTCCCAGCCTAGGCTGCTGGTCCGGGCAAAGGTAGTTGGCACCCCTGGTGCTCAGGAGCCGTGAGACCCCATAAAAAGGGGTAGGCGGCTATCTGGGTTGGTGATCCCGGTTTGGGATGCCCCGTCCCTTGGCTCTACCCTGGCATGGATTCCCCCTCTCCCGGATACCCTTAGAGGGGGGGGCGGGTCCCTTTGGGGATTCATTCTTTATTACTGTGTGTGTGATGGTGCTTAACTGAGTGTGTGTTGTTTTACTGGTGCTGGCAGGACGCGGCGCCGGCCTCAGGCGTGTGGTAAATGGCGCCTATGAGGCGCTTCTCCTCCTTGGGGCGCTGTGTGTTAGGTCCTGGCTTCTGGCTGGGAGATATGGGGGAGGGGCGGGGCCGGGCGCGACGTGCAAACCGCCCCGGCCCTCCCTCCCTCCCTCCTCTGCTCTCCTCATGTCCCCACGGTTCCTTTTGCCGGGTGCCGTCAGACTGCGTGCGGTAATCAGGTGGGGTGAAGGTCTGGTGAGTGGCCTGTGGCCATCAGATTTTCTATCATTAACTCCTTATGGACATTGCCAGCATAGTCTGAGTGTGTGTTTTTTTTTTTTTTTTTGTGTGTTCCAGGTGGACCATTGACACTATTAAAGGGGGGGTCCTCCCGGTCCTAAGGTCCCTGGTTAAATTTAGTGCCTTAAAATTCCTCCCACTCTGGACTTAAAGGGGCATCCCGGGTTGCATTACTGCGTAATTCCCTCGGAGCATTATATATATATATATATATATATATATATATATATATATATATATATATATAATTTATTTATTTAAAAAATCACCGTATGGAGGCATCGCCGGATACTGGGCTTGTGCCCCCCTCGGGTCAATCCGGGCTGTGTTTGGGGTATCCCTTTTGGGGGATGATGTATTTCTTTGTGTACCCTGTGCGCAGCGGTCTATTACGCGGCAGACCGGATCTCAGGCGCCCGGTTCTGCTCCGCCAGTCTCCTCTCCGTCTCCCCCTCGCTTGACACGTACCCCATGTGATGTGGTCATTGGCGGGGAGTCGCAATCTGAGGTGTGTGCCAGATTGGCCAATCGTGAAAAATTGTTTTCCAGTGCCGTTGCTAAAAAGGCCACAGCAAAGAGAAAACATTTGTATACGGCTGCGCAGGCCTTTGATAGGGAGGATTTTGACTCCCTGGATTGGTCTGATATTTTCCCCGCGTGAGGAAGGGGAGTTGTATGAGGAGTCTGATGACTCTGATGATCAGCAGTTTGTGGGCGCTGATACCGAGCAGGGCCAGGGGGATCCTTTGGATACCGCTAGGGTCCTGGCTCATATGTTTGAGGTCCTGGCTATTTCTCCCCCCCCCCCGAGGCGGCTCCTCCGCTGAAGGGGGAGTTCTTTGAAGTAACCAAGCCGCGCTTGGAATTTCCTTATCAAAAGCATTTTGATGTTATCATTCTCAAGGAATGGGAGAGGCCGACTCGGCTTCCGGGTGTTCCGCCGGGTTGGGACAAGAAATATCCCTTTCCGGCGGACGAGGTGAAGTACTGGATGCTCCTGTTTTTGGGTTGTCCAGCTCCGCAGTCCTCCATTCTCCGGAGTGCACTACTCTCAAGGATGGTGAGGATAAACGCATTGACCAGATGGCTTGTCATGGTTTTGCCAGTGTTGGATCGGCCTTGCTGCCGGTTTGTGCTTCAGCGCTTGTATTGGTTGCTGCCAGGTCGGTTGTTAAGGAATTGTTGACCTATTCCGGGCTTGACCTGGCTAGTGAGGAGTTTGCCGACCTTAAGCACTGTGAGTTATTTTTATCCTTTGTGCTGTCCGCCCTGGACGACACTTTGGTGATGTGTAGCAGAGCTGCGGCTCTGCTTGTGGCTATCCGCCGGTCGGTTTGGTTACGCCAGTGGGCGGCTGATTTTGTGTCCAAAAAGTCGCTCACTGCCCTTCCCTTTGTGGGGTTGCGGCTCTTTGGAGAAAAATTGGATTCGGTGGCAAAGGGAGGTAAGTTACCTCAGCGTAAGAAGCAGCGTCGCCCCTTTCGGGGGGCTGCTTCCTTCTCTTAGTCCTTTCGTGGGGCTAGAGTTGGCAGGAGTTCGGCCTTCCCTTCGTCCAGAGGTGATTCCTGGCCTAGGGGCAGGGGTCGGGCCCGTCCAGGACACAGTTGGGGCTCCAAGACTAGAGCCGCTGCCAAGCCGGCTCAGCAATGACGGGGCGCCCTCACCCTTGCGGGTGGGGGGACGGTTGCAACTATTCTCCCAGGTCTGGGTCCAAGAGGTCTCGGACAGGTGGATTCAGGAAGTGGTGTCTTTCGGTTACAAGCTGGAGTTCGAGTTCCGGCGCCCTCCCAGATTCTTCAGATCTCGGGTGCCGTCAGATCCTCTGGCCGCCCAGGGGCTTCGGGCGGCGGTAGCAAGTCTCGTGGACATGGCTGTCATCTGTCCGGTGCCCCTCTCAGACCGGGGCCTGGGCTTCTATTCCAATTTGTTCACTGTGCCCAAGAAGGACGGTTCCATTCGTCCCATTCTGGATCTAAAGTTGCTCAACAGGTTCGTCCGTCCCCGGAAGTTCCGTATGGAAACTTTGCGCTCAGCCATCCATTCACTTCGTCAGGGGGACTTCATGTCGTCCATAGACATCAAGGAGGCTTACCTGCATATTCCAATATTTCTGGCACACCAGAGGTTCCTCAGGTTTGTCGTGGACAATCGGCATTTTCAGTTTGTGGCTCATTCGTTTGGCCTTACCTCGGCTCCAAGGGTTTTTACCAAGGTGTTGGCAGGAGTGATGGCCATCCTCAGAGCCAGGGGTATCCGCATCGTGCCCTATCTGGACGATCTTCTCATCATGGCGTCTTCCCTCAGTCAGGCGCAGCTGGATACCAGGAATGTGGTGTCCACTCTGGAGAGTTTCGGTTGGGTGATCAACTATCCCAAATCCTGCCTCACTCCCTCCAGGGTGGTGGAGTTCCTGGGAATGTCTCTGGATACTTCTCAGGCCAGGGTGATTCTCCCCCAAGCCAAGGTTCTTCTGATTCAGGAATTGACTCAGCGTCTTGTATCCATTCCCCGTCCGTCCATCCGGCTAGGGATGCGACTGGTGGGATTGATGGTGGCATCGTTCGAGGCGGTTCCCTTTGCCCAGTATCACACAAGGACGCTCCAGCTCCATCTCTTGGCGGCCTGGGACGGGTCCCCGCTGTCATTGGATCAGTCCTTTCTGATGTCCCCCCGAGTGCGGCGCTCCCTTCGGTGGTGGCTAAAACCAAGCAATCTGACGAGCGGCAGGTCCTTTCTGACCCCTCGTTGGGAGACGGTCACCACGGATGCCAGCCTGTCAGGTTGGGGGGGATTTTGGAAGGATCTTCAGTTTCAGGGACTGTGGGGGGCCTCTGGAGGCTCACGATCCCATCAATGTACTGGAGTTGAGAGCCATCAGGCTGGTTCAGTTGCGGGGCCTACCGGTTCAAGTTCGGTCGGACAATCGGACGGCGGTCGCCTACATCAGTCACCAGGGAGGGACTCGCAGCAGGCGTGCCCTCAGGGAAGTGTCCTTGATCCTTGCCTGGGCAGAGAGCAATGTCCCATGCATCTCGGCGGTGTACATTCCGGGAGTGGAAAACACGGAGGCGGACTCCCTGAGCAGGGGGTCATCTCGCCGGGGGAATGGTCGCTCTGCCCCAAGGTGTTTTGGTCGCTTTGCCACCGGTGGGGGTCTCCGGAGGTGGACCTCGTTGACTCTCGTCACAAGCTTCCGGCATTTGTGTCTCTCTCGCGGGATCCACTGGCTCTGGCAGTGGATGCCATGTCTCTCAACTGGAGGGATCTGGGGTTTCTGTACCTGTTTCCTCTGTTTCCCATGGTGGGCAAAGTGGTGCGCAAGCTGGCCCTAGAGGGCGCGTCGGCAATCCTGGTGGCTCCAAGGTGGCCAAGACAGGTTTGGTTCGCAGACGTGGTAAGGTTGGCAGAGGATGAGTTAGACCTGCCGGATCTGCTCACTCAGGGTCCACTGCTCTACCCCAATTTAAAAACGCTGGCATTGACGGCGTGGTTGCTGAAACCTCCATCTTGAGGGAGGAAGGTCTTTCTGATGCTGTCATTCAGACTCTGGTTAGGGCTAGAAAGCAGTCTTCCTCTGCCATCTATTATAGGACTTGGAGGTCTTATATTGATTGGTGTGAGGTCAGGGCCTTGCCTTGCAGGGCACTTTCTATCCCTAGGGTCTTGGAATTTCTGCAACATGGTCTGGACCAAGGTTTGCAGCTTAGTACACTGAAGGGGCAGGTTTCTTCCCTGGCGGTTTTCTTTCAAAAGTCTTTTGCTCTTCATCCTCTGGTTAAGACCTTTTTCCAGGGGGTTGCGCATGTGCGGCCTCCTAGGAAGCCTTTGCTCCCAGTTTGGGATTTGAATTTGGTTTTGTCTGCCTTGCAGGGTCCTCCTTTTGAAACCTTTGCAGGATATTGCACTTTCTACCTCAGAAGGTTGTTTTTCTGGTTGCCATCACTTCTGGTCGACGTGTTTCGGAGTTGGCAGCCTTGTCTATTTCTGCTCCTTACTTTGAGAGGCATCAGGACAAGGTTGTTTTCCGCTTCAAACCAGATTTCCTTCCAAGGTGGTCTCTGCTTTTCATTTGAATCAGGATATTGTTCTTCCCTCCTTGTGTCCTAAGCCCAGCAATGACAAGGAGAGGGTTTTGCATTCTTTGGATGTGGGTCGCTGTGTGAAGTACTATTTGGTGGCTACTTCTCCTTTTCGTAGGACTGACGCCCTTTTTGTGGTGCCCTCTGGGCCTAGGAAAGGTTTGGCTCCTGCCAAGTCTTCCATTAGTAAATGGATTCGCCAGGCCATTGTTGGGGCCTATTCTGCTAAGGGGAAGATTCCCCCTTTTCGTGTTACTGCTCATTCTACTCGTGCTGTTGGGGCGTCTTGGGCCTTCCAGCACCAGGCTTCTGTTGAGCAGGTTTGTAAGGCTGCTACTTGGTCTTCGGTTCACACTTTTTCCAAGTTTTACAAGGTTGATGTTCGGGCCTCTGCGGATGCTGTTTTTGGCCTCAAAGTTCTGCAAGCTGCAGTGGTTTAAGTTTGTGCCTTGTTTTTTGGATCCCCGCCCTTTATGGACACTGCTATTGGATGTCCCAAGTGTAATGAATGTCTTGAAGCGGGGTGTGTGACATACTTAAAATAATACCATTTTGTGAATACTCACCTGTAAAATGGGTATTATAAGTATGTCACACACCCCGCTTCACCCTGCCCTTTTGTATTCTGGATCCTTTATATGGTGAACCTTTGTTAGTTTTTATTGGCTTTCCTGGTCCCTTGATCTTACTGCTATCTTTATACTGGGGAATGAGTGGGAGGTCCCAGGTATTTATGGGCCGGGAGGGTCTTACCTTTTTTTGTTATCATCTCTGCAAGATCGCCATCTACAGGTCAGTATACCCAAGTGTAATGAATGTCTTGAAGCGGGGTGTGTGACATACTTAGAATACCCATTTTACAGGTGAGTATTCACAAAATTGTATTTTTCTTATCGTGCTAGACAGGGGCTTTAAGGAACGAGCGCAGGCAAACGGGGAGCCGTGGTTGAGCTTCGCCCCAGAGCCTTCCTCGCCACCTGGCTGGGTCTGCTTTCTTAGCTCCGCCTTCCTAGGTCTGCCTTCTTAGCTCCACCTTCCTAGGATTGGAGCTGACTTCTTAGCTCCATCTTCATAGGTCTGCTTTCTGAGGTCTCTCTTCTTAACTCCACCTTCTTGGTTTAGGTCAGCTTTCTGAGGTCTTCCTTATTATTAAAGTCCAGTGATATCATCTGATAGGCAGCTCCAACCCCCAAACAGCCTTCATCCCTTAGTTTATCGTTCACACTCGCATTCATATCACATATCGTAACATACAGTCAAGCCCCGTCCCTTTTTTCTGTTTTCTCTTTCTCTGGGGCATCCCAGTCCCTTATGTGAAACCCCCCTCGTCGACTGTATTCACTCAGCTTTCCAGAGTCCTGCAGCACATGTGCGAGCTCTCGTCCAATCAGAGCCATTTGTTGTGCCCATGTAATTTGGCTACCGGCTCAGATTGTTTTCATTGGGGGTCAAGAGCGGCTGCATCCCCTGCATCCTCAGGCTGTGCACACGCTCCTGCACCAGCCATTCAGATTGAATGGGACGGGAGCTTGTGTCAGGCAGGGATGTGGCCGCTCTTGTTCCCCTTTGAAGCCTATCGGAGCTGTTTGCCAAATTACATAGTCCTGACAAACGGCTGTAATTGGATGAGAGCCCGTGCATGCACCGTTGGACTGGGCAATCTGAGGGGTTTCACACAGCAGGGCATCTCAATTTGGGCTTTTTACACCACCAGAGCCTTGTCCAGCTGGCTGACATGAAGAAGCCCATTGGCCACATCCCCAGCTTCCCTTTAGTCTGAGAAGCGCTCCCGCCCCCTATCGGAATGGCTGACCGGATGCAGCCACGATGTGGGATGCACAGGAAATAGTATTCTCAGATGATCGTGAAACGCTTAGATTGTGGGACATCTTGACTGGACAGCCAAGACATCTTTTAGACAGGCATGTGCACGTTTTAATCTGATCTAAAGCAGAACAAAACACGTTTCAGGACCTGTTGGACTTCCTGTTACTTTGCATTGTCGGTTGAATCCAGGCAGCAGCATGGCTGAAATGCTGGGAGAGGAAGCTCCAAAATGGCCGCTACCTTTCTTTTCCAGCTGTGCCAGGCTGTTGGTCCGGTTTAGAGAACAGTTGTAAGCTGGGCAGAATTACTTGCCCAGTCTTTACTCAGCAGTGGAGCAGTAAACAATCTACGGGGGCACCTGAGGACCACTAAGGATTATTTTTAAATAATGGGATGTCCCTGCTGTGTGAACAACAATTCCCCCCCCCCCCCCCCCCGATTCCTCATATACTCTCCTTGATCCCATAGCACATGCACGGAGCTCCGATGATATCACAGCTCCATCGACCCTTTTGCTCTCCCACTTGCATTCAACTTGTTAAGCACACAGAGCAGGGATGCCGCCTGTGGTCTGTGCATATGCTTTGGGATTGAGGTTCTCAGGAGGGGGGTTCACCCAAATTAGGGAGAGCAAAAAATGCGGTAGTGGGAACAAAATGGACAATGCCTATTCGAGATGCCCCCCTGTGTGAACCCCCCCCCCCCCCCCCCCAGATTGCCCATAAAAACTCACCTTCCCCCAGTCTTATGACGCATGCGTGGGCTCTGGTCCAATCGTAGCTTTATGCTGTGCATATCCATGGTCGACACTAAGGCTCCGTTAACATGCAGAACTCTACAATCGTGAGTGGCGGATCCCTCCCCCAGCCTATCCGAATAGGCTGGGCGCCTCAGCCCAGAGATGCTGGGGATGCAGTGGGAGAACGCTGCTGGAGAAAGTCAGTTTTGCGGCGAACTGGGGGTGGAAGATCACACAGCAGGGCATCCTGATTTGGGTTTCCCCAGAAGGGAGAGCAGCCTTAAGGTCTTTTAGATTGCAGGGTTTTCTTCAGCTTTAAAGCGGACCAACAGTCTAAAAGGAATTAAATCAGACCAACACAACAGACAGTGCTCATATGCATCCCCCTCCAGGGCAATTTAGATTGCTGCACATAAAAATAACTTTTCTAACGTCTGCTGGGATACATTTTAAAAACAAGATGGCCGTTCATGGCCTTGCAGGCCACCTGCAAACAGGAAGTGCTGCTGGCTTCCTGTCAGTTATGCCAGTTGGGAGAGGAAGCTCCAAAATGGCAGCTACCTTTCTTTTCCAACTGTCAGCCAGGCCTAGTCCAGTTTAACAGGAAGGGAACGTCTTGAACTTGGCTTTAACTGCTCCATCTACGGAGAATATTCACCAGCAGGAATACATTACCCATCTTAAAGGGGAATTTGGGGCACCTTAGGGAGAGGGGGGAATACCTACCTACAGCCGGCAGCAGATGAGTAACGTAATGTAATTCTCTCCTCTTGCAGGTAAATCATGCTGCTGGCTCAGATAAACCGAGACTCGCAGGGGATGTCCGAGTTTGCAGGAGGAGGGACGGAAGGACAGCACGTCACCCTGTGCCTCACCGAGGCCGTCACTGGTAAGTCTCCTCCTTCTGTATAGAGGCACAAAGATCCTCTTTCTGAACCTAAGAGATCTCTGCTCTCTGCGGGGCGTGTGACATACTTAGAATTATACCATTTTGTGAATACTCACCTGTAAAATGGGTATTATAAGTATGTCAAACACCCCGCTTCACCCTACCCTTTTGTATTCTGGATTCTTTATATGGTGAACCTTTGTTAGTTTTTATTGGCTTTCCTGGTCCCTTGATCTTACTGCTATCTTTTATACTGGGGAATGAGTGGGAGGTCCCAGGTATTTATGGGCCGGGAGGGTCTTTTTTTTGTTATCATCTCTGCAAGATCGCCATCTACAGGTCAGTATACCCAATTGTAATGAATGTCTTGAAGCGGGGTGTGTGACATACTTATAATACCCATTTTACAGGTGAGTATTGACAAAATGGTATTTTTTCTGGCTTCCTAGGGGGGGGGGGTTCAAACAGCGGGGCATCCCGCTTTGGGATGCCCCAGGGGGAACATAACAGAACCCGGGAAAGTCAAATTCCTGGGTTTTGCTTCACTTTAAGGAGACAAGGGTTCAAAGATTGTGAAATAAAACGAATAATTGTGTTGTTAAATCACAATTCCACTTCTGACACCAAGTGTAAAAGTGCAACGAGATTGTGAAATATAACGTGATACTCCAGAAAGGTTTTTTGTGTTCAGTTTAGTGGACACTGGTAAATCACAATCCCATGCTTAAAACAAGGCTTGCAGAGGCTTATTAAAAGTAGACTACAAATCCCGGGATTTGGGCTATCTTTAGGGCATCCCAATTTGGCTGCCCGTTAAACAGACATTGCCAGAGTTTCTATTGCTCAGACGTGGCTTCATTCAGCTTATTTGGCCATGCATATTAATGTGCAGCTAAAGAAACGGAATAGGCGGTTGGCTGCACATGCGATCGGCAAGTGCCACCCCCTGTATGGCTGCGTACTGCCGTGCCAGCCACTCAGTTATGTCAGGTTCGACAGGCACAGAACCATAAAAAGACGCAAATGATGTCCCCACCATGGGTTCACAGGTAAGGTAACAATATCAGGTGACTGGTGAGGTTTCAAACAGTGGGGCATCCCAAATCTGGTTACCCACGAGGGTGTTTTAAGGGGATTTAGAGGGACTGTAAAACTATTCAGTAAAACAAACCGGCACTTACCTTCTCTCCCTCTCATCTGCTCCGACACTCGGAAACATGACGGTTTCTCTGTACGGAGCCTCTGCTGTCCTTGCATGTTACATGTTGCCCCTCACATCAGTCACAGCGACTCCTTACGCTTTATCCATTCACTACAATGGAGATGGCTGTGCACAGGTACTATTACTGCGAGTGAGTCATGGCCCAGGAAATTTTGGGACGCATACCCATCTCAACCCTCATTTTCACAAACCATTAATTTTCTGAGCAGCAGGCTGGCTGGGGACTTGCAGTCCCTTTCACCAGACCTCACAGAACAGGGGTGCCAAAGTCCCTGCTGAAGGGGCAGCAATAGGCCACATTTTGTGGATCTCCACATAGCTGACTCTGTAGCTCTGTATGAGCACTAATTACTCCACCTGTGCATCTGTGTGGAGATCTGCAAAACCAGGAGGGAGTTTGACACCTGTGTTATAGATGCTAGGTCCTGTTTTGGTCCACTTTTGAAAACAAAGGGTTCAATGGGTTTGTAGAATATTAAAAATGATACACCAAAAAGTTCAGTGCTCAATATGCCAAACATTGTTAAATTGCAATCCCACTTCTGACACCAAGCATGCTGAAGCAAAAATACAGGGATTTGCGAGGATGTGAAGTTAGACGAACTGTGATGTAGAAAGTTTAGTATAAACAAAGTGCTTTTATAGGATAATGGGCATAAAATACAGCTAAAACAATAAATAGATGGTGCTCAGGTGATGAGTACAATATTAAGTGTCTTTAAAGCAGACCAAAAGTCAGAATTGACATCTGTCCCCAATTTTTCTTACTCCTGTGTTGGCATGCGTTACCTATGTGACAGAACATTCTAGGTGTAGTTAATTTCTCTGTGTGTAGGTTGGTGTAATGTATGTATGTATATATACATTATATATGCTCTGCATAACTTTCCCCCCTGTGTGCCATAAAACTACCCCTGCATGCACACAGGGTCCCCTTTAATGACTATCTCCCCTCATAAAACTACAAAGCATAAACAAAGTGTTATCAGGATCAAACAGCCATGGAGAGCAGAGCCAAGGTCCATGTCCTGCCCCCTTCCATGGAATGTTCTCCTCATCCCCCTCCTTGTGGAATCTCAGGACAGATGGGGGATGTCATGTGGACCAGCTTTCAGGTACCCAAAGATGGAGAATACCATATGAACCAATCAGACAGTGGATTTCTCCAATCGCTCTGCCCATAGGAGGGGTAAGAAACTGACCCATGGTTAGAGGGAATAAGGTGAGCTGCAGAATGGGGACAGCAGACACTCCATCTGACCATCAAGAGTGACAGACACGCTGCTTTTAACATTTCAAGCAAAAGAAGACCAGAAAGCGTGTGGGGACAATTTACTTGATCAAACAGAACGCAGCCCAGGCGGACTCTTAAGTATATTTTTCACCTTTTCATTTTTGCATTGCTATTTATCTTATTTACCGTGTTTTATAGTTAATTCTGCTGTTAGCACCTTGCATCGTGTTTCTTGTTGTTTTGTGTTTTCTGTTTGTTTAAAGTGGACCAACACCCAGGATTTTGACTATCCTGGGTTTTGGTCCACTTCGGCGGGGCACCCCGATCGGGGGTGCCCCGCTGTGTGAAACCCCCCAGAAACCCCAAAAAACTCACCTCTCAACGCTCCCACGTGAGCGCCGCAGCCAATCCCCGCCAACGTCCAGGCGGGGATCAGGAACGTCCAGGCCGCTTCCGCCGCCGCCGCCTCCCGCGCGTCACTCTCGGCGCGCGCGCGCCCCCGCCGGCCATTCACAGAGGGCCGGCGCGGGCGCGCGCACGTCTGGAGGGGTGCGCGGGAGGCGGCGGCGGCGGAAGCGGCGGCGGATCAGGTAAGGTGTTTTTGGGGTTTCTGGGGGGTTTCACCCCGCGGGACATCCCGATCTCGGATGTCCCGCGGGGTGGGGGGTGATCGGCCCGGGAATCTTATAGATTTCCGGGCCGATCACCCCTGGGTGTTGGTCCACTTTAAATAAATTCTAAAAATACAGCAGAGGTTCACTCATGCTTTTAATTAAGGATATAAAAAGGCTCACGCTATTCTGAAGAGCCTGGCTACCTTACTTGCCTAGGACGCTCGATCGCCCCCTGCCTGGAAGTGGTTGTGGGTCGATCGATACGTTTGATCTGATTGTATTGTGTGTGGCGTGTGGCCTGTACTATATGATAGAGTTGAGCACTGGTTGTGCTCTGGTGGCAGCAGTTTATAGCCATGTGTGTTGCCAATTGAAGAATTGCGGTGACGCACGTGGGGTACGATTGGCCGGTCTGATCAGATGAACGATCAATAAGTCTGATCAACCCGTGCAATCGTCACAACCTACACACAGAATACTCACATACTCGCCTACATTTAGGTTCCTACCACTCTGCAGACCCTCCCTGACGATCATTGACCAGCAAGGCATTGGATTGCTGGTGCCGATGACTGTGGGAGTACGGGGCATCCTGATTTCGAATGCCCCCTGGGGCTGGATTCAGCCGGACCTGGAGTCTTTTAAGCTATTGGTCCAGCTGCACTGTAGTTTCAATCTGCAAGTGTACCAAGCATATTTATAGCCTCTTTAAAACCCGTTCTAGAATCTAAAATACTCCAGGGCTGGGTGAATTCAACTCCACCCAGCTTCACTAGCTGGAGTGGCTCAAAAAACTTATTGGAGTAGAGATATAAAGAATATGGGATGATTTCTGTGCACGGGCATCCTCACACACTATCTCTGCCTTCCGCATCAGTCACGTTGACTCTGTACACTCCCCCCATTTATTGTAATGGAGGGGGCGTGCCAAGGCAATGCATTGCCCAACCCCCCCCCCCCCTCTCGTTGCATTGAATGGAGAGGGCTGTGCATAGATCTGTGAAAGGTGGAGCCACAACAGAGCAGGCGCATTGGTTGTGGCACAAATAATTCTAAGGCACATGCTTGCGGCACCTCTCATTCACAGAAACCAGGTTTCTGAGCATCAGATCAGCCCCGGAGCTGTTGCGGGGGAGAGAAGGTAATTGGTTTGTTTTTTGATTTGGGTTTAACGCCTCTTTTAAAGAGGTAAAAATCCCTGGAATTTGACTAGGACGCCCCGCTGTGTGAAACTTCCCAAAATGCTGCTATTCACTCTTCTCTTCCCCGTTCCTACAGCGCATGCGTGGGCTCTCGTACAACAAGAGCTGCCTGCCATGACTGTCATTCATTAAATGGCTCTGATTGACTTCAATAGGGAGCGCGCTCTGCCACATTCCCCATCACAGGGGATGCAGCAGCGCATATTCCTTATTGAAAACAATGAGCTGTTTGCCGAATGACATCATTACGGCAGAGGGCTCTCACTGGACAAGAACCCGCGCATGTAGTATAAGAACAAGGAAAAGGAGAGTGAATAGCGGCATTCTGGGGGGTTTCACACAGCGGGGCATTCCGACTCAGGATGCCCTGGGGGAAAGCCAGCAGCCGATCCTGGAATCTTACAGATTCCAGGGCGGCTGCTGGTGGGTTTTGTTCTGCTTTAGCTACAAAACAGTTATTGCAATGCTGTGCATTCCTTTCCCCAGGATGAGATCTCTGGGCAGGAGAGCTTTGCTCCAATTCTGTATTATCAGCTTTTATTTTCACGCATCCCTGTGTGGCTCTATAATACGCTTTCTCCTCCTTGAAAACACATGACATGAAGAATGGTTTTCAGTATAAGCTTGTGCTATTATTTTATATTATTTGTTTTTTTTATTTTGCTAGGTACCTAGATATGTTGTTTCTAACTATGTGCTTGTGTAACTTTTTTTTTTTTTCTAGATGGGGAAAGTATGGACACCATGGAAGGCGTCAGTTTACAAGCGGTCACACTGGCGGATGGCTCAACAGCATATATACAACATAACGCCAAAGGTAGGGTCCCGCCGCCCGCTGCCCACAACTAATGGCCACCGGATACTAACGCTGCTATCTGTTGCTTTTTAGTGGACGGTAAACTGATGGAAGGACAAGTCATCCAGCTGGAGGACGGCTCCGCCGCCTACGTCCAACACGTCCCTAAAAACGGTGGGTGTTCCAATTTTAACACAGCTAATGGGAATCTCATTGAAGGGTCTGGGATACTGCCATTGAGACCTAAGGGGCAGATTTATTAAAGGGACTGTCCAGACAAAAAAAAAACATACCTTTTATTCTGCAATGCCCAATAAGAAGCTGCAGACTTTCGCTGGGGTCTGTAGTAACCTCGTCTTGCGCTGCTGCTTGCATCGATTCATTCATCTCCAAGGTTCAGCAAGATGGCGACAGAGGGAGCATAGGCCCTGGGTTTATGTGGGTTCTTAGTCTATAGTCTCAATGAGCCCCTTGCGATGTGGTATGATACTCCATACATGGTGATAAAGCTGCATGTATGGTGACTACTGCCAAAGAATAGAAAGAAAAAAAGTATAGGAGTAATGACCGAAAGAAAGAATGAACAAATAGAAGGCATGACAGAAAGAATGTACGAACAGAAAGAATGAAAGAATAGAAGGAATGACGGGGGGAAAAAATGAAAGCAGGGAAGAAAGACGTACAAAAAAAATGACAAGAAATATAAAAAATACATGGAAAGAAACAAAAAACAGAAGCATAGAATGAGGTACAGAAACAAACAATAAAAGAAGGAATGGGGGAAAAAAATAAGAGACGGGAAGGAAAATACCATTTTGTGATTACTCGCCTGTAAAATGGGTATTATAAGTATGTCTCGCACCCTGCTTCGGAAGTAGTCATTACACTTGGGTTATGTCCAGCAGAGGGCGAACTTCTGCAGAGATGACTAGAAAAAAAGAAGCCCCTCCCGGCCCATAAATACCTGGGACCTCCCAAGCACCTCCCAGTATAAGAAAGCAGTAAGGGGACCAGGAAGAGCAACTAAAAAACTTACAAGAAAAACAGTAACACCAAAGAGGATCCAAGATACAACTCAGGGCGGGGTGAATCAGGGTGTGAGACATACTTATAATACCCATTTTACAGGTGAGTAATCACAAAATGGTATTATTCTAAGTATGTCTCACACCCTGCTTTGGAAGTAGTCATTACACTTGGGACATCCAATAGCAGTGTCCAAAAAGGGTGGGGATCCCAATAGGCAAAAATGCACAAATGAAAACCCCTGCCGCTTGTAGAACTTTGCGGCCAAAAACAGCATCTGCTAAGGCCCGCACATCAATCTTACAAAAACTTGTAAAAGGTTTGAACAGGAGACCAAGTAGCCGTTGCACAACTTATTCCACTAAACTGAAAAGAGGAACCCTCCCCTTGGCAAGATAGGCCCACACAAGGACCAGACATATCCATTAAAAATGGCAAATATGACGGCGCCAAACCCGTCAGGGGCCAGAGGGCACCACAAACAAGGCTTCCTTCCTACAGAAAAAGGAAGTAGCCAAGAAATAGAACGTCAACAGGGCTCTCAGCAATGCCCTCTCCTCGTCAAAGCTAGACGAAGGACACAGGGAAGAAGAACCACATCCTTAAAGAGATGGAAACACAGCGAACAAAAGCAATAGCCACCAAAAGGCAATCTGTTGAGTAAGCATAGAAAATGCAGATCCCAAACAGACGCAAGGCTTTTTCTGAGGACAAAAGGCCCTAGAAGAAGACCACCAGGACAGAGGCCTGCCCCAGCAAAGCACTTAAGCTGAAGCCCCAGACCGTACTGACGAAAGTCCAAAACCTAGTGAACAAAAACACCTTGCAAGACAAGGCCCTAACCTCACACCCATCAATATAGGACCGCCAAGTCCTGTAGACGAAGTTAAAGGAAGACCACTTCCCAGCGAAAACAAGGGTCCGAAGCACAACATCAGACAAAACTCCCTCTATGAAGATGGAGGAGGTTGCAGCAGCCACGCCGCCAAGCCTGATTTTGCAAACTGCAGAATGAACCTATCTTGGCCACCCTGGGGCCACCAGCATTGCTGACGCACCCTCAGGAGCCAGCTCGCGCACCACCTTGCCCACCACGGCGAAGGAAGGAAACCGGTACAGGAACCCCAGACCCATCCAGGCAAAAGGCATGGCGACCACTGCCGGAGGCAGAGGAACCTGAGACCGAAGACCAAACGTTGGGAGCTAGTGATTGCAACGTGAGGCAAGGAGAACCACTTCCGGAATCCCCCACTTGCGACAGGAGAACAGTAATACCTTGCGGTAGAAAGAAAAAACTCTGTGTTATCCACTCCCGGAATGAATTCCGCTGAGATGCATGGAACATCGCTCTATGCCCATGCAAGAATCAGTGAAATGTCCCTGAGGGCACTCCAGCTGCGAGTCCCTCCTTGGTGATCAACGTAAGTGACCACAGTTCAATCGTCCAACTGAACCTGAACCGGCAAAACCTGTAAATGATGCATCCAGCATGACAGAATAAAACAAATCGTTCTGAACCAAAAACAGAGATGGGAGCGGGAGCCTCCTGAAGACTCCCCAGCCCCTGGAACTGAAAGTCCGTCCAGAAAACTCCCCAGCCCGACAGGCTGGCATTCGTGGTAACCGTCTCCCAACAAGGGCCAAAAAGGATCTGCCCCTCATCGGACCGCTAAGCTCCAGCCACCACTGAAAGGAATGCTGGACCCTGGGAGACAGCAGAAAGGACCGAGCCAAGCACCGGGAACAGCTGTCCCAAGTCCGCAATAGACGTAGTTAGAGCGACCTCATGAGGAACTGAGCAAAGGGGACTGCCTAGAAGGAAAACCACCATCAATCCCACCAGTTTCATCCCTAGCCGGAAAGAGAGGCGAGGATTGTCCAGGAGAACAAATATCAGGTCCTGAACCCTCTGCACCTTAGGGCGAGGAAAGAATCCTCTGGCCTGACCGGAATCCAGATTCATGCCAGAGAACTTGGGGTGGGTGATCACCCATCTGAACCGTTCAGCGTCGTCACCACCCGGAGTCCATCTCCACCCGGCATAGAAAAGATGTTGAAATGAGTAGGTCATCCAGATATGGCACAATGTAAACGTCCCGGGCTCCGAGAAGGGCCATTATGCCCGCCAGCCCCTTGGTGAACACCCTTGGCACCGAAGGCAACCAGAAAGGGAGGACCACAACTGAAAATGCCGATCTTCCACCCAAAACCGAGAAATCTCAGGCGAGCGGGGTAGGATGGCACATAAAGGTAAACAACCTTGATGTCTATAAATGCCACAAAATCCCCCTGATGAAGGGAATAGATGACTGAACGCAGAGACTCCCTGCGGAAATTCTGGAATCTGATGAACCTGTAGAAAGGCTTCAAAAAACAGAATGGTTCTGATAGATCCATCCCGTTAAGGGACCACAAGGGTTGGAACAATAGCCCCGGCCCCTGCACAGCCCGGGGGTCCGAGGAAACCCGAAAACATAGGAATCACCACTGAAGAGAAGGCAGCACCTACTGAATCCAATATGACTCCAAAAATCCGCATACCCCGAAGGGTAGCCAATGTTAGCCGCCACTGGCGCAACCAGACAGAGCATCGTATAGCCACAAGCAAAGCTGAGGTTCCGCCATACAGACATATAGTGTCATCCAGGCAGACAAGACCATGGTCAGAAACTATACACACCGCAGAAACGCTGCCAAACCAGCACTGGCTGGGTCCAGCTGGGACCCCTCAACAGGCCCCAAACCACAGAACCCACGCCGGCAAGGGCATGTTAAGCCATCTGATCAAAACGACGGTCCTCACGATCCATAATCATGGAGGTGTCTAGAGAGTGCACCACAGATGCGTTGGACAATCCCAGTACCAGACGCATCGACCTCGGGAGGAGATGACCAGCGCTTCACCGCGTCCACCGGACAGGGATACCTCCTATCCCGTTCCTGAAGAAAACCGGGAAGCCGGCTAGATCCCTCCCGAACCGCAATAATCACATATTAGAAAAGAAACCTGAGTCGGGCACTCCTTACGAGGCTCAGAGGTCTCAAGTAAAAAATTATTTTATTTATTTATTTATTTATTTTTTTTTTAACTGCAGAGGGGACTCCGCCGGAGGAGGAATAGCAGGCACCTCAAAGAAATGGCCCAGGAACTTGGGGGTAACAGCATCCCCAAGCCCCTGCCCTGCATCAGCATCCCAAACTGCTCATCCTCGGAGCCATCAGATTCCGCAAACCGTTCCTTCCGCAAGCGGAAAATAAACAGACCATTAAAGAGAATCATAAACATCAAGAAACGGCACTGCCATTGATAGATGTCTTCTCTTAGCCGGGGCCACCCTGGCCACAGAGCTAGAAAACAATTTTTCGATGTTGGCCAATCCAACACATACAACAGATTGCGACTCCCCGCTAGTGACCATGTCACCTGGGGTACAGGTAATTTAAGGTGGAGTAGACGATGAGGCCGGCGGCACTGACCCAGACCTCCGGGCCCCCGACTGCCGTGTTATGGCCTGCCGAACACATCGTATGCCCCAGCACAGTATCCCCAACAAGGGATACCCCCACACACTGCCGGGACTGCCCTGAAGGGAGCCAGAGCCCGGATCCAGGGGAGACTCTAAACGGTGATTTGTATGGTAGTCGCACTAACCCGCAGGAATTACGCTAGAAGCAACGCAGGATGCCCCTTAAGTCCGTTAGTGGGAGGATTTGCAACCCAAGGGACCCCAGGACACATTGACAAGGGGACCGACTTGTAGCCGGAGCCGGATGCGGGAGCCGACCGAGACATCACCGGCCCTCCGCCGGTGACAGGAGCTAGAGGGAGCGAAGGGGGCGGGCTGCCTGGGTAGCGCGCCGAGCGCTAGGCCACGCCCACTCCCAACGCAAGGACCACAGAACGCCGAGCTCCCCAGCCAACACGGGAGCCGACCGAGACATCACCGGCCCTCCGCCGGTGACGGGAGCTAGAGGGAACGAAGGGGGCGGGCCGCCTGGGTAGCGCGCCGAGCGCTAGGCCACGCTCCCTCCCCAAGCAGGGAATTACAACCCAGCCGAGCTCCCCGCCAATGCGGGAGCCGGCTGCGACGTCACCGGCCCGCCGTCGCCGCAATGGAAGGCGCGCGGGCTGAGGAATCAGCTTGTGGAAAAAGAAAGAAGCGCTGGCCATCGCCAGAGTAAACAACACACACACACACACAAACAGTAAAACAGCACACATACACAATTAAATATATATACATATACAGCCCACCCCAGCTAATCGGGAATAGGGAAGCAGGGGGGAATAAGCCCATGGTTACATGTGCTTGCCAAGTAATGAGGGCTAGGAACGGACGGGGCATCCCATGTCAGGATCACCAACCTGAAGCCGCCTACCCTCTAGTATAGGGTCTCACGGTGGAGCATTAGCTCCTAAGCACCTAGGGTGCCATTCTACCCTCGCCCGGACCAGCAGCCTAGGCTGGGAGGCAGGGTAAGACAAAGCAGAGATCTGGGCGGTAATAGAGAAATAGAGGGCCGGGAGTCATCCCAGCTACCTGAAAACCCCCTGTGCAAGGAGGAGGCATCATCTTCTGACTTGCTCGCCATCTGCAGAGACGAATACTGGGAGGTGCTTGGGAGGTCCCAGGTATTTATGGGCCGGGAGGGGCTTCTTTTTTTCTAGTCATCTCTGCAGAAGTTTGCCCTCTGCTGGACGTAACCCAAGTGTAATGACTACTTCCGAAGCAGGGTGTGAGACATACTTAGAATAGAATTAGAGTTGAAATGACAAAGAATAGAAGGAAAGAAGAAAGAAAGGGAATGATAGAATGAACAGATGAAAGAAAAAATAGATGGAAAGAAACAACTAGAAGGAAAGAAAATGCAATGAAAGTAAAAATAGAAGGACTGAATGGGAGAGTAAGAAGTAGTAGGTAGAAAGTAAAGGAATGGAATAGCGGATGAAAGAAACAAAGAATAGATGAAACGAAGGAAAGAAAAGAATAGAACAAATGAATTGAAGGACTGACAGAAATAATAGGAAACGGGAAAGAAAAGGAATGGCAGACAGAACAGATGAAAGAATAGAAGGAAAGCAACAAAGCATAAAAGGACTGACAGAAAGAAAGGCTATCTCAATGGCCAATCTGGCTGACAGCGCTTAGTCCTGATAACTGCATGGCCCTGCATCCTACATAGGGGCTGCCCAGGGTAGATTGAATGAGTTGCTCCCCCAAGATTCAGGGCCTGGGGACGCCCAGTGCTGTTGTCTGCTCTGGCCGGTGGGCAGGTAAGCTGGGTTGCTCATCATCTAGTTTTCAGTCCTAGTTCATGTTTTCGGAGAACCCTAAAATAAAAAAAAATACTCTGACTGCCGTAGATTAGCCACAGACTGATTACCTGACTGTTGCATTTCCCCCCCACAGATAGTTTACGCCTGGAGGACGGACAGGCGGTGCAGTTGGAAGATGGGACCACTGCCTACATCCATCACTCCACGAAGGGTAAGCAGGGGAGGGGTATTATGCCCCCTATGGTTGTCTGGGCAGATTCTGTTTAACCCTTCTCACATAACAATAATAGGGATTTGATGTTCTTCATGGTATAGTTGGGTAGTACCATAAACCAGCAACATTTACGGGAGTACGAAAAACTATATTAAAAAGTATCAGAGAACATACAGAATGGCTGACAATAATGCTGCGTCTAAGAATCCCTGATTTGGGATGCCTCGCTCCCAGGTCTCACAACTCACTTTTCTGCCCTTCTCAAGGTGCATGTGCAGACTCTTTCAGTCAGCCCTTCATGCCATTCTAGCGGGAATGGGGATCTAGCATTCTATTCTAAGTATGTCACACACCCCGCTTCAAGACATTCATTACACTTGGGTATACTGACCTGTAGATGGCGATCTTGCAGAGATATAAAAAAAATGTAAGACCCTCCCGGCCCATAAATACCTGGGACCTCCCACTCCTCACCCAGTCTTTCATCTCCGCAGAGGTGAGCAAGTCAGAAGATGATGTCTCCTCCTTGCAGGTAGCCGGGATGACTCCCGCCCGTTTTATTCTTCTATTCCTGCCCCGATGCCCTTATTTGTTCAATATATTTTTATTAGAAGGAAATCAAAGCGTAGAGCACACTGACATGTCGCTCAACAGTTGTAACTTACATCGTACATTTGTTTTTTTTGATCCCTCCTGGCTGCCTGGCTGGCTTTGTCCTCACATTGTATACTTTGGAGATGTTAGCTTTATGAAATTCAGGTACCTTATGTATATTAGTTATTAGTATTAAGATGCACGGTGTTTGTGTTTTATGATTATATTGCAAGTTATGAAATAAGTTTGATTAGAATATTAGGTATTAATTAGCACATTGCACTTTAATTAGCACAGCCAGGTTTTTGAGATAATTAACTGTGACTATAGTACTTAGAAACGCCACTCCCATTGCCCCCCCTCAAGTTTTGTTCCCCTCCCGACAGTGTGTTTTGTCTTATATTTTTTTTAATTATGTCCAAAGTTTGTGAATATGTGATTTTCTTAACAATAAAATAATACTTTTAATATAGCAGTGGTGCTGTGGTTTGGTGGGTGACGGGGAAGGAGTGGGACCTTCCTCATTTTGTTTGTATAAGAGTGTATTACACCCAGCTCTGCACACTGCTTTATACTTAGTGACAAATTTCCAGTGCAGTCTCACATTGTCTTTAACTACATCGTACATTAGTTAGGTAAAGCGAAAAAAACATGTAGCTAACGACATATCACAAGCCAACTCCCCAGGTCTAGTACATATGAAATATTCGGAAGGCAGTACACACAATCCCCCCCTAAAGCCTCAGTAGGAGACCTGCGGCATACCACCCTCCCACGCTCGACATTACCTAGGCCTGTTTGGTGGCCTCTGAGAAAACCCCCCATAGGGACGTCCCAAGTCATTCTGTTTCAGAGTGTCATAAGCTTTAGTAACCTTGCAGGAGCTCTGCTCTCCTCCCTTTTTTCTTCTTTTTCTTTAATGTATGGAGGGTACAGGAACAAAGAGAAAAAAAAGAGAGACAAAGACACAGGACAGGAAAGAAAGAAAAGACAGAGGGCAGAGAGAAAAAGGGGGGAGAGGGGGGATGTCGCTCATCCACGCACCCGGGAGGCAGCGGGGGGGGGGTCCCAGGCAGGGGAACGGGTAGGGAAACGAAAGGTAGGGTGCGAGCCAGGGAGGGTCTAGCAGTCACGGCATGACTGTGTTCTACCTCGACTACCAATTGCTCCCACGTATCTGGTCTCGCAACCAGCTACAATGTGGAGAGCAGCTCCCTAAATTCCGGTGTATTTCGTGCCATAATCCAAATCGTCCAAGTGATATTGAATTTCTCTCTCCCGTTTTCTACGCCCTCAAGCACCATCTACTCCATCCTCTCGATTCCCTCCACCTCCCACACCCACTCTAGAATGTCTGGGGTGTGTTGGGATCGCCAGTGTCGAGGGATCACTGACCTGGTCGCAGTTAGTAGATGTCTGAGAATTCCCTTCTTTGCGGCAGAGATCGACCCAGGAATCACCGACAGCAAGGCTATTTGTGGATCTTTAGGGATGTCTTCTAGAGTCAAGAATTTATAGACCGAGAATACCTGATCCCATAATTTTTTTATTAAGGGGCAACTCCACCATATGTGGATCATAGTGCCCTCCGCCCAGGGTGGATAAAAATCAACGTTTTTTTTTTAAAAATCAAAAAAATCGAATTTTTTTTATTTAAATCGGATTTTTTTGATTTAAATCGGATTTTTTTTCAATAAACTGCTTTTTGAGGAAAATATTTTACCATCCAAAGGTTCTTCCATCATGAGATAAAGCTGAGTTGTTTAACTCAGTAGAATAAAGGCTGTATATGTGTAACATTCACAATGCCATGCTCTTCCAGAGGTTTCTGTAGGATTAGTGGGCAGTTTCTCTCCTATATTATCGCTATATTATCGCTATATTGACGCTCGCTTTACTTACGCAGTTCTCAAAACTGAATTTGACTCCGCAGAGGTCCCAGCCTCTTCTTCACAGCAAAAATGTTACAACATGAACAGAGTTGAGAAAAAGAACTTAATCCTATTGTTCTACAAACCTATGACTAGTGAGCTACAGAGGACAGCAGGGACAGTAGTATTTAAAGTGGACCAACACCCAGGATTTTGACTATCCTGGGTCTTGGTCCACTTCGGTGGGGCACCCCCGAACGGTGTGCCCCGCTGTGTGAAACCCCCCCGAACCCCCCGAACAACTCACCTCTCCCCGCTCCCAGCGCCGACGTACAAGCGAAGATCTTGAATGTCTAAGCGGCGGCGGCGGCGGCCGCCGCCTCCCTCGCGTCACTTTGAACGCGCGCGCCCCCGCGCCGGCCATTCGCAGACGGCCGGCGCGGAGGCGCGCACGCCTACAGGGGCGCGAGGGAGGCGGCGGCGGCCGGCCGCCGCCGAAGATAAGGTAGGTGAGTTGGGGTGTTTGGGGGGGGTTTCACCCCGCGGGACATCCCGATCTCGGATGTCCCGCGGGGTGGGGGGTGATCGGCCCGGGAATCTTATAGATTCCCGGGCCGATCACCCGTGGGTGTTGGTCCACTTTAAGTTTTTCATGTGTTGGCTGGGCTGACAGTCTAAGTTTCTTAAAAAATATATATATATATTTTGTTTAGCCAAATTAGTTACCAAAACATGGATGTTTGTTTAACCCTTTCGCTGCCAGCCTACCTGCAGCATTTGCCACTCCCTGTTGCCAGACGATGTTTCACTATTTTGCGCTACACATATTCAACTGTCATTTTTGAAAGGATTTCCAGGGATTTCCCAGGAAAATTATATATTGTTTTTTTCAACAGAGTCTGGGCTTTAACATGAAATGTCTTGTTTGTATTTTTTAGGTGTATTCTCAATTTTTTGGGGTGAAATGTGTGAAAAAAAATAAAAAAAAAATATTTTTTTACAATTTGTAGAGTTTTTTTGTAATAAAAAATGTAAGTTTGTCAATAAAATCTTATTGCGTGAGAAACCCCAATTTCTCCCGGTTACAGCGATACCACATATGTATAGGTAGACACCCTTTCCTGCCCAGAAGCCTTTTATAGCTGCTGGATGACAAATGGTTAATTAAAAAAAAAAATGACATAGGGTCCCCCTTCCCGGGGAGGGGGACCCCATTTTTTTTTGGATTTTGAAGGGTTAAAAACCCTTCAAAATCCAAAAAAAAAAATGACGTGGGGTCCCCCTTACCCAAAGTAACCAGCCCGGGACCAGCTATGGGGGCTTGTAGGCACAGAGTGGGGGGGCCAGCTTTGGTGGCCCCCCCACCCTGCAGCCTACGAGCCCACATAGCCTATGTGGGCCCGGGCTCTTCTGCCCCCCCCTGGCCTTTGGGGAGGCAGGTAATGGGGGTGCGGGGGTTAATGGCAAGCCACCCGCTAGGGCAGGTGACTTGCCACCCCCCCAGCCTTGTGAACTGGTATAAGGGGTCTCATGGACCCCTTACCAGCTCACAAAGGGTTAACTGTTAAAAAAAAAAACACGACACAATAATAAAAAGTATTTTATTAGAAAAAAAAAAATTTTTTTTTACTGTACTTACCTTCGATTGCAAGCTCTTGTCCCTCGCCGCTCAGCTGACAGATGCCGGTGATTGGCATCCAGAGAAGGAGAAGGCAGGAGATCAGAGGATCTCCTGTCACCTCCTTCCCCAGCGCCGATCACCGGCATCTGAGAAGCTGAGAAAGCTGAAGCCCGTTCGGGGCCGGGATGACTTCATAAGCCCCGCCCCCAAGGGGGCGTGGCTTAGAGGCATGATGGCGGCCGCCATCGAGAAGAAGAGAGGAGAGAGCCTCCCAGGCTCTCTCCTGAAGATCGGTAAGTCCTGGGGGGGGATCGGAGGCCCCCCAGGTGAAGAGGAGGGACAGCGGGAGCCAGCGCACACACAGGTAAGTGAATGTCATTTTTATTTTTTTTTTTTTTTTACAGTTAGAAGCTGCTGCTGCAGAAGGGGGGGGGGGCGGCCTATTCCGGGGGCTCTCCTGGAGCCATCCGACCCCCCACGGGGGATCGGATGGCACCAAATTAAAGAGGAGACCCGGCCGGATCTAACAAGGGGTCAGGTGAGTATTTTTTATTTTTACTTTTTAAACTACAAGCGAGGAAAGTCAAGCACGTAACACCTACGGGCTTGGCACTTAAGGCCCAGCCAAGCCAGCACGTAGGTGTTACGGGCTTGGCAACAAAAGGGTTAAGCAAATAACTTATGCTGTAATGTTGTTATTGTTTCAGTTGAATAAATCTATTTAAATTGTTATTAAGGTCAGGATTATTTTTCTCCTTTAAACTGGGGAGAAAAAAGTTATATAAAAAGTGATTCTAAAAACCTTCATCTACTTGCATGTTAAAATAGCAAGAACTAGTTTAGGTAGAAACTTTGATTTAAATCACTGATTTAAATCAAGCCTTACTGACTAGTGATTTAAATCGTGATTTAAATCAGTTAGATTTAAATCAAATCCACCCTGCCTCCGCCAATCCACACCTCCAACACGTTCCTGTGTCGCCCCCCCCGAATCTGGCCAGGTCAACCGGGCATCTGTACCACCGGGACAGGATTTTATAGTTCTTCTCCTGTGCTTTACAGGCCAAGGAGAGCTTATGAGTCAGGGTAAAAGACTTCTCCCAATCCTCAGCACTCAGCTCCCGACCTAACTCCTGCTCCCATCTTCTAGCATACCCAAGACTCTCCGCGGGATCTCTCTCCGCCTGCAGAACCTTGTACAGGAGCGAGAGTGCATGTGATGGTCCAACGTCAGCCCTCAAAATACCCTCAAAAGAGGTTAGAGGCGAAAGCAACAAGCTGTCTATGGAGAAGCCAGGACACCCTCCCTCCCTGACCTTGGTCCCGAAGATCCTGAAGATTTGGGGGTCGGCCGTTTTGTAAAGTATCGCCCAGTCTAGCCCCCTGCGATTTCTCCCAGATTAGGAATTTACCCGTCCCCACACCCGGAGGAAAGGCGGGATTATCAAACAGAGGAGTAAGTGGTCCTGGTCTGTGCAATATTTCCTTCTTCTTTAGAACTGAGTCCCATATAGCTAGGAGAGAATATGTCAACAATGGGAGGTTCTGCGACTTAGGCCTCAGATGGGGTGCTATCCATGGAAGCGCAGTAAGACTAAGGGGGGAGGCTCCATTTTCCACACTCACCCACAGTCTAGTCTGACTAGTACTGCAGCCGTGTGATAACCTTTAAGGTCTGGTAAGCCCAGTCCCCCCTGTCCCTTAGGTCTCGTTAGGACCGAGTAGCTAATCCTGGGCTTCTTATCATTCCAGACAAATTTGATCCAGGCCTTCTTCAAGACCTTAAAGAAGCCCTGTTCTGGTACTGTCGGGATGGCCTGAAACACATAAAGAAAGCGGGGTAAAATGTCCATCTTTAGTATGTTTATACACCCCAACCATGAGTACTGCACCCTGTTATGACTTGAGGTTTTCCAAAGTCCTAGAGAGGAGGGGTGGTAATTCAGTCTACAAAGGTTATCTAAATTAGATGGCAGTTGTATTCCCAGGTAAGTAATGGATTCCTTCTGCCATTTAAAGGAGAAATTTGTTTGTAGGAGCTGTAAGGTGTCGTTGGGCAGGGAGATGTTAAGTGCTTCTGTTTTGGCAAGGTTAACTTTGAAGTTACTGAGACGGCCGAATCTTTCAAATTCCTTGAGTATATTAGGCAAGGAGAGATGAGGGGATGAGATGTACAACAAGAGATCATCTGCAAAAAGTGATAATTTGTGTTCCCTCCCCCCACAGGTGATTCCCCTAATTGCAGGGTTTGCTCTCAGGGATTGTGCGAGGTGTTCCAGGACTATCACGTATAGCAAAGGCAAAAGAGGGCACCCTTGCCGTGTGCCATTGCCAATATTGAATGGGGATGATAGGAGCCCATTTACCCTAACTCTGCCCGTTGGCCCTCTATAAAGGGACATGATCTTTCCCAGCATATCAGGGCCTATCCCCATCCGGATCAGGGTTGCCCGCAGAAATCTCCAATGAACTCTATCAAAGGCCTTTTTTGCATAAGAGTGATTGTCTTTAAGGTGTTGTCTCTGGCCTCCCTCCCCACCACGAAGCCCACCTGATCGTTATCAATAATCTATGTCAGGGATTCTTGCAATCTGGTAGCTATAATTTTCGCAGAGAGCTTAATGTCTACATTTATTAATGAAATCGGCCTATAGTTACCCGTCAGTGTCTTGTCTTTGTTTGGCTTTGGTATAACAGAGACATGCGCTTCTAAGGCCTGTCTTGGGAAAGGGCAAGAGTCAGATATGCTATTGAAAACTTTTGTCAGAAAGGGTATGAGCCTCCCCCCCAATGTTTTATAAAACCTTGGCGTGAACCCATCAGGGCCTGGGCTTTTCCCCAATGGGGTTCCTTTAATGGCCTTCCCCACCTCCGTCTCCCCAAAGGGTGTCTCCAATGATTCTCCCACCTCCTCAGGCAGCGAAGGCACTGCTGTTTCCTCCATGTATGCCATTATGTGTGCATCTAGTTCCTCCGGAGGGAGGGCATCCCAACCACCTTTTATATTATAAAGCCCCTCATAGTACTTCTGGAATTCCTCCACTATCTGATTTGGTTAATGGACATCTCGCCCCTCCTTACCTCTAATTACCGGGACATATGTCAGATGTTGTCTAGGGTGTAAAGATCTAGCCAGAAGTCTCCCACACTTCTCTGAGAATTCATAGAACCTGGCTTTACATCTGTCTCTGTATTTCAGGTAGCTTTGGTCGTATAACTTTTTTAGTGTCTCTCTGGCCGCGATCAACTCCATCAAATCCCTATTGGAGGGTGTATTTTTATGGGATTGCTCGAGCGCCCGAATGCGGTCTAGAGTGGTCCGGATCTGATATGCCCTCTCTCTCTTTAAAGTGGACCGTCACCCTCCCGTGATCGGCCCAGGAATCTATAAGATTCCCGGGCCGATCACCTCCCTCCCCGCGGGACATCTGAGATCGGGATGTCCCGCGGGGTGAAACCCCCCCAAACACCCCAAATCCCCTTACCTTGTCTTACCGCCTCCCTCGCGCCCCTCTAGACGTGTGCGCGCCCGCCAAGAGTGACGCGCGGGAGGCGGCGGAGCCGCTTGTCCGCGGCTGTCAAGCCGCTTGTCCGTCGGCGCTGGGAGCGGGGAGAGGTGAGTGTTTCGGGTGATCGGGGGGGGTTTCACACAGCGGGGCACCCCGATCGGGGGTGCCCCACCGAAGTGGACCAAGACCCAGGATAGTCAAAATCCTGGGTGTTGGTCCACTTTAGGAGGAGATTGTCATTAAGTCTCCAACTGAACTGCTTCCTGGCCCCTCCCGTAACAGGTATATTGAAATATACTGGGGAGTGGTCTGACCAGACGATTGGGCCAATTGAAGAACTCAAGTCTCTGGCTAAGGCATACGGATGCCCTTATTTGAAGTGCTTGCCTCCCAGCCTAGGCTGCTGGTCCGGGCAAAGGTAGTTGGCACCCCATATCAAGGGGTAGGTGGCTATCCAGGTTGGTGATCCCGGTTTGGGATGCCCCGTCCCTTGGCCCTACCCTGGCATGGATTCCCCCTCTCCCAGATACCCTTAGAGGGGGGGGGGTCCCTTATGGATTCAGACGTATTCTTTACCCGCCATCCTGACTCAATCACATTATTGTGTATGTGTGTGTTTTACTGTATGTGTGTGTTTCAACGTTTGGGCTGGCGCCGGCGTGCGGCAATGGCGGGGGAGCTGTGTGAGGCTGTTCTGCCCGTGAGGGCTTCTTCTCCTTAGGACGGGGAGGGGCGTGGCCGGGCGCTTGCACGCGCGTTTTCGGCCCGCTCCCGTGCTGTGTGCTCTGCTTTCGGGTCTCTTCTTCTGGCCTGGAGAGACGGGGGCGGGGCCGGGCGTGACGCGCGAACCACCCCGCCCTCCTCCTTCTGCACGCTGCGAGTCCTACACATCCCTCCTGCCTGGCGTGCTGTGTGTGGGCGAAGGTCTGGTGAATGGCCTGTGGCCCTTCAGATGCATCTATTTTTAACCTCTTATGCGTTAAGCCAGCATTCTGAGCGTGTGTTCTGTTTTGTGTGTTCCAGGTGGACCATTGATCTTATTAAAGGGGGGTTCTCCCGGTCCAGGGTCCCTGGTTAAGATTTAGTTGGCTTCAAATCCTCCCACTCGGGACTTAAAGGGGCATCCCGGGTTGCATTATTGCGTAATTCCCAAAAGAGCATTGTACACATATATTTTGATATATATTTATATATATTATTAAAAAATCACCATATGGAGGCTTCCCCGGATACTGGGCTTGTGCCCCCCTCGGGGCAATCCAGGCTGTGTTTGGGGTGTGGGGTATCCCTTTTGGGGGATGATGTATTTCTATGTGTACCCTGTGCGCAGCGGTCTATTACGCGGCAGACCGGATCTCAGGCATCCGGTTCTGCTCCGCCAGTCTCCTCTCCGGCTCCCCCTCGCTTGTCACATACGTGTGATGTGGTCGTTAGCGGGGGGGGTCGCAATCTGAGGTGTGTGCCAGATTGGCCAATCTTGAAAAATTGTTTTCCAGTGCCGTTGCTCAAAAGGCAACGGCAAAGAGAAAACATTTGTATACGGCTGCGCAGGCCTTTGATAGGGAGGCTTTTGACTCCCTGGATTGGTCTAATTGTTCCCCGCGTGAGGAAGGGGAGTTGTATGAGGAGTCTGATGACTCCGATGATCAGCAGTTTGTGGGCGCTGATACCGAACAGGGCCAGGGGGATTCTTTGGATACCGCTAGGGTCCTGGCTCATATGTTTGAGGTCCTGACTATTTCTCCCCCCGAGGCGGCTCCTCCGCTGAAGGGGGGAGTTCTTTGAAATGACTAAGCCGCGCTTGGAATTTCCTTATCAAAAGCATTTTGATGGTATCATTCTCAAGGAATGGGAGAGGCCGACTCGGCTTACGGGTGTCCCACCGGGTTGGGACAAGAAATATCCCTTTCCGGCGGACGCGGTGAAGCACTGGTCGTACCCCCCAGAGGTGGATGCTCCTGTTTTGGGGTTGTCCAGCTCCTCAGTCCTCCATTCTCCGGAGTGCACTACTCTCAAGGATGGTGAGGATAAACGCATTGACCAGATGGCTTGTCATGGTTTTGCCAGTGTTGGATCGGCCTTGCGGCCGGTTTGTGCTTCTGCACTTTTATTGGTAGCTGCCAGGTCTGTTGTTAGAGGCTTGTTGACCTCTTCCGGGCTTGACCCGGCTAGTGAGGAGTTTGCCGACCTTAAGCGCTGTGAGTTATTTTTGTCCTTTGTGCTGTCCGCCCTGGACGACACATCGGTGATGTGTAGCAGAGCTGCGGCCCTGCTTGTGGCTATTCGCCGGTCTGTTTGGTTACGCCAGTGGTCAGCTGATTTTGTGTCCAAAAAGTCATGGCCCTTCCCTTTGTGGGGTTGCGGCTCTTTCGAGAAAAATTGGATTCGGTGGCAAAGGGAGGTAAGTTACCTCAGCGTAAGAAGCAGCGTCGCCCCTTTCGGGGGGCGGCTTCCTTCTCTCAGTCCTTTTGTGGGGCTAGAGTTGGCAGGGGCTCGGCCTTCCCTTCGTTCAGAGGTGATTCCTGGCCTAGGGGCAGGGGTCGGGCTCCAGGGCACAGTTGGGGTTCCAAGCCTAGAGCCGCTGCCAAGCCGGCTCGGCAATGAGGGGGCGCCCTCACCCTTGCGGGTGGGGGGACGGTTGCAACTCTTCTCCCAGGTCTGGGTCCAACAGGTCTCGGACAGGTGGATTCAGAAAGTGGTGTCTTCCGGTTACAAGCTGGAGTTCGAGTTCCGGCCCCCTCCCAGATTCTTCAGGTCTCGGGTGCCGTCAGACCCTCTGGCCGCCCTGGGGCTTCGGGCGGCAGTAGCAAGTCTCGTGGACATGGCTGTCATCTGTCCGGTGCCCCTCTCAGACCGGGGCCTGGGCTTCAATTCCAATTTGTTCACGGTGCCCAAGAAGGACAGTTCCGTTCGTCCCCTTCTGGATCTGAAGTTGCTCAACAGGTTCGTCCGTCCCCGGAAGTTCCGTATGGAAACTTTGCGTTCAGCCATCCATTCACTTCGTCAGGGGGACTTCACGACGTCCATAGACATCAAGGATGCTTACCTGCATATTCCAATATTCTACCACACCAGAGATTCCTCAGGTTTGTCGTGGACAATCGGCATTTTTAGTATGTGTTTCTAATTTTTAGGAATAGAGATGAAAATCTCCTTCCTATTGGGCCGCGCTCACAAATTACAGAATTACGCTTTTATAATTTTTATCTACTCAGTGATGGCAATTCCACAATTAAAAGTTATTTATGTCCAGCGCAAGGAGCCTAAAAAGCTGTGTCAGTCCAGCCACATATACCAATATCAACACACTATGTAATACATAGACAAGACTCCGCGGGAATAAAACTTGTTTAAAAAGTCTCTTGTAATTATTCACCAGTTGTGCTTATCTTGAAACTTCATGTGACCCCACCACCTGAATCACATTGCACGTACCAGATTGCTGATTAAAACAGGCTCATCATATTATAACTCAACCTCCGCCAATACAAGCGTTTCTCTTGTTGGATAATTTATCAGCAAACACGTTTTTCACAGCGGTGTCATCAAATATTTCAAAATAAACACCTCAGTAGATCCAGATATTGCATGGGGAAAGATATTAAAAGACCAAACATAGCATAATACTGTTTGCAATGGGGTCAGTTTAAAAAGCTTTATTGCGCTTACCCTTCCACACATTCATACACGCATGTAAAATCAAATAGGGCTGTCCTCATCCACTTCTGCTCCTCCTTGGGTCATCAAGCAGGGGAATTAAACACAGAACCTTGCCGCCCCGGCCGTGGGCTAAGCAGGTAAAAAGCACCGCTGTTTGGAGCAATCAGAGAAAAGAAACGTGGTGATGTCGTGGAGGGTCCCGCCCAACGCGTTTCGTCGTTACTGACTTTTTCATTAGGCAGCGGGCCCTCCACTTCGTCACTAATTTATTCACCTCGGTGGGTGACGTATTGCCAAGGGAGTTAACTCCTTCTTTACTTATAACTCCGCTTAGTGTTTACTATAAAGCCGGCAAATGTCCTTTCAATTGCGAGCGGCTGGAAAAAAAAAAAACAAACACAACAACCGCTCTATTGGTAAGTATTAATTCACTTAAAAAATAATTTAGAGTTAACATATATACATATATATTTAATAAAAGGATTTTTTTACCAATACCTCATACCGCTATTCTAGATTTTAACTACTGGCCCAAAATAGCTCCAATATAAGGGGCCAAGTAATAATGCCAATTATTCAAAGAGCATATTTGGAATATAGAAAATTAACATGATTCTCCAAGGGGAGGAATAAGTTTATGTGGCAAGCCCAACAATGCAAAATGACATTATAACATTAAGAACAAACCGACAATTTAATAAAAATAACACAGCTACAATATTGTTATTTATATCAATAAAAAATAAACGAAATTAAATATTACTTTTCTCATATTGCTATATCAAATAAAACAATTCTTCCTTAAACATCCTCAATTCTTCACTTGTATTTTACACTCAATTAATTACTCAAAACTTTATTAAATCAATTATATCTTAATAGTGATTAATATATTCAAATATAATCGAGCATACATTTATCCCATAAAAAGAATATATAAAATAAAGCAAATATATCTCAATTATTACCAATAAAACAATTTAAATCAAATTCTATGTTAAGTCCTGATGGGTTCATTGTTTGCATTTTAAAAATCCACCTGGATTCTGCCTGTGACAATGTTCTTATAAGGTTTCCCCCTTTCAGACTTCGGGTGACCATATTTATCCCCATAAACCGAAGGCCTTTGGGGTTGCAACCATGAACGATTTTGCCTCGTCACAATCGCAAGCTTCCGGCATTTGTGTCTCTCTCGCGGGATCCGCTGGCTCTGGCAGCGGATGCCATGTCTCTGAACTGGAGGGATCTGGGGTTTCTGTACCTGTTCCCTCCGTTTCTTATGGTGGGCAGAGTGGTGCGCAAACTGGCCCTATAGGGCGCGTCGGCAATTCTGGTGGCTCCAAGGTGGCCAAGACAGGTTTGGTTCACAGACGTGGTAAGGTTGGCAGAGGATCAGTTAGACCTGCCCCTTCTGTCAGATCTGCTCACTCAGGGTCCACTACTCTACCCCAATTTACCAACGCTGGCTTTGACGGCATGGTTGCTGAAACCTCCATCTTGAGGGAGGAAGGTCTTTCTGATGCTGTCATTCAGACTCTGGTTAGGGCTAGAAAGCAGTCTTCCTCTGCCATCTATTATAGGACTTGGAGGTTGTATATTGATTGGTGTGAGGTAAGGGCCTTGCCTTGCAGGGTGTTTTCTGTCCCTAGGGTCTTGGAATTTCTGCAACATGGTTTTGACCAAGGTTTGCAGCTTAGTACGCTGAAGGGGCAGGTTTCTGCCCTGGCCGTGTTCCTTCAAAAGTCTATTGCTCTTCATCATCTGGTTAAGACCTTTTTCCAGGGGATTACGCATGTGCGGCCTCCTAGGAAGCCTTTGCTCCCAGTGTGGGATTTGAATTTGGTTTTGTCTGCCTTGCAGGGTCCTCCGTTTGAACCTTTGCAGGATATTGCACTTTCTACGCTTACTCAGAAGGTTGTTTTTCTGGTTGCCATCACTTCTGTTCGGCGTGTTTCGGAGTTGGCAGCCTTGTCTATTTCTGCTCCTTATTTTGAGAGGCATCAGGACAAGGTTGTTTTCCGCTTCAAACCAGATTTCCTTCTTAAGGTGGTCTCTGCTTTTCATTTGAATCAGGATATTGTTCTACCCTCCTTGTTTCCTAAGCCTGGCAATGACAAGGAGAGGGTTTTGCATTCTTTGGATGTGGTTCGCTGTGTGAAGTACTATTTGGTGGCTACTTCTCTTTTTCGTAGGACTGATGCCCTTTTTGTGGTGCCCTCTGGGCCTAGGAAGGGTTTGGCTCATGCCAAGTCTTCCATTAGTAAATGGATATGCCAGGCCATTGTTGGGACCTATTCTGCCAAGGGGAAGGTTCCCCCTTTTTGTGTTACTGCTCATTCTACTCGTGCTTTTGGTGCGTCCTGGGCCTTCCAGCACCAGGCCTCTGTTGAGCAGGTTTGTAAGGCTGCTACTTGGTCTTCGGTTCACACTTTTTCCAAGTTTTACAAGGTTGATGTCCGGATCTCAGGCGTCTGGTTCTGCTCCGCCAGTTTCCTCTCCGTCTCCCCCTCGCTTGACACGTACCCCATGTGATGTGGTCATTGGCGGGGAGTCGCAATCTGAGGTGTGTGCCAGATTTGCCAATCTTGAAAAATTGTTTTCCAGTGCTGTTGCCAAAAAGGCCACGGCAAAGCGAAAACATTTGTATACAGCCACGCAGGCCTTTGATACGGAGGAGTTTGACTCCCTGGATTGGTCTGATTGTTCCCCGTTTGAGGAAGGGGAGCTGTGTGAGGAGTCTGAGGGCTCCGATGACCAGCAGTTTGTGGGTGCTGATACCGAGCAGGGCCAGGGGGATTCCTTGGATACCTCTAGGGTCCTGGCTCATGTTTGAGGTTCTGGCTATTTCTCCCCCCGAGGCGGCTCCTCCGCTGAAGGGGGAGTTCTTTGAGGTGACTAAGCCGCGCTTAGAATTTCCTTATCAAAAGCATTTTGATGGTATCATTCTCAAGGAATGGCAGAGGCCGACTCGGCTTCCGGGTGTCCCTCCGGGTTGGGACAAAAAAAAAAATATCCCTTTCCGGCGGACGCGATGAAGCACTGTTCATACCTTTTCCAAGTTTTATAAGGTTGATGTGCGGGCCTCAGCGGATGCTGTTTTTGGCCGCAAGGTTCTACAAGCTGCAGTGGTTTAATTTTGTGCATTTTTTGCCTTTTTGGGATCCCCACCCATGTTGGACACTGCTATTGGATGTCCCATATGTCATGAATATTGGAAGCAGGGTGTGTGACATACTTGGAATAATTCCATTTTGTGATTACTCACCTGTAAAATGGGTATTTTAAGTATGTCACACACCCCGCTTCATCCCGCCCTTATTGTATTCTGGATCCTTTATATGGTGAACCTTTTATTACGTTTTTTGGATTTGGCTCTTCCTGGTCCCCTTACTGCTTTCCTATACTGGCTAATGTGTGGGAGATCCCAGGTATTAATGGACCGGGAGGGGCTCCTTTTTTCTTGTCATCTCTGTAAAGTTCGCCCTCTACTGGCCATAACCCATATGTCATAAATATTGGAAGCGGGGTGTGTGACATACTTATAATACCCATTTTACAGGTGAGTAATCACAAAATGGTATTTTTGGTTCCTTGGAGCATTTGCTGCGGGATGCTTATGTGCATGTTACTTATGTCTTTCAGGCGGGACAACTGTGGGTTGTGGTTTCTCCCAGTTCTGCTCCTTATCCTCCCCTCATCTCCCCTTTACTGGCTCTGGGGGCATCCCTTGGGGGGGCATCCCGGGTGGCTTTTTTATTAGCCCTTACCCTGTGCTGGCCTATTGCGCCTGTGTTAATCACCATATGGAGGCTTCTGGGGATAGCGTGCTCGGGGGTCCTTCGGGCGAATCCCGGCTGTGTGCCATGTGTGGGGTATCCCATTTGAGTAACAGTGCCGCGGTGTGCGTGCCGTGCGCCCTGGGTTTTGATGCGGCCCAGGCTGGGCTACCCGCTTCGCTTCCCAGCTCTGCGCCCCCTTCGGCATCGCCTACCCCTCCGCGCCTGCATTTAGCCCCCAGCGAGGGGGATTCTAGCAGGGGATTCTAGCTTGGGGTCACAATCTGATCTGGCACTGCGTGTGGCCAGCATTGAAAGGCAGCTTGCCAGGCCTGTTCCACGTAAGGCCTCTGGCAAGACCTGGCTCCCGCGCCCTCCCTCTTTCCTGAGGAGGATGAGGGAATTGATGCTTTTGGTGGCTGTTACTCCCTAGAGGAGAGGGGGCTTTTCCAGGACTCTGACTCCTCTGGGGACCAGCAGGAGGGTTACGACAGTGACCCTGGGTCTGCGTCTGGGGAGGACTCATGGTTCCCTGATGACACTGATAACCTGTTGGTTCACATTATTCTAAGCATACAGTACGTCCTGCTCCAATATAATACTTACACGTGGGTAATCCTCCGCCAGAGGGCACTGTTCACTGCAGACATGCAAAAACAGGCTCCTCCCGGTCCTTCATATACCCAGGGACCTCCCACAAATCCCCAGATTTCTCTGCAGTGCTGACTGCGAAGACATGAAGTATCGCTCTCTCGCAGGTGAGCGGGGCTTTTACAGCCTGCGGCCCTGCAGGACTATTACCACCCATCCTCTTCGATAAGATGTGCCTCCCAGCCTGGGCTGCGTTGGTCGGGTGAAGGTAGGCAGCACCTCGTGTGCTCACGGAGCTACGCTCCACCGCAATCCCCCACCATAGGGTAGGCGGTTTAGGCCGATGGTGAGCCTCCATTAGATGCCCCTCCCGCATTGCTGCCCGTGCCCCTCATAGCGATGAACCCTGGGTGCAGGTTTGCTTCTCCCTCGCTTCCTCCCATAGCTCGGGGGAAAAGAAAGGGGGGGGGGTATGTGTGTGGCGGTCCCAGTGTATTGTTAGACACGTTTATGGCCGTTGCCTTTTTATTTAAAGTGGACCAACACCCAGGATTTTGACTATCCTGGGTTTTGGTCCACTTCGGCGGGGCACCCCGATCGGGGGTGCCCCGCTGTGTGAAACCCCCCAAAAAGCCCCAAAATCTTACCTGTCCCCGCTCCCACGTGACTGGACGGTCCAATCCCCGCCAACGTCCAGGCGGGGATCAGGAACGTCCAAGCGGCTGCCGCCGCCTCCCTCGCATCACTTTCGGCGCGCACGCGCCCCCGCCGGCCATTCGCAGACGGCCGGCGCGAGCACGCCTACAGGGGCGCGAAGGAGGCGGCGGCCGGCCGCCGCTGAAGATCAGGTAAGGTGTTTGGGGGTTTTTTGGGGGGTTTCACCCCGCGGGACATCCCGATCTCGGATGTCCCGCGGGGTGGGAGGTGATCGGCCCGGGAATCTTATAGATTTCCGGGCCGATCACCTCTCGGTGTTGGTCCACTTTAAACTGGGGTGTCAGTGCCGCGCTCCTTGCTCCACACAAACCTTGCCTGGTTGTGCGCGTGTGTGTCCTTTCATTACGAGAAGTGTGCAGCCCGGGCGGCAGCATCATTCTCTAGTGTTGAGAGCAATCTCCTTAATTACAACTCGGTATGTGTGTCCTATCCGCTGCTGTCATTGACGTTGCGCTGGTCAGAGCTACGTGCTCTTTGGGGGAGGCGGGTACTTGGCATGACTCGCCCCGCGTCACGGCCAGATCAGGCCCCCCCCTCGAGGTTCGCTTGGCGCCATTTTGACTGTCTTCGCTCAGAATTATGTACCCGGGGTCCCTCTGGGACATGACCGGCTGTGTACAGTGTGTGGTCAGCCCCATGCTGACGCTGACAGAGCACGGGTCTGCGGACCGTGTGCTGAACAGGCACTGACCCTGCAATCAGGTTTGCCAGTGGCTGCACCTCACTTCAATACACCTGTCATCCCAGACCTAAATCTCACTCCTGATGAGTCTCACTCGAGCGGGGATGACCAGCAAGTCGTGCCGCGCAGGCTGCCTACGGCTGAGCAGGTGCTGTCTAGTTTGGCGGAGCGCTTGGGCCCTGGAAAGAAGCGGTCCCTGACGCCTCCTGGTTCTCCGGTTCCTAATGATACTGATGAATCTGCTGCTATGCCGGACCTTGATCCTTCTGATGAAGGTGAGCTATTCTCCGATTCGGGCTCCTCGGATGAGATGCCCTGGAGCCGTGATGATTCTGGGCCCGGTTCTTGGGGCCTGTGTGACACAGATGAACTACTTGTTAAGATCTTTGAGGTTTTGTCAATCTCCTCTCCTGGAGAGGCTCCCAAGCCTAAGAAGGAGAGTTTCCACACAGCGCCGCCGCACTTGGAATTCCTGGAACAGGAGCATTTCCAGAATCTTATATCCAAAGAATGGGAATCGCCTTGTAAACTTAAAGGGGTCCCAGGGGTCTGGGATTGGAAGTACCCTTTCCCTCCTGATGTGGTTAACCTTTGGTCAGCACCTCCTGTGGTGGATGCACCGATTATAGGGGTTACTAAACTCCCCTTCATGACTTCTCCTCATTACCGTACCCTTCGGGATGCTGAGGACCGGCGCATTGACAGACTGGCTTCCCACGCCTTATCGTGTGCAGGGACGGCTCTGCGCCCGGTCTGTGCCGCGCCATCACTGCCGGGGCCGCCAGGACTCTCATTAGAAAACTACTTGATCATCGACCTGAGGACCTCCCCTGGGAGGTCTTTAATGCACTCTCAGATTGTGATGTGTTTGTGAGGTTTATCCTCTCAGCGATGGATGACACCATTAAGATGTGTGCTAGAACCTTTGCCCTTGTGGTAGCTATTCGCCACCTGGTCTGGCTGCGAAAGTGGGGTGCTGACGATGATACGAAAAAGGCTCTCACTGGCCTTCCTTTCAGAGGACGGCGTCTATTTGGGGCCCATTTGGACCTTTTTTGGAAAAAATGGTAAGGCACCCCTACGCAGAAGGCCGTCTCGGCCTCCTCGGGCAGGGACACCCCTCCCCCTCCCTACGTTAGTGTCAAACATGAACCTGAGGTGTGCTTCCAACTTTTCGGAGTGGATTTCCACCACGGGGTGGGCAGGCAACGCCCTGGGCCCTCTGGCAGGGCTAAGTCCAAATCTGCCAAGACTTCCCAAGCATGAATGGACGCCCTCGCCCTTCTGGTGCTTCTAGCCCCTGTTTTCCCCTCAGGAGTTGGTGCAGGCCATACTTGGCCTGCAGGGTCTGGGCTTACTTGCAGGTTGCCCTTAACGGAATGGAGCTATGGCCTCTATGCTACCCTTTCTCTTTCCCTCAAAATGATGAGGCAGTCTGGGCCATGCTGGCCTATGGTAGGCTTGGCAATTCTACACTCACAGGTAGTCCCTGTATGATATCCCTGTCTTGGGACACAGGCGCCCTGTGCAAGGGTGGGCTTCTGGCCTCCTGTGGAGATCTAGATCCTTTTAGTTTCCCCTGTGTCTTCTGGACACCAAGACCTTTACTAGTCAGTGTTGAAGGACCAACCCTGCGAATTGGGGCCTGGTTTTTGGCCTCTCTTCTGCTCCCAGGCTGCCCGCCAAGGTGCGGATGGGGGTTATGTCTCTGACATGCCTGTGGGGCGTCCGCACTAGGACCTACCGGATCGTCCTTCCTTACTTCCCAATCTCTACGCCAGGCCGAGTAGGTTAGTCGGCCGGCGGTGTCCTCTGGGAGTTATCTGGATGGGTGCTCAGTCACCTCAATCCCTCATGGTCCCTTATTCGCTATCTCCATTCCTTGGATTCGGTTCAGGCTTGAGCCTTCTTCCTTGGCAACAAGTGGACTCTGGGTTACATGGGCTCTGGCCCTCTTTGCTGACATCTTACTTTCACCAGGCAGGATTGCAGCTGGTGGGCCCGTTGGTGGCGTATCAGATGATGTCCCTTATATACAGAGCCCTTGGGTTCTTCGGCACAGTAGGCTACTGATCCTGGATGGGGTTTCAGCACCCCTGGAGCTAGGTCTGTGCTCATTCCCCCTTGGTACGGTGGTTCCTCTTGAGCTGGTTATATTCAAGGACCCTGTCGGGGCACCCCCTTCTTTGCTTGCATCTTCCTGTGAATGGTCACCTTGGGTGCCAAGTCTCGCAGGTTGGCGGGGGGGGGGGTTTCTTCCAAAAAACCCCCACGGTTCCTGGGTAGGGTCCCTTAGAGGGTCCATCTTACCTACTGATTTTGTTAAAACAGTGAGCCTTCAGTTGGCTCTATCTGCTGGACTACTCCTCTTCAGGACCTGTCTATTTGGGGACTCTTGGCCTGTCGGAGGACAGTGGTATGTAATTTTTTTATTGGTCTGGACCTTGAAACAGGATGATTCTCCTGGAAGGTTCTGATCCTGCTCTAGGTGGGGGTCTGCGTTCCCTGCACCTCAGTGGTATTCGCTACAATGGATGTCCTTCAGTGGCAGGTTGTGCTATCCTGGTGTCCCTCTAAGAGCCAGCTAGGGTGGCTCTGTTGGGTTCCGTTAATATCACAGGGGCTCTGCCCTTGTTCTTACTGCTCTAGATTTTTCTGACTCTGGTCATGGGGGCTTAGTAATCTTATGTCTGGACATTCTATTTTGTATGTCTTCTCTTCATTCACCCTTCATTCACCCTGCTATGTGGGGTTCTGCGCAAGATTGCGCTGATAAGGGGACCCGTGCTACTGGTGGCCTAGTGGACTGTGGTTCGCAGATGTTTCTGCTGAGGACAGCCGACCTGTACGCTCTCTCAGGAGTGCGGTTCTGCCCTTTTTCAAGCTCCTTATTATGTCGCCCCAATCTACAGGCTCTGGTCTGATGGCTTGACAGTTGATTCATTCACCCTTTCGGAGACGGGTTATCTTCTGGGTGACTTTGCCTATGGGGGGCTAGGAGCAAGCTTCTTCTACATCTCCGTCTACTATAGGGTATGGCGTACCCATATTGATTGGAGTGAGTCTGGGTCTCTCCCCTGCTGGACGCTCTCTGTTCCCAGGGTTCTAGAGTTATTACAGCATGGGTTGGGGTTGTCTTGTTCAGTCTTCCTTGTTGAGCTTCTCTTGGGGATTGCTCACGTGCATCTCGCAAGTAGTTCTATGGTCCCTGTTGTGATCATTTTTCATTCTGTTTGCCCTGCGGTTTGTTCCCTTGGGACTTATGCTGGAGGCTGTCTGAGCTGTTTTGTAGTTAAAGTTGCCCCTCCGGGGACTGTTGCTTCAGTCCACGTGTGCCTGAGAAGGTGGCTCTGATTACTTAGCCTTCGTTCCATATATATATATATATATATATATATATATATATATATATATATATATATATATATATATACACACACACATACCATGATGTGGTGGTATTCCGCCTTACGCCGGACCCTTTTGTCCAAGGTGGTGTTCTTTATGATCATTATTTAAGCCCTTTTAGTTTTCCTATGGGCCTTATTCTTAGTCATGCTAAAGTAAGGGGTCTGCATTCCCTCAACAGGTGTTGAAGTTTTCCTGGGTGTTTCTTGTCCCTTAGGGGGACTGATGCCCTTTGGGGTCTGCGGGCGCCTCCATATGTATGCGCCTGATCTCGCTTGCTTCCAGGGGCTATGCGCCCTTTGGACTGTTCTTACTTGGATGGTTTGCCTTCCTGGTCTTGAGTAAAGGTTTCGGCTTCTAGCTGATCCTTGTTAGTGAAGGGGTCAGTATCCCCGTCTGTCTTGCGGGAGACCAGTTTTCAATTCCCCGTTGGGGAGAGTTCTGAGTTTTACCGAGGCTCCTGTTGCATTTGGGCTGGTTAGGCAGTTACTCTGGCCTATTCCTTTAAGGGGGAAGAATCTCCCTCTCTTTCTTTTCTGTTCTACCTGTGCTTGGGTACCTTTGGCCCTTCAGCTCCAGGTTTTCTGTTAAACAGGTTTGCTAGACTGCTGCTTGTTTCCTGTTCATACCTTTTCAAAGGTTTTGTTATGAGATTGACGTTAGAGCCTTTGCTCATGTCGTACTTGGTAGCAAGGTTTGCAGGTGACAGCGCCTTTACTGTCTGCTGTGCCTTTTTTGTTGGGGATCCCACCCTACTTTATGGACACTGCTATTGGATGTCCCACGTGTAAGTATTATATTGGAGCAGGACATATTGTATGCTTAGAATAATACAATTCTGTGAAATACTCACCTGTAGAATTGGTATTATACGCATACAGTACGTCCTGCTCCACTCCACCCTGGCTTTACATTTTCTGGATCCCCTGTATGGTGGTTGTTATAATTGCTATCGTTACCAGTTTGGTGGTTGGTTTCTCCTGGCTTCTTTTCTCACTGCTTTTCAATACTGGGGATTTGTGGGAGGTCCCTGGGTATATGAAGGGCCGGGAGGAGCCTGTTTTTGCATGTCTGCAGTGAACAGCGCCCTCTGGCGGAGGATTACCCACGTGTAAGTATTATGTAAGTATTATATTGGAGCAGGACGTACTGTATGCGTATACTACCAATTCTGCAGGTGAGTATTTCACAGAATTGTATTTTTGCCTACATCAGTCATCAGGGAGGGACTGGGAGCAAGCGAGCCCTCAAGGAAGTGTCCCTGATACTGTCTTGGGCGGAAGAGAATGTCCCTTGCATCTTGGCGGTTTACATTCCGGGGGTGGAGAACCAGGAGGCAGATTCCCTGAGCAGGGGGACGTCTCGGCTGGGGGAATGGTCCCTCAGCAACAAGGTATTTCACTCCCTGTGTCACCGCTGGGGTCAGCCGGATGTGGATCTGTTTGCATCCCGCCACAATCACAAGCTTCCCAGGTTTGTCTCCCTGTCACAGGATCTTCTGGCCTTCGCCACGGATGCGCTAGCAATGCCTTGGATGGAGTTTCAGCTTCTCTATGTGTTCCCTCCTTCTCCTCTGCTGGGCAGGGTGCTGCGCAAGATAGCTCAGGAAGGGGTACCAGTCATCCTGGTGGCCCCCTGTGGGCCAAGGAGTGTGTGGTTCACAGAGGTCGTGCAGTTGGCAGTATATCAGTATGTCTTGCCCAAGGATCCAGATCTACTCACTCAGGGACAACTGTGCCATCCCAATTTACAAACGCTGGCTTTAGCGGCTTGGCTGCTGAAACCTCCATCTTGATGGATAAGGGGTTGCCGGCTTCTGTTGTTACCATGATTAGGGCTAGGAAGAAGTCCTCGTCCTTTATCTATTACAGGGTCTGGCATGCTTACATTGCCTGGTGTGAGTCCAAGTCTCTTCCTTGTCGGGTGTTTTCTATCCCCAGGATTCTGGAATTTTTGCAACATGGTTTGGATTCGGGCCTTCAACTTAGTACCCTCAAGGGACAGGTGTCAGCTCTGACGTTTTTTTTCCAAAGATCCTTTGCCAATCACCGGCTGATTAAGACTTTTTTCCAGGGAGTTACTCATATGCGCCCGCCACTTAAGGCAATGTTACCGGTTTGGAACCTGAAGCTGGTGTTGTCTGCTCTGCAGGGTCCTCCCTTTGAGCCTATCCGTGGGGCTGCTATGCCCATTCTGACTCTTAAGGTGGCCTTTTTGGTGGCCATTACTTCGGTCAGGCGAGTTTTTGAGCTGGCGGCGCTCTCCATCAAACCTCCTTATCTTGAGCAGCATCAGGATAAGGTCGTGTTTCGGCTTAAGCCGGATTTCTTGCCTAAGGTGGTGTCTGCTTTTCATCTCAATCAGGACATTGTTTTGCCTTCTTTGTGTCCTAACCCTGCTAATTCCAAGGAGCGGACCCTTCATTCTTTGGATGTTGTCAGGGCTCTGAAGTTTTATTTGGTTGCTACTTTAGTCTTTCAGGAAATCTGACCCTCTTTTTGTTCTTCCTGCTGGTCCCAGGAAGGGTTTGCCTCCGGCTAAATCCACTATTAGCAAGTGGATCCGTCAGGTGGTGGAGCAGGCCTACTCTACCAGGAGGAAGGTTCCTCCTTTTAGGGTTACTGCTCATTCCACTCGTGCTATTGGTGCGTCTTGGGCTTTTCAGCACCAAGCTTCTGTTGAACAAGTTTGTAAGGCCGCAACTTGGCCTTCTGTTCATACCTTTTCCAAGTTTTACAAGGTTGATGTTAAGGCCTCTGCTGATGCTGCTTTTGGCCGCAAGGTACTTCAGGCGGTAGTGGTTTGAACTGCCTGCTGTTACTCTTTGGGGATCCCACCCTACCTTACGGACACTGCTGTTGGACATCCCGTACGTAAGGACTTCTTGAAGCAGGCCGTGCCATGCAATAGGAAAAATACAATTCTGTGAGTACTCACCTGTAGAATTGCTTTTACTATGCATGGCACGGCCTGCTTCACCCCACCCTTGTTATCGTTATTCTTGGTTGCCTCTTTATGGCGATTGTTCCAAGTTAGTTGGGGTTTGTTACCTTTTTATTATCTCCCGGTTTCTTGAATAACTGCTTGTCAACGCTGGATAGGTCTATTGGTTATCCTGTTTTTATATGGTACCGGGAGGAGCCACAACTCTTCTGCAGTACACTGCGCCACCTTGTGGCGGAATAACCCATACCTAAGGACTTCTTGAAGCAGGCCGTGCCATGCATAGTAAAAGCAATTCTACAGGTGAGTACTCACAGAATTGTATTTTCGCTCCCATGAACCGCAGAAGAGTTGAGACTGGACTGCCCCTTTAAAGCAGGTTGAAACTCTGCGGTATATATAGGGGCGCATATTATTTCCATATTCAAAATAAATTCCCTTTTTAATATAACAAGTGATTTATTCTAAGCATACAGCACGTCCTGCTCCAGTAGTAGTAATAACATGTGGGTAGTCCTCCGCCTCCGGCGCCGTGCACTGCAGACATGTAGAAAACAAGCTCCTCCCGGCCCTTCATATACCGAGGGACCTCCCACAAATCCCCAGATTTCTCTGCAGTGCTGGAACTGCGAAGACATGAAGTATCACGCTCTCGCAGGCGAGCGGGGCTTGACAGCCCGGGCCCTGCGGGACTATTTCCACCCGTCCTTCTTGTTAAGAATATGCCTCACAGCCTGGGCTGCGTTGGTCGGGTGAAGGTAGGCAGCACCTAGTGTGCTTACGGAGCTAGTCTCCACCGCAATTCCCCTCCATAGGGTAGGCGGTTAAGGCTAATGGTGAGCCTTCAGTGGATGCCCCTCCCGTACTAGTGCCCCCATGCCCCATCTAACGGTGAACCCTCTATTCGGGTCACCTTCTTTCCCAGATTTCCCCGTTAGTGGGGGAAAAAGAGGGGGGGGGGCTGTGTGTTGATGGCCTACTCCTTCCCCTAGTACACTTTAGACTCTTACCGCTACTGGGTGTCAGAGCGCGCTTCACTTGCTTACTTTTTAACTGACCGCAGCTTTTTGCTGTGCCTTATGCGCACACAGCAGCACTGTTTGGGGAAGCTATGGCGTTTTTCAATCTCCCTCGCTCACTTCGTCAGACTTCTTCCCTGAAGTGATGCTGACGTAGCTACATTTTCTTCTGATTGGCTGCACGCCTTCTAGCTTCGCGCGCTTCGGGGGGGGAGGCGTGGTTCGGTCTGGCGCGTTCCGCGTCATCGCCCGCTATTGCCCGCCCTTCGAGGTTCGCTGGGCACCATTTCCTTCTCGCATGCGCGTGGTGAAGACGGTCCTCCCCTCGCAGACTGTAAGTGCCCTCACGGGTGATCCTTTTTCTAGCTTGTTTCCTTGCGCTCGGCTCTGACATCCCTGTTCCCCTTGTGTCTTTCAGACAGCGGTCATCGGTGGCTTCCCCTGGCCCGACGTAGCGCCCGGTCCAGACCATTTTTTTTCAGATTTACTCCCACTTCCCAGCGGGTTATAGGGGCATCCAGGGTTGCTTAAAGCGTCAATCCCTACTGGCATATTGAATTTAATAATTACCATATGGAGGCATCCCAGGACATCGCGAACGGGGTCCCCCTGGGACAAGCCCGTCTGTGTGCGGCTTGTGGGATTTCACCTAGCAGCAGTGACATTTCACGGGTCTGCGTACCTTGTGCTCAACAGGCACTAGCCGGTCTTCCCACCTCGTCCGAGGCTGGGCCCGCACCTCGCCTTATTTCCCCTACTCCCCCAAGCTTGAGCATTACCCCAATACTAGTGGGGATTCTCACGCTGATTTGGCCTCTAGATTGGCCAGTGTGGAAAGCTTTATTGCTGGCTCCCTGGCGCGCAAGGCAACTGCCAAGAAGCGTCATTTGAACCCTGAGGCTACTATTCTCCCTGTAGAATCTGATGATTTGCTGCTTTCCTATGCTCAGTCCCCCTCGGAGGAAGGGGAACTGCTATCTGACTCAGGATCCTACGAGGACGAGTCCAGGAGTCAGGAGGAGTCTGGCTCTGACCTTTGGTCCCAGGATGACATTGACAGACTGTTGTCTCAGATATTTGATGTTTTATCCCTCTCTCCCCCTCCCGCGGCACCTCGGCAGAGGGGCGATCTGTTTCATACTGCTAGGGTGCGGTTGTAGTTTCCCGAACAAACTCACTTTAATAACCTAGTGCTGAAAGAATGGGAACATCCCAGTAAACTACAGGGGATTCCCAAGGCTGTGGATAAGAAGTATCCATTTCCTGCCGATCTGGTTAAGTGTTGGACATCGCCGCCCGAGGTCGATGCCCCGATTCTGAGTCTGTCCAATACCTCTATTATGCACTCCCCTGACACTACTACGCTGCGGGATTTAGAGGATCGGCGAGTTGATCAATTGGCATGTCACGCCTTTGCATTTGGGGGAGCGTCGCTCCGCCCGGTTTGCGCCTTAGCCATCACGGCGGTGGCGCTCAGGACTATGGTTAAGACTGCTCTGGAAGGGGCGGACGACTTGCCCTCTGATGCCGCCAATGCTCTGGCCACCTGTGAGACCTTTGTGAATTATATCCTATCTGCATCGGACGATGCTATTAAGCTGTGTGCTAGATCCTCTGCTCTGGTGGTAGCCATCTGCCGTGCGGTCTGGCTACGCCAGTGGGCTGCTGACAGTGTTGCCAAGAAGGCCCTTACGGGGCTTCCGTTTAAAGGACTACAGCACTTCGAGCACGTCTGGAGACGCCTCGTCCCAGACCGGTGGATTCAGGAGGTAACTCCTCCGGTTACAAGATAGAATTTGCTGTGCTGCCCCCTACCAAGTTCGTCGGGTCTCGGATCCCGCAGGATCCTGCCTCAGCTCGGGTCTTGATGCTGGCGGTGCAGGACCTTCTGGAGCACGGGGTCATCTGTGAGGTCCCCTTAAGAGACAGGGGCACGGGGTTTTATTCCAACCTGTTCACGGTGCCCAAAAAGGATGGGTCAGTCAGACCCATTCTTGATTTGAAAATCCTAAACAAGTTTGTCAGAAGCAGGAACTTTCGTATGGAAACTCTGCGCTCGGCCATTGCCTCGCTGCGTCCAGGGGACTTCATGACATCTGTGGACATCAAGGACGCTTACCTGCATGTGCCGGTGTTCTCAGGGCACCAAAGGTTCCTCAGATTTGCGCTGTTGGATCAGCATTATCCGTTCGTGGCTCTGCCATTCGGCCTCACGTAGGCTCCCAGGGTCTTCACCAAGGTGCTGGCAGGGGTGATGTCTCTCTTAAGACTCGCGTGTTGCCTTACCTGGACGATATACTCATCACCTCTCGGTCTATGCGGCAGGCAGAGCTGGACACTCGATTGGTGGTGTCCACCCTGGAGTCCTTCGGCTGGGTGATCAATTACCCAAAGTCCTCTCTGTCCCCCTCCTCAGTGACCCCGTTTCTGGGGATGATTCTGGACTCGGTTCAGTCAAGGATATTCCTTCCTCCGCAGAAGGTGGAAACTCTGACAACCCAGGCGAGATCCCTGCTCGCGAACCCTCATCCCTCCATCCGGCAGGGAATGCAGTTGGTGGGCTCGATGGTGGCAAGCTTCGAGGCGGTGCCCTTTGCCCAGTTTCATCTGAGAACTCTGCAGCTTCACCTTCTGTCAGTATGGAACAAGGACCCAGCATCTCTGGACGACAGCTGGGTGATTCCCCCCTCGGTCAGACAATCCCTTGCGTGGTGGTTGGACCACAGGAATTTGACAAGGGGCAGATCCTTCCTGGCTCCCTCCTGGGAGACGGTCACAACGGATGCCAGTCTTTCGGGCTGGGGGGGGGGTTTCTGGAAGTCCCTGCGCTTCCAGGAGAGGTGGGGCCCTCAGGAGGCCCATCTTCCTATCAATGTCCTGGAACTCAGGGCGGTCAGGTTGGTGCTGGAACGATTGACCCAGCACCTGAAGGGTCTGGCGGTTCAGGTACGCTCAGACAACAGGACGGCCGAAGCCTACATCAATCATCGGGGAGGAACCCGGAGCAACGGTGCTCTCCAGGAGGTGTCTCTGATTCTAACTTGGGCAGAGACCAATGTACAATGCATATCGGCTGTCTACATTCTGGGGACAGAGAATCTGCTAGCAGATGTTCTGAGCAGGGGGTCGTCCCGTCAGGGGGAATGGTCCCTCTGCGACAGGGTATTTCAGTCACTTTGTCACCGTTGGGGTGTGCCGGATGTGGATCTCTTTGCGTCACGTCACAATCACAAGCTCCCGAGCTTTGTATCCCTGTCTCAGGATCCTCTGGCTCTGGCCACGGATGCCCTGTCAATGTCTTGGAAGGAGTTTCGGCTCCTGTATGTGTTTCCACCAATTCCCCTTCTGGGCAGAGTGCTGCGCAAGATCGTTCTGAGCGATTCTGGTGGCCCCAAGGTGGCCAAGAAGAGTGTGGTTCGCGGATGTGGTTCAAATGGCAGTAGATCAGTGCGATCTGCCAAGGTTGCCAGACCTTCTGACCCATGGGTCTCTACGCCATCCCAATTTACTAACGCTGGCTTTGACTGCCTGGCTATTGAAACCTCCATCTTGATGTAAAAGGGTTTATCTGCGTCTGTTGTGGCTACCATGGTCCAAGCCAGGAAGAAGACTTCTGCTGCCATCTACTATAGAGTGTGGCGGGCTTACATTGACTGGTGTGAATCCAGGTCTCTTCCCTGCCGGGAATTCTTAGTATCCTGGGTGCTGGAGTTCTTACAACATGGCCTAGACTTAGGTCTCAAGCTCAGTACCTTGAAGGGCCAGGTTTCGGCCCTGTCCATCTTCTTTCAGAAGACCTTTGCCCATCACTCTCTTATCAAGACCTTCTTTCAGGGGGTCACTCATGTGCGCCCCCCCCCCCCCCCCACCCCGGAAACCTATGGTTCCTGTTTGGGATCTGAACTTGGTGTTGTCGGCCCTGCAGGGGGCTCCTTTTGAGCCTATCCATGAGGCCGCCCTAGCTGTGCTCACGCTCAAGGTTGTCTTCCTGGTAGCCATTACTTCGGTCAGACGTGTGTCTGAGTTGGCTGCTTTGTCTATTCAGCCTCCCTACTTTGAGAGACACCGGGACAAGGTGGTGTTTCGCTTCAAGCCAGACTTCCTGCCTAAGGTTGTGTCTGCATTTCATTTGAATCAAGATATCGTACTTCCTTGTGCCCCAATCCTAGTAACCCGAAGGAAAGGGTTTTGCATTCCTTGGATGTGGTCAGGTGTGTCAAGTCTTACTTGGTTACCACGCAGGCCTTTAGGAAGACGGATGCTCTCTTCGTTGTGCCTCATGGGCCTAGGAAGGGTTTGGCTCCTGCCAAGTCTACCATCAATAAATGGATTCGTCAGGCTGTTGTTCAAGCCTTTACTGCCAAGGGGAAGACTCCCCCCTTTCGTCTTACCGCTCACTCTACTAGAGCTGTTGGGGCTTCTTGGGCTTTTCAGCACCAGGCCTCTGTTGAACAAGTCTGCAAGGCCGCTACTTGGTCTTCTGTACATACCTTTACTAAGTTTTACATGGTTGATGTTCGGGCCTCAGCTGACGCTGTGTTTGGCCGCAAGGTTCTGCAGGCGGCAGTAGTTTAGACTGCTTGCTGCTTCCTTCTGTTGGGGATCCCACCCTTCTTTATGGACACTGCTATTGGATGTCCCACATGTTATTACTACTACTGGAGCAGGACGTGCTGTATGCTTAGAATAATACAACTCTGTGAAGTACTCACCTGTAGAGTTGGTATTATATGCATACAGCACGTCCTGCTCCACCCCACCCTGTTTCACCTTGTTCTGGATCCCCTGTTGGTGATTGTTATCTTTGATATTTTTGCCAGTTTTGGGTGGTTGCTTTCTCCTGGTCTCTATTTCTCACTGCTTTTCAATGCTGGGGATTTGTGGGAGGTCCCTCGGTATATGAAGGGCCGGGAGGAGCTTGTTTTCTACATGTCTGTAGTGCACTCTACAGGTGAGTACTTCACAGAGTTGTATTTTTTTTTTTTTGGGTTGTGTACATCAGGGGGTGTGGTCAGTAATTTTAAGCCCCTTCCTCATAGATGCCTTTTATTATTGTGCTTCACTTGTGTCATTTTTAGAGAACCCTGATAGTGTCTTTGTTCCCAATCTCTCAGAGTCCTACGACCAGAGTTCGGTGCAGGCCGTGCAGCTGGAGGATGGGACAACGGCCTACATCCACCACGCCGTGCAGGTCCCCCAGCCGGACACCATCCTGGCCATCCAGGCAGATGGCACGGTGGCGGGGCTGCATGCCGGAGAGGCCACAATCGACCCCGACACCATCAGCGCTTTGGAACAGTATGCCGCCAAGGTAAGTGTCCCCTCCCCCCTGACGACACTGGCCATTGTACTCCCAAGACAGTCCTCACTGAGTGTGATGTCACAGGGTTGCTTTGCTCCAGGTTTCCATTGAAGGCGGAGACAACATAGGCAGCAGCACATTATTGGGCGACTCTGACACAGAGAAGAAGATGCAGGTAAGTCTTTTATAGACATTGCACCCTGGCATTGCTGGGGCAGTAATATAGACATGGCACCCTGGTATTGCAATATTGACATGGCACCCTGGCATTGCTGGGCAGTAATATTGACATGGCACCCTGGCATTGCTGGGCAGTAATATAGACATGGCACCCTGGCATTGCTGGGCAGTAATATAGACATGGCACCCTGGCATTGCTGGGTAGTAATATAGACACAGCACCCTGGCATTACTGGGTAGTAATATAGACATGGCACCCTGGCATTGCTGGGCAGTAATAAAGACAAGGCACCCTGTCATTGCTGGGCAGTAATATAGACATGGCACCCTGGCATTGCTGGGCAGTAATATAGACATGGCACCCTGGGATTGCTGGGCAGTAATATAGACATGGCACCCTCCGATTGTATGGGTGGATGTGTGGATGTTGTATAGCCGTTTTGTATTTTAATACATTACATTTTTTTACATATATGGTCATTGTATGTTTGCACACACAGGCGTTTTTCCTTCACAGTGAACATTACATTAATTCTGCATATTTCCCGTCAGATTGTTCTACAAAGTCATGGATCCAGACTGACCGCCAAACCCCCGCAGACCAATGAGAAGGCGTTCCGATGCGACTTCGAAGGCTGCGGCAAGCTTTACACCACCGCCCATCATCTAAAGGTGACCCCCCTCCCTCCTATGATGTCATATAGGAGGACACGCAGCTTCATTTAGTGTGCAGAACCACAAAGCTAGGACAAGGCCAGACTCCTCGCAGTCCTTTAAACAATTAGAGCTGTTTCTAAAGCAGGGGAGCATCCTGATTGCCAGTCACCCCCTGCACATTAACCCAGTTAAGCTGGATACAACTTACCTTTCTCCTCAGTACCCCCGAGAAATCGAGCACTTTAATTGGTGGCCACAGTCACGTGGTTGCTGGTACCCAGGGGAAGCCTGTGGACCACATGACTGTGGTGGCCATGCACAGCACTCGATTTCACTGAGGAACTCTGGTCCAATAAGAGTCATATGCCGTGCATGTTAATTTTCGGCAATCTGGCTCTGTTTAGATACAGGGCTCACCTATAGGGAGCATTTTCCCTAAATCCAGTCCAGGTTGTCCCAGTGATGTGGGTATTCCAATTCTGTGAAACTCACCTGTAGATTTGTTTTTGAGTATATCCAGTCCAGGTCGTCCCACCCCGCCCTTGTTCATTATCTCTTGTTTGCCTGTTATGGTGATACCATTTTTTATTCTTGGACTTGTATCCTTAAGTCTTGTTAGAGAGAGTACAAGCTGAAGCTATGTGAAGTAACATGGTTTCTTGGGCTCCCGGCCTGTCCCCTCTTTTACTGCTTTTTAACCACTGGGGAATGATAGAGGGACACCTTCCTTTATAAGAGGCCGGGAGGAGCGACCGCTTTTGATCTTGCAGTCGAGCTCCCCCTGGGGGCGGAATACCCACATGTCATCACTGGGACGACCTGGACTGGATATACTCAAAAACAATTCTACAGGTGAGTTTCACAGAATTGTATTTTTAGACTCCAGGGTTGCCCTGCCCAGGGTTTAGGTCTGCTTTAAGTCACATTCTGAATTTTCTCTTTCACCACAAGGAGGCGATGCCAAGATTCCTCATCACATTGCCATCATGTACTGGAGGACACAATACCTGACACATGCGAACGAGCAGAAAAATATTTAGTGCTCCCCCCATCTCTTCTTTTTTTTTTTCCCCTCTGTATAAGATACTTAAAGTGCACCTAAGTTTATGTGGTCACCTTCCATCCCCAGCCCTGTGCCCCAAACAGCCTGTGGTTCTTATTCCAAGTATATCTCACACCCTGCTTTGGAAGATTAATTACACGTGGGTTATAGCCAGTAGAGGGCGAACTTCTGCAGAGATGACTAGAAAAAAAGAAGCCCCTCCCGGCCCATAAATACCTGGGACCTCCCACACATTCCCCAGTACACCTTACAGGTAAGCCGGGTTCGCACCCGGCTAATTATTGCCCTGTTTCTTCCCGGACTTTGTTTCACTAAAGTACCTATGCCTCCCAGCCTCGGCTGTAGGTCCGGACGAGGGTAGGTAACACCCTAGGGGTGTTCTATTAGGAGCTACGCTCCCCGTGAAACCCCATTCAAGGGGTAGGCGGTTACCAGGTTTGGGATCCTGTCCGTATTCCCTGCGCCGCATTAGGTGGCTGGGGTTCCCTTTCCTATCCGTTACCCTCTGTCCCCGGATCGGGGGGGGGGGCGCGTCTCTCCCTTATTGACATCGCTGATTGATTTTTATGTGCGTGTGCGTGCTTGGTGATTTACTCTGCCAGGCCGCCCTTTGCTTATACAGGCGGCCTGGGGCCGTCTCCGCTGCTATCCCGGGAGCCGCCAGCTCAGCGCTCTGCTGTGGGCCGCCCCTCTCTACTTGGCGCCGGCGGAGGTCCCCAGCCAATGGCTGTGAACTGGCTGGCTGGCTCCTTCGCGGCCCGCGCTGTATGGATCTCCGGCGGGGGGGCGGAGCGCTTCGCACGCTGAGCACGGCCCGCCTTCCTTCCCCCCTCACTCCGGAGTTGTCGCGGCCCTGTTGGTTGCCTGACACGGGTCCCTGGCTCGGCTGTGGAGGGCGCCGTCATTACAAGTATTGGTTTGCTTGTTGCCTGGCTTGTGAAACTGTGCAGTGTGTGCTGGTGGTCAGTCGCTTGCGCAGTTATCCCTGTTATATATATATGGCTCCCTGTCTTCCCTCCTGGATGTACATATAATTATACATGTATATTTGTATATTTTTATTGGCTGTATATACTTCTCTTGCTCTTGTATATATTGTATATATATTTTGCCTTTACGTTCTGAGTGGTTGTGTTGGTGTGTGTGTGTGCGCATGCCTGCAAACTCGTTTGTAGTTTCTTGGGGCCTTGTTTTCACTGGGACTGATTGTGGTCTCTTCCCCTTACAGATCCTGGGATCCCCTCGATGCGGTGGATCTCCCGGTCTGATATACCTGGCTAGTCTTATTTTCCAATTGGGATTCTCCTAGGCTTAAAATCCTCCCACTCCCGGGACTTTAATTATAAGGGGGCATCCCGGGTTGCATACTGCGTAATTCCCTGGGTTGTTGCGAATACCACAATTTCACCATATGGAGGCTTCCGACGGAAATGGCTCTTCGGGGCTATCTAGGTTGTGTGGGGGTTGTGGGGCTCTGCTCCCAGGCGATGATGTCATAATATGTATTCCATGTGCACAGCGGAATATTGCGCGCCAGTCCGGTACTCTGGCTTCTGGCTCCTCGCAACCTCCGTCATCTCCTACCCCCCCCCCACCTATTGAGGAGTTGGAAGTGTTGGATTGGTCCGATGGTCCCCCGGCTGAGGAGGGGGAGCTCCTAGAGGAGTCGGACGAGCCTGCAGACCAGCAATTGTTTGGTACCGCTGGCGATCAGGCAGCGGGGGTGTTCCTTGACACTCCTTCAATTTTGGCTCAAATGTTTGAGATTTTGGCTTTGGATCCGCCTGAGGCGCCCCCCCCCGCCAAAGGGTGAGTTGTTTGATGTGCCCAAGCCGCGTTTGGTGTTTCCTAGACAACAACACTTTGTGAGGGTTGTCCTTAAGGAATGGGAACATCCTACGCTCCTTGTTGGAGTTCCTCCTAGTTGGGATAAGCGTTATCCCTTTCCGGAGGATTTGGTGAAGCTTTGGTCTGTTCCCCCTGACGTTGATGCCCCCGTGTTGGGGCTGTCTAACACGGCTGTGTTGCACTTCCCTGACACTACTACCATTAAGGATGGTGAGGATCGTCGGATTGATCAATTGGCTCGCCATGGTTTTATCAGTGCTGGATCGGCACTGCGGCCGGTTTGTGCTTCGGCGCTTCTTTTGATGGCTGTCAGGTCCATTGTGAGAGATTTGTACGCAGATCTTAATCCCAATTGTGATGAGTTCTTTTCTCTCAAGCAGTGTGAGTCGTTTATTTCTTTTGCCATGACCGCCCAGGACAATGCGCTCGCGATGTGTAGCAGGACTGCGGCCCTGTTGGTTGCTATTCGTCGGTCGGTGTGGCTGCGTCAGTGGACAGCGGACTTTAGCTCTAAGAAGTCGCTTACAGCTCTTCCTTTTGTGGGTTTGCGCCTGTTTGGCGACAAATTGGATTCAGTTACCAAGGGTGGTAAGTTGCCTCAAGGCAAGAGGCCGCGTCGTTCCTTTCGGGGAGCGGCTTCTTTTAGTCCCTCCTTTCGGGGAGCCAGAGCGGGCAGAGGGGCCTCCTTTCCCGCTACCAGGGGCTCAGGTTGGACCCGGGGGAGGGGCCGTGGCCGTCCCGGTCAGTCCTGGGGCCCCAAGCCTGCTGGCAAGCCCGCTCAGCAATGAGGGGGTGCCCTCACCCGTGCGGGTGGGGCGACGATTGCGACACTTCGCCCAGGTTTGGGACCAGGCGGTTCCGGACAGATGGATCTGGGAGGTGGTGTCGTCCGGTTACAAGCTGGAGTTCGAGTCTCGCCCTCCTTCACGGTTTTTCTGGTCTCGGGTGCCCACTGACCCTTTGGCCGCGCAGGGGCTCCTGGCGTTGGTGAAGAATCTTCTGGAAATGGCGGTCATCCGGCCGGTGCCGCATTTGGAAGTGGGCCTCGGGTATTACTCCAATCTCTTCACAGTCCCCAAGAAGGACGGGTCGGTTCGCCCCGTTCTGGATCTGAAGTTCCTCAACAGGTTAATCCGTACACGGAAGTTTCGCATGGAAACTCTGTGATCAGCCATCAGTTCTCTGCGGCAGGGGGACTTCATGACGTCCATAGACATCAAGGATGCTTACCTTCATGTTCCCATCTGCCAGGCTCATCAATGTTTTCTTCGGTTCGTGTTGGAGGACCGGCATTTTCAATTCGTAGCACTTCCGTTTGGCCTTACCTCGGCTCCAAGAGTGTTCACCAAGGTGCTGGCAGGGGTAATGGCCATTCTCAGAACTCAAGGCATTCGCATCGTACCTTATCTGGACGACCTTCTCATCATGGCTCCTTCTCTCAATCAATCGGAGACGGACACCAAGACGGTGGTCTCCACGCTGGGAAGCTTCGGTTGGGTGATCAACTATCCCAAGTCTTCCCTCGCCCCGGCCAGGGTGGTGTCCTTTCTGGGAATGCGGTTGGATTCTTGTCAACACAGGGTCTTTCTGTCTCAATCCAAGATTTTTCTGATTCAGGAATTGGCTCGATTCCTTCTTTCCAATCCTCGACCATCCATCCGTCTGGGGATGAGACTGGTAGGGTTGATGGTTGCCTCTTTCGAGGCAGTTCCTTTTGCTCAATTTCACACAAATACGCTTCAGCTTCAGCTGTTGGCGTCTTGGGACCGGCGACCACGGTCGTTGGATCGGCCCCTCCAGTTGTCCTCCCGGGTCCGGCAGTCCCTTCAATGGTGGTTGATCTCGACCAATCTCTTGAGGGGCAGGTCTTTCCTGACTCCTCTTTGGGAAATTGTCACCAAGGACGCCAGTCTTTCGGGGGGGGGGGGGGGGATTCTGGAAGGATCTTCAGTTTCGGGGGCAGTGGGGGCCTCGAGAGGCCCACTTGCCCATCAATGTTCTGGAACTGAGAGCCATCCGTCTGGTTCTTGTTCATTTGACTCAGCATGTTCTGGGCCTTCCGGTTCAGGTTCGCTTGGACAATCAGACAGCGGTTGCTTACATCAATCATCAGGGAGGGACTCGCAGTCTGGGTGCCCTCAGAGAGGTGTCCCTGATCCTGACCTGGGCGGAGGCCCATGTTCCCTGTCTCTCGGCAGTTTACATTCCGGGTGTGGAAAACGGGGAAGCAGATCTGTTGAGCAGGTGCTCTTCCCGTCTGGGGGAATGGTCTCTCCATCCTCAAGTTTTTCGGTCTCTGTGTCTCCGGTGGGGGACACCGGAGGTGGACCTGTTTGCCTCTCGTCACAATTGCAGGCTTCCGGCCTTCGTGTCGCTCTCTCAGGATGCTCTGGCGGTGGACGCCATGTCCCTGAGCTGGGGGGATCTGGGGTTTCTGTACCTTTTTCCTCCGATATCCATGCTAGGCAGGGTGGTACGGAAGCTGGCTCTGGAATGGGTGTCCTTCTTGGTGGCTATCACTTCGGTTCGGCGTGTCTCGGAGTTGGCGGCCTTGTCGATTCAGGCGCCCTACTTTGAGAGGCATCAGGACAAGGTGGTTTTTCGTTTCAAACCGGACTTTCTTCCTAAGGTTGTTTCTGCTTTTCATTTGAATCAGGATATTGTTCTTCCCTCCTTGTGTCCTAAGCCTAAGAATGACAAGGAGAGGGTTTTGCATTGTTTGGATGTGGTACGCTGTGTTAAGTACTACTTACTTACTACTTCTCCTTTTCGTAAGACTGACTTTTTTGTTGTGCCCTGTGGGCCTAGGAAGGGTTTGGCTCCGGCTAAGTCTTCCATTAGCAAATGGATTCGTCAGGCGGTTGTTGGGGCCTATTCGGTCAAGGGGAAGGCTCCCCCTTTTCGTATCGCCGCTCATTCTACCCGTGCTGTTGGTGCGTCCTGGGCTTTTCAGCACCAGGCTTCTGTTGAACAAGTTTGTAAGGCTGCTACTTGGTCTTCTGTTCATACTTTTTCTAAGTTTTACAAGGTTGATGTGCGGGCTTCAGCGGATGCTGTGTTTGGCCGCAAGGTTCTGCAGACTGCAGTCATTTGAGTTTTGCTTCATTTTGCTTACGGGGACCCACCCCTTGTGGACACTGCTTTTGGATGTCCCTATCGTCAGAATCAAAGGGGAAGCGGGGTGTGTGACACACTGAGAATAATACCATATTCTAAGTATGTCACACACTCCGCTTCAAGATATTCATAACCTGTGTGTATACTGACCTGAAGAGGGCGATCTGCAGAGATGGTTGGAGGAAAGTAAGCCCCTCCCGGTCCATAAATACCTGGGACCTCCCACTCATTCCCCAGTCTTCATCTCTGCAGGACGGCGAGCAAGCAGAAGATGATCTCTCCTCCTTGCAAGGGGGTTTTCCAAGGTAGCCGGGTCTACCCCCGGCCTATATTATTTTATTCCCACTCGGACTTATTATCCCTGTTTAATATATTTAATATTCACATGCCTCCTCAGTTTTGACTGCGGTCCGGGTGATGGTATTTTAGCACACATGTGCTTAGGAGCTAGGCTCCGCCGCGAGACCCTATTTAGAGGGTAGGCGGTTATGCCGGGTTGGTGACCCCGGTTTGGGATGCCCTGTCCTTAAAAATTTTACCTCAAAAATTTCCCTCATTTACCTCCCCCCTCATAGTTAGGCTGGGGGCCCTCCCTTCTTAGATTCTGAGGAACGTATAGGAGTAATCCCTCATTAATTTGGTTACACTGCTTTTTGTTGTATGTGTGTCTGTTTTAAATGTAACTTTTACTGGCAACATTGTTCATTGCTATTGCCGCCGCGGTGCTATGTTTTACCTCAGAAGGCGGAGGGGAGGGGCTCTCCCCTCACGCTCTTCTGTCAGGGGCGGGACCGGGCCTCTTGCAGAGGCCGCGGCCCGCGCCCTGTCTCTATCTAGTCGGGCAGCGGCTCGCAGGCAGCGGGCCGCTGCCGGTCTCATGTGCTCTATGAGGAGACGGGGGCAGCTATACCCCGCGTCTCTGGTGGATTGTAGGTCAGCGGAGGGGAGCTTTCCCCCCTCACGCGCTGTCATTGGGGGTGTAGCCGGACTTGCGGCGCGTCGCCGCGGCCCGCCCCCTATCTTGCCCGGGCACCGCTGAGGAGCTTTGGCTCCTATCTGCCTATCTCTAGGGGGGCGGGGCCGGTAAAGCGCGCGATCCGCGCAGGCCACGCCCCTCTTCTCTGTCTCTCACTGCTGTGCTGAATATAGTTACCTCACGCATCTGTGCTGCATGCTGCTGGGCTCTGGTCTGGTCCGGAGGTTCTGTGAGTGGCCCTGTGGGCCTTTTGTCATTTTTATTAGTATCCAAATATAGCTTTTGGTTTCTAATTATTTTTTATCTGTGTTTTAGGTGAATTCTTCAGGGAATAGTTATAAGGGGGTTTCTCCTGGTCCTAAGTCCCTGGGTACTTCACTGGGTTCTTTCCTACAAAATTCCTCCCATTTAAAAAGGACACTATAAGGGCATCCCGGGTTGCTTCATAGCGTAATTCCCTCTGTCATAGCGACTCATTAAGTTCACCTTATGGAGGCATCCCAGGAATCCGGGCTCCCCTCGGGACAGTCTCAGAAGTGTTTGGGGTGTGGGGTATCCCCTAACTGGGGATGATTTCTTTTTATGTATATCCTGTGCACAACACACTATTACGCGGCAGTCAGGACCCCAGGCCTCTGGGTCAGCACCGCCGGCTTCATCCTCTCCCCCTCCCATTTTAACCCGTGCTCCATGCGATGTTACCATGGGGGGGCAGTCGCAATCTGATGTATGTGCCAGATTAGCCAGTATTGAAAAATGTATTTCCTCTACGGTAGCTAAGAAGGCGCCGGCTAAGAGAAAACATTTGTCCACGGTTTCTCATTATGAATATGATGATACGGATGGTCTGGATTGGTCAGATTATTCTCCTCCAGAGGAAGGAGAGGTGTATGAGGATTCGGATAATTCCGAGGATCAACAAATTGTTGGCGCTGATTCTGATAGGGGGTCAGGAGGTTCATTGGACACCCCTAACGTTTTGACTCAGATGTTTGAGGTTTTGGCAATCTCGCCTCCAGCGGAGGCCCCCAACAACAAGGGGAGTTTTATGAGGAATCCAGACCGCGCTTAGAATTTCCTAATCAAAAGCATTTTGATAATATTATTTCCAAGGAATGGGAGAGACCAGCTCGGCTCCCAGGCATTCCTCAGAGTTGGGATAGAAGGTATCCTTTCCCCGCGGACACGGTTAAGCGCTGGGCTTCCCCCCCCGAAGTGGACGCCCCAATTTTGGGGTTATCCAACTCTGCCGTTTTGAATAACCCTGATTGTTCCTCCCTCAAGGATGGTGAGGATAAACGCATTGACCAGATGGCTTGTCATGGTTTTGCCAGTATTGGGGCAGCTATACGGCCAGTTTGTGCCTCATCACTGTTGGTGGTGGCTGCTAGAAAGGTGATCAGGGATTTACTGTCCTCGTCCGGCTTGGAACCAGACAGCAATGAATTTCTTGGACTGAAACGTTGAGTCTTTTCTTTCCTTCATTTTAACTGCTCTTGATGATTCATTGATGATGAACAGCAGGGCCTCTGCTCTTATGGTTACCATTAGGCGTTCAATTTGGTTGCGCCAGTGGGCGCCGATTTTGGGTCTAAAAAGTCTCTGACGTCTCTGATGTCTCTTCCCTTTGTTGGTCTAAGGCTTTTTGGAGAAAAATTGGACTCAGTAGCTAAAGGTGGAAAATTACCTCAACGAAGGAAGCAACGTCGCCCCTTTCGAGGGGCGGCTTCCTTCACCCCTTCCTTTCGGGGAGCTAGAGTGGGAAGAGGTTTTGCCTTCCCTTCTACAAGAGGAGACTCCTGGAACAGGGGCAGAGGTCGTGCCCGTTCAGGATACAGTTGGGGTTCAAAACCCAAGCCCGCGGCCAAGCCCGCTCAACAATGAGGGGGCGCCCTCACCCGCGCAGGTGGGGGGACGGCTGCGACACTTCTCCCAAGTCTGGATTCGGGAGGTCTCGGACAGATGGATCAGGGAAGTGGTGTCTTCCGGTTACATGCTGGAGTTCGAGTCAAGCCTCCCCCCCCCCCCCCGCGTTTCCGCACTTCTCGGGTGTCCCCGGACGTACAGACTGCATTGCAGCTCCGGGCGGCGGTATCGAGCCTTCTAGAAATGGCGGTCATTTGTCCAGTACCCCCATTAGAAAGGGGTCGGGGTTTTGACTCAAATCTGTTCACGGTTCCCAAAAAGGATGGCTCCGTGCGGCCCATCCTGGACCTAAAGATTCTGAACAAATTCATCAAGCTGCGAAAATTTCGCATAGAAACGTTGCATTCAGCTATCCACTCTCTTCGTCAGGGGGACTTCATGACGTCCATAGATATCCAGGACGCTTACCTCCATGTTCCCATTTTTCCCGCGCACCAGAGGTTCCTAAGGTTCGCTCTGGAGGATCGGCACTTCCAATTTGTAGCTCTTCCCTTCGGTCTCACCACAGCTCCAAGGGTTTTCACCAAGGTACTTGCTGGGGTAATGGCTCTTCTCAGAGCTCAAGGAATTCGCATAGTGCCATATCTGGACGATCTCCTCATATTGGCATCGTCATTCAGCCAAGCGGAATTGGACACCAGGACGGTTCTATCCACTCTGGAGAGATTCGGCTGGGTGATCAACTACCCCAAGTCCTCCCTTCACCCGTCCAGGTTAATATCTTTTCTGGGGATGTCTCTGGATACAGATCAGGCCAGAGTGTTCCTTCCTCAGTCCAAGGTTCTTCTGATTCAGGAGTTGGTTCGGTCGCTTATGTCCATTCCTCGACCGTCCATCCGGCTAGGGGTGGGTTTGATGGTGGCCTCCTTCGTGGCAGTTCCCTTTGCTCAGTTTCACACAAGGACACTACAGCTCCATCTGTTGTCGGTCTGGAACAGGTCTCCTCAGTCGCTGGATCAATTCTTTCAGATGTCCCCCTGGGTTCGCCGCTCGCTTCAGCCAACCTGCTGAAGGGCAGATCCTTTCGGACTCCCCAGTGGGAGATAGTCACCATGGATGCCAGCCTCTCGGGATGGGGGGGCTTCTGGAAGGATCAGCAATTTCAGGGTTTGTGGGGTCCCCTGGAAGCCCACGAGCCTATCAATGTTCTGGAATTGAGGGCCATCAGGATGGTTCTTTGTCATTTAACTCATCAACTGCGAGGTTTGCCGGTCCAGGTCCGGTCGGACAATCGGACGGCGGTGGCCTACATCAATCACCAGGGAGGCACCCGCAGCAGGAATGCCCTCAAGGAAGTGTCTCTGATTCTGGACTGGGCGAAGAGCCATGTCCCATGCATCTCAGCAGTTTACATCCCGGGAGTGGAGAATGCGGAGGCGGACTCTCTGAGCAGGCTGTCAGCCCGCAAAGGGGAGTGGTCTCTCAATCCCAAGGTTTTTCATTCAATTTGTCGCAGGTGGGGGTCACTGGCGGTGGACCTCTTTGCCTCCCGTCACAATCACAAACTTCCGTCATTTGTGTCTCTGGCGAAGGATCCTCTGGCCCTTGCGACGGATGCCATGTCTCTGAACTGGAGGGATCTGGGGTTTCTGTACCTGTTCCCTCCATTTCCCATGGTGGCCAGAGTAGTGCGCAAGCTTGCTCTGGAGAGAGCACCAGCAATCCTGGTGGCTCCAAGGTGGCCAAGACAGGTTTGGTTCGCAGACGTGGTAAGGTTGGCAGAAGATCAGTTCGTTCTGCCCCTGCTGCCAGATCTACTCACACAGGGTCATCTTCGTTACCCGAATTTACCAACGCTGGCTTTGACGGCGTGGCTACTGAAACCTCCATCTTGAAGGAGGAAGGTCTTTCGGATGCTGTGATTCGGACTCTTATTAGTGCTAGGAAAAGGTCCTCATCGTCTGTGTACTATAGGACTTGGAGGTCTTATATTGATTGGTGTGAAACCAGGGCGTTCCCTTGTAGGGAATTCTCTATTTCTAGAATTTTGGAGTTTTTGCAACATGGTCTGGACCTAGGGCTCCAACTCGGTACTCTGAAGGGGCAGGTGTCTGCCCTGGCGGTGTTTTTCCAAAAGTCTTTTGCTCTTCATCCTTTGGTTAAAACCTTTTTCCAGGGGGTTACACATGTGCGGCCTCCTAGGAAGCATCTGATTCCAGTTTGGGATTTGAACTTGGTTCTTTCTGCACTTCAGGGTCCCCCCTTTGAGCCTTTGCATGATATTCCTTTGTCTTCCCTTACGCAGAAGGTAGCCTTCTTGGTAGCTATCACTTCCGTTAGACGTGTTTCTGAGTTGGCGGCTCTGTCTATTCAAGCCCCATATTTTGAAAGACATCAGGACAAAGTGGTTTTCCGTTTTAAGACGGATTTCCTTCCTAAGGTGGTTTCGTCCTTTCATTTGAATCAGGATATTGTTCTGCCCTCTCTGTTTCCCAATCCCAGCAATGACAAGGAGAGGGCCCTGCATTCTTTGGATGTGGTTCGGGTTGTGAAGTATTATTTGGTGATAACGTCTGCCTTTCGCAAGACTGATGCATTTTTCGTGGTGCCATTTGGGCCCAAGAACGGTCTAGCACCCACAAAGTCTACCATCAGCAGGTGGATTCGTCAGGCCATTGTCGGGGCCTATTCTGCTAAGGGGAGAGATCCTCCCTTTCGTGTTACAGCTCATTCTACTCGTGCGGTTGGGGCTTCCTGGGCTTTTCAGCACCAGGCCTCTGTTGAGCAAGTTTGCAAGGCCGCTTCCTGGTCTTCTGTTCACACTTTTTCAAAGTTTTACAAGGTTGATGTTCGGGCCTCAGCGGATGCTGTTTTTGGCCGCAAAGTTCTGCAGGCTGCAGTGGTTTAAGTTGTGCTTTATACCTTGTTTTGGATCCCCACCCATTATGGACACTGCTTTTGGATGTCCCACAGGTTATGAATATCTTGAAGCGGGGTGTGTGACATACTTAGAATAATACCATTTTGTGAATACTCACCTTGTAAAATGGGTATTATAAGTATGTCACACACCCCGCTTCAACCCGCCCCTTTTTTATTCTGGATCCTTCATTTTGTGAACTTTGCGTTGTTATGACTTATGTTTGGCTCTTCCTGGTCCCTTACCTTACTGCTTTCTTTATACTGGGGAATGAGTGGGAGGTCCCAGGTATTTATGGACCGGGAGGGGCTTACTTTCCTCCAATCATCTCTGCAGATCGCCCTCTTCAGGTCAGTATACCCACAGGTTATGAATATCTTGAAGCGGGATGTGTGACCTACTTATAATACCCATTTTACAAGGTGAGTATTCACAAAATGGTATTTTTGTGAGTACTCACCTGTAAAATGGATATTGTCAGTGTGTCACACACCCCGCTTCACCCGCCCTTTTTTGGTATCTTGGATCCTCTATATGGTGAAGCTTTCCTTTATTTTATTTTGAGGTTACCGTTGGATTTCCTGGTACCTTGTCTTACTGCTGTTTGAATTCACTGGGTGTTAAGTGGGAGGTCCCAGGTATATGTAGGCCGGGAGGGGCTCGTTTTTCAAGACTTCTCTCTGCAACATCGCCTCCTGCTGGAGGATAACCCTATCGTCAGAATTAAAGGGGAAGTGGGGTGTGTGACACACTGACAATATCCATTTTACAGGTGAGTACTCACAAAATGGTATTTTTTTGGGGCCACTAAGCCGCTCTTGGATTTTCCTGATCTGAAACTTTTTGACAAGTTGATTCTTAAGGAATGGGAAAGGCCCAGCCGGTTTCCCGGCGTCCCTCAGGGGTGGGGATAGGAAATATCCCTTCCCGGTGGACACGGTGAAGTGCTGGTCGTCACCCCCAGAAGTCGACCCTCCGATTCTGGGGTTGTCCCACACATCGGTTGTGCACTCACCTGACTCCACCACGCTGAAGGATGGTGAGGACCGTCGTCTTGATCAAATGGTGTCACTTGCCAGTTTGGGTTCGGCCCTGCGTCCCGTTTGTGCTTCCGCACTCTCGGCCGTGGCTACCAGATCTGTAATTAGGGGCTTGTTGAATGGTCCCCTTCTTAACCCTGCTAGTGTTGAATTTGCAGCACTTATGCGGTGTGCTCCGTTCATGACCTTTGTCTTATCAGCCTTGGACGATACAATATGCATGTGTAGTAGAACCTCGGATTTGCTTCTGGCTATACGCCGTTCGGTTTGGTTGCTTCAATGGGCGAGAGATATGGTGGCTAAGAAGGCTACCCTTACAGGGCTAACCCTTCTTGGGTAGGCGCCTGTTTGGAGATAAATTGGACTCGGTGGCGAAAGAAGGAAAGTTGCCACAGCACAAGAAGCAGCGCCGGTCCTTTCAGGGGGCAGGCTTCTTTAATACTTTCTTTCTTGGCTCTCGAGCAAGGAGGGGAGTTGCTTACTCTGCGTTCAGAGGTGATTCCTGGGGTAGGGGCAGTGGACGTGCCCGCCCCGGGACTGCCTGGGGTACCAAACCCAAGGCTGCTGCCAAACCCTCTCAGCAATGAGGGGGCGCCCTCACCCTCGCGGGTGGGGGGACGGCTAAGGCTCTTCGCCCAGGTTTGGACCCGGGAGGTCACAGACAACTGGATCCTGGAAGTGGTTTCTTCCGGGTACAAGCTGGAGTTTGAGTACCGGCCTCCTCCCAGATTTTTCAGGTCTCGGGTTCCTTCGGTCCCCTGGGCTGTTATTGGCAATACAAAACCTTCTGGACAGGGGGTTGTTTGCCCGGTGCCCTCCTTAGAGAGAGGCCGGGGCTATTACTCCAACCTTTTTACAGTGCCCAAGAAGGATGGCTCCATAAGACCCATTCTGGATCTCAGGATTCTCAACAGGTTCATCAGAACCAGGAAATTTCGCATGGAGACTCTCGGCCATCAACTCCCTTCGTCCAGGGGTCTTCATGACGTCCATAGACATCAAGAACGCTTATCCTTCTGGTTTGTGGCTCTCCCTTTTGGGCTGACCTCAGCACCAAGGTGCGAATGCCCTGGTCTCTGAAAAGGGCATTCGCACAGTGCGAATGCCCTTTTCAGAGACCAGGGCATTCGCATTGTGCCGTATAGGGACGACCTTCTCATTACGGCATACTCTCTGTCAAGCGGAGCTGGACACCAAGTTGGTGGTGACTACGCTGGAGAGTTTCGGTTGGTGATCATCTACCCCAAGTCTTCTCTCTCCCCGTCAAGGGAGATTTCCTTTCTGGGCATGAATCTGGATACCATTCAGTCCAGGGTGTTCCTACCTCAGTCGAAGGGGCAGATGGTTCAAGATCTGATACGTCTTCTTCTGTCCCACCCTCGCCCGTCCATCCAGCAAGGGATGAGGCTGGTGGGGTTGATGGTGGCCTCCTTCGAGGCAGTTCCTTTTGCTCAGTTTCGCAAGAGGTCTCTTTCAAATCCACGGATGCCAGCCTGTCGGGCTGGGGGGGTTTCTGGAAGAAACATCAGTTCCAAGGGCTGTGGGGTCCTCTGGAGGCGCGCATCCCCACCAACAGCTTGGAGTTGGGGCTATTCGATTGGTACTGTCGCACTTGACACGTTCTTCTCCAAGGATTTCCGGTTCAGGATCGATCAGACTATCGGACTGCGGTCGCTTACATCGGTCACCAAGGAGGGACTCGCAGCAGGAGTGCCCTCAGGGAAGTTTCTCTGATTCTTGCATGGGCCGAGAGCATTGTTCCATGTATCTCGGCGGTGTACAATCCAGGAGTGGAGAACATGGAAGCGGACTCCCTCAGCAGGAGGTTCTCTCGCGGAGGGGAATGGTCCCTCAACGACAAGGTATTTCTATCCTTTTGTCACAAGTGGGGGTTCCCGGAGGTGGATCTCTTTGTCTCCCGTCACAACCACAAGCTCCCTGTGCTTTTGTGTCTCTGTCTCAGGATCCTCTGGCTCTGGCAGTGGATGCCATGTCTCTTGACCAAAAGGATGAAAGCGAAAGCGAAAACATTTGTATACAGCCACGCAGGCCTTTGATACGGAGGAGTTTGACTCCCTGGATTGGTCTGATTGTTCCCCGTTTGAGGAAGGGGAGCTGTGTGAGGAGTCTGAGGGCTCCGATGACCAGCAGTTTGTGGGTGCTGATACCGAGCAGGGCCAGGGGGATTCCTTGGATACCTCTAGGGTCCTGGCTCATATGTTTGAGGTTCTGGCTATTTCTCCCCCCGAGGCGGCTCCTCCGCTGAAGGGGGAGTTCTTTGAGGTGACCAAACCGCGCTTAGAATTTCCTTTATCAAAAGCATTTTGATGGTATCATTCTCAAGGAATGGCAGAGGCCGACTCGGCTTCCGGTTGTCCCTCCGGGTTGGGACAAAAAATATCCCTTTCCAGCGGACACGGTGAAGCACTGGTCATCCCCCCCCCCCCCCCGAGGTGGATGCTCCTGTTTGGGGTTGTCCAGCTCCTCAGTCCTGCATTCTCCGGAGTGCACTACTCTCAAGGATGGTGAGGATAAACGCATTGACCAGATGGCTTGTGATGGTTTTGCCAGTGTTGGGTCGGCCTTGCGGCCGGTTTGTGCTTCGGCGCTTTTATTGGTAGCTGCCAGGTCAGTGGTTAGAGGACTGTTGACCTCTTCCGGGCTTGACCCGGCTAGTGAGGAGTTTGCCGCCCTTAAGCGCTGTGAGTTATTTTTGCCCTTTGTGCTGACCGCCTTGGATGACACATTGGTGATGTGTGGCAGAGCTTCGGCCTTGCTTGTGGCTATCCGGCGGTCGGTTTGGTTACGCCAGTGGGTGGCTGATTTTGTGTCCAAAAAGTCGTTTACGGCCCTTCCCTTTTGTGGGGTTGCGGCTCTTTGGAGAGAAATTGGATTCGGTGGCGAAGGAGGTAAGTTACCTCAGCGTAAGAAGCAGCGTCGCCCCTTTCGGGGGGCGGCTTCCTTCACTCAGTCCTTTTGTGGGGCTAGAGTTGGCAGGGGTTCGGCTTTCCCCTCGTCCAGAGGTGATTCCTGGTCCAGGGGCAGGGGCCGGGCCCGTCCAGGACATAGTTGGGGCTCTAAGCCTAAAGCCGCTGCCAAGTCGGCTCAGCAATGAGGGGGCGCCCTCACCCTTGCGGGTGGGGGGACTGCTGCAACTCTTCTCCCGGGTCTGGGTCCAAGCGGTCTCGGACAGGTGGATTCAGAAAGTGGTGTCTTTCGGTTACAAGCTGGAGTTCGAGTGCCGGCCCCCTCCAAGATTCTTCAGGTCTCGGGTGCCGTCAGATCCTCTGGCCGCTCAGGGACTTCGGGCGGCGGTAGCAAGTCTCTTGGACATGGCTGTCATCTGTCCGGTGCCCCCCTCAGACCGGGGCCTGGGCTTCTATTCCAATTTGTTCACGGTGCCCAAGGAGGACGGTTCCGTTCGTCCCATTCTGGATCTGAAGTTGCTCAACAGGTTCGTCCGTCCCTGGAAGTTCCGTATGGAAACTCTGCGCTCAGCCATCCTCTCACTTCGTCAGGGGGACTTCATGTCGTCCATAGACATCAAGGATGCTTACCTGCATATTCCAATACTTCCGGCACACCAGAGATTCCTCAGGTTTGTCATGGACAGTCGACATTTTCAGTTTGTGGCTCTTCCGTTTGGCTTTACCTCGGCTCCAAGGGTTTTTACCAAGGTGTTGGCAGGAGTGATGGCCAGGGGTATCCGCATCGTGCCATATCTGGACGATATTCTCATCATGGCGTCTTCCCTCAGTCAGGCGCAGCTGGATACCAGGACCGTGGTGTCCACTCTGGAGAGTTTCGGTTGGGTGATCAATTATCCTAAGTCCTGCCTTTCTCCCTTCAGGGTGGTGGAGTTCCTGGGAATGTCTCTGGATACTTCTCAGGCCAGGGTGTTCCACCCCCTAGCCAAGGTTCTTCTGATTCAGGAATTGACTCGGCGTCTCCTATCTATCCCTCAGCCGGCCATCCGGCTGGGGATGCGACTGGTGGGATTGATGGTGGCATCGTTCGAGGCGGTTCCGTTTGCTCAGTATCACACAAGGACGCTCCAGCTCCATCTCTTGGCGGCCTGGGACGGGTCCCCGCAGTCCTTTCTGATGTCCCCCCGGGTACGGCGTTCCCTTCTGCGGTGGCTGAAACCAAGCAATTTGATGAGGGGCAGGTCATTTCTGACCCCTCGTTGGGAGACGTTCACCACGGATGCCAGTCTGTCTGGTTGGGGGGGATTTTGGAAGGATCTTCAGTTTCAGGGACTGTGGGGGCCTCAGGAGGCCCACAATCCCATCAATGTTCTGGAGTTGAGAGCCATCAGGTTGGTTTTGGCTCACTTGACTCATCAGTTGCGGGGACTACCGGTTCAAGTTCGGTCGGACAATCGGACGGCGGTCGCCTACATCAATCACCAGGGAGGGACTCGCAGCAGGCGTGCCCTCAGGGAAGTGTCTTTGATCCTGGATTGGGCAGAGGGCAATGTCCCGTGCATTTTGGCAGTGTACATTCCGGGAGTGGAGAACATGGAGGAGGACTCCCTGAGCAGGGTGTCATCTCGCCGGGGGGAATGGTCGCTCAGCCCCAAGGTGTTTCGGTCGCTTTGCCACCGGTGGGGGACTCCGGAGGTGGACCTCTTTGCCTCTCGTCACAATCACAAGCTTCCGGCGTTTGTGTCTCTCTCGCGTTATCTGCTGGCTCTGGCAGCAGATGCCATGTCTCTGAACTGGAGGGATCTGGGGTTTCTGTACCCGTTCCCTCCGTTTCCCATGGTGGGCAAAGTGGTGCGCAAGCTGGCCCTAGAGGGCGCGTCCGCAATCCTGGTGGCTCCAAGGTGGCCAAGACAGGTTTGGTTCGCAGACGTGGTAAGGTGGGCAGAGGATCAGTTAGACCTGCCCCTTCTGCCGGATCTGCTCACTCAGGGTTCACTGCTCTACCCCAATTTACCAACGCTGGCTTTGACGGCATGGCTGCTGAAACCTCCATCTTGAAGGAGGAAGGTCTTTATGATGCTGTCATTCAGACTCTAGTTAGGGCTAGAAAGAAGTCTTCCTCTGCCATCTACTATAGGATTTGGAGGTCTTATATTGATTGGTGTGAGGTCAGGGCCTTGCCTTGCAGGGCGTTTTCTATCCCTAGGGTTTTGGAATTTCTGCAACATGGTCTGGACCTAGGTTTGCAGCTTAGTACGCTGAAAGGGCATGTTTCTGCCCTGGCGGTTTTCTTTCAAAAGTCTTTTGCTCTTCATCCTCTGGTTAAGACCTTTTTCCAGGGGGTTACGCATGTGCGGCCTCCTAGGAAGCCTTTGCTCCCAGTTTGGGATTTGAATTTGGTTCTTTCAGCCTTGCAGGGTCGTCCTTTTGAACCTTAGCAGGATATTGCTCTTTCTACGCTTACTCAGAAGGTTGTTTTTCTGGTTGCCATCACTTCCGTTCGGCATGTATCGGAGTTGGCGGCCTTGTCCATTAAGGCCCCTTACTTTGAGAGGCATCAGGACAAGGTTGTTTTCCGTTTCAAGCCAGATTTCCTTCCTAAGGTGGTCTCTGCTTTTCATCTTAATCAGGACATTGTTCTGCCCTCCTTGTGTCCTAAGCCTAGCAATGACAAGGAGAGGGTTTTGCATTCTTTGGATGTGGTTCGCTGTGTGAAGTACTATTTGGTGGCTACTTCCTCTTTTCGTAAGACTGATGCCCTTTTTGTGGTGCCCTCTGGGCCTAGGAAAGGTTTGGCTCCCGCCAAGTCTTCCATTAGTAAATGGATTCGCCAGGCCATTGTTGGGGCCTATTCTGCTAAGGGGAAGATTCCCCCTTTTTGTGTTACTGCTCATTCTACTCGTGCTGTTGGGGCGTCCTGGGCTTTTCAGCACCAGGCCTCTGTTGAGCAAGTTTGTAAGGCTGCTACTTGGTCTTCTGTTCACACTTTTCCCAAGTTTTACAAGGTTGATGTGCGGGCTTCAGCGGATGCTGTGTTTGGCTGCAAAGTTCTGCAAGCTGCAGTGGTTTAAGTTGTGCATTGTTGCCTTGTTTTTGGATCCCCGCCCTTTATGGACACTGCTATTGGATGTCCCAAGTGTAATGACTATCTGAAGCGGGGTGCGTGACATACTTAGAATAATACCATTTTGTGAATACTCACCTGTAAAATGGGTATTATAAGTATGTCACACACCCCGCTTCACCCTGCCCTTTGGTATTCTGGATCCTTTATATGGTGAACCTTTTTACTGCTACTGGTTATTTTGGCTCTTCCTGGTCCCTTTGTTTCCTTACTGCTGTTCTAATACTGGGGAATGAATGGGAGGTACCAGGTATTTATGGACAGGGAGGGCCTTCCTTTTTTTATTGACATCTCTGCAAGATCGCCATCTACAGGTCAGTATGACCCAACTGTAATGACTATCTGAAGCGGGGTGTGTGACATACTTGTAATAATACCCATTTTACAGGTGAGTATTCACAAAATGGTATTATACCTGTATATTTACATATTGTGTGGCTGCAAGATAAAATGCTGTGTTTTTTTTTCATGTAAGGTTATGGCCATTTTTACACAGCTCTGCACTTATGTTTGCTTGTTTTGTGTGTTACAGGTTGCCCTGTATATGTGCATATTAAGGGGTCGCTCCTGGTCCTGGGGTCCCTAGTGTAAAATTGTCCACCTAAAATCCTCCCACCGGGACTTTTAAGGGGCATCCCGGGTTGCTTATGCGTAATTCTCTGCGGTCTTGCGACTGACCACAAAAATTCACCATATGTGGTTACTGTTACGTTTTGTTGCATCCTCTCCGATAAACTTCTGCTGCGTGATATGCAGGACGATCCGCTATTCGGGGTGCGGGGGTGGTGTGCTGGGTTTTGTGAGATGGGTTTGTGATCAAGCCGGCGCTGGGGTGGGGGGTTCGGGGGCTGATTCTCGGCGGGTTTTTCCCATCAAGGATCGGATAGGGGAACTCAGGGCTGTTGAGTCGGTAGATAAATGTTCCGACTCCTCAGTTTTTTGTACTTCCGACTCCTCTGTATTAATATGTGAATGTATTTTATACATTCCTTGAAGGAAAGAAAGGCAACATACATGTCATTACTTCTAGCAGAGAGAAGTAGTTGGGCAGAAGCTGCCTTCTCCTTTCTGTGTGTTGATCTTCTGCTGAAGATAGGGCAGTGGGAGGATCCAGAAAGAGGCCTTTATTATAAAACATGATTTCCCTAGTAGAATCCCATAGTCATGTTTAAAGTTTAAGCTAACAATTGAAGTTTACAAGTTTTTATAGCCTTTTGCTGAATGACAGCAGTTTTTCCAATGGTACAGCTTTAGTCTTGAACTATTGATCCTCCATTCCCTTCACTTATACAAGTGTCTCTAGTCCTGCAAAAAACATATTTACTTAATCTCTTATCGGTGAGAGGCTAGGTTACCCATGGGTTCCCTGTAACAGCAGAACACAACACTATGCAAAGTATAAGTATTGCCGCTTCTAATTGTGCGTTGCGTGCCATATAGTGAAGCACATGAAAAGCATGCTTCTTCACGGTCACTTAACGTGTTCGTTTTGCGGTTACGTGAGGCACTGCATGCATTGGTCTTTATTCTTACAATAGAGAAGTCATTAATTATAACTTTTGGTGAATTGGGACATTTAAACTTGCTAAATCAAAATTTTGTCGGAGTCGGTGCATTGGTTTCCGACTCCAGGTACCCAAAATTTCCTCCGACTCCTCGACTCCACAGCCCTGGGGGAACTTGTCCCCTGCTCGCCGACGGTTGTGCTCTGGGGCCCTCCCATCTCTGGCGAGCTGTGGGGCTGTATATGGGGCCCTGGTTTCCCATGACACAGGATATTCATGGCGTGGTGCACCAGTTGGATACCCTCGGATGCTCATTGGCGGATCCGCAGGCACAAGTGAATCCCTGTGGCAGTTGACAGATCCGATGTGATATTGAGATTCCTGATGGATGTAACATTATTTTATGTATAAAATTCTGTATGTGTTTTTGTTTTCATTTTCTCCTCATTTGATTTCTCTCAATAAAAAAACTGATTAAACTAAAAATTCACCATATGGAGGCTCCGCATGATACTGGGCTCGGGATCCCTCTGGGACAATCCGGGCCATGTGTGGGGTGCGGGGTATCCCTTACGGGGGAGAATGTGCTGATCTGTATAACATGCGCGCAAAAGGCCTGGTACCCAGCCTTCTGGGTCGGCTCCTCCCGCTTCATCGCCTTCCCCCTCCCCACCTTATCCGTACCCCAAGTGACATTGGTATCAGTGGGGAGTCGCTTTCTCATGTTTGGGCTAGGTTGGCCAGCATCGAGAAAATTATTTCTAGCATGGTGGGCAAGAAGGCCCAGGCTAAAAAGAGACATTTGTCGTCGGCCCAGCCATTGTGGGGTATTGACGACGAGTCCGCTGATTTGTCAGATTATTCCCCGTTAGAGGAGGGGGAATTGTATCAGGATTCAGAGGCTGACTATGTTCAGTCTGGGAATTCCAATGTCGGGCAGGCGCTGGGGGATGCCGTAGATACGGCTCTGTTTTGTCACATTTATTGGAGGTGTTGGATATTGAACCGCCTGCGGCGACCCCTCTTAAGAAGGGGGAATTTTTGGGGGCCTTCCCAGGGTCATTTTGATGCGCTGATCCTTAGAGAATGGGAGAGGCCCAATCTGCTTCCTGGTGTGCCTCAGGGATGGGATAGGAAATATCCCTTTCCGGTGGAGGCAGTTAAGCGCTGGTCTTCTCCTCCCGAGGTCGACGCGCCTGTTTTAGGTTTGACCAACTCTTCTGTGCTGATTACCCCTGACCCCACCTCCCTTAAGGATAGCGAGGATAAGCGCCTTGATCAGATGGCGCGCCGCGCATTTGCCAACATGGGCTCGGCCCTGCGGCCTGTTAGTGCATCTGCCCTGGTGTCGCTTGCTACCAGGTCTCTTATCAGGGACTGGCTGAATAACGCTCAGTTTGATCCAGCTGGCGCTGAGTTCGCTATCCTTAAGAGATGCAAATTGTTGGATTGGATGAAATGGATTTTGTCATGGCTGCGATGGAAGACTCTATTGTCGTGTGTAGTAGGATGTCAGCCTTACTGGTGGCTATGCGCAGATTGGTCTGGCTCCGCCAGTGGACAGCGGACGTTGGAGCCAAGAAGTCGCTCACAGCTCTTCCCTTCTTGGGTTCGCGGCTGTTTGGAGATAAATTGGATGCTGTTGTCAAGGGAGGTAAGTTACCTCAGCGGAGGAAACAGCGCCGCCCCTTTCGGGGGGCGGGCTCATTCACTCCTTCCTTTCGAGGGACCTGAGCGACTAGGGGCTTGGCCTTCTCAGGTGTCAGGGGCTCGTCCTGGAACAGAGGCAGAGGTCGGGCACGTCCCGCAGCTGCCTGGGGTTCCAAGCCCAAGCCTGCCGTTAAACCGGCTCAGCAATGAAGGGGCGCCCTCACCCGCAAGGGTGGGGGACGGCTGCGGCTCTTCTTCCAGGTCTGGGCCCGGGAGGTCACAGACAATTGGATCTTGGAAGTGGTCTCCTCCGGGTGCAAACTGGAGAGAGGCAGGGGTTTCTACTCCAACCTTTTCATGGTTCCCAAAAAGGAGGGTTCGGTGAGACCCATTCTAGATCTCAAGGTTCTCAACAGGTTTATCAGAGCCAAAAAGTTCCGCATGGAGACTCTGCGCTTGGCTATCAATTCCCTTCGCCAAGGGGATTTTATGACTTCCATAGACATCAAGGATGCGTATCTGCATGTTCCGATTTTTCAGGCACATCAGAGATTCCTCCGATTTGCGGTGGAGGATCAACATTATCAGTTTGTAGCTCTTCCCTTCGATCTGACCTTGGCACCGAGGGTCTTCACCGAGGTTTTGGCGGGCATAATGGCTCTGCTCAGATCTCAGGGCATTCGCATTGTGCCTTATCTGGACGATCTGTTGATATCAGCTTCTTCCCTTCATCAGGCGGAGCTGGACACCCACCAGGTGGTGTCGACCTGGAGAGGTTCGGGTGGGTGATCAGTCTTCTCTCTCCCCGTCTCGTGTGATTTCATTTCTGGGCATGAATCTGGATACCATTTGGGCCAGTGTGTTTCTGCCCCAGACCAAGGTGCAGGGTATTCAGGGCCTGATCCGCCTTCTTCTAGCCATTCCTTGTCCCTCTATCTGACAGGGGATGAAACTGGTGGTTTTGATGGTATCCTCCTTCGAGGCGGTGCCGTTTGCACAGTTTCACATGAGACCTCTTCAACTTCACCTATTGACGTATTGGGACAGGTGCCCACAGTCATTGGATCAACCTTTTTAGGATGTCTCCCAGGGTTCGGCAGTCCTTTCGGCAGTGGCTGGACTCGAGCAATCTGGTGAAGGGCAGGTCCTTTCTGGTCCCTTGTTGGGAGATGGTTACCACGGATGCCAGCCTGTTGGGCTGGGGAGGTTATTGGAAGAGTCATCAGTTCAGCGGGGTGTGGGGTCCCCAGGAGGCTCACACCCCCATCAATGTATTTGAGCTCAGAGCCATTCGACTGGTTCTGGCTCGGCTGACCCCACATTTACGGGGTCTTCCGGTTCAGGTTCGTTCGGACAACCGAACGGCAGTAGCTTACATAAATCACCAAGGAGGGACTCGCAGCAGGAGTGCCCTCAGGGAAGTCTCTCTGATCCTGCACTGGGCGGAGAGCAATGTTCCTTGCCTTTCGGCAGTCTACATTCCGGGAGTGGAGAACACGGAGGCGGATTCCCTGAGCAGGGGATCCTCTCGCCACGGAGAGTGGTCTCTCAACCCCAAGGTTTTTCTGGATATTTGCCGCAAGTGGGGGACTCCGGTGGTGGATCTCTTTGCCTCGAGGCACATTCACAAACTTCCGGCCTGTGTGTCTCTTTCTCAGGATCCTCTGTCTCTGGCAGTGGATGCCTTGTCACTGGCTTGGAAGGACCTGGGTTTTCTGTACCTGTTTCCACCTGTCTCCATGCTCGGCAAGGTAGTTCGCAAACTGGCTCTAGAAGGGGCACCAGCGATTCTGGTGGCTCCAAGTTGGCCAAGAAGGGTTTGGTACGCAGACGTCGTAAGGATGGCCGTAGACCAGTACCGGCTTCCCTTGCTGCCGGACCTGCTATCTCAGGGTCATCTACTTTACCCCAATTTACAAACGCTGGCTTTGACGGCTTGGCTGCTGAAACCTTCATCTTGAAAGAGGAAGGTTTGTCTGAGGCTGTTGTTCAGACCCTAATTAGGGCTAGGAAGCGTTCCTCTTCTGGCATTTACTATAGGAGGTCCTATATTGATTGGTGTGAGGCTAGGGCCTTTTTTGCAGGGTTTTTTCTATACCCAGGATTTTGGAGTTTCCTCAGCATAATCTGGATCTTGGGTTCCAGCTTAGTACTTTGAAAGGGCAGGTTTCTGCTCTGTCGGTTTTCTTCCAGAGGTCTTTTGCTTTACACCCGCTGGTTAAGACCTTTTTCCAAGGGGTCGCGCATGTGCGGCCCCCTCGGAAGGCTGTAGTTCCTGTTTGGGATTTGAATTTGGTTCTTTCGGCTCTGCAGGGTCCTCCTTTTGGGCCGCTACAGGATATTGCTCTTTCGGTTCTCACTCAGAAGGTTGCTTTCTTGGTGGCTATTACCTCTGTTCGGCTTGTCTCTTGAGTTGGCGGCCCTGTGGATTCAGGCCCCTTACTTTGAGAGACACCAGGATAAGGTGTTTTTTCGTTTTAAGCCGGATTTGCTTCATAAGGTGGTGTCTGCTTTCCACCTCAATCAGGATATTGTTCTCCCTTCCTTGTGTCCTAAGCTTAACAATGACAAGGAGAGCATGCACAATTTGGATGTTGTTCGCTGTGTGAAGTACTATTTGGTGACTACTTCTTCCTTCCGCAAGACGGATGCCTTTTTCGTGGTGCCCTGTGGGCCCAGGAAAGGTTTGGCGCCCGCCAAGTCTACCATTAGCAAATGGATTCGTCGGGCCATTGTTGGGGCCTATTCTGCTAAGGGGAGGAATCCCCCTTTTAGGGTCACTGCGCATTTTACTCGTGCTGTTGGTGCTTCCTGGGCTTTTCAGCACCAGGCTTCTGTTGAACAAGTTTGTAAGGCTGCTACTTGGTCTTCCGTTCACACTTTTTCCAAGTTTTACAAGGTTGATGTGCGGGCTTCAACGGATTCTGTTTTTGGCCGCAAGGTTCTGCAAGCTGCAGTGGTTTGAGTTGGTACATTCTTTACTGTTTCTGGTTCCCACCCATGACGGACACTGCTATTGGATGTCCCAGATGTCATGAAGACCAAAGTGGAGTGTATGGCACACTTAGAATAATACCGTTTTGTGAGTACTCACCTTTAAAACGGGTATTATGAGTGTGCCATACACTCCACTTCGCCGCACCCCTTTTTTCAGGTATTCTGGGGCTTTTATATGGTGAACCATTGGTTTTGATTATTAAGGTTATAATTGGTTCTTCCTGGTCCCTTTACTGCTTTTATACACTGGGGAATTGGTGGGAGGTCCCAGGTATATATGGACCGGGAGGGGCTTTCTTTTTTTTGCATATTCATCTCTGCAGAAGTTCGCCCTTTACTGGAGATTACCCAGATGTCATGAAGACAGAAGTGGAGTGTATGGCACACTCATAATACCCGTTTTAAAGGTGAGTATTCACAAAACGAAGTTCGCCCTCTACTGGTTATAACCCACATGTAATTAATCTTCCGAAGCAGGGTGTGAGACATACTTATAATACCCATTTTACAGGTGAGTAATCACAAAATGGTATTTTTTTACCTCAGCCTTTGACCAATATTCATACAACCAGGAATTTTTATGGTGAATGGCAGCCATATGCTAGTTAATTCAGTTACAACCAAACTGTCAAATAATGGCAGTTAGGTTGAAGTGCTCCCCATTGCTGAGCTGTGTGTACTCTTGATTGTATCCTCTCTGGGGGTGGGGCTGCTCAGCCAGGGAGCAATATGGCCGACTGCATCCAGTTTGTGGTGTTATGGATATCGGGCAAAGGCTTAGTTAAAAAAAGAAATACAGGGGAACTGGGCTGTGAATAGAAGGTGACTACATATACTTCCCTTTGAGTATAGGTGCACTTTAATATAATAAAGGGACTGTCCAGGCTCATAATAAAACAAACATGCAGGCGCAATCTTACAGATTCCAGTAATAAATTTCAGTGCTGACAGCTCTGATGCTGACCGTGCGCTCCCTAGCTGACCTCTGTGCGTGCCCCTGCTTGCCGGTCATGAGGAAGCAGGCTGCCTTGTTGATTGGCAGGAGGGATGCGCACTGTGTGACACATCAGGTGCGCTCTCTCTCTGCTCCAAAGCTGATTGGACTGGTTGATGGTACATGTGAAAGCAGTATGAATTAAAGAGGAACAAAACCCTGAATTTTCTGGAATCTTTGGTTTTAGTTTTACTCCCTTGTGCCCCCCCCCCAATCGCCTGCATACTCACCTTTCCAGCGAACTCCCAGCCAGTTATTCATAGGCAGTGTGGGAACACTGATCGGCTGAACCCTGGAGTTATTTAAATTACCATGGTAGTGGTAGTGCCAGAAAGGTGAGTGATCTCGGGGGAGCTCACACAGTGGGGCATTCTGGTTATGTGATTAGCTGCCCCTGGAGTTAGATTCAGCGTGGGAGCACCTGAAAGGTGAGTGGTAGTGGTAAATTGATCGGCTGCACGTGAAGTCTTTTAGACTTCAGGGCAGTGAAACGGGATTTGGTCCTTCACTTACCTGCAAGCTCCAAGGCTCAATCACACATGTGCCAGCAGGTAAGTGAGGGTTGTGTTGTTAACTAGTAAGGTCAATCCCTTTCAATAAATAATCCTTTCACATGTGATGCAGCTGCTGCCATTGCATGAACCAATCGTATTGGGCGCATACCATATGCCCTTCAATCATATTTGGCGCATCATATTATATTGGGCGCATAGCATATGGCTTTCAATCAGATTGGGCACATATCATATGCCCTCCAATCATAATGGACACATCATATCATATTGGGCACATATCCTATGCCCTTCAATCCTATTGGCCGCATATCATTTGTCCTTCAATCATATTGGGTGCATATCATTTGTCCTTCAATCATATTGGAGGCATATCATATGTCCTTCAGTTATATTGGGCACATATCATATGTCCTTTATTCATATTGGGTGCATATCATATGTCCTTCAATCATATTGGGCGCATATCATATGTCCTTCAATCATATTGGGCGCATATCATATGTCCTTCATTCATATTGGGAGCATATCATATCCTCTTCAATCATTGGGCGCATATCATATGTCCTTCAATCATATTGAGCGCATATCGTATGCCCTTCAATAATACTGTAGCAAAACAGCCTCACCCGAAGGGTGCTAATCCCTATCTCCTAACTACAAAAGAAAAATGGTCAGAAAAACATTTTATTCAAGGAAATGATTAAAAGCAAATTGGGTGCATCATATCATATTGGGTGCATACCATATGCCCTTCAGTCATATTGGGTGCATCATATCATATTGGGTGCATACCACATGCCCTTCAGTCATATTGGGTGCATCATATCATATTGGGTGCATACCATATGCCCTTCAGTCATATTGGGTGCATCATATCATATTGGGTGCATACCATATGCCCTTCAGTCATATTGGGTGCATCATATAACACCCTTTAATCATATTGGGAGCAGAATGCACAGCCCTGGCTCAGGATAGTCGGCGATTTGAAGTGATGAATTGGGGGCGGAGTTCTGACCTTCAATGTGACCCGTTCTGAGTACAGCACTAAGCTAAATGTTCCTTCCTACAGGTGCACGAGCGGTCACATACAGGGGACCGGCCATATCAGTGTGAACATGGCGGATGCGGGAAAGCCTTTGCCACAGGTATTGTAGCAAACAGGTGAACACCTGTAAGTCTGAATGAAATCCCACCCCCTACTCCAACCATTAAAACCCCAATGATCCCTTTAGAGCTGCCCAGTTGTTCAGATAGGTTAGGGCAAACGACAGAACGCAGGGAAACTAGGGATTCGACCACTCCACGCTACCTGTGCCAGTCTCTGTATCTAAACATTTGCTCTCCCTGTTCTGGTTGTCAGGAGCCGCATCTTTCATTCAGCCTGCTTGATATTTCTTAATAACTCCTAATGAACCCTCTCCCTTTCTGTGGGGCCTACTCAGCAGCAGATAATGGCATCAATGCATGTGAGGGTCCCATCAAGTCAATTTATATTCTTAGTATACAATACGTCCTGCTCCAGATAAGAATCATTACTCTTGGTATTACTCCACCTGATGGCGCTGGACTGCAGAGACAGCGAAATTGGCTCCTCGCCTCTCAAATACCCGGGACCTCCCGCAAATCCCCAGAATTTCTCTGCAGTCTGGACAGAAGGACAAGAAGATGGCTCTCTCTTCTCGCAGGTGAGCTGGGCTATTAGCCTGCGGCCCTGTAGGACTATTCCCACCCGTTCCATTATTAATGGGCCTCCCAGCCTTGGCTGCGCTGGTCCGGGTGATGGTAGGCAGCACCGCTTTCAGGTGCTTAGGAGCGCTGCTCCACCGCAATCCCCCACCAAAGGGTAGGCGGTATAGGCATATGGTGAGCTTCTATGGGATGCCCCTCCCGCAGTATTGCCCCTTGCCCCTGTCTATTGGTGGGTCCTATGTTTAGTGGACGCCGTCCTTCCTTGTAGCTCTCGGGGGGGGGGGGGGGGGGGTATGTGTATGCCTTTGTGCTTCACTGTATTATGTGCTTCTTGCTGGTGTCAGTCTCCACGCTGACTTGGTTGCACTGGTTGCGTTTTTAAAAATGCCGCCGCCGCGCGCTTCTTCTGTGTTCCGCGGTTGGCGGCGGCATTACCTCAGGAGCTGATGCGCTGTTATTGGCTGCTTGTCACGTGCGTTGCTTCGCGCTCTTCGGGAGGGGGGGGGCGGGGCCCACGGTTGGCGCGTTTTACGTCCTGCCCCTCGAGCTATACCCGGCGCCATTTTTTCTCCGGATTCGGCTGCTGCGTGGCTGGCATCTACCTACCGCGGTCCGTGAGTGCCCTCTCGGGCGGCTTTATTTACCCTATGTCATTATACATGTCACTTATGGGGCTCTCTTCGCTTATGTCTTTCAGGAGGGTCGAATTCTATTGGTTTCTCCCGGGCCTTCTCCCTCTATTTAGTTATTAAACTTGTGAGGCCTAGTGGTTACATTACTCCCACTTCCCTAGTGGGCTTTTGGGGCATCCCAGGTTTCTTTTATAGCGTGAATCCCCTATTCGGCCTATCGGGCCGCTATAATCACCATATGGAGGTGTCTCAGGATAATGTGCTCGGGGTTCCTTCGGGACAAGCCCGGCTGTGTGTAGCTTGTGGGGTGTCCCCTACTAGTGCTGACAATGTGCAGGTCTGTATACCTTGTGCCCAGCAGGTGCTTGCGCTGCAGCCTGGTTTACCAGTAGCTGGGCCTGCACCATGTATGGCTTCACCTACTCCCCCAAGCTTAAATTTGACTCCCATTGAGTTGCTTACTAGTGGGTATTCTCAGCCTGATGTGTCTTCCAGACTGGCTAGTGTTGAGAAGTTGCTTGCTAATACCTTGGCGCGTAAGGCCTCTGCTAAGAAGCGGCACTTGACGCCTGATGTCACTCTTTTCCCTATGAAGGCTGATGAGTTCTTGGAAATGTCTGGTTATACCCCCTTGGAAGAAGGGGAGTTATTCTCTGACTCTGAGTCATCTGATGAGAGGCCCAGGGGTCATGATGATTCTGGCTCTGATCCCTGGGCCCCAGATGATACTGATAGGCTGTTGGCTCAGATTTTTGAGGTTCTGTCTATCTCTCCCCCGGTTGCGGCCCCCAGGCTGCAGGGAGAATTGTTTCATACTGCTGAGCCACGTTTAGAGTTTCCTGAGCAAGCCCATTTTAATAACCTCGTGCTCAAGGAATGGGAGCGCCCCAGCCGGCTCCCCGGAGTCCCTAAGAGTTGGGATAAGAGGTATCCCTTTCCTGCTGATGTGGTGAAGCGTTGGTCATCCCCTCCAGAGGTGGATGCCCCGGTCCTAGGGTTATCTAACACCTCTGTCATGCATTCCCCTGACTCTACTACGCTGCAGGATAGTGAGGACCGGCATATTGATCAGCTGGCGTCCAATGCTTTTGCCTGTGTGGGGACGGCGCTGTGCCCGGTCTGTGCCTCTGCCATTACAGCTGTGGCTATTAGGACCCTGCTTAGAAGTCTCTTAGAGGGTGCTCCTGATGTTGTGTCTAGTGAGGAGTTTAATGCACTCTCTCGTTGTGAGGCTTTTGTGACTTATCTCCTCTCTGCCTTGGATGATACCATTAGGATGTGTGGCAGAGCCTCTGCCCTGGTGGTGTCTATACGCCGCTCGGTTTGGCTGCGCCAGTGGGCAGCTGACAATGCTGCCAAGAAAGCTCCCACTGGTTTTCCCTTCAAAGGACTACGCCTGTTTGGGGACCGCCTGGACCTGTTTGCTAAGGGAGGCAGGTTACCCCAGCGCAGGCGGCAGTCTCGGCCCTTTCGGTGCCAGTGCTCCTTTTCTTCCCCCTACCGTGGAGCCAGACAGGGGAGGGGGGGTCTCCCTTACCGGGGCCCGAGGAGATTTCTGGGGAAGGGGCAGAGGACGTGGACGCCCTGGCTCATCCTGGGGTTCCAAGCCTAAGTCTTCTCCCAAGCCCCCTCAGGCATGAAGGGGCACCCTCACCCATCCGGGTGGGGTGACGGCTTCAGCATTTTGCTCACGTCTGGAGGCTTCATGTCTCAGACTGGTGGATTCAGGAGGTAGTGTCCTCTGGTCACAAGATAAAGTTTGCTGCCTGGCCACCCCCAAGATTCATCAGATCCCGGATGTCTCAGGACCCCATGTCAGCTCAGGCTCTAATTCTGGCGGTGCAAAGCCTTCTGGAGCTGGGGGTCATCTGTCAGGTCCCCTTACGAGAAAGGGGCAAGAGGTTCTCTTCCAACCTTTTCACCGTGCCCAAAAGAGATGGCTCTGTCAGGCCCATCCTGGACTTGAAGATCCTCAACAAATTTGTCAGGTGCAGGCGCTTTCGCATGGAAACTTTGCGCTCTGCCATCAGTTCCCTGCGTCCAGGGGATTTCATGACCTCTGTAGACATCAAAGATGCTTACCTTCACATTCCTGTTTTTCCAGGTCATCAAAGATTCCTCAGGTTCGCTCTGGAGGATCAGCACTACCAATCTGTGGCATTGCCCTTTGGGAGCTGAAGTGAGACCTTCTGCTGAGGAAGAAAAATCCTTCAAATGACTCCAGTGTGGACACTACTCGCTGAGTATCCAGCTCTGCTTGTTGGAGGGACTGAGAATTTCGTCCAAATAGGGCAGAACGCGAATGCCCTGACACCTGAGCAGAGCCATCACTCCTGCCAGCACCTTGGTGAACACTCTGGGAGCTGAAGTGAGACCGGAGTGTTCACCAAGGTGCTGGCACGAGTGATGGCTCTGCTCAGGTCTCAGGGCATTCGCGTTCTGCCCTATTTGGACGACATTCTCATCACTTCTCAGTCCCTCCAACAGGCAGAGCTGGATACTCAGCGAATAGTGTCCACACTGGAGTAATTTGGCTGGGTGATCAACCATCCTAAGTCCTCCCTGTCTCCCTCCTTGGTGACACCCTTCCTGGGAATGAATCTGGATACAGTTCAGGCAAGGATTTTTCTTCCTCAGCAGAAGGTGGACAGCCTACTGATGCAGGTTCAGTCCCTGCTCTCTTGCCCTCATCCCGCCATCAGGCAGGGAATTCAGCTGGTGGGCCTGATGGTGTTGTGCTTCGAAGCAGTTCCTTATGCACAGTTTCACATGAGGCCTCTGCAACTCCACCTCTTGTCAGTATGGGACAAAGATCCCGCATCCCTGGACCGGGTCCTTGTTCTATCCCCCCTAGCCAGGCGGTCCCTCTCGTGGTGGCTGGACTCCAGGAACCTGTTGGCGGGCAGATTTTTTCTGGCCCCCTGCTAGGAGACAGTCACCACGGATGCCAGTCTGACGGGTTGGGGGGGCTTCTGGAGGACCCTGCAGTTTCAGGGGCGGTGGGGCCCTCGGGAGGCCCACTCGCCCATCAATATTCTGGAACTGAGGGCGATCAGGCTGGTGCTGGCTCACTTGACCCAACACCTTCGGGGCCGGCCTGTTCAGGTACGCTCCGACAACCAGACAGCGGTTGCCTACATCAATCATCAGGGGGGGATCCGGAGCAAGGGGGCCCTCAGAGAAGTGTCTCTGATCCTGTCCTGGGCGGAGGACAATGTTCCCTGCATATCTGCTGTGTACATTCCGGGGGTGGAGAATCTGCAGGCAGACTCTCTGAGCAGGGGGACCTCTCGCCTGGGAGAATGGTCCCTCTGCGAGAGGGTGTTTCACACTCTTTGTCACAGTTGGGGCCTACCAGATGTGGATCTGTTTGCGTCCCGTCACAACCACAAGCTCCCGGCCTTTGTCTCCCTGTCCCAGGACCCTCTGGCCTTGGCAACAGATGCTCTCGCAAGGTCATGGCAGGGCTTTCAGCTCCTGTATGTTTTTCCTCCATTCCCCCTGTTGGGCAGGGTTCTGCGCAAGATATCTCAGGAGGGGGTGCCAGCTATCCTGGTGGCTACCAGGTGGCCAAGGAGAGTGTGGTTCGCAGACGTGGTGCAGCTGGCAGTAGATCAGTACGCTCTGCCCAGGGTGCCAGACCTGCTCACTCAGTGTCATTTACGCCATCCCAATTTACAAACTCTGGCTTTGACGCCCTGGCTGCTGAAACCTCCATCTTGATGGAGAAGGGGCTGTCTGCCTCTGTTGTTGACACCATGATAAAGGCTAGAAAGAAGTCTTCTTCCTCCATTTACTATAGGGTTTGGCGTGCCTACATTGACTGGTGTGAGGCTAGGTCTCTTCCCTGTCCTGTGTTCTCTATTCCCAGGATCCTGGAGTTCCTGCAGCATGGATTGGAGCTGGGGCTCCAACTCAGTACTCTGAAGGGTCATGTCTCTGCCCTGGCTGTTTTCTTCCAGAGGTCCTTTGCCCAGCATTTTCTGATCAGGACCTTTTTCCAGGGGGTTACTCATGTGCGTCCCCCATGTAAGCCTATGTTGCCTGTTTGGGATTTGAACTTGGTCTGCCTTGCAGGGTGCTCCCTTTGAACCTGTGCAGGATGCTGCCCTGGCCATTCTTACTCTCAAGGTTGTCTTTTTGGTGGCTAGCACTTCTGTTAGGTGTGTTTCTGAGTTGGTGGCGCTTTCCATCCAGCCCCCCTACTTTGAGAGACACCGGGATAAGGTGGTGTTTCGCTTCAAGCCAGATTTTCTGCCTTTCATCTGAATCAGGACATTGTTCTTCCTTCTTTGTGCCCTAATCCTAGTGACGCTAAGGAGAGGGTTTTGCATTCCTTGGATGTGGTTAGGTGTCTGAAGTACTATCTGGTGGCTACTGCACCTTTCAGGAAAACTGATGCTCTTTTTGTGGTCCCTTCTGGTCCTAGGAAGGGTTTGGCTCCTGATAAGTCTAGTATCAGCAAATGGATCCGTCAGGCTTTGATTCAGGCCTATTCTGCTAAGGGGAAGAATCCTCCCTTCCGCCTTACTGCTCATTCCACTTGTGCTATTGGTGCCTCTTGGGCTTTTCAGCACCAGGCTTCTGTTGAACAAGTTTGCAAGGCCGCTACTTGGTCTTCTGTTCATACCTTTTCAAAGTTTTACAAGGTTGATGTTAGGGCCTCAGCTGATGCTGCTTTTGGCCGCAAAGTTCTTTAGGCGGCAGTGGTCTGACCTGTCTGTTGTTACCTTTGGGGATCCCACCTTACTTTATGGACACTGCTATTGGATGTCCCAAGAGTAATGATTCTTATCTGGAGCAGGACGTACTGTATACTAAGAATAATACAATTCTACTCACTTGTAGAATTGGTATTATGAGTATACAGTACGTCCTGCTCCACCCTTGGTTTGCATTATCCTTGGATCCCCTGTATGGTGATTGTTATCATTGTTATAGTTACTGGTTGGTTCTGTTATCTTTCTCCCGGCTTCTCGTTAACTGCTTTTCAATGCTGGGGATTTGTGGGAGGTCCCGGGCCGGGAGGAGCCAATTTCGCGGTCTCTGCAGTCCAGCGCCCTCTGGCTGAGTAATACCAAGAGTAATGATTCTTATCTGGAGCAGGACGTACTGTATACTCATAATATCAATTCTACAGGTGAGTAATCACAGAATTGTATATTCTTAGTATACAGTACGTCCTGCTCCAAATATAATACTTACAAGTGGGTTATACTCCGCCAGATGGCGCTGGACTGCAGAGACATCGAAAATAGGCTCCTCCCGGCCCCTCAAATACCCGGGGACCTCCCACAAATCCCCAGAATTTCTCTGCAGTCTGGCTGCGAAGGACGAGAAATGGCTCTCTACTCACAGGTGAGCGGGGCTGTTAGCCCGCGGTCCTGTAGGACTATTCCCGCCCGTTCCACTAGTAACATGCCTCCCAGCCTTGGCTGCGCTGGTCGGGTGAAGGTAGGCAGCACCGCTGTTAGGTGCTTAGGAGCGCTGCTCCATCGCAATCCCCCACCAAAGGGTAGGCGGTTCAGGCTTATGGTGAGCCTCTATGGGATGCCCCTCCCGCACTAGTGCCCTTTGCCCCTGCCTATCGGTGGGCCCTGTTTAAGTGGCCACTGTTCTCCCTCATTCTCCTTGTAGCCTACGGGGGAAAAGAGGGGGGGGGGTGTAAATGTGTATGCTATGCATTTTTTGTTTTACACTTTATATTTATTCTGTCTGTCTTGTGTCAGCCGCCACGCTGGCTTCCTTATTCTAAGTATGTCACACACCCCGCTTCAAGACATTCATTACACTTGGGTATACTGACCTGTAGATGGCGATCTTGCAGAGATGATATCAAAAAAATGTAAGACCCTCCCGGCCCATAAATACCTGGGACCTCCCACTCATCACCCAGTCTTTCATCTCTGCAGAGGCGAGCAAGTCAGAAGATGATGTCTCCTCCTTGCAGGTAGCCTGGATGACTCCCGGCCTTTTTATTCTTCTAATCCTGCCCGGATCCCCTTATTTGAAGTGCTTGCCTCCCAGCCTAGGCTGCTGGTCCGAGCAAAGGTAGTTGGCACCCATGGTGCTTAGGAGCTGTGAGATCCCATATCAAGGGGTAGGCGGCTATCTGGGTTGGTGATCCCGGTTTGGGATGCCTCGTCCCTTGGCCCTACCCTGGCATGTACTGCCCCTCTCCCGGATACCCTTAGAGGGGGGGGGGGGCCCGGGTCCCTTATGGATTCGCATGTATTCTTTACCCGGCATCCTGACTCAATCACATTATTGTGTATGTGTGTGTTTCAACGTTTGGGCTGGCGCCGGCGGTCCTGCGGCGCTGGCCTCCGGCGTGCGGCAATGGCGGGGGAGCTGTGTGAGGCTGTTCTGCCCGTGAGGGCTTCTTCTCCTTAAAACGGGGGGGCGGGGCCGGGCGCTTGCGCACGCGTTTTCGGCCCGCCCCCGTGCTGTGTGCGCTGCTTTCAGGTCCCGGCTTCTGGCTGGGAGATACGGGGGAGGGGCCATCCTCCCTCCTCCTTCTGCGCGCTGCGAGTCCTACACATCCCTCCTGCCTGCCGTGCTGTGTGTGGGTGAGGTCGGGTGAGTGGCCTGTGGCCCTTCAGATGCATCTATTTTTAACCTCTTATGCGTTAAGCCAGCATTCTGAGCGTGTGTTCTGTTTTGTGTGTTCCAGGTGGACCATTGATCTTATTAAAGGGGGGTTCTCCCAGTCCAGGGTCTCTGGTTAAAATTTAGTTGGCTTCAAATCCTCCCACTTGGGACTTAAAGGGGCATCCCGGGTTGCATTATTGCGTAATTCCCAAAAGAGCATTGTACACATATATTTATATATATATATTATTAAAAAATCACCATATGGAGGCTTCCCCGGATACTGGGCTTGTGCCCACCTCGGGGCAATCCAGGCTGTGTTTGGGGTGTGGGGTATCCCTTTTGGGGGATGATGTATTTCTATGTGTACCCTGTGCGCATCTGTCTATTACGCGGCAGACCGGATCTCAGGCGTCCGGTTCTGTTCCGCCAGTCTCCTCTCCGGCTCCCCCTCGCTTGTCACGTACGTGTGATGTGGTCGTTAGCGGGGGGTCGCAATCTGAGGTGTGTGCCAGATTGGCCAATCTTGAAAAATTGTTTTCCAGTGCCATTGCTCAAAAGGCAACGGCAAAGAGAAAACATTTGTATACGGCTGCGCAGGCCTTTGATAGGGAGGATTTTGACTCCCTGGATTGGTCTGATATTTCCCCGCGTGAGGAAGGGGAGTTGTATGAGGAGTCTGATGACTCCGATGATCAGCAGTTTGTGGGCGCTGATACCGAGCAGGGCCAGGGGGATTCTTTGGATACCGCTAGGGTCCTGGCTCATATGTTTGAGGTCCTGACTATATTCTTAGTATACAGTACGTCCTGCTCCAGATAGAATACTTACACTTGGGTTATCCTCCGCCAGATGGCGCTACACTGCAGAGACATGTAAAACAGGCTCCTCCCAGCCCCTCAAATACCCGGGGACCTCCCACAAATCCCCCAGATTTCTCTGCAGTGCTTACTGCGAAGACATGAAATTATCACTCTGTCGCAGGTGAGCGGGGCTATTAAAGCCTGCGGCCCTGTTGGACTATTCCCACCCGTCCTTGATGTGATGTGCCTCCCAGCCTGGGCTGCGCTGGTCGGGTGAAGGTAGGCAGCACCATGTGTGCTTAAGGAGCGCTGCTCCACCGCAGTCCCCCACCAAAGGGTAGGCGGTATAGGCTGATGGTGAGCCTTTATGGGATGCCCCTCCCGCATTATTGTCCCATGCCCCGGTAGCGGTGAGCCCTGTACAAAGGGCCGCCATCCTCCCTCATTCTCACCGTAGCCTTCGGGAGGAAAAGAAGGGGGGGGGGGGTGTGTGGTAGAGCGTGTACCGTGATTCGTGTATATCGCCTGTTGGTATGTGTGTTGGGACTAGTATATGTGTCAACCGCCGCGTTGACTTGCTTTTTACTATTCCTTCCTTTCCTTCATTGGATGCCCCGCGCCGGGCGGCGGCGTTGCCTCAGACGCTCCTGCGTCCTCATTGGCTGCTTGTCTGTGGATACAGCACGTCCTGCTCCAGGATAGTAATAACATGTGGGTAATCCTCCGCCTCAGGCGCCGTGCACTGCAGACATGTAGAAAACAAGCTCCCCCCGGCCCTACATATACCGAAGGACCTCCCACAAATCCCCAGATTTCTCTGCAGTGCTGGAACTGCGAAGACATGAAGTATCACGCTCTCGCAGGCGAGCTGGCCTTACGGCCCAAGGGCCTGTGGGACTATTTCCACCCGTCCTCTTCAGAAGAAATATGCCTCCCAGCCTGGGCTGTGCGGGTCGGGTGAAGGTAGGCAGCACCTGGTGTGCTGAATGGAGCCATGCTCCACCGCAATCCCCCTCCATAGGGTAGGCGGTCAGGCCGATGGTGAGCCTCTAGTGGATGCCCCTCCCGCAATCTTGCCCGTGCCCCTCACAGACTTAGTCCATGGACACCGTCCGCTTCCTCCCGTAACTCGGGGGAAAAGAAGGGGGGGGGGGTATGTGTGGCAGCCCTAGTGCTAACTTCGCTTTTAGACCTTGTTTTTTTATTATTGGGGTCAGTGTCGCGCCTTGATATACAGTGCGAGCCGTCGTTTTCATTAACAAACTGCCTAGCCGGCAGCATCATTCCAGCGTGTCGGCATTTTAGACGTACGCCTTATTCCCAACTGTTCTACGTTTTTGCCGTTGGTTAGAGCTTCGCGCTCTTTGGGGGAGGCGGAGACTCGGCATGACGCGCTTCGCGTCACAGCCCGGTCTGGCCCACCCCTCGAGGTTCGCTGGCGCCATTTTATCTATCTTCGCGCGTGGTGCGGTTTGCCTCCTCCCTTGGTCATGTAAGTGCCCTCCGGGGCGGCATGGTTCTATGTCTTTCAGGCTGCGCATGGCACTGACTCCACCCCTCTTGTCCCATTATGTCTTTCAGACGCCAGGACTTCGGTGGCTTCCCCCGGCCTAACATATATTACAGCGGGTCCACTTTACAAATTCTCCCACATTACTAGCGGGTTTTTGGGGCATCCAGGGTTGCCTATTGCATAAATCCCTGCGGTCATACTGCTTAATAATCACCATATGGAGGCATTTCAGAATTATGTAACCGGGGTCCCTCCGGGACATGACCGGATGTGTGCAGTGTGTGGTCAGCCCCAGGCTGAGGCTGACAGAGCACGGGTCTGCGGACAATGTACAGAACAGGCAGGTTTGCCAACGGAGGCACCTCCCTTTTTTACTCCCGTCTCCCCGGTCCCAAATATCACTCATGACGAGTCCCACTCGAGCGGGGATGACCTGCAATCTGTGCCGCGCGTGTTGCCCACGGCGGAGCAGGTGCTTTCTGGATTGGCGGAGCGTATGGGCCCTGGTAAAAAGCGGTTCCTGACGCCTCCTGGCTCCCCGGTTCCTGACGATACCGATGACTCTGCTGATATGCAGGACCCTGACCCTTCTGAGAAAGGTGAGCTATTCTCAGATTCGGGCTCCTCGAACGGGATGCCCGGGGGCTGCGATGATACTGAGCCTGGTTCTTGGGGGTCTGTGTGACACAGATGAAATTCTTATTAAAATTTTTGAGGTTTTGTCAATCTCCCCACCTGGGGAGATCCCCAAGCCTAAGAAGGAGAGTTTCCATACAGCGCTGCCACGCTTGGAGTTCCTAGAACAGGAACATTTCCAGAATCTTATATCCCAAGAATGGGAATCGCCTTGTAAGCTTAAAGGGGTCCCAGGGGTCTGGGAATGGAAGTACCCTTTCCCTCCTGATGTGGTTAATTTATGGTCAGCTCCCCTGGTGGTGGACGCACCGGTTATAGGGGTCACAAACCCCCCTTTCATGACTGCTCCTTTTTACCGTACCCTTCGGGATGCCGAGGACCGGCGCATTGACAGACTGGCTTCCCACGCCTTCTCGTGTGCTGGGACGGCTCGGCGTCCGGTTTGTTCCGTGGCCATCACTGCGGTGGCCGCCAGGACTCTTGTCAGAAAAATACTAGATCACCGCCCTGAGGACCTCCCCTGGGGGGTGTTTAATGCGCTATCAGACTGTGAAGCGTTTGTGAAGTTTATTCTATCAGCACTGGATGACACCATTAAGATGTGTGCTAGAACCTCAGCCCTTGTGGTAGCTATTCGCCGCCTGGTCTGCCTGCGACAGTGGGGTGCTGACGAGGCTACAAAAAAGGCTCTCACTTGCCTTCCCTTCAGAGGACGGCGGTTATTTGGGGCCCGTTTGGACCTTTTTGGTAAAAAGGGTAAAGCACCCTTGCGCAGAAGGCTGCTCCGGTCACCCCTCCACCTCCCTACGTTAGTGTCAAACGCGAACCTGAGGTGTGCTTCCAACTGTTCGGTGTGGATTTCCACCATGGGGTGGGCAGGCAGCGCCCTGGGCCTTCTGGCAGGACTAAGTCCAAATCTGCCAAGACCTCCCAAGCATGAAGGGGCGCCCTCGCCCTTCTGCTGTCTCCCATCCAGGAATATACCTTCTCCTTCTGGTGGTTCCAGGATGTAATTCCCCTGGACACAGGATGGCTTTTGCTGGGCGATCCCTCTCAGTGATTGTCAGGATGCCTCTAGCCCCTGCTTTTCCTTCAGGAAGGCCGGACTGGGCCTACGGTGTTCGGGCTTACTTACAGGTTGCCCTTAACGGTATGGGGCTATGGCCTGTATATTATCCTTCCTCCCTCCCTCCCTCAACAGTATGAGGCAGTCTGGGCCACGCTGGCCTATGGCAGGCTTGGCAATTCTACCTTCACAGGTAGTCCCTATATGACACCTCTGTCTTGGGTCACGGGCTCCCTGTGCAAGGGGGGCTTCCGGCCTCTAGTGAAGTACTAGATCTTCTGAGTTTCCCTTGTGTCTGCTGGACACCAAGACCATTTCTAGATAGTGTTGCAGGACCAACCCTGCGGATTGAGGCATTATTTGGGGGCCTCTCTTTCGTTCCCAGGCTACTCACCATGGCACGAATGGGGGTGATGTCTCTGACACGCCTGGGGGGGGGCGTCTGCGACCTACCGGGTCGTCTTTTTTACTCCCCAGTCCCTGCGTCAGGCCGAGTGGATTGGTCGGCCAGCGGTGTCCCCTGGGAACTACTGGATGGTTGCTCAGTCACCTCAATCCCTCATGGTCCCTTATCCGCTATCCCCCATTCCTGGGATTTGGTTCAGGCTTGAAGCCTTCTTCTCTGGCAATAAGGGGACTCCTGGTTATGGGGGCTCGGCCCCCCTTTACTGGTGCCTTACCTTCACCAGGCGGGATGGCAGCTGGTGGTCCCGTTGGTGGCACATCAAGATTATGTCACTTATATACCGAGCCCTTGGGCTCTTCGGCACAGTAGGTTATTGAGCTTACATATGTTCCAGCACCCTGGTGCTTGGTCTGTGCTCATACCCCCTTGGTCAGGTGGTTCCTCTTGAGCTTCTCATATTTAAGGGCCCCGTCAGGGGGCACCCCCTTCCTTACTAGCATCTTCCAGTGAATGGTCACCCTGGGTACCAAGTCTCGCAGGTTTGGCAGGGGAGGGGAAATTCTTCCACAATCCCCGTGGTTTCTAGGTAGGGTCCCCTAGAGGGTCCATCTTACCTGCTGGTTTTGTTGAAACGGTGTGCCCTCCGTTGACTCTATATGGCTGGACTTCTCCTCCTTTAGGATCGGTCAGTTTATTGGGGGACTCCTGGTCTGTTGAATGACAATGGCCTGTTTTACTACTGGTCTAAAGATTGAGGCAGGATGCTCCCTCTGGAGGGTCCCTGATCCTGCCTTGGGCGGGGGTCTATGTCCCCTGCTTCTCAGCGCTATTCGCTCCAATGGATGCTCTTTAGCGGCAGGTTATGCTATCCTGGTGTCGCCCGGGGAGCCTAGCGTGGCTCTGTTGTGTCTCCCTCATAACACAGGGGCTCTGCCCTTGTTTCTACTGTCCCAGTATATTCTGACTCTGGTCTGGGGGGCTGAGTATTTTAGGCATAGACTTGTTATTTATATGCCTTCTCTTCATCACCCTACTTGTGGGGTTCTGTGCACTGGCCTGATAGAGAGTCCCGTTAGATGGATGGACTGGGTGGCCTTGTGAGCTGTGGTTCGCAGATGCCTCTGCTGAAGTCTGCTGACCTGTTCGCTCTCTCAGGTGTGCGGTTCTACCCTTGTCAGGCCCCTTCCCTTGTCCCAATATATGGTCTCCTGTCTGGGGATTGGCAGCTGATTCATTCACCCCTTGGAGACGGGCCTTATCTTCTGGATGACTTAGTATGAGGGGGGGCGGGGAGCAAGCTCCCCAGCTTCCACTTCCTCCGTCTATGGGTTTTTTTTGTGGTAAACCATATTGATAGGCATGAGCCTTGGTCTCTTCCCTGTTAGACGTTCTCGGTTCCCAGGGCCTTTAAAGTCATTACAGCGTAAGTTGGGGTTGTCTCCCCATCTGGGGACTCTGAAGGTGCAGGTTCTGTCCTGGCTTTTCCTGCAGGAGTCTGGTTCTGTCGCCCTCGTGGGGAATTCTTTTGGGGATTGCTTAGCTGCATCTCCCAAGTAGTTCCAGGGTCCCTGTTGGGACCAAGTTTCATTTTTTTCCCTGCGGATTTCCTGGGGACTTTTGCTGCTGTCTGAGCTGCCTTGTAGTCCAGGTCGCTTCTCTGGGGCCTCCTGACTCCGTCAGACGTGTGCCTGAGACGGTGGATCTGGTCACTTAACCTTGGCTCGATGTGTGTGTGTATATATATATATATATATAGCTACTGGCACCCCATGCCGTGGGGGTGTTCCTTCTTACGCCTGGCCTCCGGTCCTAGTGGTCTGTAGGATCATTGTTTTAGTCTAACTATGGACTTTATTCTTAATAATACTGATATGAGGGGCTACATTCCCTCTACAGGCATTGCAATTTTCCCCATGAGGGTTTTCCTGGCCCTTAGGGGGACTGATGCTCTTGGAATCTACGGGCGCCTCTTTATGTATGTGCCTGATATCTCCTTCCAGCGCCATTGCGCCCTTTGGATTAATCCCTTTTGGATGTCTCCTGATCCTGAGTGAAGCCTTGGCTTCGTGTTAGTTAGGGGTCAGTATTCCCGCCTTGGTCGGGTGACCTGTTCTGTTTCCCTTAGGGGGTGTTACAAGTTTTGCCACGAGGCTTCCTTGCCTGTGGGCTGGTTGGGTCATTGCACTGACCTATATTTCTCTTTAAGGGAAAGAATCTCCCCTTTTTTCTGTTTATTCCGTTATATTGGTGCTTGGGTAACACTGGCCCTTCAGCACCAGGTTTTTTTCTGTTGATTAAGTTGCTAGACTTATGGCTTGTCTCTATTCATACCTTCTGGTCTTGTTATGAGACTGACGTTAGAGCCTTTGCTCATGTCATGCCTGTTGCAAGTTTTGCAGGTGACAGCGCTATTTGATGTCACACATGTTATTGCTATCCTGGAGCAGGACGTGCTGTATGCTTAGAATAATACAACTCTGTGAAGTACTCACCTGTAGAGTTGATATTATATGCATACAGCACGTCCTGCTCCACCCCACCCTGGTTCACTTGTTCTGGATCCCCTGTATGGTGATTGTTATCAATAGATATTATTACCAGTTTTTCTGGGTGGTTGTTCCTCCCGGCTTCTCTTCTCACTGCTTTTCAATGCTGGGGATTTGTGGGTGGTCCTTCGGTATATGTAGGGCCGGGGGGAGCTTGTTTTCTACATGTCTGCAGTGCACGGCGCCTGAGACGGAGGATTACCCACATGTTATTACTATCCTGGAGCAGGACGTGCTGTATGCATATAATATCAACTCTACAGGTGAGTACTTCACAGAGTTGTATCTTCGCGCTCTGGCCCGCCCTTCGAGGTTCTTTTGGCGCCTTTCCCTGTACAGTCGCGCGCGTGTGTAACGGTCCCCCCTCCCGCGGTCTGTAAGTGCCCTTGCGGGCGACTTTAATACTCATTATTTTCTGTGTAATGACTCTGACACCCCTTCTTCTCATTGTGTCTTTCAGACCAGTGAATCCAGTGGCTTCTCCCGGCCCGGTGTATTTGTAGTTGGGCCTAGTATAAGTACTCCCACTTCCTTAGCGGGTCATTGGGGCATCCAGGGTTGCTTTATAGCGTCAATCCCTACTGGCATATTGTGCCTAATAATCACCATATGGAGGCATCCCAGGATATTGGGACCGGGGTTCCTTCGGGACAAGCCCGGCTGTGTGTAGCTTGTGGGGTCTCCCCTATCAGCGGTGACAATGCGCGGGTCTGTGTCCCTTGCGCACAGCAGGTGCTAACGTTGCAACCCGCCCCTCCGGTGGCTGAGCCTGCACCTCGTCTCACTTCACCTACTCCCCAAAGTCTCACCCCCATTGAATTACATACAAGCGGGGATTCTCAACCTGATGTGTCTGCTAGACTGGCCGGTGTTGAAAGACTGATCGCAAATACCTTAGCGCGTAAGGCCTCCGCTAAAAAGCGTCACTTAACTCCTGATGCCACTCCGTCTCCTATGGAATCTGAGGAGTTGTTGCATCTATATGGCTACGCCCCATCAGACGAAGGGGAGCTGTTTTATGACTCGGGGTCATCTGATGAGAGACTAAGGGGTGATGACGATTCTGGCTCTGACCCCTGGACCCCGGATGATACTGACAGACTGCTGGTCCAAATATTTGAGGTTTTGTCTATCTCTCCCCCGATTGCGGCTCCCAAGCAAAGGGGGGAGCTTTTCCATACTGCTAAAGCTCGTCTGGAATTTCCTGAGGAAACCCATTTCAATAACCTCGTGCTTAAGGAGTGGGAACGTCACAGTAGACTTCCTGGCATACCTAAGAGTTGGGACAGAAAGTATCCCTTTCCTGCTGACATGGTCAAGTGCTGGTCATCGCCCCCTGAGGTCGATGCTCCTATTATAGGGTTGTCTAACACCTTTATTATGCACTCCCCTGACATTACTACGCTGCGGGATGCTGAGGACCGGCGCATTGACCAATTAGCGTGTCATGCCTTTGCGTTTGTGGGGGCGGCGCTGCGCCCGGTTTGCGCCTCGGCCATTATGTCTTTGGCGCTCAGGACCCTGATCAGAAGTGTACTTGACGGTTCTGATGAAGGGCAACCTGATACGTGTAATGCAGTGTCTAACTGTGATATGTTTGTGAACTTTATCCTATCTGCCTTGGATGATGCCATTACGATGTGTGCCAGATCCTTTACCTTGGCGGTAGCTATACGCCGCGCGGTCTGGCTGCGCCAGTGGGCTGCTGACAATGCTGCTAAGAGAGCCCTTACTGGGCTTCCATTTAAGGGGCTACGCCTGTTTGGGGACCGCCTAGACCTTTTTGCTAAAGGAGGCAAGTTACCCCAGCGCAGGCGGCAGTCTCGGCCCTTTTGGGGGCCAGGGGCCCCTTCACTCCCCTACCGCGGTGCTAAGCAGGGCAAAGGGGTGTCCTTCGCGGGGGCTCGTACAGATTCCTGGCACAGGAACAGAGGTCGACGTCCCGGCACCTCCTGGGGGTCTAAACCAGAACCCTCTCCCAAGCCCCCCCAGGCATGATGGGGCCCCCTCGCCCATCAGGATGGGGGGACGGCTACAGCACTTTGCGCATGTCTGGAGGCATCACGTCTCAGACAGGTGGATTCAGGAGGTAGTGTCCTCTGGTTACAAGATAGTTTGCTGTGCGCATCCCCCCCCCCCCCCCCGCCAAGATTCGTCAAGTCCGGGATCCCCCAGGACTCTGCCTCAGCTCAGGTCTTGATGCATGCCGTGCAAGACCTCCTAGATATGGGGGTCATTTGCAGTGTCCAACCTTTTCACAGTCCCCAAAAAAGATGGGACAGTCGGGCCCATTCTGGATTTAAAGATCCTCAACAAATTTGTCAGAAACAGGCATTTTCGCATGGAAACTCTGCGCTCGGCCATTGGCTCCCTGCGCCCAGGGGATCTCATGACGTCGGTGGACATCAAAGGTGCTTACCTTCACATCCCTGTGTTCCCTGGACACCAGACGTTTCTCAGATTCGCGTTGGATCAACATTACCAATTTGTGGCCCTGCCCTTTGGTCTCACCTCAGCTCCCAGAGTGTTCACCAAGGTGCTGGCAGGGGTGATGTCTCTGGTGAGGTCAAGGGGCATACACTTGCTACCCTACCTGGACGACATACTCATCACCTCTCGGTCTCTGCATCAGGCAGAGTTGGACACGCAGCTGGTGGTGTCCACCCTGGAGTCCTTCGGCTGGGTGATCAATCACCCCAAGTCCTCCCTGTCCCCTTCCTCGGTGACCCCATTCCTGGGAATGATTCTGGATACGATTAAGTCAAGGATATTCCTTCCTCAGCAGAAGGTGGAAGCTCTAACTGCGCAGGTGAGGTTCCTGCTATCGTGTCCCCAGCCCTCCCTCAGACAGGGAATGCAGTTGGTGGGCCTGATGGTGGCATGCTTCGAGGCGGTGCCCTTTGCTCAATTTCATTTGAGGCCTCTTCAACTTCACCTTCTGTCAGTATGGGACAAGGATCCAACGTCCTTGGACGGGATCTGTGTGCTTCCCCCCTTGGTCCGACGGTCCCTTTCGTGGTGGCTGGACCACAGGAACTTGCTGGGAGGCAGATCCTTCCTGGCCCCCTCCTGGGAGACAATCACCACGGATGCCAGTCTTTCAGGATGGGGGGAGATTCTGGAAGTTCCTGCGGTTCCAGGGGAGGTGGGGCCCTCAGGAGGCCCACTTACCCATCAACATTCTGGAACTACGGGCAATCAGGTTGGTACTGGAGCAGTTGACCAATCACCTGAGGGGTCTGTCTGTGCAGGTGCGCTCAGACAACAGGACGGCAGTTGCCTACATCAACCATCAGGGAGGGACCCGGAGCAGGAGGTGTCGCGGATTCTGACATGGGCAGAGGCCAACGTTCAATGCATTTTGGCTGTGTACATCCCGGCGGCAGAGAACCTACTGGCGGACGCTCTGAGCAGGGGGACCTCTCGTCAGGGAGAGTGGTCCCTCTGCAACAGGGTATTCCAGTCCCTGTATCACCGCTGGGGGCTACCGGATGTGGATCTGTTTGCGTCCCGTCACAATCACAAGCTCCAGGCTTTTGTCTCCCTGTCTCAGGATCCTCTGGCCTTGGCCACAGATGCTCTGTCCATGTCATGGCAGGAATTTCGGCTCCCGTATGTCTCCTCCATTCCCCCTGCTGGGTAGGGTCCTGCGCAAGATTGCTCTGGAAAGGGTGCCAGTGATTCTGGTGGCCCCCAGGTGGCCAAGAAGAGTGTGGTTCGCAGACGTGGTGCAGATGGCAGTAGATCAGTACGTCCTGCCAGCAGTACCAGATCTGCTCACTCAGGGCTCACTACGCCATCCCAATTTACAAACTCTGGCTTTGACGGCCTGGCTGCTGAAACCTCCATCTTGATGGAGAAAGGCTTGTCTGCCTCTGTGGTTGAGACCATGGTGAAGGCTAGGAAGAAGTCTTCATCTTCCATCTATTATAGGGTTTGGCGTGCTTACATTGACTGGTGTGAGTCTAGGTCTCTTCCCTCTTCGGGTTTTCTCAGTTCCCAGGGTTCTAGAGTTTTTACAGCAAGGCTTGGAGTCTGGTCTCCAACTCAGTACTTTGAAGGGTCATGTTTCTACCCTGTCTGTTTTCTTTCAGAAGTCCTTTGCTCAACATTCCTTGGTTAAGACTTTCTTTCAGGGGGTTACTCATGTGCGTCCCCCACGAAAACCTATGGTCCCTGTTTGGGATTTGAATTTGGTCTTGTCCGCCTTGCAGGGTGCTCCCTTTGAGCCTATTCAGGATGCTGCTCTGGCTGTACTTACCCTCAAGGTTGTCTTTCTGGTGGCTATTACTTCGGTCAGGCGTGTGTCTGAGCTGGCAGCTCTGTCTATCCAGCCACCATACTTTGAGAGACACCAGGATAAGGTGGTGTTCCGCTTTAAGCCGGATTTCCTGCCTAAGGTGGTGTCTGCTTTTCATTTGAACCAGGATATTGTTCTTCCTTCCTTGTGCCCTAATCCTAGTAATGCTAAGGAAAGGGTTTTGCACTCCTTGGATGTGGTCAGGTCTCTGAAGTATTACCTAGTAGTCACTGCGTCCTTCAGGAAGACTGATGCTCTTTCGTGGTCCCTTCTGGTCCTAGGAAGGGTTTGGCTCCTGCCAAGTCTACTATCAGCAAATTGATCCGTCAGGCTGTGATTCAGGCCTATTCGGCTAAGGGGAAGAGTCCTCCCTTCCGCCTCACTGCTCATTCTACTCGTGCTATTGGTGCCTCTTGGGCCTTCCAGCACCAGGCTTCTGTTGAACAAGTTTGCAAGGCCGCTACTTGGTCTTCTGTTCATACCTTTTCAAAGTTTTATAAGGTTGACGTTAGGGCCTCAGCTGATGCTGTTTTTGGCCGCAAGGTTTTAAAGGCGACAGTGCTTTAAACTGCCTGCTGTTACCTTTTCTTATTGGGGATCCCACCCTACTTTATGGACACTGCTATTGGATGTCCCAAGTGTAAGTAATCTATCTGGAGCAGGACGTACTGTATACTAAGAATAATACAATTCTGTGAAATACTTACCTGTAGAATTGATATTATAAGTATACAGTGCGTCCTGCTCCACCCCACCCTGTTGCATTATTCTGGATCCCCTGTATGGTGATTATCATCATTGTTATAGTTACCAGTTTTGTTTTTGTGGTTAAATTCTCCCGGTTTCTTGTTCACTGCTTTTCAATGCTGGGGATTTGTGGGAGGTCCCCGGGTATTTGAGGGGCCGGGAGGAGCCTGTTTTACATGTCTCTGCAGTGCAGCGCCATCTGGCGGAGGATAACCCAAGTGTAAGTAATCTATCTGGAGCAGGACGTACTGTATACTTATAATACCAATTCTACAGGTGAGTATTTCACAGAATTGTATTTTCTCCCCCCGAGGCGGCTCCTCCGCTGAAGGGGGAGTTCTTTGAAGTGACTAAGCAGCGCTTGGAATTTCCTTATCAAAAGCATTTTGATGGTATCATTCTCAAGGAATGGGAGAGGCCGACTCGGCTTCCGGGTGTCCCACCGGGTTGGAACAAGAAATATCCCTTTCCGGCGGACGCGGTGAAGTACTGGTCGTCTCCCCCCCGAGGTGGATGCTCCTGTTTTGGGGTTGTCCAGCTCCTCAGTCCTCCATTCTCCGGAGTGCACTACTCTCAAGGATGGTGAGGATAAACGCATTGACCAGATGGCTTGTCATGGTTTTGCCAGTGTTGGATCAGCCTTGCGGCCGGTTTGTGCTTCTGCGCTTGTATTAGTAGCTGCCAGTCGTTGTTAAGGGATCGTTGACCTCTTCCGGGCTTGACCCGGCAAGTGAGGAGTTTGCCGACCTTAAGCGCTGTGAGTTATTTTTGTCCTTTGTGCTGTCCGTCCTGGACAACACATTGGTGATGTGTAGCAGAGCTGCGGCCCTGCTTGTGGCTATCCGCCGGTCTGTTTGGTTACGCTAGTGGGCTGCTGATTTTGTGTCCAAAAAGTCACTCATGGCCCTTCCCTTTGTGGGGGTGTGGCTCTTTGGAGAAAAATTGGATTCGGTGGCAAAGGGAGGTAAGTTACCTCAGCGTAAGAAGCAGCATCGCCCCTTTCGGGGGGCGGCTTCCTTCTCTCAGTCCTTTCGTGGGGCTAGAGTTGGCAGGGGCTCGGCCTTCCCTTCGTTCAGAGGGGATTCCTGGCCTAGGGGCAGGGGTCAGGCCCGTCCAGGGCACAGTTGGGGTTCCAAGCCTAGAGCCGCTGCCAAGCCGGCTCAGCAATGACGGGGCGCCCTCACCCTTGCGGGTGGGGGGACGGTTGCAACTCTTCTCCCAGGTCTGGGTCCAACAGGTCTCGGACAGGTGGATTCAGGAAGTGGTGTCTTCGGTTACAAGCTGGAGTTCGAGTTCTGCCCCTTCCCAGATTCTTCAGGTCTCGGGTGCCGTCAGACCCTCTGGCCGCCCTGGGGCTTCTGGCGGCAGTAGCAAGTCTCGTGGACATAGCTGTCATCTGTCCGGTGCCCCTCTCAGACTGGGGCCTGGGCTTCTATTCCAATTTATTCACGGTGCCCAAGAAGGACAGTTCCGTCTGTCCCATTCTGGATCTGAAGTTGCTCAACAGGTTCGTCCGTCCCCGGAAGTTCCATATGGAAACTCTGCGTTCAGCCATCCATTCACTTCGTCAGGGGGACTTCATGACGTCCATAGTCATCAAGGATGCTTTCCTGCATATTCCAATATTTCTACCACACCAGAGATTCCTCAGGTTTGTCGTGGACAGTCGGCATTTTCAGTTTGTGGCTCTTCCGTTTGGCCTTACCTCGGCTCCAAGGGTGTTTACCAAGGTGTTGGCAGGAGTGCCTCAGAGCCAGGGGTATCCACATCGTGCCCTATCTGGACGATCTTCTCATCATGGCGTCTTCCCTCAGTCAGGCGCAGCTGGATACCAGGACTGTGGTGTCCACTCTGGAGAGTTTTGGTTGGGTGATCAACTATCCCGAGTCTGCGTTTCTCCCTCCAGGGTGGTGGAGTTCCTGGGAATGTCTCTGGATACTTCTCAGGCCAGGGTGTTCCTCCCCCGAGCCAAGGTTCTTCTCGCCCGTCCATCCGGCTAGGGATGCGACTGATGGGATTGATGGTGGCGTTGTTCGAGGCGGTTCCCTTTGCCCAGTTTCACAACTCCAGCTCCATCTCTTGGCGGCCTGGGACGGGTCCCCGCTGTCATTGGATCAGTCCTTTCTGATGTCCCCCCGGGTGCGGTGATGGCTGAATCCGAGCAATCTGACAAGGGGCAGGTCCTTCATGACCCCTTGTTGGGAGACGGTCACCACGGATGCCAGCCTGTCAGGTTGGGGGGGGGTGAGTATTCACAAAATGGTATTTAACTGTCTTTTAAAATTGCAGGCATTACCTCAGGCGCTAGTGCACCGTCATTGGCTGCTTGTCACGTCCTGGCTTCGCGCTCTTCTGGGGGGCCCGTCGATGGCGCGCTCCGCGTCATCGCTGATACCGGCCCGCCCCTCGAGATATACCAACGCCATCTTTAACCTGCTTGGTTGGCCCATGCGCGAAGGACCTCTACCTACCGCGGTCCGTTAGTGCCCTCGCAGGCGGCTTTATATTCTTCCTTTTATTACTTTGTGCTTACGGTCTTGGCTTCTTATGTCTTTCAGGCAGGGTGAACCCTTTTTGGCTTCTCCCGGCCCTTTATTAGTTATATAACTAGTAGGCCTTGTTAATACTCCCACTTCCCTAGCGGGTTATTGGGGCATCCGGGGTTGCTATATAGCGTTATTCCCTATCAGCGTATAGCGCCGCTATAATCACCATATGGAGGCATCCCAGGATAATCTGACCGGGGTCCCTTCGGGACAAGACCGGCTGTGTGTAGCGTGTGGGCAGCCTCATGCTGACGCTGACAAGGCACGGGTCTGTGTAACCTGTGCTGAGCAGGTGCTTGCATTGCAATCTGGCCTGCCAGTGGCTGTACCTCGTTTCACTTCGCCTACTCCTCCAAGCTTAAACCTCACTCCTACTGAGTTGCATACTAGTGGGGATTCTCAGCCTGATGTGTCTTCTAGACTGGCTACTGTTGGCGCGTAAGGCCCCTGCTAAAAAGCAGCAATTAACGCCTAATGTCATTATTTTCCCTATGGAAACTGAGGAGTTTTTGAATCTTTGTGGCTATACCCAGTCTGATGAAGGGGAGCTGTTTTCTGACTCGGGCTCATCTGATGAGAGACCAAGGGGTCATGACGATTCTGGCTGTGACCCCTGAGCCCCGGATGACACTGACAGATTATTGACCCAGATTTTTGAGGTTCTGTCCATCTCTCTCCCTGTTGCGGCTCCCAGGCAGAGAGGGGAGCTTTTCCATACAGCAAAATAACGTTTGGAATTTCCCGAGCAGGCACATTTCCATAACCTTGTGCTCAAGGAATGTGAGCGCCCCAGTAAACTTCCCGGGGTTCTAAAAAGTTGGGATAGGAAGTATCCCTTTCCTGCTGAGGTGGTTAAATGTTGGTCAGCCCCCACATCCCCCCCCCCCCCGAGGTGGATGCCCCGATCCTAGGGCTATCTAAAACCTCTGTCATGCATTCCCCTGACTCTACTACCCTGCGGGATGCTGAGGTTCGGCGCATTGACCAGCTGACATCCCACGCCTTTGCATGTGTGGGGACGGCGCTCCGCTCAGTCTGTGCCTCTGCCATTACTGCTGTGGCCACTAGAACCCTTATTAGAAATATACTTGATAGTGCCCCTGATGATTTGCCTTGTGAGGTGTTCAATGCAGTCTCCAGTTGTGATGTTTTTGTAAATTTTGTCCTCTCAGCCATGGATGACACCATCAGAATGTGTGCCAGAACTTCTGCCCTTGTGGTGGCTATACACCGCTCGGTTTGGCTGCGCCAGTGGGCTGCTGACAACTCTGCCAAGAAGGCCCTCACTGGTTTTCCCTTTAAAGGACTGCACCTGTTTGGGGACCGCCTGGACCTTTTTGCTACGGGAGGCAGGTTACCCCAGCGCAGGCGGCAATCTCGGCCCTTTCGGCGTCAGGGTTCCTTCTCCTCCCCTTACCGTAGTGCCAGACAGGGGAGGGGGGTTTCCTTTCCTGGGACCCGGGGAGATTTCTGGGGCAGGGGCAGAGGACGTGGTCGTCCTGGCCCCTCCTGGGGTCCCAAAGCAAAATCATCCCCCAAGCCCCCTCAGGCATGATGGGGCGCCCTCACCCATCCGGGTGGGGGGACGGCTGCAGCACTTCGCTCACGTCTGGAGGCTTCATGTCTCACACCGGTGGATTCAGGAGGTAGTGTCCTCCGTTTACAAGATAGAGTTTGCTGCCTGTCCCCCTCCAAGATTCATCAGATCCCAGATCCCTCAGGACCCTGTGTCAGCTCAGAAGCTAGTGCAAGCAGTGCAAGGCCTCCTGGAGCTGGGGGTCATCTGCCAGGTCCCCTTAAGACAAGGGCTTTTATTCCAACCTATTCACAGTACCCAAAAAAGATGGGTCTGCTCACTCAGGGCTCACTACGCCATCCCAATTGACAAACTCTGGCTTTGACGGCCTGGCTGCTGAAACCTCCATCTTGATGGAGAAGGGGCTGTCTTCCTCGGTTGTGGATACTTTGATAAAGGCATGCCTACATTGACTGGTGTGAGTCTAAGTCTCTCCCCTGTCGGGTGTTCTCTATTCCCAGGATTTTGGAGTTCCTGCAGCATGGGTTGGAGATGGGACTCCAGCTTAGTACTCTGAAGGGTCAGGTTTCTGCCCTGGCTATTTTCTTCCAGAAGTCCTTTGCTCAGCACCCTCTGATCAGGACTTTTTTCCAGGGGGTCACTCATGTGTGCCCTCCACGTAAGCCTATGGTGCCTGTTTGGGATTTGAACTCTTGGTTCTGTCAGCCTTGCAGGGTGCTCCCTTTGAACCTGTGCAGGATGCTGCCTTGGCCATTCTTACACTCAAGGTTGTATTTCTGGTGGCTATCACCTTTGTCAGGCGTGTGTCTGAGTTGGCGGCGCTTTCCATTCAGCCCCCCTACTATGAGAGACACCAGGACAAGGTGGTGTTTCATTTCAAACCTGACTTTCTGCATAAGGTAGTATCTGCCTTTCATTTGAATCAGGGTATTGTTCTTCCTTCTTTGTGCCCTAATCCTAGCAATGCTAAGGAGAGGGTTTTGCACTCTGGATGTGGTTAGGTGTCTGAAGTACTATCTGGTGGCTACTGCACCTTTCAGGAAAACTGATGCTCTTTTTGTAGTCCCTTCTGGTCCTAGGAAGGGTTTGGCTCCTGCCAAGTCTACTATCAGCAAGTGGATTCATCAGGCTGTGATTCAGGCCTACTCTGCTAAGGGGAAGAATCCTCCCTTCCGCCTTACTACTCATTCCACTCGTGCTATTGGTGCCTCTTGGGCTTTTCAGCACCAGGCTTCTGTTGAGCAAGTTTGCAAGGCCGCTACTTGGTCTTCTGTTCATACCTTTTCAAAGTTTTACAAGGTTGATGTTAGGGCCTCAGCTGATGATGTTTTTGGCCGAAAGGTTCTGCAGGCGGCAGTGGTTTAAACTGTCTGCTGCTGCCTTTTATTGGGGATCCCACCCTACTTTATGGACACTGCTATTGGATGTCCCACTTGTAAGTATTATATTTGGAGCAGAACGTACTGTATACTAAGAATAATACAATTCTGTGATTACTCACCTGTAGAATTGGTATTATGAGTATACAGTACGTCCTGCTCCAACCCACCCTTGGTTTTGCATTATCTTGGATCCCCTGTATGGTGATTGTTATCATTGTTATAGGTGATAGTTTGGGTTGTTTAATTCTCCTGGCTTCTCGTTAACTGCTTTTCAATGCTGGAGGTTTGTGGGAGGTCCCGGGTATTTGAGGGGCCGGGAGGAGCCTATTTTCGATGTCTCTGCAGTCCAGCGCCATCTGGCGGAGTATAACCCACTTGTAAGTATTATATTTGGAGCAGGACGTACTGTATACTCATAATACCAATTCTACAGGTGAGTAATCACAGAATTGTATTTTTTAGTGGGGAGCTAATAAGTCAGCTGAAGGGAGCAAGTTCTATAGGGTTTATCAGGGATTACAAAGTACTGGTGAAAGATGTCGTCCCCCTGACAACCAGCCAGCATGGGGCAAACAGAAAGAAGGCTAATTGAATCCTTTGGCTGGAGTAGTGTAAATACCTACCTACCCTCCGAGGACTCTTCCTTGTTACGCTGCCAAATAAAGCTGCAGCTGCTGCTGAGATTTAGCCCCTTTTCCACAGCCCAGTCCCTGAATTTTATACAAGCAATAACTCTTGCATCATATTGCTTGTATATGCAGGGGGGGTGGCAATCAAGTAGCCCTGTAGTCTAAAAGCTTTTGGTCCACTTTAAAGTAGAACAATACCTGGGCTTTTCACTATCCTGTGCTTCGTTGACCTAGGGCATCCTGATTATTCCTAGTATGTCACACCCCCCACTTCCCTATATTCATGACACTTGGGAACCCGGCCTGTAGAGGGCGATCTTGCAGAGAGGACATGGTCCATAAGTACTGGGTTCCTCCCACTATTCCTCAGTCTTTTTGTCTCTGCAGTCGGCGAAGCATTCAGAAGATGACTCTCCTTCAAGCTGCAGGTAGCCGGGTTTGCCCCGGCCCTTTTTTTCTCTATTTCTGTCTGAAACTCTTCAAACCTGTTTGGTTATATTGTATGCCTCCCAGCCCTGGCTGTGTGGTTCAGGCAAAGGTAGATACATACACCTTCTGGTGTATACAGGAGTATTACTCCTCCGTGAGACCCAAATGTGGGTAGGCGGCTTCCGGGTTGGTGTTCCCGGCATGGGATGCCCCTGTCCATTTATAATCCCCTTGTGCCTTATGGGTGCATTTTTATCCTCTCCCCTTAGTTCTCCTTTAACCCTGCTGGGTAAAAAGGAGGGGGGAAGGGGGGGGCATTATCTGGGCTTATTTGTCACCATGCACACAAAAAAAAAAAAAAAAAAAAAGAAGATATATAAAATAAGTCTTTATTTCTTATTTTTATTATGTATGTTTTACTATACTATTTAATAGGAAATGTTTTATTTAGATTTTCCTATCTCTGTCTAGGAAGCATTTTTTGCTTACCTATTAAAGCTCTTTGTTTTCTGGCTGTGTTCAGATTTGAATTTTCCCTCCATTTTTGGCCATGTGATCCTGGAAGTGGGCGGGGCTTAGGCATGCTTTTATTCAGAGAGCACCTGTATGCTCTGTTTGACTTCCTGTTTCCTGCTTCCCTGAGGCCTTACCTCATGATGTGAGCTTATTGCACAGGCTGTGAGTACCCTTCAGCTTGGCTGAAGGGAGTTTTTTTCTGTCATTTTTTTTATATTGTGTGCATTTGGTGACTGTTTTTTTGTTTTCTCTGTAGGTAGAAACTCCTTATTTAAAAAGGGGGTTCTCCTGGTCCTTATATAAAAAAAAAAAAAAGCCCTTAAGCCTTATTTGGGGGTCCATTTGTGTTTCAATCCTCCCACTTGGGACTATTTAAAGGGGCATCCCGGGTAGCAATTTTGTAAATCCCATATATACTTGGCGACTATAATCAATTATAGTATAATACTAAACACCATATGGAGGCATCCCAGCATAACGGACATGCAATTCCCTCTGCACAGACTCGGCAATGTTTTGGATGTGGGGCCTCCCTTGTTGGGGATAACGCAATTCTTTGCGTCCCTTGTGCACAATTAACCATTATGCAGCAAACTGAGGCCCAGGCTTCAGGGCCTGCGGCTAATGCCTCATCTCCTACTCCGACATGTCTTGTCCGTACCCCCAGTGATATTGTCATGGGTGGTGAGTCGCATGCTGATTTATGTGCCAGATTGGCTCATCTTGAAAGATGTCTACCTCTGTGCCTAAGAAGGCCTCAGCTAAAAGAAAGCACTTGACTCATGCCACTCCGGCAAGGGAGTCAGACAATTGTGAATTGCTTGATTGGTCTGATCCTTCTCAGTTAAAAGAAGGAGAATTATTATGAGGAATCAGATGTTTCTGATGAACAGCAATTTGTTGGTACTGAGATTGAGCAGGGTGAAGCAAGTGTTGTGGATACCCCAAAAGCTCTTGCTCAGTTATTTGGGGTTTTGGTTATTACTCCTCCTGAAGTAGTCCCTCCTCAAAAAGGGGAATTGGAGCATTTTGAGGAAATTATTCTTAAAGAATGGGAGAAGCCTGCGCGGCTTCCTGGCATTCCCTTGGGCTGGGACAAGAAAGATCCCTTCCCAGCTGATACTGTTAAGCGTTGGTCATCACATGTGTACACTCTGCACGGATGGGTTAAATGCGGAGGACAAATTCCTATGTGTGCGCAAGCATACAATGGCCATCTATGCATTAATATTAATTTATAGAGAGACTGGATTTTTAAAAGATACTTTGCTCATGGGTGGATGCCCCTGTGCTTAATTTATCCAATTCTTCTGTGTTGCATTCTCCTGACTCCACTACACTTAAAAATGGAGAGGATAAGCGTATTGATCAAATGGCGTGCCACACTTTTTCCAGTGTGGGCTCGGCCTTGCTGCCTGTTGGTGCTTCGGCACTCATGACAGTGGCTATTAGGTCTGTTGTGAGAGACCTAATGAATTACTCAGGGCTTGATCCGGCCTCTGATGAGTACGCCGCTCTTAAGCGATGCGAGATGTTTGCATCTTTTGTACTTTCTGCCTTAGATGATACTCTGCTCATGTGCAGCAGAACCTCTGCCTTGTTAGTCGCCATCCGGTGGTCAGTATGGTTGCGGCAGTGGGCAGCTGATATTGTAGCCAAGTAATCGCTTACAGTGCTCCCTTTTGTGGGATTGCGCCTCTTTGGAGAAAAATTGGATTCTGTCACTAAAGGAGGTAAATTACCTCAGCGTAAGAAACGTCGTTCCTTTCGTGGAACGGCCTGTTTTAACCCTTCCTTTCGGGGGTCTAGATCCGGTAGAGGATCGGCCTTTTCAGCCCCTAGAGGGAATGCATGGAATAGAGGAAAGGGACGTGGCCGTCCAAGTCAGAATTGGGGGTTCAAAACCAAATCTGCCACTAAGCCTGCTCAACAATGAGGGGACGCCCTCACCCTTATGGGTGGAGGGACGGCTGCGGTTCTTCTTCCAGGTCTGGGTTCAGGAGGTATCAGACAATTGGGTTCTGGAAGTAGTCTCTTCCGGTTACAACCTGGAATTCGAGTCCCGGCCTCCTCCCAGATTTTTCACGTCCCGGATGCCGTTAGATCCGGCAATTGCGCAGGGACTGCGGGCAGCAGTAGCGAATCTGTTAATCATGGCTGTCATCTGCCTAGTGCCTCCAGCGGAAAGGGGTTTGGAGTTTTACTCCAACCTATTCACGGTACCCAAAAAGGACGGCTCTGTTCGGCCTATCCTAGATCTAAAGAGACTCAATCAATTTATCAGTTTCAGAAAATTCCGCATGGAGTCTCTGCGATCAACTATCGATGCTTTCCATCAGGGGGACTTCATGACATCCATAGACATCAAGGATGCTTATTTGCACATTCCTATTTTCCGGGGCACCAGAGATTTCTCAGGTTCTCGATTATCAATTTGTGGCCCTGCCATTCGGCCTTACCTCGGCCCCAATAGTCTTTACCAAGATGCTGGCAGGAGTGATGGCTATATTTAGGGTCCAGGGCATCCGCATTGTGCGGACACCAGGATGGTGGTATTTACGCTAGAGAGGTTCGGATGGGTAATAAGTTACCCCAAATCCTCTCTCTGTCCGTCCAGGGAAATTCTCTTCCTGGGCCTGATTCTGGAATGGTTCTGATTCAGGACTTGATTCGTCTATTCTTGTCCAACCCTCGTCAGTCTATCTGTCTAGGGATGAGACTAGTGGGATTGATGGTAGCTGCATTCGAGGCAGTCCCGTTTGCCCAGTTTCACATAAGGACGCTTCAGCTCTTCCTCTTGGCAAAGTGGGACAGGTGCCCACTATCATTGAATCAGACTTGTCTATTGTCTCCCCACGTTTTGCAGTCCCTTCAGTGGTGGTTAATATCGCACAACCTCCAGAAGGGCAAGTCCTTTCTGACTCCACGTTGGGAACTGGTTACCGCGGATGCCAGCCTGGTGGGCTGGGGGGACTTCAGGAAGAAGCATCAGTTCCAAGGATTGTGGGGGCCTCAGGAGGCTCATTCTCCAATCAATGTATTAGAGCTTCGGGCCATACATCTTGTTCTACTTCGACTGACCCATTTCTTACAGGGTCTGTCAGTTCAGATTCGGTCAGACAACCGAACAGCTGTTGCATACATCAATCACCAGGGAGGGACTCGCAGTTGGGTTGCCCTCCGGGAAGTGTCTATGATCCTTCAGTGGGCAGAGATCAATGTTCCCTGCATATCAGCAGTTTACATTCCGGGGATAGAGAATGTGGAGGCAGACTCCCTGAGCAGGGGATGTTCTCGCCAGGGAGAATGGTCTCTCAATCCAAGGGTCTTTCAGTTCCTCTGTCACAAGTGGGGGACTCCACGGTTGGACCTGTTTGCTTCTCGTCACAATCACAAGCTGCCAGCTTTTGTGTCTCTATCCCAGGATCCTCTGGCAGTGGCAGCGGATACCATGTCTCTAGCCTGGAGGGATCTGGGGTTCCTATATCTGTTTCCCCCATTCTCCATGATCAGCAAGGTGGTGCGCAAGCTAGCACTGGAGGAGGTGCCAGCAATTCTGGTGGCGCTAAGGTGGCCAAGACGTCTGTGGTACGCAGACGTCGTAAGGCTGGAAGTGGATCGTGTCCATCTGCCTCTTCTTCCAGATCTCATCACTCAGGGTCAACTTTGTTACCCCAATTTACAAACGCTGGCTTTGACGGCATGGCTGCTGAAGTCTCCATCTTGAAAGAAGAAGGTCTTTCTGATGTGGTTATTCAGACTCTTGTTAGAGCTAGGAAGAAGTCTTCCTCTGTCATTTATTACAGGACTTGGAGGTCCTATATTGATTGGTGTGAATCCAGGGCTTTGCCCTGTAGAGTATTTTCTATTCCTAGAATTCTGGAATATCTGCTACGAGGTCTGGATATGGGACTACAGATTAGTACTTTGAAAGGGCAAGTCTCTGCCTTGGCAATTTTCTTTCAAAGATCGTTTGCTCTTCATCCTTTGGTTAAGACCTTTTTCCAAGGAGTCGCGCATGTGCGGCCTCCCAGAAAGCCTTTACTTCCTGTTTGGGATCTTAATTTGGTGCTTTCGGCTATGCAAGCTGCTCCCTTTGAGCCATTGCAGGATATTCCTCTTCCTATTCTTACTCAGAAGGTTGCCTTTTTGGTTGCTATTTCTATTGTCCGCCGAGTTTCTGAGCTGACGGCTTTGTCTATTCAAGCCCCTTATTTTGAGAGGCATCAAGATAAGGCTGTTTTCAGCTTTAAACCGGATTTCCTTCCTAAGTTGGTGTCTGCTTTCCACCTAAATCAGGATATAGTTCTTCCTGCCTTGTGTCCTAAACCTAGTAACGATAAGGAAAGGGTCTTAAATTCTTTGGATGTAGTTCATTGTGTTAAGTATTATTTAGTTACTACCTCGGCCTTCTGCAAGACGGATGCCTTTTTTGTTGTGCCTTCTGGGCCCAAGAAGGGTTTTGCTCCTGCCAAATCTTCCCTTAGTAAGTGGATACGTCAGGCTATCATTGGGGCCTATATGGCGAAGGGGAAGGTTCCCCCTTTTCGTGTCACCGCTCATTCTACTCATGCTATTGGAGCCTCTTCGCTTTTCAGCACCAAGCTTCTGTTGAACAAGTCTGCAAGGCTGCTACTTGGTCTTCTGTGCATACTTTTTCTAAGTTTTACAAGGTTGATGTGCGGGCCTCAGCGGATGCTGTTTTTGGCTGCAAAGTTCTGCAAGCTGCAGTAATTTAAGTTATGCATTATTCCTTTGGAATCCCCAACCATTATAGACACTGCTATTGGATGTCCCAAGTGTCATGAATATCGGGAAGTGGGGGGTGTGACATACTAGGAATAATACCATTTTGTGAGATACTCACCTGTAAAATGGTTATTACGAGTATGTCACACCCCCCACTTCCCCGCCCTTTTTTGTTCGAGGGATCCTTTATATGGTGATTATTATTATTTCAAATAATTTTACAATTATTGAATATAATTGGCTCTTTTTGCTCTAAGGGATCCTTTATTTGGTATTATTTCAAATAATTTTACAGTTATTGAATATAATTGGCTCTTTTTGTTCTAAGGGATCCTTTATTTGGTATTATTATTCTCATATAATTTTACAATTATTGAATATAATTGGCTCTTCCTGGTTCTTCACTGCTGTTTAAAAAGACTGAGGAATAATGGGAGGAACCCAGTACTTATGGACCAGGAGGGGCTCCTTTTTTCCATGTCATCTCTGCAAGATCACCCTCTACAGGCCGGGTTCCCAAGTGTCATGAATATCGGGAAGTGGGGGGTGTGACATACTCGTAATAACCATTTTACAGGTGAGTATCTCACAAAATGGTATTTTTTTATGCCCTGCTATGTCAACCTCCCAGATCACCCATATAAACCTTGGTCACACGGTGTATGTGCAGGCTCTCATCCAACCAGAGCCGTTCATATTAATGATAGGCATACGGCTCTGTTTAGACACAGAGCTCATCAATATGGAGCAGGAGCAGACACATCCCCAGTTTCCCTTTAGTTTAATACACATTACTTCCCAAAAGTAATAGTTTTTTTTATCTAAAACAAAAGATGGCTACTTTTCCCAACAAGTACAAGCTCCAACAAGGGGGAAAGCCATATTAGACCTAATACTAATTAATGTACCAGACAAAGTAATAAAGGTACAGGTTGGGGGACACCTTGGAAGCAGTGATCATAATATCATTAATTTCCACTTAGCAGTCACTAGGGTGCCTTATCAAGGAGCCACAAAAACGCAGAACTTCAAAAAGGCAAAGTTTGACCAACTTACAGATGTCCTAAACTGCATTGACTGGGAAAATGTCCTTAAAAACAAAAGCATGGACACTAAATGGGATACTTTCAAAGGAATCCTTAATTTTCATTGTGACAGATATATACCTTACAGGAATAACTATTAGACACACAAAAAGGTTAAGGGGGCAATAAACAACAAAAAAAAGGCATTTAAACGTTTAAAGCAGGAAGGGACAGTGAAAGCGTTAAACTATAAAGAAGAAAATAAACAATGTAAACAACAGATAAGGGCAGCTAAGCTGGAGACAGAAAGACTGGTCGCAAATGAGAGTAAAACTAACCCCAAATTTTTCTTTAGCTACATAAACCGTAAAAGGTACAAACCTGAGGGTTTGGACCCCCTGAAAAGCAAGGAGGGGACACCTATAGAGGGAAATGAGGAGAAAGCAAATTTACTAAACAACTTCTTTGCTTCTATATTCACAAAAGAATGACATGCCAAATGAAATGCAGGGGAATAACCGAAACCCTCCATTAAATGTCACTGGTCTAACCAAGGAAGAAGTCCAGCACTATCTCAAGCAGATAAAAATCGATAAATCACCGGGGACCAGATGACATACATCCTCGTGTTTTAAGGGAGTTATTTACAGTAATAGACAAGCCGTTATTTTCCCTATATCCAGTCCAGGTCGTCCCAGTGATGACATGTGGGTATTCCGCCCGTAGGGGGCACTCGATGGCAAGATCAGGCCCCCTCTCGGCCCCCTATAAAGGCAGGTGTCCCTCTATCATTCTCCAGTGTTCATCTTGCAGTCTGGCTGCAGAAGATCGTTGGATACTCTCTCTCGGATATTGGCAGCAGAGCGCGGCCTCCTAGCCCATCGGCTGCTGCTGGCCCTATTTCCACTGATCCCGTCTGATCCACTGTGCCTCCCAGCCGTGGACGCCGGGGTCGGGCATTCGGCAGAGCTACGCTCTGGGCCGCAGACCCTGTCTAAAGGGTAGCCGGCCATAGGCTTATGGTGAGCCTGAAAGGGGTGGGGGGGGACCACTAGTTAGGACTCAAGGTTTGCCTGTATGCACCCTCCCTGCCCACAAGCTTTATTGGTGTGTGACACTTGTGTTTTGGCTCTTCGCACTTTTGCTCCTCGCTGACTCTGCTGGGCCTGGAGCATGATATGCTTACCTTGCCTTGCTGTATCCTCCCCCCCCCCCCTCCACAGACGCTTAGGGGCATCCCGGGTAGCTTATTAGCGTAATTCCCACTGGTCATTGCGACTACCATAAAAAATCACCATATGGAGGCTACCGGGCTTGGGATCCCTTTGGGGCAACCCCGGCAGTTGTGGTTTGTGGGGTATCCCTTGTGGGGGGATAATGTGCTTATTTGTATACTATGTGCACAGCAGATCATTGAGCGGCAATCCGGGACCCTGATGTCTGGATCAGCGCCGCTGGCCTCATCACCTACACCCCCACGCCTGGCTTTGACCCCAAGTGACACTGTCATTAGCGGGCAGTCGCAATCTGATGTATGTGCTTATTGCCCGACATTGAGAGGATGATTGCTAGCTTTGCGGGCAGGTAGGCCCCAGCTAAGAGACGGCATTTGGTGCCGGCTGCGCCGGCCTTTGATTATTATGATTTTGACCCGTTCACTTGGTCTGATAATACCCCGCTTGAAGAAGGGGGATTGTTTTCAGGACGCTGTAGGCTCTGATGATCTGCAGTTCTTTGATGTTGACGCTGGGCAGGAGCGTGGGAATACTGCGGATACCCCCAGACTTCTGGCCCATATTTTTGAGGTTCTTGCTATTTCCCCTCCTGTGGGGGGAATTTTTTGGAGGCCATTAAGGCTCGCCTTGTGTTTCCTGATCAGAAGTATTTTGACAAATTGATTCTTTACGAATGGTAAAGGTCCAGCCGGCTTCCCAGGGTCCCTCAGGGGTGGGATACGGTGGTCACGGTGAAGCGCTGGTCTTCACCCCCAGAAGTACGCTTGATTCTGGGGTTGTCCAACACATTGGTTGTGCATTCACCAGACTCCACCTCGTGTAGGATGGTGAGGACCGTCGTCTTGATCAAATGGCGTCACACGCCTTTGCCGGTGTGGATTCGGCCCTGCACCCCGTTTGTGCTTCAGCTCACACGGCCGTAGCTACCAGATCTGTAATTAGGGGCCTGTTGAATGGTCCCCATCTTGACCCTGCTAGTGATGTGTTTGCAGCACTTACAAGGTGTGATTTGTTTATGACCTTTGTCTTATCAGCTTGGTCGATACAATATGCATGTGTAGTAGAACCTCGGCTTTGCCTTCGGCTATACGCAATGGGCGGCTGAGATGGCGGCTGAGATGGCGGCTAAGAAGGCGCTCGCAGGGCTACCCTTCTTGGGTATGCGTCTGTTTGGAGATTAATTGGACTCGGTGGCGAAAGGAGGAAAGCTGCCACAATGCAAAACGCAACGCCGCTCCTTTCGGGGTGCAGGCTCCTTTACTCCTTCCTTTCGTGGCTCTCGCGAAAGCAGGGGAGTTGCTTACTCTGCGTTCGGAGGTGACTCCTGGGGTAGGGGCAGAGGACGTGCCTGCCCCGGAACTGCCTGGTGTACCAAACCCAGGGCTGTTGCCAAGCCCTCTCAGCATTGAGGGGGCGCCCTCATCCTCGCGGGTGGGGGGACGGCTACGGCACTTCGCCTAGGTCTGGTCCTGGGAGGTCACAGACAAATGGATCCTGGAAGTGGTCTCTTCCGGGTACAAGCTGGAGTTCGAGTTCCGGCCTCCTCCCAGATTCCTCAGGTCTCTGGTTCCTTCGGATCCCCGGGCTGCGCAGGGGCTGTTGTTGGCAGTACAAAATCTTCTGGAGCTGGAGGTCATTTGCCCTGTGCCCTTGTCAGATAGACGCAGGGGCTATTATTCCACCCTTTTTTACAGTGCCCAAAAAAGGATGGTTCCATAAGACCCATTCTGTTTTTTAAAAATTCTCAACAGGTTCATCAGGACCAAGAAATTTTGCATGGAGTCTCTGTGCTCGGCCATCAATTCTCTTCGTCCAGGGGACTTTATGACGACCATGGACATCAAGGACGCTTACCCTCATGTGCCGATCTTCCCAGGTCGTCAGCAGGTTGTCAGGTTTGTGGTGGGAGATCAGCACTGCTAGTTTGTGGCTGTTCCCTTCGGACTGACCTCGGCACCACGGGTGTTCACCAAGGTGTTGGCGGGTGTAATGGCCCTTTTCAGAGCCCAGGGCATTCGCATTGCGCCGTATCTGGATGACATTCTCATCACGGCATCATCTCTCAGCCATGCAGAGCTGGACACCAGGATGGTGGTGACATCGCTGGAGAGGTTCGGTTGGGTGATCATCTACCCTAAGTCTTCTCTCTCCCCGTCAAGGGAGGTTTCCTTTCTGGGCATGAATCTGGATACCATTTAGACCAGAGGGTTTCTGTCTCTGTCGAAGGTGCAGATGGTACAAGATTTGATACGTCTTCTTCTGTCCAACCCTTGCCTGTCCGTCCGGCAAAGGATGAGGCTGGTGGGGTTGATGGTGGCTTCCTTCGAGACGGTTCCCTTTGTTCAGTTTTCACACGAGACCTCTTCATATTTATCTGTTAGCGGTTTGGGACAGATGCCTCTGTCTTTGGATCAGTCGTTTGTGCGGTCTCTTCAGTGGTGGCTGGAATCGAGGAATCTTCTGAGGGGCAGACCTTTTTGGGCCCCTTGTTGGGAGCAGGTCACCATGGATGCCAGCCTGTTGGTCTGGGGGGGGGGGGGGGGGGTTCTGGCTAGAACATCAGTTCCAGGGGCTGTGGGGTCCTTAAGAGACTCACATCCCCATTAACGTCTTGGAGCTGAGGGCTATCTGGTTGGTGCTGTTGCACTTGACGCTTCACCTCCAAGGCTTACCGGGTCAGGTTCGGTCAGACCATCGGACTGCGGTTGCTTACATCAATCACCAAGGCGGGACTCGCAGCAGGGGTGCCCTCAGTGAGGTTTTCTCTTATTCTTACAGGGGTCGAGAGCAATGTTCCATGCATCTCGGCGGTGTACATTCCAGGTGTGGAGAACATGGAAGCGGACTCCCTCGTCGGGGGGTCCTCTTGTCGATGGGGATGGTCCCTCAACAATAAGGAATTTCTTTCCATTTTGTCATAGGTGGGGGTTCCCGGAGATGGATCTCTTTGCCTTCCGTCACAACCACAAGCTCCCTGCTTTTTTGTCTGGGTCTCAGGATCCTCTGGCTCTGGCAGGGGCTGCCATGTCCCTTGGTGTGCATGCTGGTTCCAGTGGATGTGCCAGCAACTCTGGTGGCTCTAAGGTGGCCAAGACAGGTGTGGTCCGCAGACGTCGTGTGGATGGCAGGCAAACGGTACTGGTTGCCTCTGCTTCAGGTTCTAGTCACTCAAGGTCAGCTTTGTTGCCCCAATTTACAAACACTGGATTGACGGCGTGGCTGCTGAAACCTCCTTTTTTTTTTTAAAGATGAAAGTTGGTCTGATGCCGTGATCCAGACACTTGTTGGGGCTAGGAAGAGGTCTTCCTCTAACATCTACTACAGGACTTCGCAGTCCTATATTGATTGGTGCGAGGCTAGGGCCTTGCCTTGTAGGGTGTTTTCGATTCCCAGGATTTTGGAGTTTCTTCAATATGGTTTGGACCTGGGTTTTCAGCTTAGTACCTCGAAAGGACAGATCTCCGCCCTGGCGGTTTTCTTTCAAAGGTCTTTGGCTCTTCACCCTTTGGTTAAGACTTGTATTTGGTTCTGTCGGCTCTCCAGGGGCTTCCTTTTGAGCCGATGCAGGATGTTGCACTTTCCATTCTCACAAAAAAGGTTGTCTTTTTGGTGACTATTAACTCTGTTCGATGTGTTTCTGAGTTGGCGGCTCTGTCTATTCAGGCCCCTTGCTTTGAAAGACTTCAGGACAAGGTGGTCTTCTGTTTTTAGCCAGATTTCCTACCTAAAGTGGTCCCTGCCTTTCTTCTAAATCAGGATGTGGTTCTCCCTTCCTTGTGTCCTAAGACTAGCTATGACGAGGAGAGGGACCTGCACTCTTTGGATGTGTTCGTTGTGTGATGTACTATTTGGTGGTTAATTCTGTAGGACGGACGCCTTGTGTGTCCTCTGGGCCCCAATAGGGTTTGGCGTCCGTCAAGTCTACCATTAGTAAATGCATTAGTAAATGGATATGTCTGGCCATTGTTGGGGCCGATACTGCCAAAGGGAGGGATCCCCCTTTTCAGATCTCTGCTCATTCTACTTGTGGTGTTGGGGTTTCCTGGGCTTTTCAGCACTAGGCTTCTGTTGAACTAGTTTGTACAGCTGCTACTTGGTTTTCTGTTCTTACCTTTCCAAGTTTTATAAGGTTGATGTGCGGGCCTCAGCGGATGCTGTTCTTGGCCGCGAAGTTCTGCAAGCTGCAGTGGTTTCATTTGTGCACTTTGCCTGTTGGGATCCCCGCCCTTTTTGGACACTGCTATTGGATGTCCCAAGTGTAATGACTACTTCCAAAGCAGGGTGTGAGACATACTTGGAATAATACCATTTTGTGATTACTCACCTGTAAAATGGGTATTATAAGTATGTCTCACACCCTGCTTCGTCCCACCCTAAGTTGTATCTTGGATCCTTTATATGGTGATGCTTTTTTCTCATAGGTTTTATTTGCTCTTCCTGGTCCCCTTACTGCTTTCTTATGCTGGGGAATGTGTGGGAGGTCCCAGGTATTGGCCGGGAGGGGCTTCTTTTTTCTAGTCATCTCTGCAGAAGTTCGCCCTCTACTGGACATAACCCAAGTGTAATGACTACTTCCGAAGCAGGGTGTGAGACATACTTATAATACCCATTTTACAGGTGAGTAATCACAAAATGGTATTTTTTCGCCCTGTGTGTGCCGTGGCGATTGTCTCCCTAGCCGTCAGGAAGGTGGTGAGACAGCTTGTGGATAGAGCTAAGGCTCGCAAGCGGGCGGAGGAGTATAAAGAACTCGAGGCCTGCTTGGAATTCATTGGTTTTGTTGCCTCTGCCATGGACGATGGGGTCCGGCTTGGTGCCAGGATTTCGGCCCTGCTTGTTGCCCTCCGCCGCTCGCTCTGGCTGCGGCAATGGTCGGCTGATGCGGCGGCCAAGAAGTCGCTTACGAGTATCCCCTTCGTGGGTCACAGGCTGTTTGGGGAGCGCCTGGAACTTTTGGTCAAGGATGGCAGACTCCCTCAGAGACTTTCGGAATCCCTCTGCCTATCGTTCCTTTCGAGGAGGAAGAGGTTCTTCATTTCCCGGTGCCCGCAGAGATACCTGGGGCATAGGTAGGTCCCGCGGCCGACGCAACCCCTCCTTGGGGGAAAAAAGTGCAAGCCCCCTGCCAAGTCCCCTCAGGCATGAGGGGGCGCCCTCACCCATCCGGGTGGGGGGATGGCTTCTGCTGTTTGCTCAAATCTGGAGACGGCTCGGATCGGTGGATTCAGGAGGCAGTGTCCTCCGGTTACAAAATAGAGCTGGCAGTCAGGCTGCCCACAAGATTTCTACGGTCTCGGATATCCCAAAACCCAGTTAAGGCACAGGGCCTGAAATTGGCCGTGCAGCACCTCCTGCGGTTAGGTGTGATTTGCCCTGTTCCTCTTCAGGAGCAGGGTCAAGGTTTTTACTCCAACCTGTTTACGATTCCCAAGAAGGACGGAATGTTAAGACCTATCCTGGACCTGAAGGGTCTCAACAGGTTTGTAAGAGTCAGACATTTCCGCATGGAAACTTTAAGGTCAGCGGTGAGCTCGCTTCGGCCCTGCGACTTCATGACCGCGGTGGACATCAGGGATGCTTATCTGCACATCGCGATTTTCCTGGGGCATTAGAAGTTCCTCAGGTTTGCTCTGGAGGACCGGTATTACCAGTTTGTGGCTCTTCCATTCGGGATTTCCTCAGCCCCCCGTGTATTCACCAAGGTGCTGGCGGGCATCATGGCCATCCTGAGGAACCAGGGCATTCGTGTGCTGCCTTATCTGGATGATTTGTTGATTGCGGCCCAGTCCCTTCAGCAGGCAGAGAGCGATACTCGGACGGTGTTGTCAACCCTGGAGGACTTCGGCTGGGTAATCAATTACCCAAAGTCTTTTGTCACTTCATCCACAGTGAGATCCTTCCTGGGAATTACAATAGATACTGCTCAGGTCAAGGTCTTCTTGCCACAGCAGAAAGTTGTGGGTCTCCAGACGCAGGTGCATGCCTTTCTGTCTTGTCAGCGGCCGTCAATACGTCTGGGGATGAGATTGGTGGGCCTAATGGTGTCATGCTTCGAGGCAGTGCCCTTCACCCAATTTCACATGAGACCTCTACAGTTAAACCTGCTGAATCGGATGCAGAATTCTCTGGAACAAGAATTTTCACTGTCCCCCGGCCAGGCAGTCCCTCCTGTGGTGGTTGGACTCTCGAAACCTGCTGGTGGGCAAGTCCTTCCTGACTCCCCATTGGGAGATAGTTACCACGGATGCCAGTCTGACAGGCTGGGGAGGCGTTTGACTCAGAAGATCCAGGGTCAGTGGGGTCTGCAGGAGAACTGCTTACCCATAAATCTCCTGGAGAGCTGAGAGCGATCTGGTTGGTGCTGCTTCGCTTGACTTCCCACTTAAGGGGTCGTGCGATACAGGTTCACTCGGACAATCAGACGGCTGTCGCCTACATCAATCACCAGGGCGGGACTCGGAGCAAGAGAGCCCTCAAGGAGGTGACCCAGATTCTGACTTGGGCAGAGGAGAATGTTTCTTGCATCTCGGCGGTCTACATTCCTGGGGTAGAAAACCAGGAGGCCGACTCCCTGAGCAGGAGCGCCTTGCACCTGGGGGAATGGTCTCTGAACAGCAAGACCTTTCAGGTTCTATGTTTCCGTTGGGGTCAACCGGACGTGGACCTGTTTGCGTCCAGACACAATCACAAGCTTCCAAGGTTTGTCTTCCTCAAGAGATCCTCTGGCCATTGCCACAGACTCTCTGGCGATTCCCTGGATGGAGTTCAAGTTTCTTTATGCATTCCCTCCATTTCCACTCCTAGGCAGAGTGCTGCGCAAGATAGCCCAGGAAGGGGTACCAACTATCCTGGTTGCTCCTCGCTGGCCGAGAAGGAGTTGGTTTGCGGACATAGTCCAGATGTCAGTGGATCGCTACCTCATGTCCGACGATCCAGGGCTTCTCGCACAAGGGTCGCTGCGGCACCCCAATTTACTGACGCTGTCGCCCACGGTTGTGCAGACAATGATTCGGGCACGGAAGAAGTCTTCTTCCATGATATACTACAGAGTTTGGCACACTTATATTGCTTGGTGCGAGTCCACGAGTCTCCCTTACCGCACATTTTCTATTTCTAGGATTCTGGAGTTTTTGCAACACGGCCTAGACTTGGGTCTCCAGCTGAGCACCCTCAAGGGTCAGGTATTGGCTTTAGCTCACTCTACCAGAGCTATTGGTGCCTCTTGGGCGTTTCAGCACCAGGCATCGGTTGAACAAGTAAGGCTGCAACTTGGTCTTCTGTTCATACTTTTACAAGGTTTTACAAAGTGGATGTTAGGGCCTCAGCTGACGCTGTTTTTGGCCGAAAGGTGCTTCAGGCGGTAGTGAGATGAACTACATGCTGTTCCGCACTGGGGATCCCGCCCAAATGGACACTGCTTTTGGATGTCCCACATGTCATCACTGGGACGACCTGGAATGGATATAGGGAAAAATACAATTCTGTGAAACTTGCCTGTAGAATTGTTTTTGAGTATATCCAGTCCAGATCGTCCCACCCAGCCTTTTTGTTCATTATCTCTTGTTTGCCTGTTATGGTGATTACCATTTTTCTTCATTGGACTTGTATCCTTAAGTCTTGTTAGAGAGAGTACAAGCTGAAGCTATGTGAAGTAACATGGTTTCTTGGCCTCCCGGCCTGTCCTTTTTTTGTTTACTGCCTTTTAACCAATGGAGAATGATAGAGGGACACCTGCCTTTATAGGGGGCCGGGAGGAGCTACATCTTTTGATCTTGCAGTCGAGCGCCCCCTAGGGGCGTAATACCCACATGTCATCACTGGGACGACCTGGACTGGATATACTCAAAAACAATTCTACAGGTGAGTTTCGCAGAGTTGTATTTTCTAATATTTGTGGACTCAATAACTACAGGGTCTGTTCCGAGGGATTGGCGCTTGGCAAATGTGGTGCCAATATTCAAAAAGGGATCTAGGGGGGAACCTGGGAACTACAGACCAGTAAGCTTAACATCTGTGCTGGGCAAGCTGTTTGAAGGTTTCTTAAGGGATACTATCCTAGAGCATCTTGGGGGAAATTATTATTATTGCTCCATATCGGCATAGATTTATGAGGAATCACTCCTGCCAGACAAACCTAATCAGCTTTTATGAGGGTTAAGTTCAAGATTGGATCAGGGGGAGTCATTGGATATCATATATCTTGACTTTTCTAAAGCATTTGATACTGTGCCACATAAAAGGCTGGTACAAAAGATGAGAATGCTTGGACTGGGGGAAAACGTGTGCAGATGGGTGGGAAATTTAGCTTAATGATCGGAAGCAGAGGGTGGTTATCAATGGTACACACTCAGATTGGGTCACTGTTACTAGTGGAGTACCTCAAGAGTCCGTTCTGGGACCAATTCTCTTCAATATATATATATGAATGACATTGGGTATGGATTAAACAGTAAAGTCTCAATCTTTGCAGATGACACTAAGCGTGTAAAGTAATTAAAACAAAAGAGGACAGCAGGCAGCTACAAACAGATTTAGATAAATTGGAAGCATGGGTAGTTAAATGGCAAATGAAGTTTAACCAATGTAAGGTTATGCACATGGGAAGGAGAAATCTGTGTCATGATTACACACTAAATATAGAAACACTTGGTAAAACAACAATGGAAAAGGACCTAGGGGTTTAGTTAACAATAAGCTCAACTGTAGTAATCAATGCCAGGCAGCTGCTGCCAAAGCAAATAGGATCATGGGGTGCATCCGGAGGGGCATAGGTGCTCATGACCAGAGCATCATTTTACCCTTGTACAAGTCACTGGTCAGACCCCATATGGAGTACTGTGTACAGTTCTGGGCACCTGTGCTTAAGAAGAACATATCAGAACTGGAGCGCGTTCAAAGAAGGGCAACAAAGTTAATAAATGGAGTGCGGGGGCTAGAGTACCCTGAAAGATTGTCAAAGTTACCGTATTTGCCGACAAATAAGACGACTTTCTGCCCCTTAAAAACCTGCCTTCAAGTGGGGGGGGTCGTCTTATACGCCGGGTGCACGGCACGGCACTGTTACCTGTGGGGCCGCTAGGATTCCGGGGCGGCCGGGAGGGAAGGCAGCGCGCAAGCCAGAGACTAGAAAAAAGGCAGCGGGCGGGACCGACGGCCGGGTGGAGGGGAAGGCAGTGGGCGGGGTCCGAGACCATGACAGGGCAGTGGGCGGGGCCGTCGGCCAGGACGGAAGGCAGCGGGCGGGGACGGCCATACGAAAGGAAAGACGGCGGGAGGAAAAACAGCAGGTGAGTGAAGTATGGAGGAGCGGCCGGCTCAGCTGTCTGCTTCGATCGCAGGAGGCTAAGCGGCGCTCAATTAAGTTCTGCAGTGCACTGCTTAATATCCTCCGGGCAGCAACAAGCAGGACTATGCATTAGTTTGGCCCTGCATAGTTCTGTTTGCAGCTGCCCAGCGGATATAAAACAGTGCATGAAGCAGGACGTTTATGAGTGTGCGTCGCTCAGCCTCCTGGGATAGTTGCAGATGACTGAGCGCGCCTTTTATCGCCAGTCAGCTTTCCCTGGGGCATCCTGAATCGGGATGCCCCCACTGTGTGAAAACCCACCTTTCCCTGCTTCAACTCTTTTTTCTTAGCTCTGTCCCATCCCATCTCTCTTTTCCCAGCTCTGTCCCATCCCATCTCTGTTCCCAGCTTTGTCCCATGATTCCCATCTCTCTATTCTCAGTGTGCCACACACCCCGCTTCCCCTTTAATTCTTACGATCGGGTTACTCCACCAGCAGGTGGCGACGTTGCAGAGAGAAGTCTTGAAAACGAGCCCCTTCCGGCCTATATATACCTGGGACCTCCCACTTAACACCAGTGTTTTCTCTCTGCATGAGGCGACAAGACAGAAGAAAGAAGTCTCCTGCTTGCAGGTAGCCGGGGTCAAACCCGGCATCCCCTTTTGGTCTATTTCTGCCCAGTCTTTTGTGTTGTTTTATGCCTAGTTAAACGGAAGCCTCCCAGCCTAGGCTGCTGGCTGGGCAAAGGTAGATGGCACTTTAGGTGCCTAGGAGCTTATCTCCTCCGCTTGACCCCAATGGGGGGGGGGGTGCTTGTTTGCATGAGGTGCTTTACTTGTGTGTGTTTATGTATAGGAAGTGCTTTGGCAGGGTCAGCGCCGCGGTGGTGGCGCGTGGCCTGGGCTGTTCGGACCTTTTCTTTTGATTTACTTTAAAATTTCCCCCCTTTTTGCTTGCGGTCTCGCCATTGGGCGAGCCGCGTCACTGGAGTGGCGGGGCCGCGCTCTCTGCGGCCTCGCTCAGTGATTAGGGGGTGTGGCCGGGGCGCGCTGTGTCCGGCCCGCCCTTCACTTCCTCTGTCTCATCAGAGACAGGTGTGCTGGAGCCAGTGGGGGAAGAGGATGCGTCCAGTGCGGCTTTAGCTGTAAAGGTAAACGGTCCCCACCATCGCGCACGTGGGGCCGTCCTTGTACTTTGTATTTGCCTGCCATGCCTAGCGTTTTCCTGAGGGCACTTTGCTCTTTGTGTATGGGTTTAAATGTCTGTATATAGGTATGTATGTGTGTATGTATATATAGATATATATATATATATTTATGTGTGTATATACTTTTATTATTATTGATGCACTCTCTGGCTTTTGTTAGCCTTAAATAGCATGTGTCATGTATATTTCTTATTCATGATGTCTAAGCTGTTCATATATGTTTTGCCTTGTTTGGTTATGTATGAATGTGGTGCATACTGGTTGGGGGACTGACTGTGGGCTCTTTTCCCCCACAGATTCTGGGATCCCCTCACTGCAGTGGCTCTCCCGGTCTGTTATACCTGGCTAGTCTTAGTCTCTAAATTGGGATTTTTCTAGGCTTTAAAATAAAAAAAAAAAAAAAATCCTCCCACTTCCGGGACTTTAATTACAAAGGGGCATCCTGGGTTGCTTAATGCGTAAAACCCTGGGTTGTTGCGAATACCATAATTTCACCATATGGAGGCTTCCGACGTTACCGGAAATAGTTCTTCGGGGCTATCCAGGCTGTGTGGGGGTTGTGGGGCTCCGCTCCCAGGCGATGATGTCATATGCGTTCCATGTGCAAGGCAGAACATTGCGCGCCAGTCCGTTGCTCCGGCTTCTGGCTCCTCGCAACTTCCATCATCCCCTACCCCCCCTCCCTTATTCCGGACCCCGTGTGACATTGTCAAAAGTGGGGATTCGCATTCCGAGGTGCATGTGCGGTTGGCCAACCTTGAGAAGATAATTTCCGCTACTGTGGCTCAGAAGGCTATAGGAAGCACCTTTCTCCGGCAGTGCCTGCTTTGGAGGGTGAAGTACCTGAATTTTTGGATTGGTCCGATTGTCCCCCTGATGAGGAGGGGGAATTCCTTGAGGAGTCGGATGAGCCTGCAGACCAGCTATTGTTTGGCACTGCTGGTGATCAGGCTGTGGGGGTGTCCCTTGACACTCCTTCCATTTTGGCTCAAATGTTTAAAGTTTTGGCCTTGGATCCGCCTGCGGTGGTCCCTCTGCCAAAGGGTGAGTTGTTTGACGTGCCCCAGCCGCGTTTGGTGTTTCCCAGGCAACAGCACTTTGAGAGGGTTGTCCTTAAGGAATGGGACCAACCCACGGGCCTAGCTGGAACTCCTCCTAATTGGGATAAGCGTTATCCTTTTCCGGAGGACTTGGTGAAGCTTTGGTCAGTGCCCCCCGACGTCGATACCCCTGTGTTAGGGCTGACTGGCTCGGCTGCGTTGCACTCTTCTGACACCACTACCATTTAAGATGGTGAGGATCGTCGGATTGATCAATTGGCTCGCCATGGTTTTATCAGTGCCGGGTCGACACTACGGCCAGTTTGTGCTTCGGCGCTTCTGCTGTTGGCAGTTAGGTCCATTATTAAGGATCTGTACGCAGGTCTTGATCCCGCTTGTGATGTGTTTAGTTCTCTCAAGCAGTGTGAGTCGTTTTTTTCCTTTGTCCTGACCGCTCCGGACGATGCTCTTGCGACGAGTAGCAGGACAGCGGCACTGCTGGTTGCTATTCGTCGGTCTATATGGCTGCGCCAGTGGACGGCGGACCTTAACTCTAAGAGGGCGCTTACAGTGCTACCTTTCTTAGGTTTGCGCCTTTTTGGCTAGAAATTGGATGCAGTTACCAAGGATGGTAAGTTGTCTCAACTCAAGAGGCCTCGTCGCTCCTTTCTGGGTGCGAGTTCCTTTAGTCCCTCCTTTCGAGGAGCCAGAGCGGGCAGAGGGGCTTCCTTTCCAGTTACCGGGGGTGTAGGTTGGTCCCGGGGAAGGGGTCGTGGCTGTCCCGGTCAGTTATGGGGCGCCAAGCCCAAACCTACTGGTAAGCCCGCTCAGCAATGAGGGGCTGCCCTCACCCGTGCGGGTGGGGGGACGATTGCGACACTTCTCCCTGGTTCGGGACCGGGAGATTCCGGACACGTAGATCCGGGAGGTGGTGTCGTCTGGTTACAATCCGGAGTTCGAGTCTCGTCGTCCTTCACGATTTTTCCTGGAAATGGCGGTCATCCGGCCGGTGCCGCGCTTAGGGGTGGGCCTCGGTTTTTACTCCAATCTCTTCACAGTCCCCAAGAAGGACGGGTCGGCTCGCCCCGTCCTGGATCTGAAGTTTTTCAACCTTCCCAAGTCCTCCCTTGCTTCGGCCAGGGTGGTGTCCTTTCTGGGAATGCGGTCGGATTCCGGTCAACACAGGGTGTTTCTCACTCAGTTCAAAATTTGTCTGATTCAGGAGTTGGCTTGGGTCCTTCTTTCCAATCCTCGGCAGTCTGTTCTGGAACTGAGAGCCTTCCGTCTGGTTCTTGCTCTTTTGTCCCAACATGGTCTGGGCCTTCTGGTTCGGCTTCGCTCGGACAATCAAACAGCGGTTGCTTACATCAATCATCAGGGAGGGACTCGCAGTCTGGGTACCCTCAGAGTGGTGTCCCTGATCCTGACCTGGGCGAAGGCACATGTTCCTTGTCTCTCGGCAGTCTGCAGTCCGCTCCGGTGGGGGACACCGGAGGTGGTCCTATTTGCCTTTCGTCACAATTGCAGGCTCCCGATCTTTGTGTCGCTCTCCCAGGATCCTCTGGCTCTGGCGGCGGACGCCATATCCCTGAGCTGGGGGGACCCGGGGTTTCTGTACCTGTTTCCTCCGATACCCATGCTAGGCAGGGTGGTACGGAAGCTGGTTCTGGAAAGGGTGTCCGCCATTCTCGTGGCCCCAAGATGGCCAAGACGAGTATGGTGCGCAGACATTGTTTGGCTGACAGTGAATCAGCTCATTCTGCCTCTTCGGCCCGATCTGCTCTCTCAGGGTTGGTTGTATTACCCCAATTTACCAACGCTGGTTTTGACGGCTTGGCTGCTGAGACCTCCATCTTGAAGGAGGAGGGTCTTTCTGACTCGGTTATTAAAACTCTGATCGGTGCCCGAAAGAGATCTTCTTCTATCACTTACTATAGGACTTGGAAAGCCTATATCGCTTGGTGTGAGGTTAGATCTTTGCCTTGTAGGGTCTTTTCGGTCTCCAGGATTCTGGAGTTTTTACAATCAGGGCTGGACTCTGGTCTTCAGCTGAGTACTTTGAAAGGGTTTCTGCCTTATCAGAAGCGTTTTGCGCTTCATCCTTTAGTTAAAACTTTTTTCCAGGGGGTTACGCATGTGCGGCCTCCCAGGAAACCATTACTCCCTGTTTGGGACTTGAATTTGGTTCTTTCTGCTCTTCAGGCTCCTCCCTTTGAGCCTTTGCAAGATATTGCTTTGTCTACCCTGACTCAGAAGATTGTCTTCTTGGTAGCTATCACTTCGGTTCGGCGTGTCTCGGAGTTGGCGGCCTTGTCTATTCAGGCGCCCTACTTTGAGAGGCATCAGGATAAAGTGGTCTTTCGGTTCAAACCAGACTTTCTTCCTAAGGTTGTTTCTGCTTTTCATTTGAATCAGGATATTGTTCTTCCCTCCTTGTGTCCTAAGCCTAAGAATGACAAGGAGAGGATTTTGCATTGTTTGGATGTAGTACGCTGTGTTAAGTACTATTTGATTATTACTTCTCCTTTTCGTAAAACTGATGCCTTTTTTGTTGTGCCCTGTGGGCCTAAGAAGGGTTTGGCGCCGGCCAAATCTTCCATTAGCAAATGGATACGTCAGGCCGTTATTGCGGCCTATTCTGCTAAGGGGAAAGTTCCCCCTTTTCGTATCACTGCTCATTCTACTCGCGCCGTTGGAGCGTCTTGGGCTTTTCAGCACCAAGCTTCTGTTGAACAAGTTTGTAAGGCTGCTACTTGGTCTTCTGTTCATACTTTTTCTAAGTTTTACAAGGTTGATGTGCGGGCCTCAGCGGATGCTGTGTTTGGCCGCAAAGTTCTGCAGACTGCAGTTATTGAAGTTATGCTTCATTTTGCCTTCTGATACCCATCCCTTGTGGACACTGCTTTTGGATGTCCCGATCGTAAGAATTAAAGGGGAAGCGGGGTGTGTGGCACACTGAGAATAATACCATTTTGTGAGTACTCACCTGAAAAATGGATATTGTCAGTGTGCCACACACCCCGCTTCACCCGCCCTTTTTGGTATCCTGGATCCTTTATATGGTGAAGCTTTTCTTTATTTTGAGGTTACCATTGGATTTCCTGGTACCTTGTCTTTCTGCTTTTTAAATCACTGGTGTTAAACCGGACCTTCAGCGTGATTTAATGAAATGCCCAAACTCTTAAAAAACGGTTCCCCAGCATCTAAAATGAATATATTTTACGTTTTTAGTCACTAACTTATTATTCTTTCCCCCACTGGGCTGCAACTCTGTTCAGGAATTTAGGATACGGGTGCCGCCATCTTGACTCAGAAGCATCACACTTACTGAGGAGAGGAGAGTGGGATAAGGTACAAGGGGGCGGGATATAGCTGTGCCTTGCTCAGACAGAGCAGAGCTGGGGTCAGGTAACGGTCAGCAGTCCCAGAATGCAGAGCAGCACAGTCAGGAGGCACTTCCTGTTTGCAGGCTGCCTGATAAGATGGTGGCTTCCATAAGCCGCCATCTTGGATGTTTAAAGTCTCATAACATGCAGTAGATGCAGGTAGGATGATTTTTAATGTGGACAATCTGTATGTACAGGGTGTGGGAAACATATAAGATAGACTCTTATTCAGAGTGAAGGTCCGCTTTAAGTGGGAGGTCCCAGGTATATATAGGCCGGAAGGGGCTCGTTTTCAAGACTTCTCTCTGCAACGTCGCCACCTGCTGGTGGAGTAACCCGATCGTAAGAATTAAAGGGGAAGCGGGGTGTGTGGCACACTGACAATATCCATTTTTCAGGTGAGTACTCACAAAATGGTATTATTCCCAGCTCTGTCCCATCCCATCTCTCTATTCCCAGCTCTGTCCCATCCCATCTCTCTATTCCCAGCTCTGTCCCATCCCATCTCTCTATTCCCAGCTCTGTCCCATCCCATCTCTCTGTTCCCAGCTCTGTCCCATCTCTCTATTCCCAGCTCTGTCCCATCTCTCTATTCCCAGCTCTGTCCCATCCCTCTATTCCCAGCTCTGTCCCATCCCTCTATTCCCAGCTCTGTCCCATCCCTCTATTCCCAGCTCTGTCCCATCCCTCTATTCCCAGCTCTGTCCCATCCCATCTCTCTATTCCCAGCTCTGTCCCATCCCATCTCTCTATTCCCAGCTCTGTCCCATCCCATCTCTCTATTCCCAGCTCTGTCCCATCCCATCTCTCTATTCCCAGCTCTGTTCCATGATTCCCATCCCATCTCTCTATTCCCAGCTCTGTCCCATCCCATCTCTCTATTCCCAGCTCTGTCCCATCCCATCTCTCTATTCTCAGCTCTGTCCTGTCCCATCTCTCTATTCTCAGCTCTGTCCCGTCCCATCTCTCTATTATCCCAGCTCTGTCCCATCCCATCTCTCTATTCTAAGCATACAGCACGTCCTGCTCCAGTAGTAGTAATAACATGTGGGTAATCCTCCGCCTCCGGCGCCGTGCACTGCAGACATGTGGAAAACAAGCTCCTCCCGGCCCTTCATATACCAAGTGACCTCCCACAAATCCCCAGATTTCTCTGCAGTGCTGGAACTGCGAAGACATGAAGTATCACGCTCTCGCAGGCGAGCTGGGCTTGACGGGCCGAGGCCCTGCGGGACTATTTTCACCCGTCCTCATTGTGAATGAATGCCTCCCAGCCTGGGCTGCGTTGGTCGGGTGAAGGTAGGCAGCACCTAGTGTGCTTACGGAGCTAGTCTCCACCGCAATCCCCCTCCATAGGGTAGGCGGTTAAGGCGAATGGTGAGCCTTCAGTGGATGCCCCTCCCACACTAGTGCCCCCATGCCCCATCTAACGGTGAACTCTCTATTCGGGTCACCTTCCTTCCCAGATTCCCCCGTTAGTGGGGGGAAAAAGAGGGGGGGCTGTGTGTTGGATGGCCTACTCCTTGCCCTAAGTACACTATAGACGCTTTACCGCTACCGGGTGTCAGAGCGCGCTTCACTTGCTTATTTTTAAACTGACCGCAGCGTTTTACTGTGCTCTAGGCACATACTGCAGCACTGTCTGGGGAAACTACGGCGTTTTTCAAATCTCCTTACTCACTTCGTCAGACTTCTTCTCTGAAGTGATGCTGACGTATCTACATTCTCTCCTGATTGGCTGCGCGCCTTCTAGCTTCGCGCTCTCCGGGGGGGAGGCGTGGTTCGGTCTGGCGCGTTCCGCCCTTCGAGCTTCGCTGGGCGCCATTTCCTTCTCGCATGCGCGTGGTGAAGACGGTCCTCCCCTCGCAGACTGTAAGTGCCCTCATGTGCGATCTTTTTCCTAGCTTGTTTCCTCGCGCTCGGCTCTGACATCTCTGTTCCCCTTGTGTCTTTCAGACAGCGGTCATCGGTGGCTTCCCCCGGCCCGACGTAGCGCCCGGTCCAGACCATTTCAGATATTACTCCCACTTCCCAGCGGGTTATAGGGGCATCCAGGGTTGCTTAAAGCGTCAATCCCTACTGGCATATTGAATTTAATAATTACCATATGGAGGCATCCCAGGATATCGCGAACGGGGTCCCCCTGGGACAAGCCCGTCTGTGTGCAGCTTGTGGGGTTTCACCTAGCAGCGGTGACAATTCACGGGTCTGCGTACCTTGTGCTCAACAGGCGCTAGCCGGTCTCCCCACCTCTTCCGAGGCTGGGCCCACACCTCGCCTTATTTCCCCTACTCCGCCAAGCTTGAGCATAACCCCCAATACTAGTGGGGATTCTCACGCTGATTTGGCCTCTAGATTGGCCAGTGTGGAAAGCTTTATTGCTGGCTCCTTGGCGCGCAAGGCTACTGCCAAGAAGCGTCATTTGAACCCTGAAGCTACTATTCTCCCTGTAGAATCTGATGATTTACTGCTTTCCTATGCCCAGTCCCCATCAGAGGAAGGGGAACTGCTATCTGACTCAGGATCCTACGAGGACGAGTCCAGGAGTCAGGAGGAGTCTGGTTCTGATCTTTGGTCCCAGGACGACATTGACAGACTGCTGTCTCAGATCTTTGATGTGTTATCCCTCTCTCCCCCTCCCGCAGCACCTCGGCAAAGGGGCGATCTGTTTCATACCGCTAGGGTGCGGCTGGAGTTTCCCGAACAAACTCGCTTTAATAACCTAGTGCTGAAGGAATGGGAACATCCCAGTAAACTCCAGGGGATTCCTAAGGCTGTGGATAAGAAGTATCCATTCCCTGCCGATCTGGTTAAGTGTTGGACATCGCCGCCCTAGGTCGATGCCCCGATTCTGAGTCTGTCAAACACCTCTATTATGCACTCCCCTGACACTACTACGCTGCGGGATTTAGAGGATCGGCGAGTTGATCAATTGGCATGCCATGCCTTTGCATTTGGGGGCGCGTCGCTTCGCCCGGTGTGCGCCTTAGCCATCACGGCGGTGGCGCTCAGGACGGTGGTTAAAACTGCCCTGGAAGGGGCGGATAGCCTGCCCTCGGAGGCCGCCAATGCTCTGGCCACCTGTGAGACCTTTGTGAATTATATCCTATCTGCATCGGACGATGCTATTAAGCTGAGCGCTAGATCTTCAGCTCTGGTGGTGGCCATACGCTGCGCGATCTGTTTACGCCAGTGGGCTGCTGACAACGTCGCCAAGAAGGATCCTGCCTCAGCTCGGGTCTTGATGCTGGCTGTGCAGGACCTTGTGGAGCTCGGGGTCATCTGCGAGGTCCCCTTAAGAGACAGGGGCATGGGGTTTTATTCCAACCTGTTCACAGTGCCCAAAAAGGACGGGTCAGACCCATTATGGATTTGAAAATCCTAAACAAGTTTGTCAGAAGCAGGCATTTTCGTATGGAAACTCTGCGCTCGGCCATTGCCTTGCTGCGTCCAGGGGACTTCATGACATCTGTGGACATCAAGGACGCTTACCTGCACGTGCCGGTGTTCTCAGGGCACCAAAGGTTCCTCAGATTTGCGCTGTTGGATCAGCACTATCAGTTCGTGGCCCTCCCATTCGGCCTTACGTCGGCCCCCAGGGTCTTCACCAAGGTGCTGGCAGGGGGGATGTCTCTCTTAAGACTAAAGGGCATACGCGTGTTGCCCTACCTGGACGATATTCTCATCACCTCTCAGTCTCTGCGGCAGGCAGAGCTGGACACTCGGTTGGTGGTGTCCACCCTGGAGTCCTTCGGCTGGGTGATCAATTACCCAAAGTCCTCTCTGTCCCCCTCCTAAGTGACCCCGTTTCTGGGGATGATTCTGGACTCGGTTCAATCAAGGATATTCCTTCCTCCGCAGAAGGTGGAAGCTCTGAAAACCCAAACGAGATCCCTGCTCGCGAACCCTCATCACTCCATCCGGCAGGGAATGCAGTTGGTGGGCTCCATGGTGGCAAGCTTCGAGGCGGTGCCCTTTGCCCAGTTCCATCTGAGAACCCTACAGCTTCACCTTCTGTCAGTATGGAACAAAGACCCAGCGTCTCTGGACGTCAGCTGGGTGATTCCCCCCTCGGTCAGACAATCCCTTTCGTGGTGGTTGGACCACAGGAATTTGACAAGGGGCAGATCCTTCCTGGCTCCCTCCTGGGAGACGGTCACAACGGATGCCAGTCTTTCGGGCTGGGGGGGATTCTGGAAGTCCCTGCGCTTCCAGGGGAGGTGGGGCCCTCAGGAGGCCCATCTTCCTATCAATGTCCTGGAACTCAGGGCGGTCCGATTGGTGCTGGAACGATTGACCCAGCACCTGAAGGGTCTGGCGGTTCAGGTATGCTTAGACAACAGGACGGCCGTAGCCTACATCAATCATCAGGGAGGAACCCGGAGCAAGGGTGCTCTCCAGGAGGTGTCTCTGATTCTAACTTGGGCAGAGACCAATGTACAATGCATATTGGCTGTCTACATTCCGGGGACGGAGAATCTGCTAGCAGATGCTCTGAGCAGGGGGGCGTCCCATATGGGGGAATGGTCCCTCTGCGACAGGGTATTTCAGTCACTGTGTCACCGTTGGGGTATGCCGGACCTGGATCTCTTTGCGTCACATCACAATCACAATCACAAGCTGCCGAGCTTTGTATCCCTGTCTCAGGATCCTCTGGCTCTGGCCACGGATGCCCTGTCAATGTCTTGGAGGGAGTTTCGGCTCCTGTATGTGTTTCCACCAATTCCCCTTCTGGGCAGAGTGCTGCGCAAGATCGTTCTGGAAGGGGTGCCCGTGATTCTGGTGGCCCCAAGGTGGCCAAGAAGAGTGTGGTTCGCGGACGTGGTTCAAATGGCAGTAGATCAGTACGATCTGCCAAGATTGCCAGGCCTTCTGACTCAAGGGTCTCTACGCCATCCCAATTTACTAACGCTGGCTTTGACGGCTTGGCTATTGAAACCTCCATCTTGATGGAAAAGGGTTTGTCTGCATCTGTTGTGGCTACTATGGTGCAAGCCAGGAAGAAGACTTCTGCTGCCATCTATTATAGAGTATGGCGTGCTTACATTGACTGGTGTGAATCCAGGTCTCTTCCCTGCCGGGAATTCTTAGTATCCAGGGTGCTGGAGTTCTTACAACACGGTCTAGACTTGGGTCTTAAGCTTAGTACCTTGAAGGGCCAGGTTTTCGGCCCTGTCTATCTTCTTTCAGAAGACCTTTGCCCATCACTCTCTTATCAAGACCTTCTGTCAGGGGGTCACTCACGTGCGCCCCCCTCGGAAACCTATGGTTCCTGTTTGGGATCTGAACTTGGTGTTGTCGGTCCTGCAGGGGGCTCCCTTTGAGCCTATCCATGAGGCTGCTCTAGCTGTGCTCACGCTCAAGGTTGTCTTCCTGGTAGCCATCACTTCGGTCAGACGTGTGTCTGAGTTGGCTGCTTTGTCTATTCAGCCTCCCTACTTTGAGAGACACACCGGGATAAAGTGGTGTTTCGCTTCAAGCCAGACTTCCTGCCTAAGGTTGTGTCTGCATTTCATTTGAATCAAGATATTTTACTTCCTTCCTTGTGCCCTAATCCTAGTAACCCTAAGGAAAGGGTTTTGCATTCCCTGGATGTGGTCAGGTGTGTCAAGTCTTACCTGGTTACCACGCAGGCCTTTAGGAAGACGGATGCTCTCTTCGTTGTGCCTCATGGGCCTAGGAAGGGTTTGGCTCCCGCCAAGTCTACCATCAGTAAATGGATTCGTCAGGCTGTTGTTCAAGCCTATACTGCTAAGGGGAAGACTCCCCCCTTTCGTCTTACTGCTCATTCTACTAGAGCTGTTGGGGCTTCTTAGGCTTTTCAGCACCAGGCCTCTGTTGAACAAGTTTGCAAGGCCGCTACTTGGTCTTCTGTACATACCTTTACAAAGTTTTACAAGGTTGATGTTCGTGCCTCAGCTGACACTGTGTTTGGCCGCAAGGTTCTGCAGGCGGCAGTAGTTTAGACTGCTTGCTGTTGCCTTCTATTGGGGATCCCACCCTTCTTTATGGACACTGCTATTTGATGTCCCACATGTTATTACTACTACTGGAATAGGACGTGCTCCACCCCACCCTGTTTCGCCTTGTTCTGGATCCCCTGTTGGTGGTTGTTATCTTTGATATTTTTGCCAGTTTTGGGTGGTTGTTTTCTCCTGGCCTCTATTTCTCACTGCTTTTCAATGCTGGGGATTTGTGGGAGGTCTCTCGGTATATGAAGGGCCGGGAGGAGCTTGTTTTCTACATGTCTGCAGGGCACGGAGGCGGAGGATTACCCACATGTTATTACTACTACTGGAGCAGGACGTGCTGTATGCGTATAATACCAACTCTACAGGTGAGTACTTCACAGAGTTGTATTTTTCCCAGCTCTGTCCCATGCATCTCTCTCTTCTCCTAGCTCTGTCCCATCCCATCTCTCTTCTCCCAGCTCTGTCCCATCCCATCTCTCTTCTCCCAGCTCTGTCCCATCCCATCTCTGTCCCATCCCATCTCTCTATTCCCAGCTCTGTCCCATCTCTCTCTTCTCCCAGCTCTGTCCCATCCCATCTCTCTATTATCCCAGCTCTTTCCCATCCCATCTCTCTATTATCCCAGCTCTGTCCCATCCCATCTCTCTATTCCCAGCTCTGTCCCCTTCCATCTCTCTTTTCCCAGCTCTGTCCCATCCCGTCTCTCTTTTCCCAGCTCTGTCCCATCCCAGCTCTCTATTCCCAGCTCTGTCCCCTTCCATCTCTCTATTCCCAGCCCTGTCCCATCTCTCTCTTCTCCCAGCTCTGTCCCCTTCCATCTCTCTTTTCCCAGCTCTGTCCCATCCCATCTCTCTATTATCCCAGCTCTTTCCCATCCCATCTCTCTATTATCCCAGCTCTGTCCCATCCCATCTCTCTATTCCCAGCTCTGTCCCCTTCCATCTCTCTTTTCCCAGCTCTGTCCCATCCCGTCTCTCTTTTCCCAGCTCTGTCCCATCCCAGCTCTCTATTCCCAGCTCTGTCCCCTTCCATCTCTCTATTCCCAGCCCTGTCCCATCTCTCTCTTCTCCCAGCTCTGTCCCCTTTAATCTCTCTTTTATCCCAGCTCTGTCCCATCCCTTCTCTGCTAACATGCTCAGGTTGTTTTTTTGGTTGTTGTTTATTTGGTGTGTGGAAGGTGTGCGGAAGAGGTAGTAGTCTTATACGGCGAGTATATAACAAATTTTATATTTTGAGTGGAAATGTTGGGGGGGGGGTCGTCTTATACGCCGGCAAATACGGTAGGTTTATTTAGTTTAGAAAAAAGACGCTTGAGGGGTGATCTAATAACTATGTATAAATATATTCAGGGTCAATACAAAGATCTGTCCCACAATCTATTTATACCCCGGAGTGTAACTATAACCTGAGGGCATCCATTATGGTTAGAGGAAAGGTGCTTTCTCCACCGACATAGGAGGGGATTCTTCTCTGTAAGAGCTGTGAGACTATAGAACTCGCTGCCAGAGGAGGTAGTAATGATGGATACAGTAAAAACGTTCAAAAGTGTCCTTGATGCCTTCCTGGCATGTAATAACATTTCCAGCTATGGCTACTAGACCACTGGAAGGAGATAAACAGGCTGAACTGGATGGACTAAAGTCTTTTTTCAGCCTTACATACTATGTTACTATATCTGAATAGCTGGATGTGGGAGCACACTTTACCTCACAGATGCTGGGGATGCGGCCCTGACGCTATAGAAGCCAGGGCAAAGTTTGCAGCAAGCTATAGGGGGGTTTACACAGCAGGGTGTCCCAGGATTTAGCTCCACTTTAAATATGTGGCTGTGTCTCTATGAATCGTATTTTAAGAAATTTCTGGTGGTTCCCCCCCCCCCCCCCTTCAGGTTACGGCCTGAAGAGCCACGTCCGCACCCACACGGGGGAAAAACCCTACAGGTGTACAGAGGAGAACTGCACCAAATCCTTCAAGACCTCCGGAGACCTGCAGAAACACATCCGAACGCACACAGGTAACTGCCGCAACATATATACACCTACGTTTCAATACACAGGTAACTGCCGCAGCATATTTACACCTACGTATCAATACACAGGTCACTGCCACAGCATATATATATTTGCGTATTAATACACAGGTAACTGCCGCAGCATATGTACACCTCTGTATCGATACGCAGGTAACTGCCACAGCATATGTACACCTACGTATCGATGCGCAGGTAACTGCCGCAGCATATACACACCTACGTATCAATACACAGGTAACTGCCACAGCATATATACACCTACGTATCAATACATAGGTAACTGCCACAACATATATACACCTACGTATCAATACACAGGTCACTGCTACAGCATATATACACCTACGTATCAATACACAGGTAACTGCCACAGCATATATACACCTACGTATCAATACACAGGTCACTGCCACAGCATATATATATTTGCGTATTAATACACAGGTAACTGCCGCAGCATATATACACCTACGTATCAATATACAGGTAACTGCCACAGCATATATACACCTACGCATCAATACACAGGTAACTGCCGCAGCATATATACACCTACATATCAATACACAGGTAACTGCCGTAGCATATATTTATTTGCGTATTAATACACAGGTAACTGCTGAAGCATTGTTACACATCTGTATCAATACACAGGTAACCCCCACAGCATATATACAAGTACGTATCAATATACAGGTAACTGCCGTAGCATATATATATTTGCGTATTAATACACACGCTGCAGCATTGTTACACATCTGTATCAATACACAGGTAACTGCTGCAACATATATACACCTACATATCAATACACAGGTAACCCCCACAGCATATAAATACACCTATGTGTCAATACACAGGTAACTGCCGCAGCATTGTTGCGCCTACTTATCAATACACAGGTAACCCCCCACAGCATTGTTACACATAGGTATCAATACACAGGTAACTTTGCCTGAGCATTTATAACCACATAATTAATTTTTGGTTTCTTGTTTGCACCTTTGTGACCAATTGTAACTGGACCCGATGTTCCCCTATGCAGGTGAGAGGCCATTTAAATGCCCCTTCGAAGGCTGTGGGAGGTCCTTCACCACCTCCAATATCCGCAAGGTCCACATCCGGACACACACGGGGGAGCGACCGTACTACTGCTCTGAGCCAGGCTGTGGCAGAGCATTCGCCAGCGCCACAAACTACAAGAACCACGTTCGGATACACACGGGTGAGGCCACGCCGCTATCACGTTCACGTCCATGCTCGTCCCACCCCACTAAACATTGCATATCTTTGTGTCTGCAGGGGAGAAGCCCTACGTGTGCACGGTGCCCGGCTGTGACAAGCGCTTCACAGAGTACTCCAGCCTCTACAAACACCACGTAGTTCACACGCACTCCAAGCCCTACAATTGCAACCACTGCGGCAAGACATACAAGCAGATCTCCACACTGGCCATGCACAAGAGGACGGCCCACAACGACACCGAGCCCATAGAGGAGGAACAGGAGAGCTACTTTGTACCGCAGACACGTACGTGACCCCGGGTAACTCTCTGCCCCTCTTCCTAACTTTCCATCAGGATTATCCAATGGAAATGACTTTCCTGGCGTTGATTTATATTTAAAGTGGCAAAAAACCCTGTGCCACGCCCCTCTTTCATTCCAAGTACCCTGGGTAATGCGCTGTCACCTGTGCCGGGATTTGCTTCCTCATTTCTGGCCCATGTGACCACATTTCTCTGGCGGACTGAGGTTCTCTCATATTCCACTCCAGGGCATCAGTGAATCGGATACAAATGGGTTAACTCTCAACCCAAGGGCGGGACTGCAAGTTATAAAGGTTTGGTTCATCCCGCCTATATATACTTCTGTCTGCTCTCCACAATCCAGTTTCATTCTTGCAGTTGAACCGGACTGCGAAGGTTGTGTCTTGTGTATTTATTTTCCTCTTATTTACTTATATTCTTGGTGTGCCACACACCCCGCTTCACTTCTTAAATATTCATCCATTAATGGGTTAATCCACCGCCAGGTGACGTAGTGCAGAGAGGAAGTCTTGTAACGAGCCCCCTTCCGGCCTATATATACCTGGTACCTCCCTTCAATCACCAGTATTTTTTCTCTCTGCTTGCTGACAAGTCAGAAGATGGAAGTCTCCTGCTTACAGGTAGGCCGGGGTATTTTTACCCCGCCACCCCCCTTTTGGTCTATTTCTGCCCGGTTTCAGTTTGTATACCTTTATGGTGGAATGGAAGCCTCCCAGCCTAGGCTGCTTACCGGGCAAATGGTAGATGGCACTTTAAGTGCCTAGGAGCTTATCTCCTACCGCTCGACCTCATGCTTGGGGCAATGCGGCTATCCGGCATGGTGATCCGGAAATGGGATGCCCTTGTCCCGAGGGTCCCCGTAGCCCCTTTCTCTCCCGTTACGGTCCCTTCTCCCTTCACTAGGGGGGGGGGGGGGGTGTGAGGGTGTGGTTTAAGTATGTGTGTTTCACTTGTATCCCTTCATTTCATCATGTGTGTGTGTTCATGATTATGCATTCACTGTTATTCAGCATGTGTATACTTTTGGTTTTGGTCTGCTTGAAGGGCAGGCTGCGCTGGGTAGGGGCTGGCCACTTTTCTTGGCAGACTACTGCTTTGTGGCCCCCTCCCCCCTCCCCTCTTCCCCGCCTGGCATTTTATGTATTCTTTAGGCTGCGCCATGCGGTCTTCATCCTCCCCCCTCCGCCGCCTGGGCGCACAGGTAGTGGCCCATCTGAGAGTGATTTCCAGCTGATTGGCGTAGGGGGGGGCGGGTCCCGCTGACGCGGCGTCGGGGGCGCGGCGCCGACGTCTTGCGGCGTCTTTCGGCAGGCCCAGCGTTACTTCCTTTCGAAAGCAGGAAGTCGCGTGGGCGCGTGGCCGCACTTAGTCTTCCGTGCTGGCTGCAGTCTTGCTCCGGCTGCTGCCTTCGCTGACCAGGTAAGCGGCCCCACCCGTTGGGGCCGTTAAGTAGGGAATGCATTTCCTTGCAGTGATATAGTGGGGAGTCATTTTTTATTAAGGGGGCATGATTTGGCTCTTATTTAAAGGCACTTTGGTGCCATGCTTATATGTTTTTTTATACACATGTGAGGATCTGATGGTTTTTCTTTTCCTTGCAGATCCTGGGATCCCTGCTTATGGTGGCCCTCCGGCTCTATGTGCCTGGCTAATTATTGGGATATCTATTTAATGTATATATACATAGATTATATATAAATATATATATATATAGTTTATTAAAGGGGACCTTAACTTTAAAAAAAAAATATATATATATATTTAAAAAAAAAAAAAAATTCTCCCTTCCGGGACATTACTAATAAAGGGGCATCCCGGGTTGGCTTATGCCTTAAAAGTCCCAAGTATTGCGAATACCATAAATCACCATATGGAGGCTTCCGTAATTTCCGGAAACGGTTCTGCTGAGCCGTTCGGGGGGTGCGTAGGTTGTGGGGTTCCGCTCCCAGCTGATGATGTCTTTATTTGCATCCCTTGTGCAAAACAGACTATTGTGCGCCAGTCCGTTGCTTCGGCTGCGGGTCCATCGCATCCTTCATCATCTCCTACCTCTCCCTCCCTGTTCCGGACCCCGCATGACACTGTCAAAAGTGGGGATTCGCATTCCGAGGCGGCGGCACAGCCCAGCCCCCGGAAAGTAATGCCCGTTAAAGCAGCGTTAAAGGCCGCTGCAAAACGAAGGCACCTGACTCCGGTACCTTTTTTGTGAACCTGTGGAATGGTCCGATGGATCCCCGGACGAGGATGAATTCCCGTCGGAGTCAGATGAGCCGACAGGTCAGCTTGTGGCTGATGAGATTGGCGATTGGTCAGAGGGGGTTGTTTTTGACACCCCCTCTATTCTGGCTCAAATGTTTAAAATTTTGAGTTTAGATACGCCTGAGGCGGCCGCCCCGCCAAAGGGTCAGTTGTTTAAAGAGCCTCAGCCGCGTTTGTTTTTTCCCACCCTTTGAGAGGGTGGTTCTTAAGGAATGGGAACATCCCACGCGGTTATCTGGAATTCCTTCCAGTTGGGAAAAGCGTTATCCTTTTCCACCAGAATTGGTGAAGCTTTGGTCTGTCCCTCCTGACGTCGATACCCCTGTACTAGGGCTCTCCAGCTCGGCTATGGTACAGTCTGCTGAGACCACTGTCCCTAAAGATGGGGAAGATCGTCGGATTGACCAATACGCTCGACATGGTTTTATCTATTCCGGGTCAGCGTTGCGCCCGGTATGTGCTTCAGCCCTTCTTCTATTGGCAATTAAGTCCTTAATTCAGGGGCTATATGAGGATCTTAATCCCGCTTGCAAACAGTTCACTGCGCTTAAGCAGTGTGAATCTTTTGTGGCTTATGTCCTGGCCGCTCAGGACAATGCGCTGACTATGAGTAGCAAGGCAGCAGCTATGCTGGTGGCTATTCGCAGGTCAGTATGGCTGTGTCAGTGGTCAGCGGACACGGCTTCCAAAAAGGTGCTCACAGCTCTCCCCTTTTTGGGGTTGCGTCTGTTCGGGGAGAAAATTGATTCAGTCGCAAAGGGTGGTAAGATACCTCAACGCAAGAGGCCTCGTGGTCCCTTTAGGGGGGCAAGTTCCGGTAGGCCTTCCTTTCGAGGATTCAGAGCGGGCAGGGGTGCTTCCTTTCCCGCTACCAGTGGCGCAGGTTGGACTCGGGGGAGGGGCCGTGGCCGGCCCACTCAGTCCTGGGGCACCAAGCCCAAACCTGCTGATAAGCTCACTCAGCAATGAGGGGCTGCCCTCACCCGTGCGGGTGGGGGGACTATTGCGACACTTCTACCAGGTTTGGAACCAAGTGGTTCCAGGCAGATGGATCCAGGAGGTAGTGTCGCCCGGTTACGACCTGGAATTCGAGTCTCACCCTCCTTCACGGTCCATTCATGGGTCGGTTCATTCCGGCCTGAACTCTCATCAAAACGGAGTGTGTCTTTCTTTTGCCCAAATTCACACGAGAACGCTTCAGCTATTTCTGTTAGCGTGTTAGGACCAGCAACCTCAGTCGCTGGATCAGTCCTTCCATTTGTCCTCCCGTGTACGGCAGTCCCTACTGTGGTGGTTGGTCTTGACCAATCTTGTGTAGGGCAGGCCTTTCCTGACCCCCCTTTGGAAAATTGTCACCACGGACGCCAGTCTGTCGGGATGGGGCAGATTCCGGAAGGAGCTGCGGTTTCAGGGGCAGTGGAGACCTCAAAGGCCCCACTTACCCATCAATATTCTGAATCTGAGAACCATCCGTCAGGTGCTTGCTCTCCTGACTCAGTACGTTCTGGGCCTTCTGGTCCAGATGTGTTCAGACAATTGATCAGCGGTTGCTTACCTTGGTCTTCAGGGAAGGACGCGCAGTCTGAGTACTCTCAGAGAAGTGTCCCTTCTCTCGGCGGTTTACGTTTCAGAGGTGATGAAACAGGTAGCGGGCCGGTTGAGCAAGGGCTCTCCCCGTCTGGAAGAATAGGCTCTCCATCCTCGGGTGGTTCGCTTACTGTGTCTCCGATGGGAGACCCTGGAGGTGGACCTGTTGGCCCCTCATCACTATCACAGGCTCCCGAACTTCGTGTCGCTCTCCCAGGATCCTCTGGCTCTGGCAGTGGACGCCATGTCCCTGATCTGGGGAGCTCTGGGATTTCTATACCTGTTTCCTCCGATGCCCATGCTGGGCAGGGTTCTTCAGAAGTTGGCTCTGGAAAAGGTGTACGCCGTTCTCGTTGCCCCAAGGTGGCCAAGACGAGTAAGGTTCGCAGACATCGTTCGGCTGGCAGTGGTCCAGTTCGTGCTGCCTCTAGGACCCTCATCAAAAAGATGATTGATCATCGACCTGAGGATCTCCCCTGGGAGGTGTTTAATGCACTCTCCCGTTGTGATGTATTTGTAAGATTTATCCTTTTAGCGCTGGATGACACCATTAGCATGTGCACAAGAACTTCCACCCTTGCGGTAGCTATACGCCGCCTGGTCTGGCTGCGACGGGGTGTTGACGATGCTACAGAAAAGACTCTTACTGGGCCTCCCTTTAGAGGGCAACGCCTATTCGGGGCCCGTCTGGACCTGTTTGGAAAAAAGGGCAAAACACCCCTTCGCAGAAGGTGGTCTCGGCCTTCTCGGGGCAGGGGCCCCCCTCCACCCCCCTATGTTAGTGTCAAAACCGAACCAGGGGTGTCCTTCCAGCTTTTTGGTGTAGATTCCTGCCCCAGGAGTGGCGGACAATGCCCTGGCCCCTCCGGCAGGACTAAGTCCAAATCTTTCACCAAAACCCCCCAAGCATGGATGGCCGCAGCACCTTGTTCCTATCAGGAGGCGTCATGCCTCGTTGTGATGGATTCAGGAGGAAGTTTCCTCTGGATGCAGGATAGTGTCTGCTGGGCGGCCCCTTCCCGAGATTGTCAGGATGCTTCTGGTCCCTGCCTCTCTTCTGGTGTTGGCGCAGGCCACGCGTGGCCTGCGAGGTCTGGGGTCACTTGCAGGTTGCCCTTAACAGGCAGAGGCCTCTACACCAACCTTTCCACATTCCTCCAAAAGGATGAGGCACTCTGCCCATTATGGCCTTCCATAGGTGCGGCAATTTACATTCACATGCGTTTTCTGCATGGTGTGCCCTGTGTCCAGGGACCTCTTGCCGTCTGTGGGGATCTAAGATGCTTATTTCATTACCATTGTGTCTTCTGGGCACCGAGGATCTTACATGTTAGTGTTGGTGGTCCAACACTGCTGATTGTGGCCTTGTTATCTAAAAAGGTGCTCACAGCACTTCCTTTTTTGGGTTTGCGACTGTTTGGTGATAAATTAGATTCAGTTGCAAAAGGTGGTAAATTGCCTCAACGCAAGAGGCCTCGTCGCCCCTTTCGGGGTGCAAGTGCCTTTAGACCTTCCTTTCGGGGATTTAGAGCGGGTAGCGGGGCTTCCTTTCACGCTACCAGAGGTGCAGGTTGGACCCGGGGGAAGGGGCCGTGGCCGTCCCGCTCAGTCCTGGGGCGCTAAGCCCAAACCTGCTGGTAAGCCCGCTCAGCAATGAGGGGCTGCCCTCACCCGTGCGGGTGGGGGGACGATTGCGACACTTTTCCCAGGTTTGGGACCAGGAGGTTCCGGACAGATGGATCCAGGAGGTGGTGTCGTCCGGTTACAAACTGGAGTTCGAGTCTCGCCCTCCTTCACGGTTCTTTCGGTCTCGGGTGCCCATCGATCCTTTGGCCGCACAGGGGCTCCTGGCGTCGATAAGGAATCTTTTAGAAATGGCGGTCATCCGGCCGTTACCGCGCTTAGAGATGGACCTCGGTTTCTACTCCAATCTTTTTGCAGTCCCCAAAAAGGACGGGTCGGTTCGTCCCATCCTGGACCTGAAATTACTCAACAGGTTCATCCGTATTCGGAAGTTTCGCAAGGAAACTTTGCTTACGGCCATCGGTTCTCTTCGGCAGGGGGACTTCATGACGTCCATAGACATCAAGGATGCTTATCTTCATGTTCCCATCTGCCAGGCTCATCAACGTTTTCTTCGATTCGTGATGAAAGATCAGCATTTTCAATTCGTGGCACTTCCGTTTGGCCTTACCTCGGCCCCAAGAGTGTTCACCAAGGTGCTGGCAGGGGTGATGGCCATTTTCAGATCTCGGGCATTCGTGTCGTACCTTATCTGGACGACCTTCTCATCATGGCTCCGTCCCTCAATCAATCAGAGACAGACACCAGGATGGTGGTCTCCATGCTGGAAAGCTTTGGTTGGGTGATCAACTTTCCCAAGTCCTCCCTCGCTCCGGCCAGGGTGGTGTCCTTTCTGGGGATGCAGTTGGACTCTTGTCAACACAGGGTGTTTCTCCCTTAGTCCAAAATGTATCTGATTCAGGAGTTGGCTCGGGTCCTACTTTCCAATCCTCGGCCGTCCATCCGTCTGGGGATGAGGCTGGTAGGGTTGATGGTTGCCTTGTTCGAGGCAGTTCCTTTTGCTCAATTTCACACGAGGACGCTTCAGCTCTATCGGTTGGCATCCTGGGACCGGCGGCCTCGGTCGCTGGATCGGCCCTTCCAGTTGTCCTCCCGGGTCCAGCAGTCCCTCCAATGGTGGTTGGTCTCAGCCAATCTCGTGAAGGGCAGGTCTTTCCTGACCCCTCTTTGGGAAATTGTCAACACGGACGCCAGTCTTTCGGGATGGGGGGGATTCTGGAAGGAGCTTCAGTTCCAGGGGCAGTGGGGACCTCAAGAGGCCCACTTACCCATCAATATTCTGGAACTGAGAGCCATCCGTCGGGTTCTTGCCCTTCTGACTCAACACGTTCTGGGCCTTCCGGTCCAGGTTCGTTCAGACAATCGAACAGCGGTTGCTTACATCAATCATCAGGGAGGGACTCGCAGTTTGGGTGCTCTCAGAGAGGTGTCCCTGATCCTGACCTGGGCGGAGGCCCATGTTCCTTGTCTCTCAGCGGTGTACATTCCAGGGGTGGAAAACCAGGAAGCGGACCGGTTGAGCAGGGGCTCTTCCCGTCTGGGAGAATGGGCTCTCCATCCTCAGGTTTTTCGCTCACTGTGTCTCCGGTGGGGGACGCCGGAGGTGGATCTGTTTGCCTCTCGTCACAATTGCAGGCTCCCGAACTTCGTGTCGCTCTCCCAGGATCCCTTGGCTCTGGCAGTGGATGCCATGTCCCTGAGCTGGGGGGATCTGGGGTTTCTGTACCTGTTTCCTCCGATACCCATGCTGGGCAGGGTGGTTCGGAAGCTGGCTCTGGAAAGGGTGTCCGCCATTCTCGTGGCCCCAAGGTGGCCAAGGCGAGTATGGTTCGCAGACATCGTTCGGCTGGCAGTGGACCAGTTCGTTCTGCCTCTTTGGCCCGATCTGCTCACTCAGGGTCGGTTGTGTTACCCCAATTTACTAACGCTGGGTTTGACGGCCTGGCTGCTGAAACCTCCATCTTGAAGGAGGAGGGTCTTTCTGACTCGGTCGTTAAGACTCTGATCTGTGCCCGGAAGAGGTCTTCTTCTATCATCTACTATAGGACTTGGAAAGCCTATATCGCTTGGTGTGAGATTAGATCTTTTCCTTGTAGGGTCTTTTCGGTCTCCAGGATTCTGGAGTTTTTACAATCTGGCCTGGACTCTGGTCTTCAGCTAAGTACGTTGAAAGGGCAAGTTTCTGCCTTATCTATCTTTTTTTCAGAAGCGTTTTGCGCTTCATCCTTTAGGTAAAACTTTTTTCCAGGGGGTTACGCATGTGCGGCCTCCCAGGAAACCATTACTCCCTGTTTGGGACTTGAATTTGGTTCTTTCTGCTCTTCAGGCTCCTCCTTTTGAGCCTTTGCAAGATATTGCTTTGTCTACCCTGACTCAGAAGATTGTCTTCTTGGTAGCTATCACTTCGGTCCGGCGTGTCTCGGGGTTGGCGGCCTTGTCTATTCAGGCGCCCTACTTTGAGAGGCATCAGGATAAAGTGGTCTTTCGGTTCAAACCAGACTTTCTTCCTAAGGTTGTTTCTGCTTTTCATTTGAATCAGGATATTGTTCTTCCCTCCTTGTGTCCTAATCCTAAGAATGACAAAGAGAGGGTTTTGCATTGTTTGGATGTAGTACGCTGTGTTAAGTACTATTTGATTATTACGTCTCCTTTTCATAAAACGGATGCCTTTTTTGGGTGCCCTGTGGGCCTAAGAAGGGTTTGGCACCGGCCAAATCTTCCATTAGCAAATGGATACGTCAGGCCGTTGTTGCGGCCTGTTCTGCTAAGGGGAAAGTTCCCCTTTTTCGTATCACTGCTCATTCTACTCGCGCCGTTGGAGCGTCTTGGGCTTTTCAGCACCAAGCTTCTGTTGAACAAGTTTGTAAGGCCGCTACTTGGTCTTCTGTTCATACTTTTTCCAAGTTTTACAAGGTTGATGTGCGGGCCTCAGCGGATGCTGTTTTTGGCCGCAAAGTTCTGCAGACTGCAGTTATTTAAGTTATGCTTAATTTTTGCCTTCGGATACCCATCCCTTGTGGACACTGCTTTTGGATGTCCCGATCGTAAGAATTAAAGGGGAAGCGGGGTGTGTGGCACACTGAGAATAATACCATTTTGTGAGTACTCACCTGAAAAATGGATATTGTCAGTGTGCCACACACCCCGCTTCACCCGCCCTTTTCAGTATCCCGAATCCTTTATATCAGTGGTCCCCAACCCTGTCCTCAAGGCCCACCAACAGGCCAGGTTTTGCAGATCTCCACAAAGATGCACAGGCGGAGTAATTAGTGCAGCTGCAGAGCAATAGAGCTGGCTATTTGGAGATCCAAAAAACATGACATGTTGGTGGGCCTTGAGGACAGGGTTGAGGACCACTGCTTTATATGGTGAAGCTTTTATTTATTTTGAGGTTACCGTTGGATTTCCTGGTACCTTGTCTTTCTGCTTTTTAAATCACTGGTGTTAAGTGGGAGGTCCCAGGTATATATGGGCCGGAAGGGGGCTCATTACAAGACTTCCTCTCTGCAATGTCGTCACCTGCGGTGAGTAACCCGATCGTAAGAATTAAAGGGGAAGCGGGGTGTGTGGCACACTGACAATATCCATTTTTCAGGTGAGTACTCACAAAATGGTATTTTTTATTATTACTGTTATGCTTATCCTTTTGTACAATTGTCATCTAATGTACTGTACATGCCATACTGAATGTGTGTTCTATGCTTATGTCTTTCAGGCTGGGACAACCTATTTAGAGGTTTCTCCCGGTCCTGGGCCCTAGGTTATACCCTTCCTAAATTGGGGGCTTAATTGTAAATCCTCCCACTAGCGGACATTTAAGGCGCATCCCGGGTAGCTGCACAGCGTAATTCCCATTAGTCATTGTGACATTGAAATTGACCATATGAAGGCTTCTCAGGATGTTGTCCTCGGGGCAAGCCCGGCTGTGTGTGGTGTGCGGGGCATCCCTTGGGGGCGATGATGTGCGGGTTTGTGTACCCTGCGCCCGGCAAGCGCTTGCTCGGCAATCTGGGCCCCATGTGCCTGGGACGGCACCCTCAGTCTCATTTCCCACGCCTGATTATGACCCCCAGTGACATTAACACTAGCGGGGAGTCGCAATCTGATGTTTCCACCAGACTGGCCAATATTGAGAGAATGATTGCTAGCTGTGCAGCCTGTAAGGCTCCAGCTAAAAGACGGCATGTGGCGCCCGATGCGCCGGCCTTTACTATGGAATAAGATGATTTCCTTGATTTGTCTGACTATACTATTCAGATCTTTCTGATGATCAGCATTGCCTTGGCGCTGATGCCGGCTCAGAGCATTGGGATGCTGACGACACCCATAGACTTCTGACTCAAGGTACTTTCCATTTCCCCTCCTGCAGAGGTGCCTAAGCAGCAGGGGGAATTGCTTGGTACCGCAAAACCACGTTTGGAATTGCCAGAACAGACTCATTTTAATAATCTGATTCTCAGGGAATGGGAGCGGCCTAGCCGGCTTCCCGGTATCCCTGAGGGGTGGGATAGGAGGTATCCCTTCCCCTTGGATGTGGTCAAATGTTGGTCAACTCCCCCCGAGGTGGATGCCCCCGTCTTGGGGCTGTCTAATACTTCTGTTGTGCATTCCCTGGATTCCACTACCTTGAAGGATAGTGAGGACCGGCATATTGACAAACTGGCCTCCCACGCCATGCTTGTGTAGGTTCGGCCTTGCGCCCGGTTTGTGCTTCCGCTATTGCGGCCGTGGCTATTAGGACCTTGGTCAGGGGCCTTCTGGACGGCTCCCATGAGCATCCTTCTAGTGCTGAATTTAGAGCTTTGTCACAATGTGAGCTGTTCATCTCCTATGTTCTCTCTGCTTTAGATGACACCATTCGGATGTGTAGCAGGAACTCGGCCTTGGTTGTCTCTATCCGCCGCTCGGTCTGGTTACGCCAGTGGGCAGCTGACAATGCTGCCAAGGAGGCTCTCACGGGGCTTCCCTTTAAAGGGTTGCGCCTGTTTGGTGATCGTTTGGACCTTTTTGCTAAGGGAGGTAAGTTACCCCAACGCAAAAAGAAGCCGCGACCCTTTAGAGGCTCTGGATCCTAAACTCCTTTCTTTCGTGGGCCTAGTTCAGGCAGGGGGGTATCCTTTGCGGGACAAAGGGGAGATTTCTGGGGCAAGGGCAGGGCCGTTCCCGATCCGGATCCTCCTGGGCTTCCAAACCCAAATCCACTGCCAAGCCCGCTCAGCAATGAGGGGGCGCCCTCACCCCTGCGGCTCTTCGCTCAGGTCTGGGCTCAACGAGTCTCAGACAATTGGATTCTGGAGGTTGTCACCTCGGGATACAAGCTGGAGTTCGCGGACTGGCCTCCTACCAGATTCCTCAGGTCACGGGTTCCTACGGACCCTCAGGCAGCTCAGGGTCTGTTTCTGGCGGTACAAAACTTTCTGGCCATGGGGGTCGTTTGTCAGGTCCCCCTAGGAGAGAGAGGTCAGTGTTACTATTCCAATCTCTTTACAGTGCCCAAAAAGGATGGTTCCATCAGACCCATCCTGGACCTTAAAACACCTCAACAAGTTCATCAGGACCAGACGTTTTTGCATGGAAACTCTGCGCTCCGCTATCAGCTTCCTGCGTCCGGGGGACTTTATGACTTCAATAGACATCAAGGATGCTTACCTTCATGTGCCGGTCTTCCCAGGGCACCAGCGGTTCCTCAGGTTTGCGGTGGAGGAACATCACTACCAATTTGTGGCACTTACCTTCGCGCTTTACCAAGGTGTTGGCAGGCCTGATGGCCCTTATCAGAACCCGGGGTATTCGTATTCTTCCCTATCTGGACGACCTCCTCATTACGTCCCCTTCACTCCAACAGGCAGAACTGGACACCCGGACGGTGGTTGCGACCCTGGAAAGTTTCGGATGGGTGATCAATTACCGCAAATCCTCACTCTCCCCGTCCCGGGTGACCGCCTTCCTGGGAATGACTCTGGATACTATTCAGGCCAGGATTTTCCTCCCTCAACAGTAGGTGGACTCTCTTCAAGCTCTGATTCAATTTTTGCTGTCCAGCCCTCGCCCATCCATTCGGCAAGGGATGCAACTGGTGGGACAGATGGTGGCCTGCTTCGAGGCAGTTCCCTATGCTCAATTTCACATGAGCCCTCTTCAGCTCCATCTTCTGTCAGCCTGGGACAAGTGTCCCCTGTCTCCTGATCAAGCCTTTGTTCTGTCTCCTCTGGTCCGGCGGTCCCTCCTGTGGTGGCTGAACTCGAGGAATCTTCTGGGCGGCAGATCATTTCTGACACCGTGCTGGGAGACGGTCACTACGGATGCCAGTCTGTCAGGTTGGGGGGGCTACTGGAGAGCCCACCAATTCCAGGGGCTGTGGGGTCCTCAGGAGGCTCACGCCCCCATCAATGTTCTGCGTGCTGCATACTTATAATACCCATTCTACAAGGTGAGTATTCACAGAATGGTATTATTTTACAACAGGAGGTGATTCACCAACAAGACTCCCATAACACAGCAGCTTAGGGGTAAAACATTACTGCTTTTACACCTAACGTAGATAGGTTTGTTTGCTGGTGACACCTGGAATGAATGGTTTAGGCATGTGCCATGTCAGCGTCTCGCCTCCAATTCTCTGTCATCAGATCGATCTGCCCATGTCAGGAACTCAGGTATGTATCCTTCATAACTGCCTTGGTGATGCAGCTGCTGACATTCCGCTACAATGCAGAGCAGCATAACCCCCCTCCCATGATGAGGCACCATTGCTTACCTCCTGCTTATCTAAATTGGGCAACTTACCTGAAACAGCTCTGAGGATCTGAAGTTTTATTCTTATTTCCAAACTGGCGGTTTTACACAGCAGGGCAACCTAATTAGGAATGACCACGGGGCATGAAACAAAACCCAGGATAGTCAAGATCCTGGGTTTTGTTGCTCTTTAATAAATCCCTCCTTTCCCCCCTGGCACTCCAATAAAACAAACTATTCCCCAGCATTCAATAATAACCTCTCCCTTCCCTCCTAGCATTCAATAATAACCCCCTCTTCCCCAGGAAACCGGGTGTTATAGGAGGGCTGTTTTAATCCACACTTCTATTTTTTTGGGTGTATGTCCTCTACAGTTTTGCCTCTGTTATAAGTATGAAAACGTATTATTTTTTTAATAGAACGCCTACACCCTCTGTGGCGGTGTACAAGGTAGAGCTTACAGGAGGGTAAGATGAGTAATCTGCATTTCTATTTCCAATGATACCGTCAGACCCACTCCTGCCTCCGTTCGGCAGAGCTAGTCTCTGGGCCTTAAAGGGTAGCCGGCCATAGGTTTATGGTGGGGTGGAACCACTAGCTAGGGCTATATGATGCCTGTATGTCCCTCCCTGCCCACAAGCTTTATTGTATGTGTGCTGTGTTTTGACTTTGCACTTGCTGCTTGCTGGCTCAGCTGGCCCCTGGAGCCTTTCATGCTTACCTCCCTCGCGGTTCCTCACGGGCCTTGTGGATTTTCCTCCCTCCATCTTGACTCTGTCACATACGGGGGGGAGCTCTCAGTGCGGCCGTAGCTCCCGCTGCGGGAGCCGCGTTGTGTCCTGGCGCTGGCGGCCATGCCATACCGGCCATACCGAAGGACCTCCCACAAATCCCCAGATTTCTCTGCAGTGCTGAACTGCGAAGACATGAAGTATCACGCTCTCGCAGGCGAGCGGGGCTTTACAGCCCGTGGCCCTGCGGGACTATTTCCACCTGTCCTCTTCGGAAGAATATGCCTCCCAGCCTGGGCTGCGCGGGTCGGGTGAAGGTAGGCAGCACCTGGTGTGCTGAACGGAGCCACGCTCCACCGCAATCCCCCTCCATAGGGTAGGCGGTCAGGCCGATGGTCAGCCTCTAGTGGATGCCCCTCCCGCAATCTTGCCCGTGCCCCTCACAGACTTAGTCCATGGACGCTGTCCGCTTCTCCCTCGCTTCCTCCCGTAACTCGGGGGGAAAAGAAGGGGGGGGGGGGGTATGTGTGGCAGCCCTAGTGTTAAGTATCACGTTAAGACCTTTGGCTTTTAATTTTATTTGGTGTCAGTGTCGCGCTTTTGCTATACAGTGCGAGCCGTTTGTCTTTCATTAACAACTGCCTAGACGGCAGCATCATTTCCAGCGTGTCAGCATCTTATGCATACGCCTTATATCCAACTGTTATACTTATTTCTGTTGGTTAGAGCTTCGCGCTCTTTGGGGGAGGCGGAGACTCGCCATGACGCGCTCCGCGTCACTGCCTGACCTGGCCCACCCCTCGAGGTTCGCTTGGTGCCATTTTGACTATCTTTGCGCGTGGTGTGGTTTGCCTCCTCCCTTGGTCATGTAAGTGCCCTCCGGGGCGGCATGGTTCTATGTCTATCTGGCTGCGCATGGCACTGACTCCACCCCTCTTGTCCCATTATGTCTTTCAGACGCCAGGACTTCGGTGGCTTCTCCTGGCCTAACATATATTACAGCGGGTCCACATAACAAATTCTCCCACGTTACTAGCGGGTCTTGGGGCATCCAGGGTTCCCTATCGCGTAAATCCCTGCGGGCATACTGCTTGATAATCACCATGTGGAGGCATTTCAGAATTATGTAACCGGGGTCCCTCCGGGACATGACCGGCTGTGTGCAGTGTGTGGTCAGCCCCAGGCTGAGGCTGACAGGGCACGGGTCTGCGGACAGTGTGCAGAACAGGCAGGTTTGCCAATGGCAGCACCTCCCTTCAATACTCCCGTCTCCCCGGACCTAAATATCACTCATGACGAGTCCCACTCGAGCGGGGATGACCTGCAATCCGTGCCGCGCGTGCTGCCTACGGCGGAGCAGGTGCTTTCTGGATTGGCGGAGCGTATGGGCCCTGGTAAAAAGCGGTCCTTGACTCCTCCTGGCTCCCCGGTTCCTAACGATAACGATGACTCTGCTGATATGCAGGACCTTGACTCTTCTGAGGAAGGTGAGTTATTCTCAGATTCGGGCTCCTCGAACGGGATGCCCGGGGGCTGTGATGATTCTGAGCCCGGTTCTTGGGGCCTGTGTGACACAGATGAAATTCTTATTAAAATTTTTGAGGTTTTGTCAATCTCCCCCCTGGGGAGACCCCCAAGCCTAAAAAGGAGAGTTTCCATACAGCGCCGCCGCGCTTGGAGTTCCTAGAACAGGAACATTTCCAGAATCTTATATCCCAAGAATGGGAATCGCCTTGAAAGCTTAAAGGGGTCCCAGGGGTCTGGGATTGGAAGTACCCTTTCCCTCCTGATGTGGTTAATTTGTGGTCAGCACCTCTGGTGGTGGACGCACCGGTTATAGGGGTCACAAACCCCCCTTTCATGACGGCTCCTTTTTACCGTACCCTTTGGGATGCTGAGGACCGGCGCATTGACAGACTGGCTTCCCACGCCTTCTCGTGTGCTGGGACGGCTCTGCGCCCGGTCTGTGCTGCGGCCATCACTGCGGTGGCCGCCAGGACTCTTGTCAGAAAAGTACTAGATCACCGCCCGGAGGACCTCCCTTGGGGGGTGTTCAGACTGTGATGCGTTTATGAAGTTTATTCTATCAGCACTGGACGACACCATTAAGATGTGTGCTAGAACCTCTGCCCTTGTGGTAGCTATTCGTCGCCTGGTCTGGCTGCGACAGTGGGGTGCTGACGAGGCTACAAAAAAGCTCTCACCTGCCTTCCCTTCAGAGGACGGCGGTTATTTGGGGCCCGTTTGGACCTTTTTGGTAAAAAGGGTAAAGCGCCCTTGCGCAGAAGGCCGCTCCGGCCTCCCCGGGGCAGGGTCACCCCTCCACCTCCCTACGTTAGTGTCAAACGCGAACCTGAGGTGTGCTTCCAACTGTTCGGTGTGGATTTCCACCATGGGGTGGGCAGGCAGCGCCTTGGGCCCTCTGGCAGGACTAAGTCCAAATCTGCCAAGACCTCCCAAGCATGAAGGGACGCCCTTCTGGGCGAGGGTACTGCTGCAGCAGCTGTCTCCCATCTAGGAATGTACCTTCTTCTCCTTCTGGTGGTTCCAGGAGGTAGTTCCCCTGGACACAGGATAGCTTTTGCTGGGCGGTCCCTCTCAGTGGTTGTCAGGGTGCTTCTAGCCCCTGCTTTTCCCTCAGGAATTGGTGCAGGCCGTACTGGGCCTACAGAGTTTGGGCTTACTTACAGGTTGCCCTTAACAGTATGGGGCTATGGCCTCTATATTAACCCTCCTCCTTCCCTCAACAGTATGAGGCAGTCTGGGCCACGCCGGCCTATGGTAGGCCTGGCAATTCTACTCTCACAGGTAGTCCCTATAGGACACCTCTGTCTTGGGACACAGGCGCCCTGTGCAAGGGGGGCTTCCGGCCTCCTGTGAAGTACTAGATCTTCTTAGTTCCCCTTGTGTCTGCTGGACACCAAGACCATTACTAGACGGGGTTGCAGGACCAAACCTTGCGGATTGAGGCATTATTTGGGGCCTCTCTTTCGTTCCCAGGCTACTCGCCATGGCACAAATGGGGGTGTTGTCTCGGACATGCCTGGGGGGGGGGGGTGTCTGCGTTAGGTCCTACCGGTTCGTCTTTCCTTACTCCCCTGTCTCTACGTCAGGCCGAGTGGATTGGTCGGCCAGCGGTGTCCCCTGGGAGTTACTGGATGGTTGCTCAGTCACCTCAATCCCTCATGGTCCCTTATCCGCTATCCCCATTCCTGGGATTCGGTTCAGGCTTGAGCCTTCTTCTCTGGCAACAAGGGGACTCCTGGTTACGGGGGCTCTGTCCCCCTTTACTGGCATCTTACTTTCACCAGGCGGGATGGCAGCTGGTGGCATATCAGATGATGTCCCTTATATACCTAGCCCTTGGGCTCTTCGGCACAGTAGGTTATTGAGCTTACATGGGGTTCCAGCACCCTGGGGCTTGGTCTGTGCTCATTCCCCCTTGGTAAGGTGGTTCCTCTTGAGCTGATCATATTCAAGGGCCCCGTCAGGGGGCACCCCCTTCCTTACTTGCATCTTCCAGTGAATGGTCACCTTGGGTACCAAGTCTCGCAGGTTGGCGGGGGAGGGGAATTTCTTCCACAATCCCCCGTGGGTCCTAGGTAGGGTCCCCTAGAGGGTCCATCTTACCTGCTGGTTTTGTTGAAACGGTGTGCCTTCCGTTGACTCTATATGGCTGGACTCCTGGTCTGTTGGATGACAATGGCCCGTCTTATTATTGGTCTAGAGATTAGAGATTATTATTGGTCGGGTGACCTGTTCTATTTCCCTTAGGGGGTGTTAAAAGTTTTCCACGAGGCTTCTTTTGCCTGTTGGCTGGTTGGGTCGTTACACTGGCCTATATTCCTCTTTAGGGGAAAGTATCTCCCCTTTTTCAGTTTATTCCGTTATATTGGTGCTTGGGTACCACTGGCCCTTCAGCACCAGGGTTTTTTTCTGTTGAATAAGTTGCTAGACTTATGGCTTGTCTCTGTTCATACCTTCAAGGTCTTGTTATGAGATTGACGTTAGAGCCTCTGCTCATGTCATGCCTGTTGCAAGTTTTGCAGGTGACAGCGCCTTTACTGTCCGCTGTGCCTTGTTTTTTCCTGGGGATCCCACCCTGCTTACGGACACTGCTATTGGATGTCCCACATGTTATTACTATTCTGGAGCAGGACGTGCTGTATGCTTAAAATAATACAACTCTGTGAAGTACTCACCTGTAGAGTTGATATTATATGCATACAGCACGTCCTGCTCCACCCCACCCTGGTTCTCTTGTTCTGGATCCCCTGTATGGTGATTGTTATCAATTGATATTATTACCAGTTTTCTGGGTGGTTTGTTCCTCCCGGCTTCTCTTCTCACTGCTTTTCAATGCTGGGGATTTGTGGGAGGTCCTTCGGTATATGTAGGGCCGGGAGGAGCTTGTTTTCTACATGTCTGCAGTGCGCGGCGCCTGAGGACAGAGGATTACCCACATGTTATTACTATTCTGGAGCAGGACGTGCTGTATGCATATAATATCAACTCTACAGGTGAGTACTTCAGAGTTGTATTTTTGATGATCTGGGTTCTGTGGAGGAAGGTAAGTTGCCAGATAGTTCCCGTTCCACGGTGGATTATTCTGCTGGCGATGACAGTTTGTCTGGTTCTTCCTCGGATGAGGATGCGTGGCTCCTTGATGATACGGAAAAGTTGCTTACCTCTGTGTTTGTCGCTCTGGGAGGAACAATGTGTAGTGTCTCAAAGAGGAAGCAAGGTGATTTGTTTAGGCCCGAAAGACAGAGGCGGGTCTTTCCGGAGCAGGACCATTTTTCTAATATGATTTTCAAGGAATGGGAAAGGCCTGACTACCATTGGTGCCTAAGGGACTGGATAGACGGTATCCCTTCCCTGAGGAGTTGGTTCGGCTGTGGTCTCATCCTCCCGAGGTGGATTCCCCTGTGTCGGGTTTGTCCAACACTACGGTTATGCCATCACCTGATACCGCTTCCTTACGTGACCCGGCTGACAAGCACATGGATCAGCTGGTCTGTCATGCTTTCACCTTTGCTGGTGCCCTGTTTCGTCCGGTGTGTGCTGCGGCGATTGGCCATCAGGAAGAAGGTGAGACATCTTATGGATAGAGATGAGGCTCGCAAGCGGACGGAGGAGTATAAAGAACCTAAGGGGGACCTTGGAATTCATTGGTTTTGTTGCCTCTGCCATGGACGATGGAGTCTGGCTTAGTGCCAGGATTTCGGCGCTGCTTGTTGCCCTACGCCGCTCGCTCTGGTTGTGGCAATGGTCTGCTGATGCCGCTGCCAAGAAGTCACTTACGAGTATCTCCTTTGTGGGACACAGGCGGTTTGGGGAGCGCCTGGACCTCAGAGACAGAAGCCTGCTCGGTCCTTTCGGAACTCTGCCTATCGTTCCTTTCGAGGAGAAGGAGGGTCTTCATTTCCAGGTGGCCACAGAGATACCTGGGGCAGAGGTAGGTCCGCAGCCGACCCAATCCCTCCTGGGGAGTCAAGTCCCCCCAGGCATGAGGGGGCGCCCTCACCCATCCGGGTGGGGGGACGGCTTTTGCTATTTGCTCAAATCTGGAGACGGCACGTCTCGGATTGGTGGATTCAGAAGGTAGTGTCCTCCGGTTACAAAATAGAGCTGGCAGTCAGGCCGCCCACAAAATTTCTTCGGTCTTGGATATCCCAAAATCCCTTGAAGGCAAAGGGTTTGAGAATGGCCGTGCAACACCTCCTGCAGTTAGGTGTGATTTGCCCTGTACCTCGTCAGGAACAGGGTCAAGGTTTTTACTCCAACCTGTTTACGGTTCTTAAGAAGGACGGAACGTTAAGACGTATCCTGGACCTGAAGGGTCTCAACAGGTTTGTAAGAGTCAGACATTTCCGCATGGAAACCTTACGGTCAGCGGTGAGCTCACTTCGGCCCGGTGACTTCGTGACCACGGTGGACATCAGGGATGCTTATCTGCACATCCCAATTTTCCAGGGGTATCAGAAGTTCCTGAGGTTTGCTCTGGCGGACCAGCATTACCAGTTTGTGGCTCTTCCATTTGGGATTTGCTCAGCGCCCCACATCTTCACCAAAGTGCTGGCGGGCATCATGGCCATCCTAAGAAATCAGGGCATTTGTGTACTGCCTTATCTGGACGACTTGTTGATTGCGGCCCAGGGTCTCCAGACGCAAGTGCAGGTCTTGCTGTCTTGTCAGCGGCCATCAATACGTCTGGGGATGAGATTGGTGGGCCTAATGGTGTCATGCTTCGAAGCAGTGCCCTTCGCCCAATTTCACATGAGACTCTTCAATTGAACCTGCTAACTAGCTGGAACCGGATGCAGGAGTCGCTAGAACACAAGTTTTCGCTGTCCCCCCCCCTGGCCAGACAGTCCCTCTTGTGGTGGTTGGACTCCAGGAACCTGTTGGTGGGCAAGTCCTTTATGACTCCCCGTTGGGAGATAGTTACCACGGATGCCAGTCTGACAGGCTGGGGAGACGTTTGGCAGACTCAGAAGATCCAGGGTCAGTGGGGTCCGCCGGAGAACCGCTTACCCATAAATCTCTTGGAGCTGAGAGCGATCTGGTTGGTGCTTCTTCGCTTGACTCCCCATTTAAGGGGTCGTGTGATCCAGGTTCGCTCGGACAATCAGACAGCTGTCGCCTACATCAATCACCAGGGCGAGACTCGGAGCAAGAGAGCCCTCAAGGAGGTGACACAGATTCTGACTTGGGCAGAGGAGAATGTTCTGCATCTTGGCGGTCTACATCCCTGCGGTGGAAAACCAGGAGGCAGACTCCCTGAGCAGGCACGCCTTGTGCCTAGGGGAATGGTCTCTCAGCAAGACCTTTCACGCTCTGTGTCTCCGCTGGGGTCTGCCGGATGTGGACCTGTTTGCGTCCAGACACAATCACAAGCTCCCAAGGTTCATCTCCCTCTCAAGAGATCCTCTGGCCATTGCCACCGACGTTCTGGCAATTCCCTGGACGGAGTTCAAGTTCCTTTTATGCATTCCCTCTGTTTCCACTCCTGGGCAGAGTTCTGTGCAAGGTAGCCCAGGAAGGGGTACCAACTATCCTGGTGGCTCCTCGCTGGCCGAGAAGGAGTTGGTTTGCGGACATTGTTCAGATGTCAGTAGATCGCTACATCATGCCCGACGACCCAGGGCTTCTCACATAGGGGTCGCTGCGGCACCCCAATTTATGGACGCTGGCTTTGACGGCCTGGCTATTAAAACCTCAATCCTGACGGAAAAGGGGCTGTCGGCCACTGTTGTACATACCATGATTCAGGCACGGAAGAAGTCTTCCTCCATGATATACTACAGAGTTTGGCATGCTTATATTGCTTAGTGCGAGTCCACGAGTCTCCCTTGCCGCATATTTTCCATTTCTAGGATTCTGGAGTTTTTACAACACGGTTTAGACTTGGTCCCCAGCTGAGCACCCTCAAGGGCCAGGTGTCGGCCTTAGCCATCTTCTTCCAGAGATCCATTGCCAATCATAGGTTGATCAAGTCTTTTTTCCAGGGAGTCTGTGATGCCGCTGTATAGAGCCCTGGTAAGGCCACAGCTAGAATACTGTGTGCAGTTCTGGAGACCTTACCTGCAAAAAGACATTATTAAAATAGAACGTGTCCAAAGGCGGGCAACGAAAATGGTGGAAGGACTTAAACTTAAAACTTATCAGGAGAGACTTAAAGAACTTAATTTGTACAGTCTGGAGGAAAGAAGGGAGAGGGGGGACATGATTGAGACCTTTAAATATGTGAAAGGATTGAATAAGGTTCAGGAGGTAAGTGTTTTTAAGAAGAAGCTTAATGATAGAACAAGGGGGCACAACCTGAAGCTAGTGAGGGGGAAGATCAGGAGCAATGTTAGAAAATATTATTTTACAGAAAGAGTAGTAGATGCTTGGAACAAACTTCCAGCAGACGTAGTTGAAAAATCAACAGTCACTGAATTTAAACATGCCTGGGATAAGCACACATCTATCCTAAGATAAAGAATACATACAGTATACACATAAGGGCAGACTAGATGGACCGTATGGTCTCCTTCTGTCGTCAACCTTCTATGTTTCTATGAGTCACCCATGTCCGTCCACCGCGTAAGTCAGTAATACCGGTGCGGGACTTGAATTTAGTACTGTCTGCTCTTCAGGGTCCTCCCTTCAAACCATTGTGCGATGCGGCATTGCCTATCTTGACTCTCAAAGTGGTCCTTTTGGTAGCGATCACCTTGGTGCGTCGCGTATCAGAGCTGGCCGCGCTTTGTATGAAGCCTCCCTATTTTGAGCGGCATAAGGATAAGGTGGTTTTTCGCTTTAAACCTGATTTTTTGCCTAAGGTCGCTTTTCCCTTTCACCTTAATGAGGAAGTTGTCTTGTCTTCCTTGTGTCCAGCACCGACTAATTCTAAGGAAAGGACCCTCCATGCCTTGGATGTGGTCAGAGCCATTAAGTATTACCTGGTTGCGACCTTCAGGAAATCAGATTTGCTCTTTGTCCTAACAGAGGGCTTTAGGAAAGGTTTGCCACCAGCCAAGTCCACTCTCAGTAAGTGGATCAGACAGGCGGTGGTGCAAGCATATTCTGCCAAGCGGAAGGAACCCCCTTTTTGGATCACAGCTCATTCTATCAGAGCTATTGGTGCCTCTTGGGCTTGTCAGCACCAGGCATCGGTTGAACAGGTTTGTAAGGCCGCCACTTGGTCTTCAGTTCATACTTTTACTAAGTTCTACAAAGTTGATGTCAGGGCCTCAGCTGACGCTGTCTTTGGTCGAAAGGTGCTTCAGGCGGTAGTGAAATGAACTACATGCTGTTCCGCAGTGGGGATCCCACCCAAATGGACACTGCTTTTGGATGTCCCACATGTCATCACTGGGACGACCTGGACTGGATATAGGGAAAAATACAATTCTGTGAAACTCACCTGTAGATTTGTTTTTGAGTATATCCAGTCCAGGTCGTCCCATCCCGCCCTTTTGTTCATTATCTCTTGTTTGCCTGTTATGGTGATTACCATCTTTTATTCATTCGAATCCTTGTATCCTTAAGTCTTGTTAGAGAGAGTACAAGCTGAAGCTATGTGAAGTAACATGGTTTCTTGGCCTCCCGGCCTGTCCTCTTTTTTGTTTACTGCTTTTTAACCACTGGAGAATGATAGAGGGACACCTGCCTTTATAGGGGGACGGGAAGAGCAACATCTTTTGATCTTGCAGTCAAGCGCCCCTGGGGGCAGAACACCACATGTCATCACTGGGACGACCTGGACTGGATTTATTATTGTGAGCCAGGCGTGACAGACCTGCTACAGATAAAGGAGTATATTAGGGGAGTGGGCCTTGCTCCATGAGCTTACACTCTAAAGGTGATTATTATTATTTATTAATAATTAATCTTGCAAATTGTCTCTTCACAGCGGAAGATGTTCTTAAAGGGCCCCAGATCGCGTACGTCACGGGCGTAGATGGGGAGGACGGCATCCCGACGGCAGTTGCCCAGTCAGGACAGCAGCTGGCGCTCATATCGCAGGACGGCACTCAGCATGTAAGTGTTCCAATATGGAGGATGCTGAGGGCCGGTGCGGCGGCTCCCTCAACAGACAGGGGACGCACTTGTTGGCAGGAAGCCCACGCTGCCTCTGTGCCACATCCACACTTATTTTGTGTATGGCACTTCCTTAAAATATATTGAATGTGTCAGGTCGCCTGACAAATTAGCCTCCGCCACCCCGAAACGCAATAATGAGTAGGGATGTAAATATCATAGTTACATAGTTAATACGGTTGAAAAAAGACATATGTCCATCAAGTTCAACCAAGGGTGTTGGGGTAGGGGGAAGTTATTTTTTATAGGTGGTATTTATTTTGTGTTTTTTTACTGATAACCACTATTAGTAACTGTTAATGTTATTTTCTTCTAAAAAAGCATCTAATCCTTTTTTGAAGCTTTCAGCGGTTGATACTGTAACAAGCTTCTGTAGGAGGCTATTCCACAGATTTATAGTTCTTATGGTAAAAAATGATTGTCGCATGCAGAGATTGGATTTCTTTTTTTCCAGTCGAAGGGAGTGCCCCCTTGTCTTTAGAGAGGATTTTACCTGAAATAGTGTTTCCCCATTTTTTTTTTTGTATGGGCCATTTATATATTTATACAAGATAATCATGTCCCCCCCTCAGTCGTCTCCTCTCAGGACTAAACAGATTTAATTTTCGTAATCTTTCCTTATAACTAAGATCCTTCATTCCCCTTATTAGTTTGGTGGCTCTCCTCTGCACCCTTTCTATAGTCAGAGCTTCCTTTCTATGAATGGGTGCCCAGAACTGGGCAGCCAAGTGAATGTCCAGACACTCAAAGTGTCCAAGTTAGCCTGAAGCTTGTGAACATCTTCAATAGACAACTTATCTTTGTGTCATCCACAGTGTGCTCGGCACGTGAGGTAACAGTCTGATCTGTTTCAGGTGGCCATTGTGGCCCAGGACATCTCAGGATTTCACACGACCTCCTCAGAAATGAGCCAGCAGCAGCACAGTCATCACCTCGTCACAGAGACTCGGCCAGTCACCCTGCTGGCCACGTCCAATGGCACACAGATCGCAGTGCAGGTAAGTGTCCACATCTCTGACTATATATGTGGTGGCATATGTGCAGGCTGGGGTTAAATACTTCCAGGCAGAAGGAAACAAAATTACGTTTACCTGACCAACCACCGGCTCGATCCCACAAGGTCCAGCTAAATCAATGTCTGCTCTGGTGATGACAGCGCACTCTCTGCCCAGCCTCAGTGTGCACCCCCTGCTTCCAGTCATGGTAAAGCAGGCTTCCACGTTGATATACTATCAGCAATGGATGCTGAGATGTGCGCTGAGGCCTCATTGGGAGCACACGGTCCGCTTTAGATCTCTGAAACTGGACTGCTTCAGCCTGCCTGACTCCAGTAAAATTAAAAAAAAAAAGTACCACCTGCAGGCACAAACTTACGGAGTCAGGCAGGCTGAAGCAGTCCAGTTTCAGAGATCTAAAGCGGACCGTGTGCTCCCAACAAGGCCTCAGCGCACATCTCAGCGTCCATTGCTGATAGTATATCAACACATCGACAGTCTCTTTATGAGCCCCCAGTAGTAGAAGGTGCCTGGCTGCCTATTTAGTAGGGGTCCTGGCGCAGGGAGGTGTTTGACCTTCCTGGCAGGAGTTTAGGTCCCCTTAAAATACATATATTCTAAGTATGTCACACACCCCGCTTCAAGACATTCATTACACTTGGGTATACTGACCTGTAGATGGCTATCTTGCAGAGATGTCAATAAAAAAAGGTAAGACCCTCCCGGCCCATAAATACCTGGGACCTCCCACTCATTCCCCAGTCTTCATCTCTGCAGTGGGGAGCAGTGGCCTACGGCCCGCCCCCGTGTTGCAGGCACGTTTTCATGTCCCGGCTTCTGGCTGGGAGAGACGGGGAAGGGGCGGGCGCAACGCGCGAACCACGCCGGTCCTCCCTCCCTCCCCCCTCTGCACACTGCGCGTCTTCACTGTGCCTGGCGTGCGGTACTGAAGGTCAGGTGAGTGGCCTGATGGCCATACAGTTCATCTGTATTCTTATTATACAGTACGTCCTGCTCCAGATATAATACTTACACTTGGGTTATCCTCTGCCAGATGGCGCTGCACTGCAGAGACATGGAAAAACAGGCTCCTCCCGGCCCTTCAAATACCCAGGGACCTCCCACAAATCCCCAGATTTCTCTGCAGTGCTGACTGCGAAGACATGAAGTATCACTCTCTCGCAGGTGAGCGGGGCTATTAAAGCCTGCGGCCCTGTTGGACTATTCCCACCTGTCCTCCCTGTGATGTGCCTCCCAGCCTGGGCTGCGCTGGTCGGGTGAAGGTAGGCAGCACCATGCGTGCTTAACGGAGTCATGCTCCACCGCAGTTCCCCACCAAAGGGTAGGCGGTTTAGGGGTGATGGTGAGCCTCTAGGGGATGCCCCTCCCGCACTATTGCCCCATGCCCCGTGTAGCGGTGGGCCCTGTACAAAGGGTCGACATCCTCCCTTATTCCCTCCCGTAGCCCGGGAGGAAAGAAGGGGGGGGGTGTGTGGTGGTCTTAGTGTATGTTTTACACGTTATGGCCTTAGTCTTGCCCCGGACTAGTATTCCTGGGGTCAAAGCCGCGCTGTTTGTTCTTTACTGTGTATTTTGTCGCTGCCGCGCACACCTCTTCCTTTACTGGATGTGCTGTGCCGGGCGGCGGCGTCGTCTTCATTGGCAAATCTTTTTTTCTAAGTGTGCCATACACTTCGCTCCTCATGACAATTTGTAACTATCTCAGAGCTTCGCGCTCTTCGGGGGGGGGGGGGGGGGGGGGACCTGGTTGGCGCGCTCCGCGTCACAGCCCGCTCTGGCCCACCCTTTGAGGTTTGCTTGGCGCCATTTTGATGCTGGTCGCACGCACGCGTGGTAGCGGTCCTCCTCCTCCCTTTGTCTGTAAGTGCCCTCACGGGCGATTTTCATGATCCTTGTTTACTGCGCATGGTTCTGACTCCCTTTATTCCCATTATGTCTTTCAGACTGGTGAACACCATTGGCTTCTCCCGGCCCGGTGTTAAATTATAGCGGGCCTTGTAATATTCTCCCACTTCCTTAGCGGGTCTTTGGGGCATCCAGGGTTACTTATTGTGTAAATCCCTACTGGCATATTGTGCCTTGATTAATCACCATATGGAGGCATCTCAGAATTATGTGACCGGGGTCCCTCTGGGACAAGACCGGCGGTGTATAGCGTGTGGACAACCCCATGCTGATGATGACAGGGCACGGGTCTGCGTACCCTGTGCCGAGCAAGCCCTGGCCCTGCAATCTGGTCGGCCAGTGGCTACACCTAGCTTCAATTCACCTATCTCCCCAGGCTTAAATCTCTCTCCTGCTGAGTCGCCTACAAGTGGGGAATTGCAGCCTGCTGGGTCTACCAGACTGCATGCAGATTATTGCGAGGTTGTCAGAGCGAATGGGCCCTGGTAGAAAGCGGCACCTGTCGCCCCATGTTTCTGTATGCTCTATGAGAACTGAGGGGTTTGCTACCCCGTGTGACTATACCCCTTCTGATGAAGGGGAGTTGTTCTCTGACTCAGGCTCTTCTGATGAGAGGCCGAGGATTCATGACGATTCTGGCCCTGAATTCTGGGGCCAGTGTGACACTGACGACTTGTTGCTTAAGGTCTTTAAAGCACTGTCTATCTCTCCTCCCGGCCAGGTCCCCAAGCCTAGAGGGGAATGTTTCCATACTGCGACTGCACTTTGGAATTTTTAGAGCAGGCTCATTTCCATGCTCTTGTCCTCAAAGAATGGGAATGCCCCAGTAAACTTCCAGGGGTTCCAGGGGACTGGGATAGGAAATACCCTTTTCCCCCTGAGGTGGTTAATTGTTGGTCATCACCCCCCGTGGTGGATGCGCCGATCATAGGGGTCCCTAACCCCCCCCCCTTTATTACAACCCCTGCTTATAGTACCCTTCGGGATGCTGAGGACCGGCGCATTGAGCTGCTGGCCTCCCATGCCTTTTCTTGTGCTGGGACGGCCCTGCGCCCGGTCTGTGCCGCAGCCATTACTGCAGTGGCCGCTAGAACCCTCATCAAAAAATTGCTCAATCATCACCCCGAGGATCTCCCCTGGGAGGTGTTTAATGCATTCTCCAATTGTGATGTATTTGTGAAGTTTATTCTATTAGTGCTGGATGACACGATTAGAATGTGTGCAAGAACTTCCGCCCTTGCGGTGGCTATTCGTCGCTTGGTCTGGCTGCGACAGTGGAGTGCTGATGATGCTACTAAAAAGACTCTTACTGGGCTCCCCTTTAGAGGGCAACGCCTATTTGGGGCCCGTCTAGACCTGTTCGGTAAAAAGGGCAAATCACCCCTTCGCAGACAGCCGTCTCGGCTCCCTCGAGGCAGGGGCACCCCTCCTCCCCTCTACCTGTGTTAAACAGGAACCAGGGGTGTCTTTCCAGATTTTTCGTGCAGACTCCTGCCCCACGAGCAGCAGACAACACTCTGGCCCCTCCGGCGGGGCTAAGCCCAAATCTTCCACCAAACCCCCTCAAGCATGATGGGGCGCCCTCGGCCGTCTGGGTGAGGGGATGGCTGCAGCACCTTGCTCTTATCAGGAGGCATCTCGCCTCATTCTGGTGGATTCAGGAGGTTGTGTCCTCCAGATACAGGATAGCGTTTGCTGCACGGCCTTCCCCAGTTTTTAGCAGGTCCCAGGTACTCCTGGTCCCTGCCGCTGTTTAGTTGCTGGCACAGGCCATGCTAGGCCTGCAAGGTCTGAGGGTCTCTTGCAGATTGCCCATGATAGGCAGAGGCAAGGGCCACTATACCACCTTCCACAGTCCCCCAAAGGATGGGTCGGGTTGGCCCATTCTGGATTCACAGCAACTCTCCAATTACAGGCAGTCTCCTGCATGGAAACTCTTGAGTTGGCCATCAGCACCTTACGCCCAGTGGGCCTCTTGCCGTCGGGGGAACTCTACAATGCTTATGTTTACATTCCTGTGCCCTCAGGTCTCTGAGGCTCTCCAGGTTTGTGTTGGAAGTCCAACACTGTTAATTGTGGCCTTGTTATCTGGCCTCTCGTCAACTCCCAGAGTGTTCACTCAGGTGCTGTCGATGGTGATGTCTCTGATGAGACCAAGGGGCGTCCGTGCGATGTCTACCCGGACGCCCTTCCTCACTTCCCTGTCTCTGCGTCAGGATAGTTGGATACCCGGCTGGTGGGTCCATTAGGAGTCATTTGGATGGGTGTTCAATCACCCCGAGTCCTCGCTGTTCCCTAAGTGGTAACTCCATTAATAGGAATGATTCTGGATTAGGTTCAAACCAGATTCTCCCCCTCTCAGCAATTAGGTGGGCAATCTGGTCTCATGGGCTCAGTCTCTCATTGCTGTCCCGGTTTCTTAACGCCAGGCAGGGATGCAACTGGTGGGCCCGTTGTTAACTTGCTCGGAAGAGGTCCCTTATGCTCAGTTCCCCTTGAGCCCTTCTGCGACTTCTATTGGTAACCTAGGACAGGGATCCAGCACCCTGGGAGCAGGGTCTGTGGGCCTTCCCACCTGTATGACGGTTTTTCTCTTGAAAGTGGACGAACTCGAGGGACCTGTCTGGGGGCAGTTCCTCCTTGCCCCTTCCTGAAAACGGTCACCATGGATGCCACCCTTTCAGGGTGCTCGGTACGTCTGACGACAGACTGGATTGCCAGTCTGGGGGTGCTCGGTACGTCTGACGACAGACGTACTACATTAACCATTGGAAGGGGTCTGGAGCTGGCGGACCTTCCAGGGAGTGTCTATGTTCCCTTCTGGGCAGAGACAATGCTCCCTGCATTTTAGTGATATTAGCTCCGGCGGAGCCCCTCTGCGACAGGATGTGCTAATCCCCGTGTCGCTTTGGAGTCCAACCAGTCGTGGATCTGTTGGGTTCCGTCACCTTCACAGGCTATCGGCCTTTGTTTCCCTGTCCCGGGATCCTATGTCAGTGGTCCGGATGCCTTTAATACCGTCTTGACAGGACGTTCGGTTCTGTATGTCCTTCTCCATTCCCTCTGCTAGGCAGGGTTCTGCGTAAGATTGCTCTGGTAAGGGGACCAGTGATTCTGGTGGCCCCCAGTTGACCTAGTAGAGTGTGGTTGCAGATATGGTACTGTGGTCAGTAGTTCTGCACCTTGCCAGGAGTGCCAGTTGATCACTCAGGGCCCCCTTTACGTCACTCCAATCCATGGTCCCTGGCCTAGCCGGCCTGACTGCTGAAACATACATCTTGATGGAGACAAGTTTAGCTGTCTCGGTGTTGTGACTATGGGAAGGCTAGGAGTAAGCCTCATCCTCGTCTTCTTCTATTGTTGTAGGGTATGGCATACCCACATTGATTGGGGCGAGTCTAGTTCTCTTACCTGTTGGGCGTTCTCGGTTCCCAGGGTCCCAGTGTGGTTTTCAGCATGAATTGGAGTTGGTTCCCCAGCTCAGTTTTCTGATGGGTCAGGCTCTGCCCTGTCCACCTTGCCTTAGCAGTCTCTGGTTCAGTCTTCCTTGGTTAAGACTTCCTTCAGGGGGTGCTCATGTGCGTCCTCCATGTACTCCTATGGTCCCTGTTGGGATTCTGTCTGCTTGCAGGATTTGTCCCTTGGTCCTATTCAGGATGCTGTCTGGATGTCCTTACCCTCAAGGTTGTCCTTCTGGTGACTGTTACCTTGGTCAGGCATGTGTTAGCGGGCGGCTCAGTCTACCTAGACCTCATTCCTTGAGATACACCAGGATAAGGTGGAGTTCTGCCTGAAGCCGGACTCTACATCTGGAGGTGTCTTATGTTCATTTATTCAAGATATTGTTATCCACGGCTATCCCCTTTTCCTAGCGACGCTGAGGAAGTGGTTCTGCATTCCTTATACAGGTGTTGGCAGTTTTTCCTTAGGAGTCACTGTGTCCTTTAGGGGAACTGAGGTTCCTTAGGGCTTTTGGTCATTACATCCTGAATGTGCCCGATCTCGTCTGCTCTCTGGAGTGGGGGCGGTTTGGTCCTGGTTGTTACCTTAATGGATGTTACTCCTGGTACCTTGTTCGGCCTTTGGCTTCTGCCAAATTTATTGTAGCGATCGGATTTGTCAGGCTGTTACTCAGGCCTATTCAGGCAAGAGGAAGAATCTCCCTTGTTGCCTTGATTCCTTTTCTACGCGTGCTTGATGCCTCGTTTTTTTCTGTTGAACTGGTTGGCTAGGCCACTACCATTGGCCTTCTGCTCATACCTTTTGCAAGGTTTTTACAATGTTGATGTTAAGGCCTCAGCTCATGCTGTCTTGGCCGTATGGTTCTGCAGGTGACAGTGCTTTAACCCTTTAAGTGCCAGCCTACCTTGAGATTTTGTCACCCTTTGTTGCCAGACCATTTTGCACTGTTTTGCGCTCCCCATGTTCAACTGTGATTTTTGAAGGGATTTCCCAGGAAAGTAATATATTGTTTTTTTCAGCAGAGCCTGGGCTTTAACATGAAATGTATTGTTTGTCATTTTCTAATTGTATTCTCAATATTTTGGGGTGAAAATTGTGCAAAAAAATAAAAAAAAAACTATTTTTTTTACAATTTGTAGTGTTTTTTTGCAATAAAAAAAATGTAAATTTGTCAATAAAATCTTATTTTGTGTGAAACCCCAATTTCTCCCGGTTACAGCGGTACCACATATGTATAGGTAGACGCCCTTTCCTGCCCAGGAGACTCCCCCCAACCTGAAACAGCGCTTTAGGAGATTTTCAGATAAAATACAACTATGCTATGCAATATGCGCACCTTGCAGTTTTTCAAGAAAAACAACCCTTTACATGTGAAATACCCCCAACAAACTATTCCCTATACCCCCAACAAACTATTCCCTAGAAGTATACACCTCAGGCTTTCTAGGCGTACCAGGCTTGTTGACATAGGTGCAGTTTTCTGGAAGTAATCCCTCAATGTATTCTTTGGTTACACAGGGTTTCCATAAAAATTAATAAAAAAGCAGAATCAAAACCACATTTTCCTAAAAAAAAATATGCAAACCAGAAAAAAACAGAAAATCTGAAAAAGCAACATCCCCCAAACAGAACAATACCCAGAATGCATAGGTTCTGTCATGGAGAGAGTTGCCAAACACCCCAAAGTAAAGCATGCGCATAACGGTAATTTTACTTCAAAATTTCAGCTCTGCAGACAAAGTGCGCACCTTGTGCTTTTTCTACCAAAACAACCCTTTACATTTGGAATATCCCCGATAAACCATATATTCTAAGCATACAGTACGTCCTGCTCCAATATAGTACTTACACGTGGGTAATCCTCCGCCAGAGGGCGCTGTTCACTGCAGACATGCAAAAACAGGCTCCTCCCGGCCCTTCATATACCTAGGGACCTCCCACAAATCCCCAGATTTCTCTGCAGTGCTGTCTGCGAAGACATGAAGTATCAACTCTCTCGCAGGTGAGCGGGGCTATTACAGCCTGCGGCCCTGCGGGACTATTACCACCCGTTCTCTTCGATACAGATGTGCCTCCCAGCCTGGGCTGCGCTGGTCGGGTGAAGGTAGTCAGCACCTCGTGTGCTCACAGAGCTACGCTCCACCGCAATCCCCCACCATAGGGTAGGCGGTTTAGGCCGATGGTGAGCCTCCATTAGATGCCCCTTCCTGAGGAAGGTGGGCTATTCTCCAATTCGGGCTCCTCGGATCATATGCCCGGGAGCCGTGATGATTCTGGGCCTGGTTCTTGGGGCCTGTGTGACACAGATGAACTACTTATTAAGATCTTTGAGGTTTTGTCTATCTCCCCTCCTGGAGAGGCTTCCAAGCCTAAGAAGGAGAGTTTCCACACAGTGCCGCCGCGCTTGGAATTCCTGGAACAGGAGCATTTCCAGAATCTCATATCCAAGAATGGGAATCGCCTTGTAAACTTAAAGGGGTTCCGGGGGTCTGGAATTGGAAGTACCCTTTCCCTCCTGATGTGGTTAACTTTTGGTCAGCACCTCTTGTGGTGGATGTACCGATTACAGGGGTTACTAACCCACCCTTCATGACGGCTCCTTATTACCGTACCCTCCGGGATGCTGAGGACCGGCGCATTGACAGACTGGCTTCCCACGCCTTTTCATGTGCAGGGACGGCTCTGCGCCCGGTCTGTGCCTCTCATTAGAAAAGTACTTGACCACCGACCTGAGGACCTCCCCTGGGGGGTATTTAATGCTCTCTCAGACTGTGATGTGTTTGTGAGGTTTATCCTCTCAGCGCTGGATGACACCATTAAGATGTGTGCTAGAACCTCTGCCCTTGTGGTAGCTATTCGTCGCCTGGTCTGGCTGCGACAGTGGGGTGCTGACGATGCTACGAAAAAGGCTCTCACTGGGTCTCGCATATATCACAGGGGCTCTGCCCTTGTTTTTACTGTCCCAGAATATTCTGACTCTGGTCATGGGGGCTTAGTAAAATTGTGTATAGACTTTCTATTTTATATGTCTTATCTTCATTCACCCTGCTATGTGGGGTTCTGCGCACGGTCGTGCTGATAAAGAGACCCATGAGTTTGGTGGCCTAGTGAACTGTGGTTCACAGATGCTTCTGCTAAGGTCAGCTGACCTGTACGCTCTCTCAGGAGTGCGGTTCTGCCCTTGTCAAGCTCCTTCTTATGTCGTCCCAATCTACAGACTCTAGTCTGGGGCTTGACAGCTGATTCATTCACCCCTTGGAGACGGGCTTATCTTCTGGGTGACTTGGTATATGGGGGGCTAGGAGCAATCTTTCTCTTCCTCCGTCTATTGTGGGTTATGGTATACCCATATTGATTGGCATGATTCTTGGTCTCTCCCCTGTTGGACGTTCTCGGTTCCCGGGGTTCTAGCGTTGTTACAGCATAGGTTGGGGTTGGCTCCACATCTAGGTACTCTGAAGGTTCAGGTTCTGTCCTGTCTGTCTTCCTGTAGAAGCCTGGTTCAGTCTTCCTTGTTAGGAGTTCTCTTGGGGATTGCTCAGGGGCATCTCCCAAGTAGTTCTATGGTCCCTGTTGGGATCAATTTTCATTCTGTTTGCCCTGCGGATTGTTCCCTTGGGTCTTATTCTGGATGCTGTCTGAGCTGTTTTGTAGTCCAGTCGCCCCTCCGGGGGCTGTTGCTTCAGTCAGACGTGTGCCTGAGAAGGTGGCTCAGATTACTTTCCCCCCTCGTTCATTATATATATATATATATATATATATATATATACACACCATGATGTGGTGGTATTCCGCCTTATCATTATTTAAGTCCTTTAGTCTGCCTATGGGCCTTATTCTTCTTCTTATTCTTCTTATGTCGTTTCTTGTCCCTTAAGGGGACTGATGCCCTTTGGGGTCGGCGGGCGCCTCCATAAGTATGCGCCTGGTCTCATTTGCTCCCAGGGCCTATGCGCCCTGTGGACTGATCTTACTTGGATGGTTTGCCTTCTTGGTCCTGAGTAAAGATTTCGGCTTCTTGCTGATCCTTGTTAGTGAAGGGGTCAGTATCCCCGCCTGTCTGGCGGGAAATCAGTTTTCATTTCCCCGTTGGGGAGAGTTCTAAGTTTTACCGAGGCTTCCGTTGCCTTTGGGCTGGTTGGGCCGTTACACTGGCCTACTCCTTTAAGGGGGAAGAATCTGCCTCTATCTTTTTATTCTGTTCTATTGGTGCTTGGGTACCTTTGGCCCTTCGGCACCAGGTTTTCTGTTGAATAAGTTACTAGACAGCTGCTTATTTCTGTTCTACCTTTTCAAAGGTTTTGTTATGGGATTGACGTTAGAGCCTTTGCTCATGTCGTGCTTGGTAGCAAAGTTTTGCAGGTGACAGCGCCTTTACTGTCTGCTGTGCCTTTTTTGTTGGGAATCCCACCCTACTTTATGGACACTGCTTTTGGGTGTCCCACGTGTAAGTATTATATTGGAGCAGGACGTACTGTATGCTTAGAATGATGCAATTCTGTGAAATACTCACCTGTAGAATTGGTATTATATGCATACAGTACATCCTGCTCCACCCCACCCTGGTTTTACATTTTTCTGGATCCCCTGTATGGTGATTGTTATCGTTACTATTGTTACCAGTTGGTGGTTGGTTTCTCCCGGCTTCTCTTCTCACTGCTTTTCAATACTGGGGATTTGTGGGAGGTCCCTGGGTATATGAAGGGCCGGGAGGAGCCTGTTTTTGCATGTCTGCAGTGAACAGTGCCCTCTGGCGGAGGATTACCCACGTGTAAGTATTATATTGGAGCAGGATGTACTGTATGCGTATAATACCAATTCTACAGGTGAGTATTTCACAGAATTGTATTATTCCCTGAAAGTACACATGTTAAGCTTTCTAAGCGTACCCAGCTTGTTGTAGTGGGCTCATCTTTCTGGAAGTAATATCTCGAAGAATTCTTAGGTTGCACAGGGTTTCACAAAAAATTGTATAAAAAAGCAGAATAAAAAACACCTTTTCCTAAAATATCAATATGCAAATAAGAAAAAACAAGCTACATCTGAAAGCGCAAGGTGCCCCGAGCAGAACAATACCCAACATGCATGGGTACCTGTAACCTTTTAACTGCCAGCCTACTTGAGATTTTGTCACCCTCTGCTGACAGGATATTTTTCACCATTTTGCGTGATGTTTAACTGTGATTTTTGCAGGAATTTCCAAGAAAATGGCATATTTTCTTTTTGTGGCAGAGATTAGGCTTTTGAAATTTGGAATTAGTATTATACGCATACAGTACGTCCTGCTCCATATATAATACTTACACATGGGTAATCCTCCGCCAGATGGCGCTGTTCACTGCAGACATGCAAAAACAGGCTCCTCCCGGCCCTTCATATACCCAGGGACCTCCCACAAATCCCCAGCATTGAAAAGCAGTGAGAAAAGAAGCCGGGAGAAACCAACCACCAAACTGGTAACAATAACAATGAAAACAATCACCATACAGGGGATCCAGAAAAATGTAAAACCAGGGTGGGGTGGAGCAGGACGTGCTGTATGCGTATAATATCAATTCTACAGGTGAGTATTTCACAGAATTGTATTATTCTAAGCATACAGTACATCCTGCTCCATATATAATAATTACACGTGGGACATTCAATAGCAGTGTCCATAAAGTAGGGTGGGATCTCCATGAAAAAAGGCACAGCAGACAGTAAAGGCGCTGTCACCTGCAAACCTTGCTACCAAGAGCGACAGGAGCAAAGGATCTAAGTCAACCTCAAAAACCTTTGAAAAGGTATGAAAAGGAAACAAGCGGCGGTCTAGCAAACCCTGTTCAACAGAAACCTGGTGCTGAAAGGCCAAAAGGTACCCAAGCACAAGTAGAAACAGAATAAAAAGAGAAGAAGATTCTTCCCCTTAAAAGAATAGGCCAGAGTAAAAGCCTGACCAGTCCAATTGCAAACAGTAGCCTCAGCAAACTTAGGGCTCTCCCCATCGGGGAATTTGAACCCTGGTCTCCCGTGTGACAGGCAGGGATACTGACCACTACAATAACAAGGATCAGCAAGAAGCCAACTCCCTTACCTAGGACCAGAAAGGACAATCCATCCAAGCAATACCAGTCCAAAGGGCGCATAACCCCTGGAAGCAGATGAGATCAGGCACATACGTATGGAGGCGCCCGCAAACCCCAAGGGCATCAGTCCCCCTAAGGGACAAGAGACAACCAGGAAAACTTCAACACCTGTTGAGGGAACTTCAGCAATACTAAGAATAAGGCCCAGAGGCAGACAAAAGGTCTTGAGTAAATGAGCACAAGATACCTCTTGAGTAAATGAGCATAAGATACCACCTTGGGCATAAGGCAGAAAACCACCACATCATGGTGTGTATATATATAATGAACGAGGGCTAACTAAACAGAGTCACCTTCTCAGGCACACGTCTGACTGACGCAACAGCCCCCAGAAGGGCTACTTCAAGTTAGAACAGTTCAGGCAGCATCCGAAATAGGTCCAAAGGGAACAACCCGCAAGGCAAACAGAATAAAAATTAAACCCACAGGGACCATAGAACTACTTGGGGGATGCACCTGAGCAATCCCCAAAAGAATGCTTAACAAGGAAGACTGAACAAGACTTCTACAGAAAAGCGGACAGGGCAGAACCTGAACCTTCAGAGCACTGAGATGGGGAGCCAACTCCAACCCATGCTGTAATAACTCTAGAACCCTGGGAACAGAGAACGTCCAACAGGGGAGAGACCTAGGCCCACGCCAATCAATATGGGTACGCCATACCCTATAATAGAAGAAGCTTGCTCCTAGCCCTCCATAGACAGAGTCACCCAGAAGATAAACCCGTCTCCAAAAGGGTGAATGAATCAACCGTCAGGCCAACAGACTAGAGCCTGTAGATTGGGGCGACATAAGGAGGAGCCTGAAAAGGGCAGAACCGCACTCCTGAGAGAGCGTACAGATCCGCTGTCCTCAGCAGAAACATCTGCGAACCACACTCCACTAGGCCACCCAGGGGCCATCAGTATCACGGGTCCCCCCTTATCAGCGCAATCTTGCGCAGAACCCCGCCTAGCAGGGCGAATGAAGATAAAACCTATAAAACAGAATGTCCAGGCATAAAATTACTAAGCCCCCATGACCAAAGTTAGAATATTCTGGGGCATTAAAAACAAGGGCAGAGCCCCTGTGATAGTAACGGGGCCCAACAGAGCCACCCTAGTTGGCTCTCAGAGGGACACCAGGATAGCACAACCTGCCACTGAAAGACATCCATTGGAGCGAATACCACTGAGATGCAGGGAACGTTGACCACCACCTAGATCAGGATCAGAAACCTTCCAGGAGGATCATCCTGCTCCAAGTTCCACACCGATAATAAATACGGGCCACTGTCATCTGACAGACCAAGAGTCCCCAAATAGACAGGTCCTGAAGAGGAGTAGTCCAGCAAGATAGAGCCAACTGAAGGCTCACTGTTTTAACAAAATCAGTAGGGAAATGGGCCCTCTAAGGGCCCCTACCTAGGAACCACGGGGGGTTTTAGAAGAAAATCCCCCCCCCCCCCCCCGTCAACCTGCGAGACTTGGTACCAAGGTGACCATCTACAGGAAGATGCAAGAAAAGGAGGGGGTGCCCCCTGACAGGTTCCTTGAATTTAACCAGCTCAAGAGGAACCACCGTACCAAGGAGGAATGAGCACAGACCTAGCTCCAGGGGTGCTGGAACCCCATCCAGGATTAATAACATACTGTGCCGAAGAGCCCAAGGGCTCTGAATACAAGGGACATCATCTGATCCGCCACCAACTGGCCCACCAGCTGCAATCCTGCCTGGTGAAAGTAAAGTGACAGCAAAAAGGGACAGAGCCCATGTAACCAGGAGTCCACTTATTGCCAAGGAAGAAGGTTCAAGCCTGAACCGAATCCAAGGAATGGAGATACCGAATAAGGGACAATGAGGGATTGAGGTGACTGAGTACCCATCCAAATAACTCCCAAAGGACACCACCCGCCGAATAACCCACTCGGCCTGAGGTAGAGATTGGGAAGTAAAGAAGGACGATCCGGTAGGTCCTGGAGCGGACGCCCCACGGGCATGTCAGAGATATCACCCCCATCCGCGCCTTGGCGAGCAGCCTGGGTACTTCAACACTGACCTGTAAAGGTCTTGGTGTCCAGAAGACACAGGGGAGCTAAAAGGATCTTCGATCTCCACAGGTGGCAAGAAGCCCCCCTGGCACAGGGCGCCTGTGGCCCAACACAGAGATATCATGCAGGGACTACCTGTGAGTGTAGAATTGCCAAGCCTACAATAGGCCAACATGGCCCAGACTGCCTCATCCTTTTGAGGGAGAGAGGAAAGGTTAATGTAGAGGCCATCGCCCCAGCCTGTTAAGGGCAACCTGCAAGTGAGCCCAGACCCTGCAGGTCGAGTACGGCCTGCACCAACTCCTGAAGAGAAAACAGGGACTAGAAGCACCCTGACAACCTCGGAAAGGGACCGCCCAGCAAACTCTTGTCCTGTACCCAGGGGAACTACCTCCTGGATCCACCAGATAGGAGCCAGGTGCTGCGGCAGTCCCCTCGCCCACAAGGGCGAGGGCGTCCCTTCATGCTTGGGAGGTCTTGGCAGATTTGGACTTAGTCCTGCCGGAGGGCCCAGGACGTTGCCTGCCCACCCTGGAGTGGGAATATACGGCGAAAAGTTGGAAGCACACCTCTGGTTCGTGCTTGACACGAATGTAGGGAGGGGGAGGGGTGTCCCTGCCCCGAGGAGGCCGAGACGGCCTTCTGCGTAGGGGTGCCTTACCCTTTTTACCAAAAAGGTCCAAACGGGCCCCAAATAGGCGCCGTCCTCTAAAGGGAAGGCCAGTGAGAGCCTTTTTTGTATCATCGTCAGCACCCCACTGTCGCAGCCAGACCAGGAGGCGAATAGCTACCACAAGGGCAGAGGTTCTAGCACACATCTTAATGGTGTCGTCCAGCGCTGAAAGGATAAACCTCACAAACACATCACAATTGGAGAGTGCATTAAAGACCTCCCAGGGGAGATCCTCAGGTTGGTGATCAAGTAGCTTTCTAATGAGGGTCCTGGCGGCCACCGCAGTGATGGCCGCGGCACAGACCGGGCGCAGAGCCGTCCCTGCACACGAAAAGGCATGGGAAGCCAGTCTGTCAATGCGCTGGTCCTCAGCATCCCGAAGGGTACGGTAACTAGGAGCAGTCATGAAGGGGGGGTTAGTAACCCCTATGATCGGTGCATCCACCACGGGAGGTGCTGACCAAAAGTTAACCACATCAGGTGGAAAAGGGTACTTCCAATCCCAGACCCCTGGAACCCCTTTAAGTTTACAAGGCGATTCCCATTCTTTGGATATAAGAGCCTGGAAATGATCCTGTTCCAAAAATTCCAAGCGCGGTGTCGCTGTGTGGAAACTCTCCCTTTTAGGCTTGGGAGCCTCTCCAGGAGGAGAGATTGACAAGACCTCAAAGATATTTATAAGTAGTTCATCAGTGTCAGGCCCCAAGAACCGGGGCCAGAATCATCACGGCTCCAAGGCATCTCGTCCGAGGAGCCCGAATCGGAGAACAGCTCACCTTCATCAGAAGGAGCAAGGTCCTGCATAGCAGCAGACTCTTCAGTTTCAGTAGGAACCAGAGAACCAGGAGGCGTCAGGGACCGCTTCCTTCCAGGGCCCAAGCGCTCCGCCAAACTAGATATCACCTGCTCAGCCGTAGGCAGCCTGCGCGGCACGACTTGCTGGTCATCCCCGCTCGAGTGCGACTCATCAGGAGTGAGATTTAAGCACGGAGAGACAGGTGTATTGAAGCGAGGTGCAGCCACTGGTAAACCTGATTGCAGGGCCAGTACCTGTTCAGCACACGGTCCGCAGACCCGTGCTCTGTCAGCATCAGTATGGGGCTGTACACAGCCGGTCTTGTCCCCGAATGACCCCGGGCACATAATTCTGAGATGCCTCCATATGGTGATTATCTGAGCAATATGCTCGCAGGGATTTATGCAATAGGCAACCCTGGATGCCCCAAGACCCGCTAGGAATGTGGGAGAATTTTTATGTGAACCCGCTATAATATATGTCAGGCCGGGAGAAGCCACCGAAATCTTGGCGTCTGAAAGACATAAAGAGAATAAGGGGAGGGTGTCAGAGCCATGCGCAGCTGAACGAAAGATCATAGGAAAAAAAAAAACGCCCAGGAGGGCACTTACATGACCAAGGGAGGAGGAGGATCGCAACCACGCGCTCGCGCGAAGACCATCAAAATGGCGCCAAGCGAACCTCAAGGGGCGGGCCCGATCTGGCCGTGACGCTGAGCGCGCCAAGCCAGGTCCCCGCCTCCCCCAAAAAGCGCGAAGCTTCAACCAGCGGTAACGTTCATGACAAGCAGTGGATAAGACACACAGTTAGCATTTAGCTAAGGGAACCGCCAAAAATACTGAATGCCACTGCCGCCCGGGCATCACACTTCAGTAAGGGAAAAATACACACACGCGCAACCTGTCAAGGGTTATGTGGATCAAGAAGCGCGGCTCTGACACCCAGTTCAAAGACAAAACAACGGCCATAGACGTGTACAACATTACCCTGAGACCGCCACACGCATATCCCCCCCCCTTTCTTTTCCCCCGAGCTACAGGGGGAAACGAGGGAGAAAGGCGACCCTTCACCCAGGGTTCATTGCTACAAGGGGCACGGGGCAATAATGTGGGAGGGGCATCTATTAGAGGCTCACCATCAGCCTAAACCGCCTACCCTATGGTGGGGGACTGCGGTGGAGTGTAGCTCCGTGAGCACACATGGTGCTGCCTACCTTCACCCGACCAGCGCAGCCAAGGCTGGGAGGCACATCATCAAGGAGGACGGGTGGGAATAGTCCTACAGGGCCGCAGGGTGTAAAAGCCCCGCTCACCTGCGAGAGAGTGATACTTCATGTCTTCGCAGTCAGCACTGCAGAGAAATCTGGGGATTTGTGGGAGGTCCCTGGGTATATGAAGGGCCGGGAGGAGCCTGTTTTTGCATGTCTGCAGTGAACAGCGCCATCTGGCGGAGGATTACCCAGGTGTAAGTATTATATATGGAGCAGGACGTACTGTATGCTTAGAATATTTACGTGGCTGGCACTTAAGTGACGGAGAGGCAACCACGTAAATTTTACGTGGCTGGCATTTAAAGGGTTAAACTGTCTGCTGTTGTCGTTTTTTGTTGGGGATCCCACCCTACTTTATGGACACTGCTTTTGGATGTCCCAAGTGTAAGTATTATATCTGGAGCAGGACTGTATACTAAGAATAATACAATTCTGTGAAATACTCACCTGTCCTGCTCCACCCCACCCTGGTTTTTGCATTTTTCTGGATCCCCTGTATGGTGATTGTTATCTTGTTATCATTACCAGTTGTTTTGGGTGGTTTTAAATTCTCCCGGCTTCTTGTTCACTGCTTTTCAATGCTGGGGATTTGTGGGAGGTCCCTGGATATTTGAAGGGCCGGGAGGAGCCTGTTTTTCCATGTCTCTGCAGTGCAGCGCCATCTGGCGGAGGATAACCCAATTGTAAGTATTATATCTGGAGCAGGACGTACTGTATACAAATAATATCAATTCTACAGGTGAGTATTTCACAGAATTGTATTTTTTAACTCTTTATACATTCTAGCATGGTCTGAGCGTGTGCTTGTGCTTTGTGTTCCAGGTGGACCATTGATCATATTAAAGGGGGGTTCTCCCGGTCCAGGGTCCCTGGTTAAAATTTTAGCTGGCTTAAAATCCTCCCACTCGGGACTTAAATAGGCATCCCGGGTTGCATTATTGCGTAATTCCCTCGGAGCATTATATATATATATATTAAAAAATCACCATATGGAGGCTTCCCCGGATACTGGGCTTGTGCCCCCCTCGGGGCAATCCAGGTTGTGTTTGGGGTGTGGGGTATCCCTTTTGGGGGATGAGTATTTCTTTGTGTACCCTGTGCGCAGCGGTCTATTACGCGGCAGACCGATTCTGCTCCGCCAGTCTCCTCTCCGTCTCCCCCTCGCTTGACACGTACCCCGTGTGAGGTGGTCATTGGCGGGGAGTCGCAATCTGAGGTGTGTGCCAGATTGGCCAATCTTGAAAAATTGTTTTCCAGTGCCGTTGCTAAAAAGGCCGCGGCAAAGAGAAAACATTTGTATACGGCCGCGCAGGGCCTTGATAGGGAGGATTTTGACTCCCTGGATTGGTCTGATTGTTCCCCGCGTGAGGAAGGGGAGTTGTATGAGGAGTCTGATGAATCCGATGATCAGCAGTTTGTGGGCGCTGATACCGAACAGGGCCAGGGGGACTCTTTGGATACCTCTAGGGTCCTGGCTCATATGTTTGAGGTCTTGGCTATTTCTCCCCCCGAGGCGGCTCCTCCGCTGAAGGGGGGAGTTCTTTGAAGTGACCAAGCCGCGCTTGGAATTTCCTTATCAAAAGCATTTTGATGGTATCATTCTTAAGGAATGGGAGAGGCCGACTCGGCTTCCGGGTTGGGACAGGAAATATCCCTTTCTGGCGGACGCGGTGAAGCACTGCTTGTGGCTATCCGGCGGTCGTTTTGGCTACGCCAGTGGGTGTCTGATTTTGTGTCCAAAAGTCGCTTACGTTCCTTCCCTTTGTGGGGTTGCGGCTCTTTGGAGAGAGATTGGATTCGGTGGCAAAGAGAGGTAAGTTACCTCAGTGTAAAAAGCAGTGTCGCCCCTTTCGGGGGCGGCTTCCTTCTCTCAGTCCTTTTGTGGGGCTAGAGTCGGCAGGGGTTCGGCTTTCCCCTCGTCCAGAGGTGATTCCAGGAACAGGGGTCGGGCCCGTCTAGGACACAGTTGGGGCTCCAAGCCTAGAGCCGCTGCCAATCCGGCTCAGCAATGAGGGGGCGCCCTCACCCTTGCGGGTGGGGGGACGGCTGCTACTCTTCTCCCAGGTTTGGGTCCAAGAGGTCTCGCACAGGTGGATTCAGGAAGTGGTGTCTTCCGGTTACAAGCTGGAGTTCGAGTTCCGGCCCCCTCCCAGATTCTTCAGTTCTCGGGTGCCGTCAGATCCTCTGACCACCCAGGGGCTTTGTGCGGCAGTAGCAAGTCTTTTGGACATGGCTGTCATCTGTCCGGTGCCCCACTCAGACCGGGGCCTGGGCTTCAATTCCAATTTGTTCACGGTGCCCAAGAAGGACAGTTCCGTTCGTCCCCTTCTGGATCTGAAGTTGCTCAACAGGTTCGTCCGTCCCCGGAAGTTCCGTATATAAACTCTGCGCTCAGCCATCCACTCACTTCGTCAGGGGTACTTCATGACGTCCATAGACATCAAGGATGATTACCTGCATATTCAAATATTTCCAGCACACCAGAGATTCCTCAGGTTTGTCGTGGACAATCGACATTTTCCATTTGTGGCTCTTCCGTTTGGCCTTACCTCGGCTCCAAGGGTGTTTACCAAGGTGTTGGCAGGAGTGATGGCCATCCTCAGAGCCAGGGGTATCCGCATCGTGCCCTATCTGGATGATCTTCTCATCATGGCGTCTTCTCAGTCAGGCGCAGCTGGATACCAGGACAGTGGTGTCCACTCTGGAGAGTTTCGGTTGGGTGATCAACTATCCCAAGTCCTGCCTCACTCCCTCCAGGGTGGTGGAGTTCCTGGGAAGGTCTCTGGATACTTCTCAGGCCAGGGTGTTCCTCCCCCGAGCCAAGGTTCTTCTGATTCAGGAATTGACTCAGCGTCTTCTATGCATCCCCCGCCCGTCCATCCGGCTAGGGATGCGACTGGTGGGATTGATGGTGGCATCGTTCGAGGCGGTTCCCTTTGCCCAGTTTCTCCATCTCTTGGCGGCCTGGGACGGGCCCCCCCGGGTGCGGCGTTCCCTCCAGTGGTGGCTGAAACCGAGAAATCTGATGAGGAGTAGGTCTTTTCTGACCCCTCGTTGGGAGACTGTCACCACAGATGCCAGCCTGTCAGGTTGGGGGGGGGGGGGGGGGATTTTGGAAGGATCTTCAGTTTCAGGGGCTGTGGGGGCCTCACGATCCCATCAATGTTCTGGAGCTGAGAGCCATCAGGTTGGTTCTGGCTCACTTGACTCATCAGTTACGGGGACTACCGGTTCAAGTTCGGTCGGACAATCGGACGGCGGTCGCCTACATCAATCACCAGGGAGAGACTCGCTGCAGGCGTGCCCTCAGGGAAGTGTCTTTGATTCTGGATTGGGCAGAGGGCAATGTCCCATGCATCTCGGCAGTGTACATTCCGGGAGTGGAGAACACGGAGGCGGACTCCCTGAGCAGGGGGTTATCTCGCCGGGGGGAATGGTCGCTTTGCCTCTGGTGGGGGACTCTGGAGGTGGACCTCTTTGCCTCTCGTCACAATCACAAGCTTCCGGCATTTGTGTCTTTCTCGCGGGATCCGCTGGCTCTGGCAGCGGATGCCATGTCTCTGAACTGGAGGGATCTGGGGTTTCTATACCTGTTCCCTCCGTTTCCCGTGGTGGGCTACTTCTGCTGGATCTACTCACTCAGGGTCCCCTGCTCTACCCCAATTTACCAACGCTGGCTTTGACGGCGTGGTTGCTGAAACCTCCATCTTGAAGGAGGAAGGTCTTTCTGATGCTGTCATTCAGACTCTGGTTAGGGCTAGAAAGAAGTCTTCCTCTGCCATCTACTATAGGATTTTGAGGTCTTATATTGATATGTGTGAGGTCAGGGCCTTGCCTTGCAGGGTGTTTTCTATCCCTAGGATATTGGAATTTTTGCAACATGGTCTGGACCTAGGTTTGAAGCTTAGTACGCTGAAAGGGCATGTTTCTGCCCTGGCGGTTTTCTTTCAAAAGTCTTTTGCTCTTTATCCTCTGGTTAAGACCTTTTTCCAGGGGGTTACGCATGTGCGGCTTCCTAGGAAGCATTTGCTCCCAGTTTGGGATTTGAATTTGGTTTTGTCTGCCTTGCAGGGTCCTCCTTTTGAACCTTTTGCAGCATATTGCACTTTCTACGCTTACTCAGAAGGTTGTTTTTCTGGTTGCCATCACTTCTGTTCGACGTGTTTCGGAATTGGCAGCCTTGTCTATTTCTGCTCCTTATTTTGAGAGGCATCAGGACAAGGTTGTTTTCCGCTTCAAGACAGATTTCCTTCCTAAGGTGGTCTCGGCTTTTCATTTTAATCAGGATATTGTTCTACCCTCCTTGTGTCCTAAGCCCAGCAATGACAAGGAGAGGGTTTTGCATTCTTTGGATGTGGTTCGCTGTGTGAAGTACTATTTGGTGGCTACTTCTCTTTTTCGTAGGACTGACGCCCTTTTTGTGGTGCCCTCTGGGCCTAGGAAGGGTTTGGCTCCCGCCAAGTCTAACATTAGTAAATGGATTCGCCAGGCCATTGTTGGGGCCTATTCGTGTTACTGCTCATTCTACTCGTGCTGTTGGGGCGTCCTGGGCCTTCCAGCACCAGGCTTCTGTTGAGCAGGTTTGTAAGGCTGCTACTTGGTATTCGGTTCACACTTTTTCCAAGTTTTACAAGGTTGATGTTCGGGCCTCAGCGGATGCTGTTTTTGGCCGCAAAGTTCTGCAAGCTGCAGTGGTTTAAGTTTGTGCCTTGTTTTTTGGATCCCCGCCCTTTATGGACACTGCTATTGGATGTCCCAAGTGTAATGACTATCTGAAGCGGGGTGTGTGACATACTTAGAATAATACCATTTTGTGAATACTCACCTGTAAAATGGGTATTATAAGTATGTCACACACCCCGCTTCACCCTGCCCTTTTGTATTCTGGATCCTTTATATGGTGAACCTTTGTTAGTTTTAATTGGCTTTCCTGGTCCCTTGATCTTACTGCTATCTTTATACTGGGGAATGAGTGGGAGGTCCAAGGTATTTATGGGCCGGGAGGGTCTTACCTTTTTTTGACATCTCTGCAAGATCGCCTTCTACAGGTCAGTATACCCAAGTGTAATGAATGTCTTGAAGCGGGGTGTGTGACACTTATAATACCCATTTTACAGGTGAGTATTCACAAAATGGTATTTTCAAAGAGATGAAACCACCAGCTTGCATTTTATCAGATTGTAGGGATGGTGGTCTTCCTTTTTGTGGGGCACTTCAATTTGATTCAACATTGTGGTGATCCTGCAGTGCATGCATCACAGCCCTATAAATATCACAGGCATTTTTACTCTTTAAAGCAGAGCAAAACCCAGTTTTTGCCCCCCTCTTCCCTCTATCCACCCTGAGTACCTGGATGGTTCCTCCTCCTAGGTCTTCTGTTTTTATAAATCAGACGTTCCAACGGCACAGGCTCTTGTCCAATTAGAGCATTTGATGGCTCTGATGTTCTCCAGTGGGGAGCGCAAGTGGCTGCATCCACAGCAGTGTGCTTTCCCCTGCCCCAGACTGAGTAGCTGTGGCGGGAGCACATGCACAGCCCGAGGATGCCTCTCGCTGCCTATTGCAAAACATTTGCCAAAACATAGGCATAGGAAACAGCTCTGATTGGACGGGAACCTGTCCATGCTTCGCAGGCCATTAGCTTGCCCTAGAATCTCTAAAACTCCAGGGCCAGCCGCACTGGGTTTTGTTGCACTTTAGGAGGCCAACCCCATTACAAGAGGTACTGGGGCTTGGGGGGGACCAACACCCACGTGGTGTAGATGTTGGTCTCTGCTGCTATATGACATATTGCCGACCCCCTCCCAAGAATGCTTGTACATCTTACCGCTCCCCCCCCCCCCCCCAGTGCCACAGACCCCACGTGCCCTGGATATTCCAGTGGTCGGAACAATGGCACCGCTCGCTACCCACATGGGTGTCCAATCGCTGCGCTGGATTCCCAGCAGGGGACCCAGGAAAAGATCAAATTTACATGCGTTTGGGATGGGGGGGGGGGGGGGGTGCTCCAGCATTTTGGATGCCCCCGCCCCCCCGGTCATAAAGCAGCCGCGTGGGTATTGGTCTAGCTTCCCAGCACTGACCCTCCTCCTGTGTTTTCTCTTTCTCCCCAGCTGGGCGAGCAGCAATCTCTAGAAGAAGCTATTCGGATTGCGTCCCGGATACAGCAAGGAGAATCTCCTGGCATGGACGACTAGCCCCACCCCCTTTTCCTGCAACCTTATTGGCCGTTGGCACACTCAGCACACAAGCCGCCTCCCGTTACTCGCCCAGGAAGCACGAGGCGTGTGCACGCCAGCCATCGGAGCCCCTCCTCTCTGGACACAAGGATATTTATAGGGAGAAAGTGACTCCGATTTTATACAGGATTTGTAAAAGAGGGATCGTGCCGACCCGATCAACCAATGAAATCACATTTCAGTACAGATGCTGCCATTTCAGCCCCTCCCCCCTCATTTATTTTCTTTGGTCTCGGCAGCTTTGTAATTACTGTAAATAGAAACTGTTCAGGATCTATAATGTTAATAGTATTTTATCTTGCGGGATGTACAGACACCAGCTTATGGAATATTAAAGCTCTTCAATACATTTCTCCTCCCTCGCATGTCGTTTGTGCCCCATACACCCCTCCATATCCTGCCCATACTCCCCTCCCCACCCTGTCCATACTTCCTGCCCCATCTCCATCCTGCTCGTACACCCCCTCCTGCCCATACGCCCCGCCCCATTCTGCCCATGCACCCTGCCCTTTGCCCCATCCTGCACATACACCCCATCCATATCACCTCCCCCTTCATATCCTGCCCATACACCCCTCCACCCATACGCCCCACCCTTCTGACCATAAACCTGACCCCCACGCCCAATCTTGCCCTTACACCCCAGCCCTTCCCCATCCTGCCCATCCTACCCCACATATCTGGCCGATGTACCCTGCCCCCTAATCATTTTGCCTATACACGCAGCCAACTGATTGTTTAATCTAAGGAACAATCGCATTGAAATTAAACTGGTTTTACAGTGTATTTTTACTTTCTTTTTCTGGTCAGTTTAATTGTTCTTTGGAAGAAAGGTGGAAATCCTATCGCTTCTGCTGGTAAATTTGTTTTGATTTAAAGTGGACCAAAACCCACAGACATCTTCTAGATTCCAGGGCCGCTAGATTCCTTCTCCCCTGGTCCAACACGTGTGCTAGCAGCAGCTGCATCCCTGCACGCTTGGCTAGACTCGGCTCTTTAGACGAGCTTGCATCAGCACAGTTGAGCACACTGATTGGATGGGCACCTGCAGGACTGGGGAAAGGTGAGTTGGAGTGGCGACCTGGGGGGGGGGGGGGGGGGGCAGCGAGTTCACACAGCAGAGCATCGACCAAAACCCGGGATAGTCAAAATCCTGTGTTTTGGCCCACTTTAACAATTAATTTTATGTATGAAGATAAAATTTTCTTTCTATAGCCAATTTCCCTCTTGCCCAGGGGTGTTTGGTTATACCGTCTGGTCAGGCGCAGCCACTGCGCCTCCCTCTGGGAATTGTATAGAAGTCAGTGTCGGCGTATTTACAATTTTATTAACTGTGATGCAGCAAGAAAATTATATACACGTTGGGAAAGTGCAAATGATACGCTGCCTGGAACGCTCAAATAGTTGGCGACAAAAGCCACACGGAGGGAGGGGAGGGCAAGGGACCACCGAAGTGCCTCTCTTATTTTCCTGTAATGTTCAAGTTAATGGGACATGGCAGGCAAAGTGTTAAATTTGCCACTTTCTACATGGCTGTTGGGGGGGTAGCATCGTTTATTCACCAGCCCTTTACATTCCTTGATAACCCCTATTGAACTTGAGCCTTGTTGCTGACTCAATGTTTAGGGTCCCCTGTTTAAATTCACATCCCACCACAGAGATACATGCAGATCTACTGACCATCCTCAAATAAGAGGTTCAGCACAAGAAAGTTCACTTGGGCTTGCCAATGAAAGGTGCATCTGCTTACCGCCAGAAGAGCTAAATGAACCCTTAGGCCTCTATTCAATAAAGGTAGAAAAAAATTCTCATGGTAGTAAAAAATTCAATTCATGAGAAAAAAAGCCTGAGAATGTAACTGAATCACTAGATAAAAATCCAATGAAAGTCAATGGCAGCTTTTACTACCGTGTAGAAAGTAGTAAAAACAGTTTTCATTGTTTTCTTAGCTGGTGATTCAGCAACAGTGAAATTCTCTCTTTTCTCATGAATTGGATCTTTTACTACCATGAGAATTTTTTTCTACCTTTATTGAATCGAGGCCCATGTCTGGAATTTCCCTTTAAGTTTGATCAAATCAGGAGATTGGCCAGCATAGTGTACAAGACCAGCTGTAGAGAATTAATTTCACAAATCACATGAAAGTGTAACCTTCCAATACTCATTTGACAACACTGCTCTGCTCTTTCACTCTGAGAACTGATCAAAGAGCATTTCAGAAGAGGTCACACAGATATTCTTTACACTCAAGTAATCTCATCCTGGAGCCAGAATGGGGCAGACCTGTGCTGGGGGTTATGCAAATCTGAAACCCTCCCTACAGGCAGGATATTTTTTTTTACTCCAGCATTGAAGAAGCTGGTAGTCTTATCATCAGCTCTAAGACATGAGCCATGTGCTTTATTTTTTCTTCCTATTTATATTTTTTTCCTTTCATCCTTCATGACAACCCCCTTGGGAGGAAACACAAACTAAACACTCCCCAGCTCAGTTCTTTGTTTCCTCCCTAATGAACCACTGGACAGAAACTGCAACTATTTTTTTGTTTTTGTTTCCTGCTCCAGGAGCCCGCTGAGTCTAAAACCCTTTTTTTTCGGGTGTAGTTCAGCCAAGGTTTACAGGTGACCAGAGCAGTCCCCCATAGCCTGACAGCGCACTAGTTGAGGGCTGTCTCTTTAAATATAGCCAATTTGGCAGCAGAAAAAGTTTTGTGAGAATAATAAATGGGTATTATGAGTGTGCCATACACTCCACTTCCTTCTTCATGACATCTGGGTATTCTCCAGTAGAGGGCAAACTTCTGCAGAGATGAATATGCAAAAAAAAAGCCCCTCCCAGTCCATATATACCTGGGACCTCCCACCAATTCCCCAGTGTATAAAAACAGTAAGGGAACCAGGAAGAACCAATTATAACCTTATCAAAACCAATGGTTCACCATATAAAAGCCTCAGAATACCTGAAAAAAGGGGTGGGGCAAAGTGGAGTGTATGGCACACTCATAATACCCATTTATTATTCTAAGTGTGCCATACACTCCACTTCGATCTTCATGACATGTGGGACATCCAATAGCAGTGTCCGTCATGGGTGGGAACCAGAAACAGTAAAGAATATACCAACTCAAACCACTGCAGCTTGCAGAACCTTGTGGCCAAAAACAGCATCCGCTGAAGCCCGCACATCAACCTTGTAAAACTTGGAAAAGGTATGAACGGAAGACCAAGTAGCAGCCTTACAAAATTGTTCAACAGAAGCCTGGTGCTGAAAAGCCCAAGAGGCACCAATAGCATGAGTAGAGTGCGCAGTGACCCTAAAAGGGGGAGTCCTCCCCTTAGCAGAATAGGCCCCAACAATGGCCTGACAAATCCATTTGCTAATCGTAGATTTAGCAGGTGCCAAACCTTTCCTGGGCCCGCAGGGCACCACGAAAAGAGCATCCGTCTTGCGGAAGGAAGAAATAATCACCAAATAGTACTTCACACAGCGAACAACATCCAAATTGTGCAAAACCCTCTCCTTGTCATTGTTAGGCTTAGGACACAAGGAAGGGAGAACAATGTCCTGATTGAGGTGGAAAGCAGACACCACCTTAGGAAGGAAATCTGGCTTAAAACAAAAAAACACCTTATCCTGGTGTCTCTCAAAGTAAGGGGCCTGAATCGACAGAGCCGCCAACTCAGAGACATGCCGGACAGAGGTAATAGCCACCAAGAAAGCAACCTTCTGAGTGAGAACCGAAAGAGCAATATTCTGTAACGGCTCAAAAGGAGGACCCTGCAGAGCCAAAAGAACCAAATTCAAATCCCAAACAGGGACTACAGCCTTCCGAGGGGGCCGCATATGCGCGACCCCCTTGGAAAAAAGTCTTAACCAGCGGGTGTAAAGCAAAAGACCTCTGAAAGGACAGGTTTCTTCTCTGTCGGTTTTCTTCCAAAGTACTAAGCTGGAACCCAAGATCCAGATTATGCTGAAGAAACTCCAAAATCATGGGTATAGAAAAAACCCTGCAAGGCAAGGCCCTAGCCTCACACCAATCAATATAGGACCTCCAAGTCCTATAGTAAATGCCAGAAGAGGACCGCTTCCTAGCCCTAATCAAGGTCTGAACAACAGCCTCAGACAAACCTTCCTCTTTCAAGATGAAGGTTTCAGCAGCCAAGCCGTCAAAGCCAGCGTTTGTAAATTGGGATAAAGTAGATGACTCCGAGATAGCAGGTCTGGCAGCAAGGGAAGCCGGTACGGGTCTACGGCCATCCTTACGTCTGCGTACCAAACCCTTCGTGGCCACCTTGGAGCCACCAGAATCGCTGGTGCCCCTTCTAGAACCAGTTTGCGAACTACCTTGCCCAGCATGGAGACAGGTGGAAACAGGTACAGAAAACCCAGGTCCTTCCAAGCCAGAGACAAGGCATCCACTGCCAAAGCCAGGGGATCCTGAGAAAGAGACACAAAGGTCGGAAGTTTGTGATTGTGCCTCAAGGCAAAGAGATCCACCTCCGGAGTCCCCCACTTGCGGCAAAGATCCAGAAAAACCTCGGGGTTAAGAGACCACTCTCCGTGGCGCGAGGATCCCCCTGCTCAGGCAATCCGCCTCCGTATTCTCCACCCCCGGAATGTAGACGGCCGAAAGGCAAGGCACATTGCTCTCCGCCCAGTGCAGGATCAGAGAGACTTCCCTGAGGGCACTTCTGCTGCGAGTCCCTCCTTGGTGATTTATGTAAGCCACTGCCGTTTGGTTGTCCGAACCCACCTGAACCAGAAGACCCGGCAACTGTGTGGTCAGCCGAGCGGCTCTGAGATCCAATACATTCATGGGGGTGTGAGCCTCCTGGGGACCCCACACCCCGCTGAACTGATGACTCTTCCAATAACCTCCCCAGCCCGACAGGCTGGCATCCATGGTAACCGTCTCCCAACAAGGGACCGAAAAAGGATCTGCCCTTCACCAGACTGCTCGAGTCCAGCCACCACTGAAAAGACTGCCGAACCCTGGGAGACATCTTGAAAGGTTGATCCAATGACTGTGGGCTCCTGTCCCACTACGTCAATAGGAGAAGTTGAAGAGATCTCATGTGAAACTGTGCAAACGGCACCGCCTCAAAGGAGGATACCATCAGACCCACCAGTTTCATCCCCTGTCGGATAGAGGGACAAGGACTGGCCAGAAGAAGACGGATCAGGCCCTGAATCCCCTGCACTTTGGCCTGGGGCAGAAACACTCTGGCCCGACTGGTATCCAGATTCATGCCCAGAAATGAAATCACTCGAGACGGAGAGAGAGAAGACTTGGTGCGGTTGATCACCCACCCGAACCTCTCCAGGGTCGACACCACCTGGTGTCCAGTTCCGCCTGCTGAAGGGAAGAAGCTAAAATCAACAGGTCGTCCAGATAAGGCACAATGAGAATGCCCTGAGATCTGAGCAGAGCCATTACACCCGCCAAAACCTTGGTGAAGACCCTCGGTGCCAAGGTCAGACCGAAGGGAAGAGCTACAAATTGATAATGTTGATCCTCCACCGCAAACCGGAGGAATCTCTGGTGTGCCTGAAAAATCGGAACATGCAGATACGCATCCTTGATGTCTATGGATGTCATAAAATCCCCTTGGCGAAGGGATAACCCCTGCCTCTTTCCAACGGAGGCACCGGGCATAGAACCCCCACGTCCAGAAGGTTTTTTACTGCTAACAGGAGCCCCTGTGCAGCCTGAGGGTCCGAGGGCACCCGAGACCTTAAGAATCTTGGGGGCGGCCAGAACTCGAACTTCAGTTTGTACCCGGAGGAGACCACTTCCAAGATCCAATTGTCTGTGACCTCCCGGGCCCAGACCTGGAAGAGGAGCCGCAGCCGTCCCCCCACCCTTGCGGGTGAGGGCGCCCCTTCATTGCTGAGCCGGTTTAACGGCATGCTTGGGCTTGGAACCCCAGGCAGCCGCGAGACGTGCCCAACCTCTGCCTCTGTTCCAGGACGAGCCCCTGACACCTGAGAAGGCCAAACCCCTAGTCGCTCTGGCCCCTCGAAAGGAAGGAGTGAACGAGCCCCAGGGACCCAGAAGGGGGGAAATCCAGCCAGGAGCCGGCCATAAGCCTAACAGGACAGGGCATCCCACACCAAGAAACCTGGATAACCACCTACCCCATAGTGAGGTCTCACGGTGGAGCAGTGCTCCTGCTGCACCCATAGGGTGCTCCTACCATCACCAGGACCCGCAGACTAAGCTGGGAGGCTCAATACAGGGTAATTTAGAAGGGTCCTGGCAGTAATAGGGATAAAAGGCCGGGCCAAGCCCGGCTTACCTGTAAGCAAGAAGTCCTCATCTTCTGTCTTGTCGCCATCTCTGCAGAGAAGAAACTGGGGAATTGGTGGGAGGTCCCAGGTAAATATGGACCAGGAGGGGCTTTCTTTTTTGCATATTCATCTCTGCAGAAGTTCACCCTCTACTGGAGATTACCCAGATGTCATGAAGAAGGAAGTGGAGTGTATGGCACACTACTACCCAGGGCACTGATATTCTGTGCGCCTCTGGTCGCAGGTGGTCCCCGGTCTTCATCCTTAATACCTCAATTTTCCGGGATTGTCTTAGGACACGTGGGTGACCCGGAAGTGTAGGAGTACTTCCTCCACAACCAGTACCGAGGCTGCAGAAATTAAACATATATTTTGCATCCTATGCTGTACAGGGGATATGTATACATAAAGTTGTTGTTGTAATTGTTCTTTAACCCAATAAACCCACCAAAGATAAAGGCGAAGGATACAGACCCCCCCCTCCCCCCCAAAAGAGAAGCTTAAAGCGGACCTTCACTCTAAATAAGAGTCTATCTTATATGTTTCCCACACCCTGTACATACAGATTGCTCACATTAAAAATCATCCTACCTGCATCTACTGCATTTTATAAGCCTTTAAACATCCAAGATGGCGGCTTATGGAAGCTGCCATTTTTGCAGGCAGCCTGCAAACAGGAAGTGCCTGCAAACAGGAAGTGACTGTGCTGCTCTGCATTCTGGGACTGCTGACCTTTCCCTGACCCCAGCTCTGCTCTGTCTGAGCAAAGCACAGCTATAACCCGCCCCCCTGTACCTTATCCCACTCTCCTCAGTAAGTGTGATGCTTCTGAGTCAAGATGGCGGCGCCCGTATCCTAAATTCCCGAACAGAGTTGCAGCCCAGTGGGGGAAAGTATAATAAATTAGTGACTAAACATGTAAAATATATTAATTTTAGATGCTGAGGAATTGTTTTTTAAGAGTTTGGGCTTTTCATTAAATCATGGTGAAGGTCCGGTTTAAGGATCCTAAACCCAGTATCTAGAATACTCTCCTTAAGAGTGTAACTCTCCACTCTCCAGATAACTTTTAAGGTTACCAAGTTTATTTCTTGCAGTTGGCACTGGACTCCTCTCCCATTTACTTTTTGTTTTTAAGGATTAAACTTTGGAAACAGGGGTATTGGAAACACCGACTGCCTTCCTGGGCCCTTATACTCCTCTGATCTGGATGGACCCACAATGCCTCATCAGCTAAGCTGTATCCAGATCAGGATGGTAAGGGTAAGCACCTGGGGCGCTTTGGGGGTGTCATTGGCACTCTGCTTTTTAAATTAAAGTCTTCAGCGCAGGCTTTTGTCAGGTGAGCCTGATTGGTGGTGACCAGGGGAATTATGTCCCCTTTTATTGCTCTTTATCTTGTGTTAATGGTGTTTTTACTTGTTATCAAATTTGCACACCTTTAAGAGGGCAGAGCCAGGGCAGCAGGAACTTTCAGATGGCCTCCTTCCACTGGCAGCGAGGAAAAGGCAATTCTGTTAAACTCACCTGTAGAATTGGTTTTATTCCCGATCCATTCCAGCCCGTCCAGAAGTCATCACGATTGGGTAGCTCCTCCCTCAAGGGGATGTTGACTGCAAGATAAGAGATGTAGCCCCCTATAAAAGGCAGCTGCCTCTCAACCCAGGCCCCAGTAATTTAAAATCAGTACTCAATAGAAGAGGCAGGCCTCCGCTTGTACTCTCTCGAACCAAAAAACGTAAAATCTAAAACTTGTATAACTAGTGTCCTAAGAGCAATAATGGTTCAATCACCATAAACAGGCATGGAGGACATAATAAACCTCAAAGGCGGGGTGGACGGGCTGGAATGGATCGGAAATAAAAGCAATTCTACAGGTGTGTTTCACAGAATTGCCTTTTCCTTTCCAATCCTTTCCAGCCCATCCAGAAGTCATCATGATTGGGACATCCAAAAGCAGTGTCCATATGGGCAGGATCCCCAGTGCGGAACAGGCCAAGAACAGCGTCAGCTGAGGCCCTGACATCTACGTTGTAAAACTTTGTGAAAGTATGAACTGAAGACCAAGTAGCAGCCTTGCAAACTTGTTCCACCATGGCCTGGTGCTGAAAAGCCCAAGAAGCACCAATGGCTCTAGTAGAATGAGCTGTGATCCGAAAAGGGGGTTCCTTCCCCCTGGCAGAATAGGCTTGTACCACCACCTGTCTAATCCACTTACTGAGGTGGCAATCCCTTCCTAGAACCCTCTGTTAAGACAAAAAAGCAAATCCGATTTCCTGAAGGAGTCAGTCGCAGGTAATACCTTATGGCTCTGACCACATCCAAAGCATGGAGGGTCTGTTATTTGGAATTAGCCAGTGCTGGACACAAGGAAGGTTTAAAACGAAAAATCACCTTATCTCTTGTGCATCTCAAAATAGGGTGGTTTCATACATAGCACTGATACACGACGCACCGAGGTGACCGCTACCAGAAAAACCACTTTGAGTGTCAGCATAGTCAATGTAGCATCATGCAATGGCTCGAAGGGGGCACCCTGGAGAGCAGATAACACCAGATTTAGGTCCCACACCGCTAAGACTGCTTTACGCGGTGGACGGACATGGGTGACCCCCTGGAAAAAGTCTTGATCAATCTATGATTGGCAATAGACCTCTGAAAAAAAATAAAATTGCTAAGGCCAAGACCTGACCCTTGAGGGTGCTCAGCTGGAGGCCCAAGTCTAGACCGTTTTGTAGAAACTCAAGGACTCTAGAAACAGAATATTTCCGACAAGGAAGGCTCCTGGCCTCGCACCAAGCGATATAGGCCCGCCAAACTCTGTAGTATATCATGGAAGACCTCTTCCACGCCTGAATCATTGTGTGAATAACCGTGTCCGATAACCCCTTCTCCATCAGGATGGAGGTTTCAATCGCTAGGCCGTCAAAGCCAGCGTCCATAAATTCGGGTGCCATAGCAGCCCCTGTGTGAGAAGCCCTCAATCGTCGGGCATGATGTAGTGATCTATTGCCATCTTTACTATGTCCGCAAACCAACTCCTCCTTGGCCAACGAGGAGCCACCAGGATGGCTGGTACCCCCTCCTGGACTATCTTGCGTAGCACTCGGTCCAGGTGCGGAAACAGAGGGAATGCATACAGAAGATTAACTCCGTCCAAGGAATCGCCAGGGCGTCTGTTGCTATGGCCAGAGGGTCTCTTGAGAGAGACATGAACCTTGGAAGCTTGTGATTGTGTCTGGACGCAAAAAGATCCATGTCCGGTTGACCCCAGCGGAGGCACAGAGCTTGAAAGGTTTTCCTGCTGAGGGACCATTCCCCCAGGCGCAAGGAGCTCCTGCTCAGGAAGTCTGCCTCCTGGTTCTCCACCCCCGAGATGTAAACCGGCAAGATGCAGGGAACATTCTTCTCTGCCCAATTCAGAATCCGGCTTACCTCCTTGAGGGATCTCTTGCTCCGAGTACCGCCCTGGTGGTTGATGTAGGCTACAGCTGTCTGTCCGAGCGGACCTGAACCGCATGGCCTCTTAAATAGGGGGTCAGATGTAGCAGCACAAACCAAATTGCTCTTAGTGCCAAGAGATTTATGGGCAACCGGTTCTCCTTCGGACCACACTGACCCTGTATTTTCTGGGTCTGCCAAATGCCTCCCCAGCCTGTAAGACTGAAATCCGTGGTAACTATCTCCCATTGGGGAGTCCAAAAGGACTTACCTACCAGCAGGTTCCGAGAATCCAACCACCACAAGAGGGATTTCCTGCCCAGTGGGGGGGGGGGGGGGGGGCGGCGAACAGCAAAAATCCTTGTTCCAGGGATTCCGGCGACCGATCCCAGCCTGTTAGCAGGTTCAGCTGTAGAGGTCTCATGTGGGATTGGGCGAAGGGCACTGCCTCAAAGCAAGCCACCATTAGGCCCACCAATCTCATCCCTAGACGCACAGATGGCTGTTGACAAGCCAGCAAGGCCTGTACCTGCGTCTGGAGTCCCAAGACTTTCAGCTGCGGCAGAAAGACCTTGACTTGACCGGTGTCAAGTTTATTTCTTGCAGTTGGCACTGGACTCCTCTCCCATTTACTTTTTGTTTTTAAGGATTAAACTTTGGAAACAGGGGTATTGGAAACACCGACTGTCTTCCTGGGCCCTTATACTCCTCTGATCTGGATGGACCCACAATGCCTCATCAGCTAAGCTGTATCCAGATCAGGATGGTAAGGGTAAGCACCTGGGTCCTGGGGCGCTTTGAGGGTGTCATTGGCACTCTGCTTTTTAAATGAAAGTCTTCAGCGCAGGCTTTTGTCAGGTGAGCCTGATTGGTGGTGACCAGGGGAATTATGTCCCCTTTTATTGCTCTTTTTCTTGTGTTAATGGTGTTTTTACTTGTTATCAAATTTGCACACCTTTAAGAGGGCAGAGCCAGGGCAGCAGGAACTTTCAGATGGCCTCCCTCCACTGGCAGCGAGGAAAAGGCAAAAATCCCAGCCTGTTAGCAGGTTCAGCTGTAGAGGTCTCATGTGGGATTGGGCGAAGGGCACTGCCTCAAAGCAAGCCACCATTAGGCCCACCAATCTCATCCCTAGACGCACAGATGGCTGTTGACAAGCCAGCAAGGCCTGTACCTGCGTCTGGAGTCCCAAGACTTTCAGCTGCGGCAGAAAGACCTTGACTTGACCGGTGTCTAGAGTCATCCCCAGGAAAGATCTCACTGTTGAAGGAGTGATATGCGACTTGGGATAGTTGACCACCCAACCGAAGGCTTCCAGGGTTGACAGTACAGTCCGGGTGTCGCTCTCGGCCTCCTGAAGGGACCGGGCCGAGATCAGAAGGTCGTCTAGATAGGGTAATATACGAATACCCTAACCCCTCAGGATAGCCATAATGCCCGTCAGAACCTTGGTGAACACTCATGGAGCTGAGGATATGCCGAAGGGGAGTGCCACAAACTGGTAATGTTGATCCTCCAGTGCAAACCTCAAAAACTTTTGATGTCCCTGAAAAATCGGGATGTGCAGATGCGCGACCCTGATGTCCACTGTAGTCATAAAGTCGCCAGACCAAAGCGACCTCACCGACGACCGCAATGTCTTAGAAAGGTCTTACCCTTATAAAGTTGTTGAGACCCTTTAGGTCCAAGATCGGCCGCAGCGATCCGTCCCTCTTGGGGACCGTGAACAGGTTGGAGTAGAATCCCCGACCCTGCTCCTGCCGGGGCACATGGCAAATCACCCCTATCCGCAGGAGGTGCTGAACAGCTGCTCTCAAAGCCTCTGCTTTTAGCGGTTTTCAGGATGTCCTTGAACACAGAAATTTTGTGGGTGGTCTGGCTGCCAGCTGGACCTTGTAACCTGACGACACCATCTCCTGAATCCAAAGATCTGAGACGTGACGTCTCCAGATTGGAGCAAACAGCAGAAGCCATCCCCCCACCCGTACGGGTGAGGGCACCCCCTCATGCCTGATTAGGCTTGGCTGGGGGTTTGGGCTTAGCGGGGTTGGGCCGGCTGCACGACCTACCTCTGCCCCAGGTATCTCTGCAGGCACCGGAGAATGTAGAACCTCTTCACCCCCGAAAGGGCCGGTAAGAAGAGGAGTGCCGAAAGGGCCAAGTAGGCTTTCTTCTCTGAGGGAGCTTACCATCCTTGACCATCCTCTCCGTATCATCCGGAAGGAAGGAATCCTCATCCGAGGAGGAACCAGAGATGCTGTTGTCTCCAGCGGAGAGCAACTCAGCCACTGAGAGTGGGTCATCTGGCGACTCACCTTCCGCAGAGCCAAAAGAATCATAAAAATCATCATCCGAGTAAACCAGCTCCAAATGCCGCTTCTTACTCAAGGCCTTTTTAGGGGCTGCCAACTAGATCTGTTTCTCAAGGCTAGCCAGCCTGTGCGCAAAATCAGCGTGTGTCCCCTTGCTAGCTACCCCTTCGCTAGGGGCTAACTGCAGCAGCGGAGGATCCAGAGAGGCTGGTGATAACGCAGGACTAGGGGCAGGAGCGACTGCCCACTCATGGTCCAAAACAATGCCTCTGGCGCAAGTTGAACAAATTGTGCTGAATCCGCCCAGGGGATTCCGTCTGCACAAGGAGCAGAGGCTGTCTTGACCAAGTGGGGTGCCCGGCTCACTATCCTCTGATGCCTCCATTGTGGTGAGTGTGAATAAAAATATTTGTTAAAGGCTAATAGACACTAATGGCCTAAGCCTAGTAATCGATCCCTCTTTTTAACAATGGGGACCAGGAGAAACCACAACCCTCAACCTTCAGCCCACAGTCTAAAATCAAAAAGAGAAATACAGTAATTATAATATGACCCATACTGTCATATATAACATATACACATTATAGGAAAAACACTGGCCATAAATATTACATAAGATTTAAGCATTTCCCCCATTTCCCCTTTAAAAAGAATGACAGGAAGAAGTACAAATACTGTTTTGTGAGTACTCACCTTTAAAACGGGTATTATGAGTGTGCCATACACTCCACTTCAATCTTCATGACATGTGGGTGTAATCTCCAGTAGAGGGCGAACTTGTGCAGAGATGAATATGCAAAAAAAAGAAAGCCCCTCCCGGCCCATATATACCTGGGACCTCCCACCAATTTCCCAGTGTAAAAAAGCAGTAAGGAGACCAGGCTGAACCAATTATAACCTTAATCAAAATCAATGGTTCACCATATAAAAGCCCCAGAATACCTGAAAAAAGGGGTGGGGCGAAGTGGAGTGTATGGCACACTCATAATACCCGTTTTAAAGGCGAGTATTCACAAAACGGTATTATTCTAAGTGTGCCATACACTCCACTTCGATCTTCATGACATGTGGGACATCCAATAGCAGTGTCCGTCATGGGTGGGAACCAGAAACAGTAAAGAATGTACCAACTCAAACCACTGCAGCATGCAGAACCTTGCGGCCAAAAACAGCATCCGCTGAAGCCCACACATCAACCTTGTAAAACTTGGAAAAAGCATGAACGGAAGACCAAGTAGCAGCCTTACAAACTTGTTCAACCGAAGCCTGGTGCTGAAAAGCCCAGGATGCACCAACAGCACGAGTAGAGTGCGCCGTGACCCTAAAAGGGGGAGTCCTCCCCTTAGCAGAATAGGCCCCCAACAACGGCCTGATGAATCCATTTACTAATGGTAGACTTGGCGGACGCCAATCCTTTCCTGGGCCTGCAGGGCACCACGAAAAAAGCATCCGTCTTGCAGAAAAAAAAAAAGTCACCAAATAGAACTTCACACAGCGAACGACATCCAAATTGTGCAGAACCCACTCCTTGTCATTGTTAGGCTTAGGACACAAGGAAGGGAGAACAATATCCTGATTGAGGTGGAAGGCAGACACCACCTTAAGAAGGAAATCTGGCTTAAAGCGAAAAACCACCTTATCCTGGTGTCTCTCAAAGTAAGGGGCCTGAATTGACAGGGCCGCCAACTCAGAGACACGCCGAACAGAGGTAATAGCCACCAAGAAGGCAACCATCTGAGTGAGAACCGAATGAGCAATATCCTGTAGCGGCTCAAAAGGAAGACCCTGGAGAGCCAAAAGAACCAAATTCCAATCCCAAACCGGAACCACAGCCTTCCGAGGGGGCCGCACATGCGCGACCCCTTGGAAAAAAGGTCTTAACCAGCGGGTGTAAGGCAAAAGACCTCTGAAAGGACAGGTTACTGCTCTGTCGGTTTTCTTCCAAAGTACCAAGCTGGAAGCCAAGATCCAGATTATGCTGAAGAAACTCAAAAAACCTAGGAATCGAAAACACGCTACAAGGCAAGGCCCTAGCCGCACACCAATCAATATAGGACCTCCAAGTCCTATAGTAAATGCCAGAAGAGTACCGCTTCCTAGCTCTAATCAAAGTCTGAACAACGGCCGCAGACAAACCTTCCACCTTCAGAATGAAGGTTTCAGCAGCCAAGCCGTCAAAGTCAGCGTTTGTAAATTGGGGTAAAGTAGATGACCCTGAGATAACAGATCCGGCAACATGGGAAGCCGGTACTGATCTACGGCCAGCTTTACAACGTCTGCGCACCAAACCGTTCTTGGCCACATTGGAGCCACCAGAATTGCTGGTACCCCTTCTAGAACCAGTTTGCGAACTGCCTTGCCCAGCATGGAGACGGGCGGAAACAGGTACATAAAACCCAGATCCTTCCAAGCAAGGGACAAGGCATCCACTGCCAGAGCTAGAGGATCCTGAGAAAGAGACACAAAGGCCGGAAGTTTGTGACTGTGCCTCGAGGCAAAGAGATCCACCTCCGGAGTCCCCCACTTGCGGCAAAGATCCAGAAAAACCTCGGGGTTGAGAGACCACTCTCCTTGGCAAGAGGATCCCCTGCTCAGGGAATCCGCCTCAGTGTTCTCCACTCCCGGAATGTAGACTGCCGAAACGCAAGGAACATTGATCTCCGCCCAGTGCAGGATCAAAGAGACTTCCCTGAGGGCACTCCTGCTGCGAGTCCCTCCTTGGTGATTGATGTAAGCTACCGCCGTTCGGTTGCCTGAACGAACCTGAACTGGTAGACCCTGTAAATGTGAGGTCAGCCGTGCCAGAACCAGTCGGATGGCTCTGAGCTCCAAGACATTGATGGGGGTGTGAGCCTCCTGAGGACCCTAGCTTTGTCCTTAAAACAGCTTCATTTACACATCCTATGACTGGTAAATCCTACAGTCTACGCGACTTTGCCAATTGCTCCACCACCAATGTGGTGTATCTGCTCAAATGCCCGTGTGGAAAGGGGTATGTGGGCAAAACCACTAGGGAAATCAGAAACCGCATTAGCGAACATCGCTCTAACATCAGGAACTCTAGACTTGAATCACCAGTAGCAAGACACTTTATTTCACAAGGCCATCATATCAGTCAGCTCAGGTTTCTTGTAATTGAAGTGGTCAGGAAACCAAGGAGGGGTGGCGATGTGAACAAAAAGCTTTTGCAACGCGAACTATTCTGGATCTTTGAACTCCAGACTAAAAATCCCCGGGGTCTAAATGAGGAATTGGATTATTCAGTATTCTATTAAACTATATAGACTAACAAAGAGGGCCCTAAGCTGATATATGTGTACTGAACTCCGCACCCTTTTTGTTCTAAACCCTGAGTATTGTGCTGAGACTCTGGTTTTTGTGTCCCTTTTGTAGAAGGGACCATGACCCGAATGAATATCCTTCTTGATTTTAATATTTGCACATCTTTCTTCACCTTATTCACTTTTTGTTTTATTTTTGCAGACGCATGTCTCACATATATCTTAGTGAAACATAGTTCCAGCAACAGCACTGTTCCAGTAAGTACACCAGCATTGATTAAGGCACTGGCTTATTCAGCTATCCAGCAGCAATACATATTCTATGAGAGCACTGGCTTATTCAGCCTTCCAGCAGCAGCTTGAGCGTCACTATGGAATGGGCTTAATCAGCCTGTCAGCAGTATTACATGTTCTCTCCACAAAGACACGCCCACCACTGTCACTGGGAAGCAACCTTGGACTGACAGCTTCTCAGCCTTGCCTGCTCATAATCGCTACCCTAAGGCTTCCTATGCGGCGGTTACAACTATCTGATTGGTTACAGTATCCTGACGTCACATCCGGCGCTAGCTACTATCAAGCAACGTTTGTCGCCATAACGCCGGCTGCCATCTTGTTGGCAGGCTTCCCTGCACGATGAGGATTCACGTCATCTGCACTGATGTCATTTCTGCTGGAAACAGCTCGGCGGCCATTTTTGTGGAGACGCTCTACTGAATATAACAGACGGGACTTTCATACTTAATCTGACTTAAGCGGTTTAAACATAATTTTTCTTCATTTATGCTCTCAACTACACTACTTATTATCGGCACCCACCCGACCCCATGCGTCTACCTGGAATGTTTTTTTACCATACCCCAGCTCGACTGGGATCGTGATGGGCGACGTCTTCACCCGGCGCCATAGCGCGCGCTGCTGGTGCACGCCACTATGCTGGATCAGTGCCTTCTTTCTATAAATAGCTGGACACAAGATGGATGGGTACAGCATGCCCTCCTGATGAAGGTCTAGGTACCGAAACGTTGGGGGTGTCTCATGGTGTCATATATCCCCACTAGGTACTCTGCCTTACCCTTTTCATGTTTTTTGACTTATGATTCCAAGTATCTTTAACACATCTTTTTTTGCATTAGCGTTCTATGCATTTGAGCTATTGGGTATTCATGCATATTGAAGGACCATTAGACTGTTTTTCTGGTATCTTACCCATTTATGAATTATTCAACTTGCAAGCTTCTTAGGTACCTTTTTATGCTTAAACCCTTTGTGTAACCTACGGATTTTGATTGTACATATACCTGTTATCCAGATAATACTTAATATCCTGTTCATACAAATATTTAGACATGTATTCTCAATGTATATAATAACTTGTCACTCCGATTAAATACAAACTTTTTTGCATAGTTTCGCTTCCTGGGTGTTCATTAATAGCACTCCTATGTTCCTCCTGAGGACCTCACAACCCGCTGAACTGATGACTTTTCCAATAACCTCCCATCCGTGGTAACCGTCTCCCAACAAAGGACCAGAAAGGATCTGCCCTTCAACAGGTTGCTCGCGTCCAGCCACCACCGAAGGGACTGCCGAACCCTGGGAGACATCCAAAGACTGCGGACACCTGTCCAAATGCGTCAATAGGTGAAGTTGAAGAGATCTCATGCGAAACTGTGCAAATGGTACCGCCTCGAAGGAGGACACCATCAAGCCCACCAGTTTCATCCCCTGTCGGATAGAGGGACAAGGACTGGCCCAAAGAAGGATGATCAGATCCTGAATCCCCTGCACCTTGGACTGGGGCAGAAACACTCTGGCCCAAATGGTATCCAGATCCATGCCCAGAAATGAAATCACTTGTGACGGAGAGAGAGAAGACTTGGGGTGGTTGATCACCCACCCGAACCTCTCCAGGGTTGACACCACCTGGTGGGTGTCCAGCTCCGTCTGACGGAGGGAAGAAGCTGAGAGCAACAGGACGTCCAGATAAGGCACAATGCGAATGCCCTGAGCTCTGAGCAGAGACATTATTCCCGCCAAGACCAAATTGAAAAAGTTGATCCTACACCGCAAACCGGAGGAATCTCTGATGTGCCGGCAAAATCGGAACATGCAGATACGCATCCTTGATGTCTATGGATGTCATAGACTCCCCTTGGCGAAGGGAATTGATAGCCGAGCGCAGAGTCTCCAAGCGGAACTTTTTGGCTCTGATAAACCTGTTGAGAACCTTGAGATTTTTGGGAACCGTGAAAAGGTTGGAGTAGTAACCCCTGCCTCTCTCCAACTGAGGCACCGGGCAAATAACTCCCATGTCCAGAAGGTTTTTTACTGCTAACAGGAGCCCCTGTGCAGCCTGAGGGTCCGAGGGCACCCGAGACCTTAAGAATCTTGGAGGCGGCCAGTACTCGAACTCCAGTTTGTACCTAAAGGAGACCACTTCCAAAATCCAAATGTCTGTGACCTCCCGGGCCCAGACCTGGAAGAAGAGCCGCAGCCGCCCCCCCCCCACCGGTGCGGGTGAGGGCGCCCCCTCATTGCTGAGCTGGTTTAACGGTGGGATTGGGATTGGAACCCCAGGCAGCCGCGGGACGTGCCCGACCTCTGCCCCTGTTCCAGGCACCTCAGCACAGAAGAGTTGGTCAAACCCAAAACTGGCGCATCAACCTCAGGAGGAGAAGACCATCGCTTAACTGCCTCCACCGGGAAAGGATACTTCTTATCCCATCCCTGAGGAGCACCAGGAAGCCGACTGGGCCTTTCCCATTCTTTCAGGATCAGCGCATCAAAATGACCCTGGGTAGGGAATTCCAGACGGGGCTTGCGGGCCCCAAAAAATTTCCCCTTCTTGAGAGGAGTCGCCTCAGGCGGGTCAATATCCAACACCTCCAATAGATGTGACAAAACAGTGGCCGTATCGACGGCATCCCCAGCGCCTGCCCGACATCAGCATCACCAGACTGTACATAGTCTGTTTCCTCATACAATTCCCCCTCCACTAACGGGGAATCATCCGACAAATCAATGGAATCGTCGTCAACATCCCACAAGGGCTGGGCCGACGACAAATGTCTTTTAGCCTGGGCCTTCTTGCCCACCATGCTACCAATTAAATTTCTCGATGCTGGCCAACCTAGCACAAACATCAGAGTGCGACTCCCCGCTGGCACCAATGTCACTTGGGGTACGGATAAGGCGGGGAGGCGAAGGCGATGAAGCGGGAGGAGCCGACCCAGAAGGCTGGGTACCCGACTGCCGCGTTATGGCCTTTTGTGCACATGGTATACAGATCAGCACATTCTCCCCCGTAAGAGATACCCCACACTAGGGACCCCAGGACCAGGAGGAACCCCTTAACATGCACAATAATGAAGCAATCTGCAACACACAATAAGGCATATCAATTACTATACAGTAAATTATATATAAAAAACCAGCAAAACTACAATTCTGTGAAATACTCACCTGTAGAATTGGTATTATATGCATACAGCATGTCCTGCTCCATCTATGGAGTACATGGGTAATCCTCCGCCAGAGGGCGCTGTTCACTGCAGACATGCAAAAACAGGCTCCTCCCGGCCCTCCATATACCGAGGGACCTCCCACAAATCCCCAGCATTGAAAAGCAGTGAGAAAAAGAAGCCGGGAGAACCAACCACCCGGCTGGAATAACAATGATAACAGGCACCATACAGGGGATCCAGAACAAAGTGAAACTAGGGTGGGGTGGAGCAGGACGTGTTGTATGCGTATAATACCAATTCTACAGGTGAGTATTTCACAGAATTGTATTATTCTAAGCATACAGCACGTCCTGCTCCATCTATAATACTTACACATGGGACATCCAATAGCAGTGTCCATAAAGTAGAATGGGATCCCCCCAAAAAAAGGCACAGCAGACCGTAAAGGCGCTGTCACCTGCAAAACTTTGCTACCAAGTATGACATGAGCAAAGGCTCTAACGTCAATCTCATAACAAAACCCTTGAAAAGGCATGAACAGAGACAAGTAATGGTCTAGCAACTTATTCAACAGAAAACCTGGTTCTGAAGGGCCAAAAGGTACCCAAACACCAATATAACGGAATAAAACGAGACAGGGAGGTTCTTCCCCCTTAAAGGAATAGGCCAGTGTAACGGCCCAACCAGCCCACAGGCAACAGAAGCCTCAGTAAAACTTAGAACTCTCCCCAACGGGGAAATGAAAACTGGCCTCCCGTCAGACAGACAGGGAAACTGACCCCTTCTCAACAAGGATCAGCAAGAAGCCAAAACATTTACTCAGGACCAGGAAGGCAACCATCCAAGTAAGATCAGTCCAAAGGGCGCATTGGCCCTGGAAGCAAACGAGATCAGGCGCATACATAAGGAGGCGCCCGCAGACCCCAAAGGGCATCAGTCCCCCTAAGGGACACGAAACTACCAGGAAAAGTGCCACACCTGATGAGGGAATGTAGACCCCTTACTTCATCATTACTAAGAATAAGGCCAATAGGCAGACTAAAAGGACTTAAATAAAAGATCACAAAACACCACCTTGGACAAAATGGTCCTGCGTAAGGTGGAATCCCACCAAATAATGGAAAAAAAAAAAAATAAAAAATTTATATATATATATATATATATATATATATATATATATATATATATATATATATATATATATATATATATAATGAACGAGGGCTAAGCAATCAGAGCCACCTGCTCAGGCACACGTCTGACTGAAACAGCCCCCAGAGGGGCGACTGAGCCACAAAAACAGCTCAGAAGGCAACCAGAATAAGACCCAAGGGAAAAAATCCGCAGGGCAGACAGAATGAAAATTGATCCCAACCGGGACCATAGAACATCTTGAGAGATGTCCTTGAGCCTCCCCAAGAGAACTCCTAACAAGGAAGACTGAACCAGACTTCTACAGGAAGGCGGACAGTACAGAACCAGAACTTCAAGAACCTAGATGGGAAGCTAAACCCAACCTATGCTGGAACCACTCTAGAACCCCGGGAACTGAGAACGTCCAGCAGGGGAGAGAGCAAGACTCATGCCAATCAATATGGGAACACCCTAACCCATAACGGATGGAGGAAGAGGAAGCCAAGAAGGCTTGCTCGTAGCCCCCCATATACCAAGTCACCCAGAAGATAAGCCCGTCTCCAAGGGGTGAATGAGTCAGCTGTCAAGTCCCAGACTAGAGTCTGTAGATTGGGACGACATAAGAAGGAGCCTGACAAGGGCAGAACCGCACTCCTGAGAGAGCGTACAGTTCAGCTGACCTTAGCAGAAGCATCTGCGAACCACAGTTCACTAGGCCACCCAGGGGCCATCAAGCTCACGGGTCTCATCAGCACGACCGTGTGCAGAAAACCCACAGCAGGGTGAATAAAGATAAGACATATAATATAGAAGTCTATACACAAATTTACTAAGCCCCCATGACCAGTCTCAGAATATTCTGGGACAGTAAAAACAAGGGCAGAGCCCCTGTGATATAGGCGAGACCCAACAGAGCCACCCTAGTTGGCTCTCAGAGGGACACCAGGATAGCACAACCTGCCACTGAAAGACATCCATTGGAGCAAATACCACTGAGGAACAGGGGACGTAGACCCCCACTCAGAACAGGATCAGGAACCCTCCAGAGGGATCATCCTGCTTCAAGCTCCAGACCAATAATAAAACAGGCCATTGTCTTCCAACAGGCCAAGAGTCCCCAAATAGACAGGCCCCAAAAGAGGAGAAGACCAGCCATATAGAGTCAACGGAAGGCTCACTGTTTCAACAAACCAGTAGGTAAGATGGACCCTCTAAGGGACCCTACCTAGGAACCACAGGGGGTTTAGGAAGAACCCCCCCCCCCCCCGCCAACCTGCGAGACTTGGTACCCAAGGTGACCCTTCACAGGAAGATGCAAGCAAAGAAGGGGGTGCCCCCTGACAGGGTCCTTGAGTATAATCGGCTCAAGAGGAACCACCGTACCTAGGGGAATGAGCACAGGCCTAGCACCAGGGGTGCTGGAACCCCATGTAGGATCACTAACCTAGTGTGCAGAAGAGCCCAAGGGCTCGGTATATAAGGGACAGCATCTGATACGCCACCAACGAGCCCACCAGCTGCAATCCTGCCTGGTGAAGATAATATATCAGCAAAGAGGGACAGAGAACTTGTCCCAGAAAATACCCTACCGCCAAAGAAGAAGGAACTAGCCGGAGCCGAATCCAAATGCAATGCTAGGAGAGGAGATACTGGAGAATGGGACAAAATAAGAACTAAAGGTGACTGAACACCCATCCCAAATAACTCCCCATTGTAAGTAAGAAGGACAACCTAGTAGGTCCTTATGCGGCTGCCCCTTGGTCTCATTCGAGACAGCACTCCCATCCAAGCTGTAGCGAACACAGGGAGCGGGGGAGGGGCCTAATAACACGGCCACAATCAGCGGTGTTTATCACCAACACCCACCTGTAAAAGCCTCAGTGTCCTGAAGACACATGTGAGCCAAAATAAGCATCTTAGCATTCCACGGACGGCCAGAGGCCCACTGATTTACAGAGCGCCAACGGCCCAACTCAGACGCCAAGCAGAAACGCCTGTGGATACAATCGCCAAACCCATGGAGGGTTAGGATGTGCACCGCCTCCAGGAGAAGGTGGAACAAATTGGTGTAGAGGCCACTACCTCTATCTGTTAAGGGCATCCTGTCAAGGAGCCCAGACCAAGCAGGCCAAGGAAGGCCTGCACCAACACCTGAAGAAAGACAGGGACCAGAAGTACCCTGACCCACTCGGGAAAGAACCATCTAGCAAACACCGTCCCGCAACCAGAGGGACTACCTCCTGAATCCACCAGAACGTGGCATGGTGCCTCCTGATAGGAGCAAGGTGCTGTGGCTATCCCCTCACTCAGGCGGGTGAGGGCGTCCCATCATGCTTGGGGGGTTTTGGTGAAGAAGTCGGGCTTAGCCCGACCAGAAGGCCCCTGACGTTGTCTGCCGCTCCTGGGGCAGGAGTCTGTACCAGGCCCCGGAAGGGGCACCCCTGGTTCTTGCTTAACACTATGATATGGAGGGGTATCCCTGCTCCGAGGGGACCAAGACGGCCGCCCTTGATGGGGCGAATTGTCCTCTTTTGTTGCCCTCTAAAGGGAAGCCCAGTCAGAGTCCTTTTAGCAGCATCGTCAGCCCCCCACTGTCGCAGCCAGAGCAGTCGACGTATAGCCACCACTGGGGCAGAGGTACTTGCACACATTCTGATGGTGTCATCCAGAGCTAAAAAGGATAAATTTAACAAAAATATCACAACTGGAGAGTGCATTAAACACCTCCCAGGGTAAATCCTCAGGGTGATGCTCAAGCATCTGTCTTATGAGGGTTCTAGCAGCCACTGCAGTGATGGCCGCGGCACAGACAGGACGCAGCGCCGTTCCTGCACAAGCAAAGGCGTGCAAAGCCAACCTATGGATGCGCCGGTCCTCGACATCCCGAAGGGTGCTGTAAGCCGGGGCTGTGAAGAAGGGGGGTTAGGAACCCCAATGATCAGTGCGTCCACCACGGGAGACGATGACCAGCAAACAACCATATCAGGGGGAAAAGGGTATTTCCTATCCCAGTCCTCTGGGATCCCTGGAAGTTAAGTGGGGCATTCCCATTCCTTAAGAATCAGAGCGTGGAAGTGAGCCTGCTCAAGAAATTCCAAACGCGCAGTCGCTGTATGGAAGCTTTCCCCTCTCGGCTTGGGGGCCGCGCCAGGGAGCGAAATAGCCAGGGCCTTAAATATCCTAAGCAACATACCATCAATGTCAAGCTGGCCCCAGTCATCCTGGCCAGAATCATCGTGACTCCTCGGCCTCTCATCAGAGGAACCTGGATCAGAGAACAGATCTCCATCGTCAGACGGAGCACTATCACAAGGAGAAGAGAGCTCCTCCGAACCCATAGCAAAGGCCGAAGCCGGGGGAGTCAAGGGCCGCTTCCTGCCAGGACCCAAGCGTTCGGTCAACCCCGTAACAATCTGGTCAAGCTTAGGCCGTCTAGAAGACAGGTCAGGTTGTAACTCCCCGCTGGAACATGACTCAACAGGAGTGAGGTTTAGGCCAGGGGAAGAGGGAGAATAGGAGCGAGGTGCAGCCACAGGTGCTGCTCGCAGGGCCAGTGTTTGCTCGGCACAGGGCGGGTACACCCGTGCCCCATCAGCATCAGCATGGGGGAGACCACACGCTATACACAGCCGATCTTGTCCCAGAGGGACCCCGGTCACACAATCCTGAGATGCCTCCATATGGTGATTATCTAGGTACAGTATGCCCGTAGGGATTTATGCACTAGGCAACCCTGGATGCCCCAATGACCCGCTGATTTAATGTGGGAGATTTGTAGGAAGGCCCGCTAATAACTATGTATAAATATATATGTATAAGGATAAAAAGGGCCGGGAGAGACTCGGCGTCTGAAAAACATAAGGTGAAAGAAGGTGTCAGGGCCATGCACAGCAGGAAGAACATATAATAAGTCACCTGCGAGGGCACTCACAGACCAAGGGAGGAGGGGAACAGCTGCCACGCGCGCGAAGATCGTCAAAATGGCGCCCAGCGAACCTCGAAGGGCAGGCTCAATGCTCGGCCGGGACGCGGACTGCGTCAAGACAAGTCCCCGCCCACCCCGAAGAGCGCGAAGCTCTGAGGTAAAAAATAAAAAGGCAAGGATAAAATCACAACAGATATTGTAACGAAAAGGCGCCGCGGCAACTAGCGACGCAGCAAACTAAGCAGTAGAGAAAAAAAAACTGCGGCCAAACAGAATAAAGAGCAAGCAGCGCGGCTCTGACACCCAGATGACAATAGAGGCAGAAATAAAGGCTTTAAGCGTGACTAACAGTACACTGGGACCGCCACCCCCCCCCCTTTCTTTTCCCCCTAACTAGTTGGGGAAACGGGAGGGTGGCGACCCTGCAGGGTCCACCACTACTCAGGGCACGGGGCAATAGCGCGGGAGGGGCATCCACTAGAGGCTCACCATTAGCCTTGACCGCCTACCCTATGGTGGGGATTGCGGTGGAGCATGGCTCCGTTAAGCACCCAAAGGTGCTGCCTACCTTCACCCGACCAACGCAGCCCAGGCTGGGAGGCATAGTCTTCAAAGAGGACGGGTGGAAATAGTCCCGCAGGGCCTCGGGCTGTAAAGCCCAGCTCGCCTGCGAGAGCGTGATACTTCATGTCCTCGAAGTTCAGCACTGCAGAGAAATCTGGGGATTTGTGGGAGGTCCCTCGGTATATGAAGGGCCGGGAGGAGCCTGTTTTTGCATGTCTGCAGTGAACAGCGCCCTCTGGCGGAGGATTACCCATGTGTAAGTATTATAGATGGAGCAGGACGTGCTGTATGCTTAGAATAGAAGTCTTCATCTTCTGTCTTGTTGCCTTCCCTGCAGAGAAGGAACTGGGAAATTAGTGGGAGGTTCCAGGTATATATGGGCCAGGAGGGGCTTTCGTTTTTTGTATAGTCATCTCTGCAGAAGTTCGCCCTCTACTGGAGATTACACCCACATGTCATGAAGATCGAAGTGGAGTGTATGGCACACTTAGAATAGAGCAGCCAATGCTGCCAGCTGCGCTACAGCAACAAGCAGAGCGCGTGCTTCCAAAAAGTTCCGGCCGGGGGAGCGTCAGCCAGCCTGTGCACCACCGTTCGTGACTCCGCCCCCCCGTCCCATCAGCAGAGGCGCCTAGTAGCGGCGCAGCGAGCGCCGTCTGCAATCGCCGCCACCCCCCGATCAGCAAGGAGCGCCTGCCTGGGACCACCGCACGGCGAGGGAGCGAGGAAGGCAACTTTGCAGAGATGACAGAAAAAAAAGGAGCCCCTCCCAGACCATAAATACCTGGGACCTCCCACACATTCCCCAGTATAGGACAGCAGTAAGGGGACCAGGAAGAGCCAAATATAAACAATCATAACACTAAAAGGTTCACCATATAAAAAGATCCAAAATACCAATAAGGGCGAGATGAAGCAGGGTGTGTGACATACTTCTAATATCCATTTTACAGGTGAGTAATCACAAAATGGTATTATTCCAAGTATGTCACACACCCCGCTTCCAATATTCATGACATGTGGGACATCCAATAGCAGTGTCCATCATGAGTGGGGATCCCAATACGGCAAAAAATGCACAAATTTTAAACCACTGCAGCTTACAGACACTTGCGGCCAAAAACAGCATCCGCTGAGGCCCGCACATCAACCTTATAAAACTTGGAAAAAGTATGAACGGCAGACCAAGTAGCAGCCTTACAAACTTGTTCTACAGAAGCCTGGTGCTGAAAAGCCCAAGAAGCCCCAACACCACGAGTCGAATGAGCAATGATCTAAAAAGGGGGAACCTTCCCCTTAGCAGTATAGGCCCCAAATAGTACTTCACACAACGAACCACATCCAAAGAGTGCAAAACCCTCTCCTTGTCATTGCTAGGCTTAGGACACAAGGAAGGGAGAACTACATCCTGATTGAGGTGGAAGGCAGAAACCACCTTAGGAAGGAAATCTGGCTTAAAGCGAAATACCACCTTGTCCCGGTGTCTCTCAAAGTAAGGGCCCTGAATGGACAGTGGGCCTGAATGATGTCAGAGACTCGCCGAAAAGAGGTAATAGCCACCAAGAAGGCAACTTTTTGAGCATAGAAAGTGCAACATCCTGCACCGGCTCAAAAGGAGGCCCCTGGAGGGCCGACAGAACCAATTCAAATCCCAAACGGGCAACAAAGGCTTTCTAGGAGACCGCACATGAGTAACCCCCTGGAAAAAAAAAAAGTCTTAACCAGAGGATGCAGAGCAAAAGACCTTTGAAAGAAGACAGTCAGAACAGACACCTGCCCTTTCAAGGTACAATGCTGGAACCCCAGGTCCCATCCGTGTTGAAGAAACTCCAAAATCCTAGAATTAGAAAACACCCTGCAAGGCAAGGCCCTAGCCTCACACCAGCCAAAATAGGACCTCCAAGTCCTGTAGTATATGTTAGAGGAAGATCTCTTCCTAGCTCTAACAAGAGTCTGAATCACAGCCTCAGACAAACCTTCCTCCCTTAAGATGGAGGTTTCAGCAGCCACGCCGTCAAAGACAGCGTTTGTAAATTGGAGTAACGTAGTGGACCTTGAGAGATCAGATCCGGAAACAGGGGCAACCTGTACTGATATAGCGCCAGCCGCACGACGTCTGCGAACCAAACCTGTATTGGCCACCTTGGGGCCACAAGAATTGCTGGCACACCCTCTAGAGCCAGCTTGCGCACCACCGTGCCTACCATGGAGAAGGGGGGAAACAAGTACAGGAACCCCAGATCCCTCCAGGCAAGAGACATGGCGTCCACTGCCAGGGCCAGAGGATCCTGAGACGCAATCACAAGCTCCCAATGTTTGTGTCTCTGACGTGAGGCTGAGATCCACCTCCGGAAACCCCCAAGTGTGACAGAGGGAATGGAATACCTTGTGGATGAGAGACCATTCCCCTCGGCGAGAGGATCCCCTGCTCAGGGAGTCCGCCTCAGTGTTCTCCACTCCCGGAATGTATACTGCCGAGATGCAAGGAACATTGCTCTCCGCCCATGTCAGAATCAGAGAGACTTCCCTGAGGGCACTCCTGCTGCGAGTCCCTCCTTGGTGATTGATGTAAGCTACCGCAGTTCGATTGTCTGATCGAACCAGAACCAACCGAATAACTCTCAGCTCCAAGACATTGATGGGGATGTGAGCCTCCTGAGGACCCCACAGCCCCCACTGATGCGTCTTCCAAAAACCTCCCCAGCCCGACAGGCTGGCATCCGTGGTAACCATCTCCCAACAATGGGTCAGAAAGGATCTGCCCCTCAGATTGCTTGGTTCCAGCCACCACTGAAGGGACTGCCGAACCCGGGGAGACATCATGAATGACTGATCCAATGACTGCGGACATCTGTCCCAGGCCAACAATAGATGGAGCTGGAGCGACCTCATGTGGAACTGAGCAAAGGGAACTGCCTCGAAGGAAGCCACCATCAATCCCACCAGTCTCATCCCTAGCCGGATAGAAGGACGAGGTTTGGACAGGACAAGACGTATCAGATCCTGAACCATCTGCACCTTGGACTGAGGAAGGAAAACCCTGGTCCGAATGGTATCCAGATTCATGCCCAGAAACGAGATCTCCCTTGAGGTGGAGAGAGAAGACTTGGGATGGTTGATCACCCAGCCGAACCTCTCCAGCATCGCCACCACCATACCTGGTGTCCAGCTCCGCCTGACAGAGGATGCCGTAATGAGGAGGTCGTCCAAATACGGCACAATGCGAATGCCCTGGGCTCTGAGAAGGTTCTGATGAACCCGTTGAGAAGCTTTAAATCCGGAATGGGTCTTATGGATCCATCTTTTTTGGGAACCGTGAAGAGGTTGGAATAATAGCCCCGGCCTCTCTGTGAAAGGCACAGGGCATATGACATCTATGACCAGAAGATTCTTTACAGCCAACAGGAGCCCCTGCGCAGCCCGGGGATCCGAGACCTTAGGAATCTGGGAGGAGGCCGGTAATCTAACTCCAGTTTGTACTCGGAAGAGACCACTTCCAAGATTCATTTGTCTCTGACCTCCTGGGCCCAGACCAGGAAGAAGTGGCGCAGCCGCCCCCCCACCCGCAAGGGTGAGGGTGTCCCCTCATTGCTGAGCTGTCTTGGCAGCAGGCTTGGGCTTGGAACCCCAGTTAAGGCCTGGGCATGCACGTCCTCTGCCTCTGTTCCAGGAATCACCTGCTCTGGCACAGCGAAAGGAAGGATTGAAGGAGCCTGCCCCCCGAAAGGGGTGACGCTGCTTCTTACGCTGAGGTAACTTTCCACCTTTCGCCACTGAATCCAATTTATCTCCGAACAGCCTCATACCTAGGAAGGGTAGTGCTGCGAGTGATTTCTTAGCCGCAATGTCAGCCGCCCACTGGCGTAGCCAGACCGATCGGCGAATAGCCACCAGCAATGCCGAGGTTCTACTACACAAAATAATCGCGTCATCCATAGCAGATAAAACAAAGGTCACAAATAATTTACACTGCTTAAGGGTTGTGAATTTATCATTGGCCGGGTTAATCTGGGAACCACTCAACAGGTCCCTAACCACAGACCTGGTAGCCACAGTCGCGAGCGCCGAGGCACAAACAGTCCGCAAGGTTGAACCCACACTGGCAAAGGCATGGCATGCCATCTGATCAAAGCGTTTGTCCTCACCATCTTTAAGAGTGGCAGCGTCTGGAGAATGTACAACGGAGGTGTTGGACAATCCCAGAACGGGCGCATCGACCTCGGGAGGGGACGACCAGCGCTTCACCGCGTCCACCGGGAAGGGATACTTCCTATCCCATCCCTGAGGAATACCGGGGAGCCGGCTAGGCCTCTACCATTCCTAAAGAATCATGCAATTAAAATGATTCTGATTTGGGAACTCCAAGCGGGGCTTAGAAGTCCCCAAAAAAAAGCAAACAGCCACACACACATACACTCATACCAGGCAAAGTCTGAGGTAAAAAATTGGAGGGACATCCCCCCCATGATCCAGGGACAGGGAGCAACGGGTGGGGGAAGTCCCAAGCCACCTAATGCAGTGCAGGGAAAATGACGGACAGGGCATCCCAAACCAGGATCCCGAACCTGGTATTCTCCTACCCCTTGGAGGGGGTCTCACGGAGGAGCATGGCTCCAAGTTTTCACACCACTAAGGTGTATCCTACCTTCACCCGGACCAACAGCCAGGGCTGGGAGGCATAGGGGCTTAATAAAAACAAGGTCCGGGTAGAAATAGGAAAATCAAATGGCCGGGTGTAAACCCGGCTTACCTGCAAGGAGGAGACCGCCATCTTCTGACTTGCTCACCGTCTGCAGAGACGATTACTGGGGAATGTGTGGGAGGTCCCAGGTATTTATGGACTGGGAGGGGCTTCCTTTTTTTCCTGTCATCTCTGCAAAGTTCGCCCTCTACTGGCCATAACCCCACGTGTCATGAATATTGGAAGCGGGGTGTGTGACATACTTGGAATATATATATAGTGGTTTCCCAGCAGGCTCACCATAAGATGCCTGCAGCCGACCTGCTTTTTGTAAGAAAGCCTGCGACCCAGAGCCATGAGCTCTGCCAAAACGCCCCAGACCCCGGCATTTCACCCTACCGTACATGGATCCCTGGTAAACAGCCAAAGCTGGGAGGCAAGGATGGGTCAGAGGAATCCGTGGAAATAGGGTCCCGCAGCCGGCCAACAGGCTAGGGGGCCCCGCTCAGCTGCTAAATCCTGAGAGAGTGTAAGCGATCCTGTGCAGTCAACTGCAAGAAAAGAACTGGAGCTGGGTTGAGAGGCAGCTGCCTTTATAGGGGGCCAGGAGGGGCTAGATCTCTGATCTTGCAGTCAACGCCCCCTTGGGGGCGGAGCTACCCAATCGTAATTACTTCTGGACGGGCTGGAATGGAAAGAAAATCCAATTGTCAAAAGGAGTTATCTGAGGGAAAATTGTTAAAATCTGTATTTCTCCATCTCTAAGTATTATTTCTGATATGTGAATCTGCCTTTAAGTACTGTTTGTAAGTTTTTGCTTGTGTTGTAGATTTTCATCTCCGCACTTCTCATGGAATTCTGCTCTAAGACACACATCTTCAATATTTAGCCAGCCATACAGCCTTGCGGTTAAGTAATTTTGAAGAAACCACCTTGGCGGAAATTCCTAAGCACAAGTTACCTCATTTTTGGCGAGTCACCCAGATAACCTATATGCAGAGCAGAACATGAACTCTAAATAAACGCCTTCTATTACACTGTATATTTAACCAATAAGACTTTATCTGGTGATCTGCAATCACACCCCCTGACCAATCACTGTGTACCTACTTAGTTAGGATTGCCAAATTATACTTTTGAATGAGTATATATACCAAAGAGCCAGAGCCACAGGAACACAGGATAATCGCTTAAAGGTTCCTATTACCATTACACATGGCAGCTGGTAACTCACTCACCCTTTCTAGCATTAGGTTTTATGAATTTCTCGTGGGACATGGCAGTTGGTATCTCATTCTTTCTAGCAGGTTTGTTTTGGATGAAAGCGAAAGTTAAAGCAGCAGGAGCCGCAGGTTAGCCGAATTAATTTCTTATTTTTCTTTAATAGATTGCATGTATGATATTCCATCCACACACATCACACTCTTTGAGAGCACATGCTTTAGAAGATAAATGGGATTTATCTCAGTGCTTATGTTTTTTGTATCCAAATTCAACTCGTACATTGAGAAAAAAAATATATAGGACAGAGGGTGTTGCCAATTGTAGCAGCAATGAATTGTTCCGAACCCCATTCATTTTTTATACATATTTCTAGATTCAAGTCACGACCAGGAAGTGACTTCCCCACAAAGTCACCAAATACAAAAAATTGGCGGCAAGTTCACAACATCCCTTGATGCAGCTCCCTCGTCCATCCCTTGCGTTTGTTATGTATAAACAGCGAATTACACGGCCAATTTGTACACGAGGGGTCGAGCAGGATGACTTCATTATAAAAGTGCGATCATTTACATAGTTATTTCTCTGCGTAGTGCTACGAGTGTTCACACATTCTAGATCAGGAACGGTCAAAGTCTATCCCATCACAGGAAGTGCCTAAGCTAAGGCTGCAATTAATTTGCCTCCATTATCCCCCCCCCCCCCTGACGATAAAAAGACAAAACACTGATCTGAGGCAAAAAAACCAAAAAGTGTTGTAAGCGAATACACTAAAATTGGTGGCGTAATATGGATATTGGCCCTCGTGAGTGCTGCTTAAATAAGCCAGCTCACCTCGCCCATAGATGTGGTCCATTTACCCCTCTATGGAAAAAGAGAAAAAAAAAAAAAGGGGGGGGGGGGGGGGGGGAGAAGAATGCAAAGCTGAATCCATGACGCAACCCTCTCTAGTTTATGATCTCACTACATTTTGGAAGTTGATGGAGAAAAAAAAAAAAATAGAACCCCCCATCCGTTGTCTGTCCCAGGGTCAGGTTTCAGGATCCACGCTCATGATTTCCAGATTCAGATGATGTCAAGAGCAGAGAACAGGCTACAGAGAGAATGAACTGCTGCTTCTGGAACCACTACTGGGAGGAACGCAAGCTTCGTCACTACAATCAGTCACACGTTAGCGGGAGAGTAGGCGTGGCGGCTCAATTCATGCCCGGAGCCGGGCCACCAAAGTTGAAGGAACTTGGCACAACTGGAGCGTTGAACTTGTAGCCTCCGTGTTTCTCGATCATTTTGGATTCTGGAGGGGAATGGGAAGAGAAATGGAGAACAGTTTAGAAAGTCCAACATGAACAGACTTTGGAGGAGATACAGGGGGCCTTGGAATGCCAAGTTAGATACAAGGGACATTGGGAAAACACAATTCTGTGATTACTCACTTGTAGAATTGGTTTTATACGTATACAGCACGTCCAGCTCCAAAGGTAATTCCTTACGTTTGGGTTATACATCCACAAGATGGCGCTGACTGCAGAGAAAGCAAAAAAGTGGCTCCTCCCGGCCCCTTATATACCAGGGTCCTCCCACAAATTCCCCAGTATTGAAAAGCAGTTAGAAAGAAGCTGGGAGAAAAACCATAAACATATTAACCATTAAAATCGTTAATTTTAACCATGAAACATGAAAACAATCACCATACAGGAGGTACAAAGAATGATAACAAGGGTGGGGTGGAGCAGGACGTGCTGTATATGTATAATACCAATTCTACAGGTGAGTAATCATAGAACTGCATTATTCTAAGTAAACAGCACGTCCTGCTCCAAAGATAATTCCTTACGTTTGGGACATCCAATAGCAGTGTCCATAAGGTAGGGTGGGATCCGCAAAAAGCAACAACGGGCAGTTTAAACCACTGCCACCTGCAGAACCTTGCGGCCAAAGGCAGCATCAGCTGAAGCTCGAACATCAACCTTGTAAAACTTAGAAAAGGTATGAACAGAAGACCAAGTAGCAGCCTTGCAAACTTGTTCAACAGAAGCCTGGTACTGAAAAGCCCAAGAGGCACCAATAGCACGAGTGGAATGAGCAGTAAGGCGGAAGGGAGGATTCTTCCCCTTAGCAGAATAGGCCTGAATCACAGCCCGACGGATCCACTTGCCGATAGTAGACTTAGCTGGAGCCAGACCCTTCTTAGGACCAGAAAGGACCACAAAAAGAGCATCAGTTTCCCTGAAGGGCGCCGTAGCCACCAAATAGAACTTCAGATTCCTGACCACATCCAAAGAATGTAAAACCCTCTCCTTAGGGTTACTAGGATTGGGGCACAGAGAAGGCAGAACAATGTCCTGATTGAGATGAAAGGCAGAAACAACTTTAGGCAGAAAATCTGGTTTAAAACGAAACACCACCTTGTCCTGGTGTCTCTCAAAGTAAGGGAGCTTGATGGAAAGCGCCGCCAACTCAGAAACACGCCTAACATAAGTGATAGCCACCAAAAACACTACCTTCAAAGAATGGACAAAGCAGCATCTTACAAAGGAGACCCCTGCAAAGCGGAAAGGACCAAGTTCAAGTCCCAGACTGGCAACATAGGCTTACGAGGGGGACGCACATGAGTCACACCCTGAAAGAAGGTCTTGACCAGATAATGCTGAGCAAAAGATCTCTGGAAGAAAACAGCCAAGGCAGAAACATGACCTTTCAGCGTGCTGAGTTGAAGCCCCAGAGCCAAACCATGTTGAAGAAATTCCAGAATCCTAGGAATAGAGAACACCCGACAGGGAAGAGATTTAGACTCACACCAGTCAATGTAGGTACGCCAAACCCTATAGTAAAGAAGAGGACTTCTTTCTAGCCCTGATCATGGTGTTAACAGAGGCAGGCAGCCCCTTTTCCATTAAGATAGAGGTTTCAGCAGCCAGGCCATCAAAGCCAGCGTTTGTAAATTGGGGTGGGATAGCCGCCCCTGAGTGAGTACATGTGGATCCTTGGGCAGGGCGTACTGATCTACCGCCAGCTGCACGATGTCTGCGAACCACACTTGTCTTGGCCAACAGGGGGCCACCAGAATTGCTGGCACCCCTTACTGAGCTATTTTGCGCAGAACCCTGCCCAACAGGGGAAAGACATACAGAAGCTGAAACCCCCTCCAGGGCAGTGTTAGAGCATCCATGGCCAAGGCCAGAGGATCATGGGTCAGAGATCCAAAGACTGGAAGATTGTGACGGGACACAAACAGGTCCACATCTGGCTGACCCCAATGGTGACACAGGGAGCAAAACACACTGTTGCTGAGGGACCATTCCCCCAGGCGAGAAGGTCTGCCTCCAGATTCTCTGTCCCTGGAATGTACACGGCTGAGATGCAGGGAACATTGTCCTCCGCCCAGGACAGGATCAGAGACACTTCCTTGAGGGCCCCCTTTCTCCGGGTCCCTTCCGGATAATTGATGTAGGCCACCGCCGTCCGGTTTTTCCGAGCGTACCTGAACAGCCCGGCCCCGAAGGTGTGGGGTCAAGCGGGCTAGAACCAACCTGATCGCCCTCAGTTCCAGAATGTTGATAGGAGTGTGGGCCTCCTGAGTGCCCCACTGCCCCTGGAATTGTAGGGACCTCCAGAAGCCCCCCCAACCTGTCAGACTGGCATCCGTGGTGACTGTCTTCCAGCAAGGGGCAAGAAAGGATCTGCCCGCCAACAGGTTCCTTGAGTCCAGCCACCACGAGAGGGACCACCAGACCAGGGGGGACAGAGCAAACTCCTGATCCAGGGACACAGGGACCTTGTTCCATACTGACAGGAGCTAGAGTTGAAGAGGTCTCATGTGAAACTGGGCATAAGTCACCGCCTTGAAGCAAGACACCATCAGACCCACTAGCTGCATGCCCTGCCTGATGGAAGGATGAGGGCAAGACAGAAGGAAATGAGCTTGCGCTTGCAGACTGTCCACCTTCTGCTGAGGAAGAAAAATCCTGGCCTGAGCTGTATCCAGATTCATGCCCAGAAATTACGTCACCAAGGAGGGAGACAATACCATTTTGTGAATACTCACCTGTAAAATGGGTATTATAAGTATGTCACACACCCCGCTTCAGATAGTCATTACACTTGGGACATCCAATAGCAGTGTCCATAAAGGGCAGGGATCCAAACAAGGCAACAATGCACAACTTAAACCACTGCAGCTTGCAGAACTTTGCAGCCAAACACAGCATCCGCTGAAGCCCAAACATCAACCTTGTAAAACTTGGAAAAAGTGTGAACAGAAGACCAAGTAGCAGCCTTACAAACTTGCTCAACAGAGGCCTGGTGCTGAAAAGCCCAGGACGCCCCAACAGCACGAGTAGAATGAGCAGTAACACGAAAAGGGGGAATCTTCCCCTTAGCAGAATAGGCCCCAACAATGGCCTGGCGAATCCAGTTACTAATGGAAGCCAAACCTTTCCTAGGCCCAGAGGGCACCACAAAAAGGGCATCAGTCCTACAAAAAGGAGACGTAGCCACCAAATAGTACTTCACACAGCGAACCACATCCAAAGAATGCAAAACCCTCTCCTTGTCATTGCTAGGCTTAGGATACAAGGAGGGCAGAACAATGTCCTGATTCAAATGAGAAGCAGAGACCACCTTAGGAAGGAAATCTGGCTTGAAGCGGAAAACAACCTTGTCCTGATGCCTCTCAAAGTAAGGGGCCTTAATGGACAAGGCCGCCAACTCAGATACATGCCGAACGGAAGTGATGGCAACCAGAAAAACAACCTTCTGAGTAAGCGTAGAAAGAGCAATATCCTGCAAAGGTTCAAAAGGAGGACCCTGCAAGGCCGAAAGAACCAAATTCAAATCCCAAACTGGGAGCAAAGGCTTCCTAGGAGGCCGCACATGCGTAACCCCCTGGAAAAAGGTCTTAACCAGAGGATGAAGAGCAAAACCGCATCAGAAAGACCTTCCTCCTTCAAGATGGAGGTTTCAGCAGCCACGCTGTCGAAGCCAGCGTTGGTAAATTGGGGTAGAGCAGTGGGCCCTGAGTGAGCAGATCCGGCAGAAGGGGCAGGTCTAACTGATCCTCTGCCCACCTTACCACGTCTGCGAACCAAACCTGTCTTGGCCACCTTGGAGCCACCAGGATTGCTGACGCGCCCTCTAGGGCCAGCTTGCGCACCATTTTAACCACCATGGGAAACGGAGGGAACAGGTACAGAAACCCCAGATCCCTCCAGTTCAGAGACATGGCATCCGCTGCCAGAGCCAGCGGATCCCGCGAGAGAGACACAAACGCCGGAAGCTTGTGATTGTGACGAGGGGCAAAGAGGTCCACCTCTGGAGTCCCCCACCGGTGGCAAAGCGACCGAAAAACCTTGGGGCTGAGCGAACATTCCCCCGCGGTGAGATGACCCCCTGCTCAGGGAGTCCGCCTCCATGTTCTCCACTCCCGGAATGTACACTGCCGAGATGCACGGGACATTGCCCTCTGCCCAATCCAGGATCAAAGACACTTCCCTGAGGGCACGCCTGCTGCGAGTCCCTCCCTGGTGATTGATGTAGGCGACCGACGTACGATTGTCCGACCGAACTTGAACCGGTAGTCCCCGCAACTGATGAGTCAAGTGAGCCAAAACCAACCTGATGGCTCTCAACGCCAGAACATTGATGGGATCGTGGGCCTCCTGAGGCCCCCACAGTCCCTGAAACTGAAGATCCTTCCAAAATCCCCCCCGACCAGACAGACTGGCATCCATGGTGACCGTCTCCCAACAAGGGGTCAGAAATGACCTGCCCCTCATCAAATTGCTTGGTTTCAGCCACCACCGAAGGGAACGCTGTACCTGGGGGGACATCAGAAAGGACTGATCAAATGACAGCGGGGACCCGTCCCAGGTTGCCAAGAGATGGAGCTGGAGCGTCCTTGTGTGATACTGAGCAAAGGGAACCGCCTCGAACGATGCCACCATCAATCCCACCAGTCGCATCGCATCGACCAGTGCTTCACCGCGTCCGCCGGAAAGGGATGTTTTTTGTCCCAACCCGGGGGGACACCCGGAAGCCGGGTAAGGAAATTCTAAGTGCAGCTTGGTCACCTCAAAGAACTCACCCTTAAGCGGAGGAGCCGCCTCGGGGGGAGAAATAGCCAGAACCTCAAACATATAAGCCGGGACCCTAGAGGTATCCAACCAATCCCCCTGGCCTTGCTCGGTATCAGCACCCACAAACTGCTGGTCATCGGAGCCCTCCGACTCCTCACACAGCTCCCCTTCCTCAAACGTGGAACAATCAGACCAATCCAGGGAGTCAGACTCCTCCGTATCAAAGACCTGCGTGGCTGTATACAAATCTTTTCGCTTTGCCGTGGCCTTTTTGGCAACAGCTTGAAAAATTGTTTTCCAGTGATTGGCCAATCTGGCACACACCTCCGATTGCGACTCCCCGCCAATGACCACATCACATGGGGTACGTGTCAAGCGAGGGGGAGACGGAGAGGAAACTGGCGGAGCAGAACCAGACGCCTGACATCCGGACTGCCGTGTAATAGACAGTTGTGCACAGGGTACACAAAGAAATACATCATCCCCCAAAAGGGATACCCCACACCCCAAACACAGCCTGGATTGCCCCGAGGGGGGCACAAGCCCAGTATCCGGGGAAGCCTCAGGGAATTGCGCAGTAATGCAACCGGGATGCCCCTTTAAGTCCCGAGTGGGAGGAATTTTAAGCCAACTAAATTTAACCAGGGACCCTAGGACCGGGAGGACCCCCTTTAATAGGATCAACGGTCCACCTGGAACACACAAACAACACACAATCAGACCAACATAGCAAATGTCCAAAGAGTTAACAGAGCATTGCCCAGCAACCCCAGGGATGGGCATAATCAAAGAAAACTGATGGGCCACAGGCCAATCATCCAACCGTCACCCCTCCGGAGTCCCGCACGCCAGACAGTAGGGGGGAGGGAAGGCGCGTAGGGTGCAGAGGAAGGGGGAGGGCAGGCCGGCGCGGTTCACGCCCGGCCCCGCCCCTCCCCCGTCGCTCCCGGCCAGAAGCCGGGACCTGAAAACGCGGCGCCCGCAGCACGGGGGCAGGCCGTAGACTCGCACGCGAGCGCCCGGCCCCGCCCTGAGGGGAAGAAGCTCATCTTGGGCGCCTTACAGCCTCCATGACAAAACGCCGGAGGCCGGCGCCGGTCTGTGTAGTAAAACCATGCAAAGTAAAGCACCTCACACACACAATTATAATAAATAAGATGAATCCATAAGGGACCCGGCCCCCCCCGTCTCTAAGGGTATCCGGGAGAGGGGGAATCCATGCTAGGGTAGGGGCCAAGGGACGGGGCATCCCAAACCGGGGTAACCAAACCGGGGTAACCAACCCGGTTAGCCGCCTACCCCTTCTTATGGGGTCTCACGGCTCCTGAGCACCTAGGGTGCCATCTACCATTGCCCGGACCAGCAGCCTAGGCTGAGAGGCAAGTAATGTAAATAAAGGGATCCGGGCAGGAATAGAACAATAGAGGGCCGGGGGTCATCCCGGCTACCTGCAAGGAGGAGACATCCATCTTCTGACTTGCTCGCCTCTGCAGAGATGAAAGACTGGGGAATGAGTGGGAGGTACCAGGTATTTATGGACTGGGAGGGCCTTCCTTTTTTTTATTGACATCTCTGCAAGATCGCCATCTACTGGTCAGTATAACCCAAGTGTAATGACTATCTGAAGCGGGGTGTGTGACATACTTAGAATAGGAAAGATTTGGCGTGGTTGATCACCCAGCCGAATGACTCGAGTGGCTACTACCCGCTGAGTATCCAGCTCTGCCTGCTGGAAGGACTGAGAAGTGATGAGAACGTCGTCCAAATAGGGAAGAATGCGAATGCCCTGAGATCTCAGCAGAGCCATCACTCCTGCCAGCACCTTGGTGAACACTCTGGGAGCTGATCACATATATAAATAAGAGCACAGAGCTTAAAAATGTTCATGAATCATCCTTCGTGCCAAGTGATTTTCAATAAAACTTGTATCCACCAGGTGCTCCAAATATAAACTTCGTGATCCACCACCATAAAAGCTGGAGGCTTACCAGATCCAAAAAAAATGAATGCTTGTCACAATTTCAAACAGACTGTGAAGATCAATAGCAGATCCAATTCATTCCAGGGATGGGAGCTACAAATTTTTCACTTCATCCACCAAGGGCACCAACATCTACCCAATATTCATAAAATCCTGAAATCGTGCTCCAAACACATGGAAAAAAATAGAACAAAGAAATCTAGTGCAACCCAGTCAGTGCAAAGCAGCACGTTTATTCTAAGAAATGCACTCACATAAATTCATAAAATACAGGCTTTACAAAAAGATCACACGGTAGCAACTCTCACCGTCCGTTCTCCTGGTTATCCAAATTCCTTTTAAGGTAAGTGGTTAAAAGATCTAGCTGCTTACCACCAACGCGTTTCGTCCTGCAAGGGGACTTTGGCCAGGTTCCCCTTGGCCAAAGTCCAAGGTCAAAGGACCTGGCCAAAGTCCCCTTGCGGGACCAGAGGACACTACCTCCTGAATCCACCGGTCTGAGACATGAAGCCTCCAGACGTGAGCAAAATGCTGAAGCCGTCCCCCCACCCAGATGGGTGAGGGCGCCCCTTCATGTCTGAGGGGGCTTGGGAGAAGACGTAAGCTTGGAGCCCCAGGATGAGCCAGGGCGTCCACGTCCTCTGCCCCTACCAATGTCTGGCTCCGCGGTAGGGGGAAGAAATACCATTTTGTGAATACTCACCTGTAAAATGGGTATTATAAGTACGTCACACACCCCGCTTCAAGACATTCATTACACTTGGGTATACTGACCTGTAGATGGCGATCTTGCAGAGATAAAGAAAGGTCAGACCCTCCCGGCCCATAAATACCTGGGACCTCCCACTCATTCCCCAGTATAAAAATAGCAGTAAGACCAAGGGACCAGGAAAGCCAATAAAAACTAACAAAAGGTTCACCATATAAAGGATCCAGAATACAAAAGGGCAGGGCGAAGCGGGGTGTGTGACATACTTATAATACCCATTTTACAGGTGAGTATTCACAAAATGGTATTATTCTAAGTATGTCACACATCCCGCTTCAAGACATTCATTACACTTGGGACATCCAAAAGCAGTGTCCACAAAGGGCAGGGATCCAAAAAACAAGGCACAAACTTAAACCACTGCAGCCTGCAGAACTTTGCGGCCAAAAACAGCATCCGCTGAGGCCCGAACATCAACCTTGTAAAACTTGGAAAAAGTGTGAACCAAAGACCAAGTAGCAGCCTTACAAACCTGCTCAACAGAAGCCTGGTGCTGGAAGGCCCAGGACGCCCCAACAGCACGAGTAGAATGAGCAGTAACACGAAAAGGGGGAATCCTCCCCTTAGCAGAACAGGCCCCAACAATGGCCTGGCGAATCCGATTACTAATGGAAGACTTGGCAGGAGCCAAACCCTTCCTAGGCCCAGAGGGCACCACAAAAAGGGCGTCAGTCCTACGAAAAGAAGAAGTAGCCACCAAATAGTACTTCACACAGCGAACCACATCCAAAGAATGCAAAACCCTCTCCTTGTCATTGCTGGGCTTAGGACACAAGGAGGGAAGAACAATATCCTGATTCAAATGAAAAGCAGAGACCACCTTAGGGAAGAAATCTGGCTTGAAGCGGAAAACAACCTTGTCCTGATGCCTCTCAAAGTAAGGAGCCTTAATAGACAAGGCTGCCAACTCTGAAACACGCCGAACAGAAGTGATGGCAACCAGAAAAACAACCTTCTGAGTAAGCGTAGAAAGTGCAATATCCTGCAAAGGTTCAAAAGGAGGACCCTGCAAGGCAGACGAAACCAAATTCAAATCCCAAACTGGGAGCAAAGGCTTCCTAGGAGGCCACACATGCGTAACCCCCTGGAAAAAGGTCTTAACCAGAGGATGAAGCGCAAAAGACCTTTGAAAGAAAACCGCCAGGGCAGAAACCTGCCCCTTCAGCGTACTAAGCTGCAAACCTTGGTCCAAACCATGCTGCAGAAATTCCAAGACCCTAGGGATAGAAAACACCCTGCAAGGCAAGGCCCTGGCCTCACACCAATCAATATAAGACCTCCAAGTCCTATAATAGATGACGGAGGAGGACTGCTTCCTAGCCCTAACCAGAGTCCGAATGACAGCATCAGAAAGACCTTCCTCCTTCAAGATGGAGGTTTCAGCAACCACGCAGTCAAAGACAGCGTTGGTAAATTGGTGTAGAGCAGTGGCCCCTGAGTGAGCAGATCCGGCAGAAGGGGCAGGTCTAACTGATCCTCCGCCAACCTTACCACGTCTGCGAACTAAACATGTCTTGGCCACCTTGGAGCCACCAGGATTGCTGACGCGCCCTCTAGGGCCAGCTTGCGCACCACTCTGCCCACCATGGGAAACGGAGGGAACAGGTACAGAAACCCCAGATCCCTCCAGTTCAGAGACATGGCATCCGCTGCCAGAGCCAGTGGATCCCGCGAGAGAGACACAAATGCCGGAAGTTTGTGATTGTGACGAGAGGCAAAGAGGTCCACCTCCGGAGCCCCCCACCGGTGGCCAAGCGACCGAAACACCTTGGGGCTGAGCGACCATTCCCCCCCGGCGAGATGACCCCCTGCTCAGGGAGTCCGCCTCCGTGTTCTCCACTCCCGGAATGTACACTGCCGAGATGCATGGGACATTGCTCTCTGCCCAAGAAAGGATCAAGGACACTTCCCTGAGGGCACGCCTGCTGCGGGTCCCTCCCTGGTGATTGATGTAGGCGACCGCCGTCCGATTGTCCGACCGAAATTGAACCGGTAGGCCCCACAACTGATGAGTCAAGTGAGTCAGAACCAGCCTGATGGCTCTCAACTCCAGAACACTGATGGGATCGTGAGCCTCCAGAAGTCCCCACAATCCCTGAAACTGAAGATCCTTCCAAAATCCCCCCCCAACCTGACAGGCTGGCATCCGTGGTGACCGTCTCCCAACGAGGGGTCAGAAAGGATCTGCCCTTCGTCAGATTGCTTGGTTTTCGCCACCACCGAAGGGAACGCCGCACCCGGGGAAACATCAGAAAGGTCTGATCCAATGACAGCGGGGACCCGTCCCAGGCCGCCAAGAGGTGTAGCTGGAGCGTCCTTGTGTTTAACTGGGCAAAGGGAACTACCTCGAACGATGCCACCATCAATCCCACGAGTAGCATCCCTAGCCGGATGGACGGGCGGGGAATGGATAGAAGACGCTCAGTCAATTCCTGAATCAGAAGAACCTTGGCTCGGGGGAGAAGCACCCTGGCCTAAGTATCCAGAGACATTCCCAGGAACTCCATCACCCTGGAGGGAATGAGGCAGGACTTGGGATAGTTGATCACCCAACCGAAACTCTCCAGAGTGGACACCACTGTCCTGGTATCCAGCTGCGCCTGACTGAGGGAAGATGCCATGATGAGAAGATCGTCCAGATAGGGCACGATGCGGATACCCCTGGCTCTGAGGATGGCCATCACTCCTGCCAACACCTTGGTTAAAACCCTTGGAGCCGAGGTAAGGCCAAACGGAAGAGCCACAAACTGAAAATGTCGATTGTCCACGACAAACCTGAGGAATCTCTGGTGTGCCGGAAATATTGGAATATGCAGGTAAGCATCCTTGATGTCTATGGACGTCATGAAGTCCCCCTGACGAAGTGAGTGGATAGCTGAGCGCAGAGATTCCATACGGAACTTCCGGGGACGGACAAACTTGTTGAGCAACTTCAGATCCAGAATGGGACGAACGGAACCGTCCTTCTTGGGCACCGTGAACAAATTGGAATAGAAGCCCAGGCCCCGATCTGAGAGGGGCACCGGACAGATGACAGCCATGTCCACGAGACTTGCTACTGCCGCCCGAAGCCCCTGGGCGACCAGAGGATCTGACGGCCCCCGAGATCTGAAGAATCTGGGAGGGAGCCGGAACTCGAACTCCAGCTTGTAACCGGAACCACTTCCTGAATCCACCTGTCCGAGACCTCTTGGACTCAGACCTGGGAGAAGAGTTGCAACAGTCCCCCCACCCGCAAGGGTGAGGGCGCCCCCTCATTGCTGAGCCAGCTTGGCAGCGGCTCTAGGCTTGGAGCCCCAACTGTGTCCTGGGCGGGCCCGACCCCTGCCCCTAGGCCAGGAATCACCTCTGGATGAAGGGAAGGCCGAACCCCTGCCAACTCTAGCCCCACGAAAGGACAGAGAAGGAAGCCGCCCCCCAAAAGAGGCGACGCTGCTTCTTACGCTGAGGTAACTTACCTCCCTTTGCTACTGAATCCAATTTTTCTCCTAAGAGCCGCAATCCCACAAAGGGAAGGGCCGTGAGCGACTTTTTGGACACAAAATCAGCCGCCCACTGGCGTAACCAAACCGACCGGCGGATAGCCACAAGAAGGGCCGCAGCTCTGCTACACGTCACCAATGTGTCATCCAGGGCGGACAACACAAAGGACAAAAATAACTCCCAGCGCTTAAGGTCGGCAAATTCCCCACTAGCAAGCCCGGAAGAGGTCAACAATCCTCTAACAACCGACCAGGCAGCTACCAATACAAGCGCAGAAGCACAAACCGGCCGCAAGGCCGACCCAACACTGGCAAAACCATGACAAGCCATCTGGTCAATGAGTTTATCCTCACCATCCTTGAGCGTAGTGCACTCCGGAGAATGGAGGACTGAGGAACTGGACAATCCCAAAACAGGAGCATCCACCTCGGGGGGAGACGACCAGTGCTTCACTGCGTCCGCCGGAAAGGGATATTTCTGGTCCCAACCCGGTGGGCCGACCCGGAAGCCGCGTCGGCCTCTCCCATTCCTTGCGAATGATACCATCAAAATGCTTTTGATAAGGAAATTCCAAGCGCGGCTTGGTCACTTCAAAGAACTCCCCCTTCAGCAGAGGAGCCGCCTCGAGGGGAGAAATAGCCAGGACCTCAAACATATGAGCCAGGACCCTAGGAGAATCCGAGGAATCCCCCTGGCCCTGCTCGGTATCAGCGCCCACAAACTGCTGATGGTCGGAGTCATCAGACCCCTCATACAGCTCCCCTTCCTCACGCGGGGAACAATCAGACCAATCCAGGGAATCAAAATCCTCCCTATCAAAGGCCTGCGCAGCCGTATACAGAAGTTTTCTCTTTGCCGTTGCCTTTTTTGCGACGGCACTGGAAAACAATTTTTCAAGATTGGCCAATCTGGCACACACCTCAGATTGCGACTCCCCGCTAATGACCACATCACAAGCACGTGTCAAGCGAGGGGGAGACGGAGAGGAGACTGGCGGAGCAGAACCGGACGCCTGAGATCCGGTCTGCCGCGTAATAGACCGCTGCGCACAGGGTACACAAAGAAATACATGATCCCCCAAAAGGGATACCCCACACCCCAAACACAGCCTGGATTGCCCCGAGGGGGGCACAAGCCCAGTATCCGGGGATGCCTCCACACGGTGATTTTTTAATATATATATATATATATATATATATATATATATATATATATATATATATATATATATATTATATATAGTACAATGCTCTGAGGGAATAACGCAGTGGGAGGAATGTTAAGCCACTAAATTTAACCAGGGACCCAAGGACCGGGAGAGTCCCCCCTTAATAGTGTCAATGGTCCACCTGGAACACACAAAAAAACAAACTCAGACTATGCTGGCAATGTCCAAAAGGACTTAATGATAGAAAAAAAAACTGATGGCCACTCACCAGACCTTCGCCCCACCTGATTACCGACACAGGCAAGAGGAACCGTGGGGACACGGGGAGAGCAGAGGAGGATGGAGGGCGGGCACGGTCCGCGCCCCGGCCCCGCCTCTCCCTCGTATCTCCCGGCCAGAAGCCGGGACCTAACACAGTGCCTGCAGCCCGGCCCCGCCCCCCCAGCACCAGTAACATAACATCACTCAGTTAAGCACCAACACACACACTCTAATAAAGAATGAATCCCCAAAGGGACCCGGACCCCCGCCCCCCCCTCTAAGGGTATCTGGGAGAGGGGGAATCCCTGCCAGGGTAGGGCCAAGGGACGGGGCATCCCAAACTGGGATCACCAACCCGGATAGCCGCCTACCCCTTGTTATGGGGTCTCACGGCTCCTAAGCACCAGGGGTGCCAACTACCTTTGCCCGGACCAGCAGCCTAGGCTGGGAGGCAAGTAATTTAAATAAGGGGATCCGGGCAGGAATAGAAGAATAAAAAGTGGCCGGGAGTCATCCAGGCTACCTGCAAGGAGGAGACATCATCTTTTGACTTGCTCGCCTCTGCAGAGATGGAAAACTGGGGAATGAGTGGGAGGTCCCAGGTATTTATGGGCCGGGGGGGTCTGACCTTTTTTGTTATCTCTGCAAGATCGCCATGTGTGTGACATACTTAGAATAACGGAAATCTGTCCCCGAAAGGGCCGAGACTGCCGCCTGCGCTGGGGTAACCTGCCTCCCTTAGCAAACATGTCCAGGCGGTCCCCAAAAAGGCGTAGTCCTTTGAAGGGGAAACCAGTGAGAGCCTTCTTGGCAGCGTTGTCAGCAGCCCACTGGCGCAGCCATACCGAGCGGCGTATAGCCACCACAAGGGCAGAGGTTCTGCCACACATCCTAATGGTATGATCCAAGGCAGAGAGGATATAAGTCGCAAAAACCTCACAACGAGAGAGAGCATTAAACTCCTCACTAGACACATCAGGAGCACCATCTAGGACACATCTCAGCAGGGTCCTAATAGCCACAGTTGTAATGGCAGAGGCACAGACCGGGCGCAGCGCCGTCCCCACGCAGGCAAAGGCATGGGATGCCAGCTGATCAATATGTCGGTCCTCACCATCCCGCAGCGTAGTAGAGTCAGGGGAATGCATGACAGAGGTGTTGGACAACCTTAGGACCGGGGCATCCACCTCTGGAAGGGATGACCAGCGCATCACCACATCAGCAGGAAAGGGATATCATGAAGTCTGCTGGGACGCTCCCATTCCTTGAGCACGAGATAATTAAAATGGGCTTGCTCAGGAAATTCCAAACGTGGCTTAGCAGTATGAAACAATTCCCCCTGCTGCCTGGAGGCCGCAGCCGGAGGAGAGATAAACAGCACCTCAAAAATCTGAGCCATCAGCCTATCAATATCATCTGGGGCCCAGGGGTCAGAGCCAGAATCATCATGACCCCTGGGCCTCTCATCAGATGACTCAGAGTCATAGAATAATTCCGCTTCTTATAACCAGAGAGTTCCAAAAACTCATCAGCCTTCATAGAGAACAGAGTGACATCAGGCGTTAAGTGCCGCTTCTTAGCAGAGGCCTTACGCGCCAGGGTATTAGCCAGCAACTTCTCAACACTAGCCAGTCTGGAAGACACTTCAGGTTGAGAATCCCCACTGGTATGCAACTCAATAGGAGTCAAATTTAAGCTTGGGGGAGTAGGTGAAGCCATACGTGGCACAGGCCCAACTACTGGTAAACCATGCTGCAGCGCAAGCACCTGCTGGGCACAAGGTATACAGACCCGCACATTGTCAGCACTAGTAGGGGACACCCCACAAGCTACACACAGCCGGGCTTGTCCCGAAGGAACCCTCCATATGGTGATTATAGCGGCACAATAAGCCGATAAGGATTCACACTATAAAAGCAACCCGGGATGCCCCAATAGCCCGCTAGGGAAGTGGGAGTAATTTACACACTAGGCCTCACAAGTTTAATAACTAAATAGAGGGAGAAGATCCAGGAGAAACCAATAGAGCTCGACCTGTCTGAAAAACTATGAGAACCCCATAAGTGACTAGTATAAAAAATAGGGTAAAAAAAAAAAATAGGGTAATAGGGCACACTCACGGACCGCGGTAGGTAGATGCCAGTCACGCAGCAGCCGAATCCAGCAAAAAATGGCGCTGGGTATACCTCGAGGGTCGGGCCGCGGAGAGAGTAACGCGAAACACGCCACGCCATGCCCCCCCCCCCCCCCACGAAGAGCGCGAAGCAGCACACGTGACAAGCATCTAATGACCGCGCAACAGCACCTGAGGTAATGCCGCCGCCAACTGCAGAGCACAAAGGAGCGTGCGCGGCGGCATTTTCAACAAGCAACCAGTGCAACCAAGTCAGCGCGGAGACTGACACGGAAAGAAACACACAATACAGTGAAAACACCAAGGCATAAAGACACCCCCCCTCCCCCGAGAGCTACAAGGGAGGGCAGCGGCCACTTTACAGGAGGGCCCACCAATATCTAGGGGCAAGGGGCAATAGGGCGGGAGGGGCATCCCATAGTAATTGCGGTGGAGCAGCGCTCCTAAGCACTTAACAGTGGTGCTGCCTACCATCACCCGGACCAGTGCAGCCAAGGCTGGGAGGCACATTAATAATGGAACGGGTGGGAATAGTCCTACAGGGCTGCAGGCTAATAGCCCCGCTCACCTGCGAGTAGAGAGAGCCATCTTCTTGTCCTTCGCAGTCCAGAATGCAGAGAAGATCTGGGGATTTGTGGGAGGTCCCGGGTATTTGAGGGGCCGGGAGGAGCCAATTTTGCGGTCTCTGCAGTCCAGCGCCATCTGGCGGAGTAATACCCAAGTGTAATGATTCTTATCTGAAGCAGGACGTACTGTATACTAAGAATATAACAAAAGATAAATCAGCCTGCATGGGCAACTCACGGACCGCGGTACGCAGACACCAGCCACGCAGCAGAATGAAGCAAAATGGCGCCGAGTATACCTCGAGGGGCGGGCCGCGGACGCAGAACGCGCCATCCACAGCCCCCCTCCCCCGAAGCGCGCAAAGTCGGCCACGTGACAAACCTAACCAATGATGGCGCAGTAGCGCCTGAGGTAATGTCGGCGCCGGCCGCAGAACGCCGTACAAGCGCGCGCAGCGTTAATTTTAAAGCAAACAGTGCAACCATTCATTGCGATGACAGAAAATCGAGCAGCCAAGTATACCAAACAACGAGTGAATGTATAAATACACACTCCCCCTTCCCCTCGAGAACTACAAGGGAGAGCGAGGGAGGGCAGCGGCCATCTAACAGGGGCCCACCGATGGACAGAGGCGAGGGGCGATAGTGCGGGAGGGGCATCTCATAAAGGCTCACCATGTGCCTATACCGCCTACCCTTTGGTGGGAGATTGCGGTGGAGTAGCGCTCCTAAGCATCTGCAGAGGTGCTGCCTACCATCACCCGAACCAGCGCAGCCAAGGCTGGGAGGCAAATTAAAAATGGAACGGGTCGGAATAGTCCAGCAGGGCCGCAGGCTAATAAGCCCCGCTCACCTGCGAGTAGAAAGCCATCTTCTTGTCGTCACAGCGCAGACTGCTGAGAAGTTCTGGGGAATTTGTGGGAGGACCCTGGTGTATAAGAGGCCGGGAGGAGCCACTTTTTTGATGTCTATGCAGTCCAGCGCCATCTTGTGGATGTATAACCCAAACGTAAGGAATTATCTTTGGAGCAGGACGTGCTGTATACTTAGAATAGCCAAGGAAGGCTAAGGGGGAGACCAGAGACGTCGGGAATGCTAGGGGGGATACGGGAAGCCTCAAGAATGCCAAGTTAGACACAAGGGACCTCGAGAAAGCCAAGGAAGCCTTGGGAATGTTAAGTGGGAGACAAGAGGCAACAGAAAACAGAAGATGAGCACAGACTGTCCATAAAGAGCAGAGAGGTTATTCTAGCACTTACCATGAGCTGCTTGCCTCTGATCTGCGAGAGTTGCGATATCTTGTAACTGCTTCCCTTGCTCCTCGTTGAGTCCTTGAGTGAGAGCCTGATACCACACTGGGTCCTGTCCCTGCAGCTCTGTAACATGATAAATGTAACGTTCTATGAAACAGGTATCGCAGCTACTTTCTATGAACTGTTTCCTTCTGGCGCTTTGATCTAAGTAGGGCCACATAGAGATCTATATGGACCCTAGGTTGCGCTAGACCCTTTCCCCAAAGAGTAGAAATACTCCTCATGATCTTGGAGAAGTATTTTAAATCACGGAGAATTGAGCAATTTGTGGGAAATATATGATATATAATATAATACCATTTTGTGAGTACTCACCTGAAAAATGGATATTGTTGGTGTGCCACACACCCCGCTTCACTTCTTAAATATTCATCCATTATTGGGTTAATCCACCGCAGGTGACGTAGTGCAGAGAGGAAGTCTTGTAACGAGCCCCCTTCCGGCCTATAAATACCTGGTACCTCCCTCCAATCACCAGTATATTTAAAAAGCAGAAAGACAAGGTACCAGTATTCCACCGGTAACCTCAAAAATCAATCTTGATATATAAATAAAAAAGGGCTTCACCATATAAATGCTTCGGTAATACCGAAAAGGGTGGGGGTGAAGCGGGGTGTGTGGCACACCAACAATATCCATTTTTCAGGTGAGTACTCACAAAATGGTATTATTCTTGGTGTGCCACACACCCCGCTTCACTTCTTAAATATTCATCCATTATTGGGACATCCAAAAGCAGTGTCCACAAGGGAAGGGCATCTAAAGGCCAGGTGAAGCATAACTTAAATGACTGCAGTCTGCAGAACTTTGCGGCCAAAAACAGCATCCGCTGAGGCCCGCACATCAACTTTGTAAAACTTAGAAAAAGTGTGAACAGAAGACCAGGTGGCGGCCTTACAAACTTGTTCAACAGAAGCTTGGTGCTGAAATGCCCAAGACGCCCCAACAGCGCGAGTGGAATGAGCAGTGATACGAAAAGGGGGAACTCTTCCCTTAGCAGAATAGGCCGCAGTAATGGCCTGACGTATCCACTTGCTAATGGCAGATTTGGCTGGTGCCAAACCCTTCTTAGGCCCATGGGGCACAACAAAAAAGGAATCTGTCCTACGGAAAGGAGACGTGATAATCAAGTAGTACTTAACACAGCGTACTACATCCAAACAATGCAAAACCCTCTCTTTGTCATTCTTAGGATTAGGACACAAGGAGGGAAGAACAATATCTTGGTTCAAATGAAAAGCAGAAACAACCTTAGGAAGAAAGTCTGGCTTGAACCGAAAGACCACTTTATCCTTATGCCTCTCAAAGTAAGGCGCCTGGATAGTTAAGGCCGCCAACTCTGAGACACGCCGGACAGAAGTGATAGCTACCAAGAAGACAATCTTCTGAGTCAGGGTAGACGAAGCAATATCTTGCAAAGGCTCAAAAGGAGGAGCCTGAAGAGCAGAAAGAACCAAATTCAAATCCCAAACAGGGAGTAATGGTTTCCTGGGAGACCGAACATGCGTAACCCCCTGAGTGCGCAGACTGGACCGAAGAGGCAGAACGAACTGGTCCACTGCCAGCCGAGCGATGTCTGCGAACCTCACTCGCCTTGGCCACCTTAGGGCCACGAGAACGGCGTACACCTTTTCCAGAGCCAAATTCTGAAGAACCCTGCTCAGCATGGGCATCGGAGGAAACAGGTATGGAAATCCCAGAACTCCCCAGTTCAGGGACATGGCATCCACTGCCAGAGCCAGAGGATCCCGGGAGAGTGACACGAAGTTCGGGAGCCTGTGATAGTGATGAGGGGCCAACAGGTCCACCTCCGGGGTCTCCCATTGGAGACACAATAAAGCGAACCACCCGAGGATGGAGAGCCTATTCTTCCAGACGGGGAGAGCCCTTGCTCAACCGGTCCGCTACCTGTTCCATCACCTCTGGAATGTAAACCGCCGAGAAACAGGGAGCATGGAACACTGCCCATGTCCGGATCAGGGACACTTCTCTGAGAGTACTCAGACTGGGCGTCCTTCCCTGAAGACCGACGTAAGCAACTGCTGATCGATTGTCTGAACACATCTGGACCAGAAGGCCCAGAACATACTGAGTCAGGAGAGCAAACACCTGACGAATGGTTCTCGGATTCAGAATATTGATGGGTAAGTGGGGCCTCAACTGCCCCTGAAACCGCAGCTCCTTCCGGAATCTGTCCCATCCCGACAGACTGGCGTCCGTGGTGACAATTTTCCAAAGGGGGGTCAGGAAAGGCCTGCCTTATACAAGATTGGTCGAGACCAATCACCACAGGAGGGACTGCCGTACACGGGAGGACAACTGGAAGGACTGATCCAACGACTGAGGTTGCTGGTCCCAACTACGCTAACAGAAATAGCTGAAGCGTTCTTGTGTGAATTTGGGCAAAAGAAAGACACGTCTTGATGAGAGTTCAGGCCGGGATGAACCGACCCATGAATGGACCGTGAAGGAGGGCGAGACTCGAATTCCAGGTCGTAACCGGGCGACACTACCCCCCGGATCCATCTGCCTGGAACCACTTGGTTCCAATGGTAGAATTGTCACAATAGTCCCCCCACCCGCACGGGTGAGGGCAGCCCCTCATTGCTGAGTGAGCTTATCAGCAGGTTTGGGCTTGGTGCCCCAGGACTGAGTGGGCCGGCCACGGCCCCTCCCGAGTCCAACCTGCGCCACTGGTAGCGGGAAAGGACGCACCCTTGCCCGCTCTGAATCCTTGAAAGGAAGGCCTACCGGAACTTGCCCCCCTGAAGGGACCACGAGGCCTTTTGCGTTGTGGCATCTTACCACCCTTTGCGACAATCAATCAATTTTCTCCCCGAACAGACGCAACCCCAAAAAGGGGAGAGCTGTGAGTACCTTTTTGGAAGCCGTGTCCGCTGACCACTGACGCAGCCATACTGACCTGTGAATAGCCACCAGCATAGCTGCTGCCTTGCTACTCATAGTCAGCGCATCGTCCTGAGCGGCCAGGACACAAGCCACAAAAGATTCACACTGCTTAAGTGCAGTGAATTGTTTGCAAGCGGGATTAAGATCCTCATATAGCCCCTGAATTAAGGACTTAATTGCCAATAGAAGAAGGGCTGAAGCACATACCGGGCGCAACGCTGACCCGGAATAGATAAAACCATGTCGAGCGTATTGGTCAATCCGACGATCTTCCCCATCTTTGGGGACAGTGGTCTCAGCAGATTGTACCATAGCCGAGCTGGAGAGCCCTAGTACAGGGGTATCGACGTCCGGAGGGACAGACCAAAGCTTCACCAATTCTGGCGGAAAAGGATAACGCTTTTCCCAACTGGAAGGAATTCCAGATAACCGCGTGGGATGTTCCCATTCCTTAAGAACCACCCTCTCAAAGAGGTGTCTGGGAAAAACCAAACGCGGCTGAGGCTCTTTAAATAACTGACCCTTTGGCGGGGCGGCTGCCTCAGGCGTATCTAAACTCAAAATTTTAAACATTTGAGCCAGAATAGAGGGGGTGTCAAAAACTACCCCCTCTGACCAATCTCCAATCTCATCAGCCACAAGCTGACCTGTCGGCTCATCTGACTCTGACGGGAATTCATCCTCGTCCGGGGATCCATCGGACCATTCCACAGGTTCACAAAACTGGTCCTGTGGAGCCGAAGGTACCGGAGTCAGGTGCCTTCGTTTTGCAGCGGCCTTCAACGCTGCTTTAACGGGCATTACTTTCCGGGGGCTGGGCTGTGCCGCCGCCTCGGAATGCGAATCCCCACTTTTGACAGTGTCATGCGGGGTCCGGAATAGGGAGGGAGAGGTAGGAGATGATGAAGGATGCGATGGCCCCGCAGCCGAAGCAACGGACTGGCGCGCAATAGTCTGTTTTGCACAAGGGATGCAAATAAAGATATCATCAGCTGGGAGTGGAACCCCACAACCTACGCACCCCCCAAACGGCTCAGCAGAACCGTTTCCGGAATTTACGGAAGCCTCCATATGGTGATTTATGGTATTCGCAATACTGGGACTTTTAAGGCATAAGCCGACCCGGGATGCCCCCTTTATTAGTAATGTCCCGGAAGGGAGGATTTTTTTTTTTTTTTAAATATAAATTTTAGTTTAGGTCCCCTTTAATAAACTATAATATATATATATATATATATATATATATATATATATATATATATATATATATATATATATATATATATATATATATATATACATACATTCAAAGCTATCCCAATAATTAGCCAGGCACATAGAGCCGGGGGGCCACCATAAGCAGGGATCCCAGGATCTGCAAGGCAAAGAAAAAACCATCAGATCCTCACGTGTATAAACCAACATATAAGCATGGCACCGAGTGCCCTTAAATGACGCCCTCTTAATACAAAGTGACTTCTCACTATATTGTTGCAAGGAAAGCATTCCCCATTTAACGGCCCCAACGGTCAGCAAAGGCATCAGCCGGACAAGCCTGCAGCCAGCACGAAGACAAAGTGCGGCCGTGCGCCCACGCGACTTCCTGTATTTGAAGGAAGCAAGAACGCTGGGCCCGCCGCAGGCGCCGCGTCAGCGGGACCCGCCCCCCCCTACGCCGATCAGCTGGAAATCACTCACAGCTGGCCCACTGCACGTGCGCCCAGGCGGCGGAGGGGGGAGGGTAAAGACCACATGGTGCTGTTCAAACGAAAACATAAAATGCCAGGGGGGGAGAGGGGAGAGGAGAGGGGGTAGGGGGCCACAAAGCAACAGTCTGCAAGAGAAGTGGCCAGCCCTTACCCAGTGCCAGCCTGCCCTTAAAGCAGGCCTACCTGTAAGCAGGAGACTTCCATCTTCTGACTTGTCAGCAAGCAGAGAGAAAAAATACTGGTGATTGGAGGGAGGTACCAGGTATTTATAGGCCGGAAGGGGGCTCGTTACAAGACTTCCTCTCTGCACTACGTCACCTGCGGTGGATTAACCCAATAATGGATGAATATTTAAGAAGTGAAGCGGGGTGTGTGGCACACCAAGAATATACAATTCTGTGAAATACTCCCATGTAGAATTGGTATTATACGTATACTGTACATCCTGCTCCAGATATAATACTTACACTTGGGTAATCCTCCGCCAGAGGCCGCTGTGCACTGCAGACATGCAAAAAAACAGGCTCCTCCCGGCCCTTCATATACCCGGGACCTCCCACAAATCCCCAGCATTGAAAAGCAGTGAACAAGAAGCCAGGAGAATTTAACCACCAAAAACAACTGGTAATGAAAACAATGATAACAATCACCATACAGGGGATCCAGAATAATGCAAAAACCAGGGTGGGGTGGAGCAGGATGTACTGTATACGTATAATACCAATTCTACAGGTGAGTATTTCACAGAATTGTATTATTCTAAGTATACAGTACGTCCTGCTCCAGATATAATAATTACACTTGGGACATCCAATAGCAGTGTCCATAAAGTAGGGTGGGATCCCAAACAAAAAAGGCACAGCAGACAGTAAAAGCACTGTCACCTGCAACCTTGCTACCAAGAGCGACATGAGCAAAGGCTCCAACGTCAACATCATAAAAACCTTTGAAAAGGTACTAACAAAAAAACAAGTAGCGGTCTAGCAAACTTGTGCAACAAAACCTGGTGCTGAAAGGCCCAAAGATACCAAGGCACCAGTGGAATCAGAAATAGAGTGAGAATAAACTCTTCCCCTTAAAGGAGTAGGCCTGAGTAACAGCCTGACAAGATCAACGCTAACAGTAGCCCAGGAAGAAGCCGAACCTTCCCTAGGACCAGAAGGGACATCCATCCAAGTAAAGGCTAGGCCCAAGGCCGCTTAACCCCTGGAAGCAGACGTGATCAGGCACATACAGATGTAGGTGCCCACAAACCCCAAGGGGCATCAGTCCCACTAAGGGACAAGAGACAATCCAGGAAAAAAATTCCAGCACCTGTTGAGGGAAAGTAGATCCCCTTGCCTCAGCGTTACTAGGAATAAGGCACAGAAGAAAGACAATGTCTTAAGTACAAGAGCGTAAGACACCACCTTAGGCAGAAGGTCCTGTGTAAAGCGGACCACCACCTCATCTTGGTGTATATATCAAAGAACGAGGGCTAGCTAAACAGAGCCGCCCGCTCAGGCACACGTACGACTGAAGTAACAGCCCCCAGAAAGACAACCTTGTGGATAGGAACAGTCAGACAGCATCCGGAATAGGGCCAGAGGGAAACACCCCGCAAGGCAAACAGAATAAGATTCAAATCCCAACAGGGACCCTAGAACTACGTGGGGAATACCGGAGCAATCCCCGAAAGAATGCTTAACTAAGGCAAAAACTGAGCAAAGACTTCTACAGGAAGGCGGACAGGGCAGAACCTGAACCTCCTGAGTACCGAGTAGGAGAGCCAACTCCAACCCATGCTGTAATAACTCTAGAACCCTGGGAACAGAGAGCGCCCAACAGGGGAGAGACCAAGACTCACGCCAATCAAAATGGGTATGCAATACCCCACAATAGACTGAAAAAGAAGAAGAAGAAGCCAACTCCTAGGCTTCCAGAAGTCACAGTCACCCAGAAGATAAGCCTATCTCCATCAAGGTGGATGAATCAACCGTCAGGCCATCCAGACCAAAGCCTGTAGATTGGGGTGAAATAGAAAAAGGGCGCCTGAGTGAGCAGATCAGCACTCCTGACAGAATGTACAGGTCCGCTGTCTTCAGCACCACATCTGCAAACCACACTCCACTAGGCCACCCAGGGGCCACCAGTATCACTGGTTCCCCCTTCCAGAGCAAACTTGCGCAGAACCCCGCCTAGCAGGGTGAATGAAGATAAGACATACAGAACAGAATGTCCAGCCATAAAGTTATTAAGCCTCATGACCAAGGTCAGACAATCTGAGACAGGGAAACAAGGGCCTAGAACCTATGATAGTGACGGGGCCCAAAAAGATCCACACTAGATGGATCACAGAGACACAAGAATTTGTACATCCTGTCGCAGAAGGACATCCACCGGAGCGAATATCGCAGATATGCAGGGAACGCTGTCCTCCACCCAGATCAGGGTCAGATACCTTCCTGGAGGATCAGCCTGCCCCGCGTCCACACAGATAATACAGGCCCTGTCAGACAGACCAAGGAGCCCCCAAATAGACAGATCCCGCAAGGGAGAAGACCAGCGAGATAGAGCCAACCTGAAAGCCTACCGCTTCAAAAATAGACAGGTGAATGGACCCCTAAAGGTCCCACCTCCCCCGGAACCACAGGGGATTTTAGAAGAAAAAATCCCCCCTCCGTCAACATGATAGATTTGGTATCCATCTACAGGAAGACGCAAGGAAGGGGGTGCCCCCTGACTGGTTCCTTGAGTATAACAGTCTCAAGGGGAACCACCGTACCAAGTTGGAAGGGTACACAGACCCAGCTCCAGGGAAGCTGGGACCCAGTCCAGCATTTACAATATAAGTTGCAGAAGAGCCCAAATGCACTGAGCATAAGGGACAACCTTTGAGCAGCCACCAACAGGCCCACCAGCTGCAATCCAGCCTGGTGAAGAGACGGGAACAGCAAAGAGGGACCGAACCCATGTAACCAGATTGTCCACTTTATAGTCAAGGAAGCAGGTTCCCGCCTGAACCGAATCCAAGTTCAACCCTAGGAATGGAGATACCAAATAAGGGGAAAATGAGGAATTGAGGTGATTGAGCACCCATCCAAAGACTCCCAAAGGACACCTTTGGGAAGCAAAGAAGGACGACCAGGCAGTTCCTTGCGCGGACGACCCCTTGGTCTCATCAGACACATCACCCCCGTCATCGCCTTGGCGATCACTGGGAGCAGAAGAGAGGCCAGATAAGGCCACAATCAGCAGTGTTGGACCTCCAACACTAACCTGTAAGATCCTCGGTGACCAGAAGACACAGTGGCAATGAAATAAGCATCTTAGATCTCCACAGACGGCAAGAAGTCCCTGGACACAGGGCACTGGCAGCCCAACTCAGAGAAACCATGCAGAAACCGCCTGTGAATGTAAATTGCCGCATCTATGGAAGGCCAGAATGGGCAGAGTGCCTCATCCTTGTGGGGGAATGTGGAAAGGTTGGTGTAGAGGCCCCTGCCTCTGCCTGTTAAGGGCAACCTGCAAGTAAAACCCCAGACCTCGCAGGCCGCGCGTGGCCTGCGCCAACACCTGAAGAGAGACAGGGACCAGAAGCATCCCGACAATCTCAGGAAGGGGCCGCCCAGCAAACACTATCCTGCATCCAGAGGAAACTTCCTCGGGAAACAACCAGAACGAGGCATGACGCCTCCCGATAGGAGCAAGGTGCTGCGGCCATCCCCTCGCAAGTGGGCGAGGGCGCCCCATCATGCTTGGGGGGTTTTGGTGAAAGATTTGGACTTAGTCCTGCCAGAGGGGCCAGGGCGTTGTCTGCCACTCCTGGGGCAGGAATCCGTACCAAAAAGCTGGAAGGACACCCCTGGTTCGGGTTTGACACTAACATGGGGGGGGGGGGGAGGGGTGCCCCTGCCCCGAGAAGGCCGAGACAGCCTTCTGCGAAGGGGTGTTTTGCCCTTTTTTTCCAAACAGGTCCAGATGGGCCCCGAATAGGCGTCGCCCTCTAAAGGGAAGCCCAGTAAGAGTCTTTTTTGTAGCATCGTCAACACCCCACTGTCGCAGCCAGACCAAGCGGCGTATAGCTACAAGGGCGGAAGTTTTTGCGCACATCCTAATGGTGTCATCCAGCGCTAAAAGGATAAACCTTACAAATACATCACAACTGGAGAGTGCATTAAACACCTCCCAGGGGAGATCCTCAGGTTGATCAATCATCTTTCTGATGAGGGTCCTAGCAGCCACTGCAGCGATGGCCGCGGCACAGACCCGTCCCTGCACAAGAAAAGGCGTGGGAAGCCAGCCTATCAATGCGCCGGTCCTCAGCATCCCGAAGGGTACGATAAGTAGGGGCAGCTATAAAGGGGGGGGTTAAGAACCCCAATGATCGGTGCATCCACCACGGGAGGTGATGACCAACAGTTAACCACATCAGGGGGAAAAGGGTATTTCCAATCCCAGTACCCTGGAAGTTTACTAGGGCATTGCCATTCTTTGAGTACAAGAGCCTGGAAGTGATCCTGCTCCAGAAATTCCAAGCGCGGCGTTGCTGTATGGAAACTCTCCCTTCTAGGCCTGGTAACCTCACCAGGGAGAGAGATAGACAAGACCTCGAAGATCGTTAGTAATTCATCGGTGTCACACAGGCCCCAGGAACCAGGGCCCGTATCATCATGACTCCTCGGCCCCTCGTCAGATGAGCCTGAGAACAGCTCACCTTCATCAGAAAGAGCAAAACCCTGCTGGGTAGTGAACTCCTCAGTTTGCGAAGGAATGGGCGAAACCGGAGGCGTCAGGGACCGCTTCTTACCAGGGCCCAAGCTCTCTGCCAACCTCGAAATCACCTGATCAGCCGTAGGCAGTCTGCGCGGCACGACTTGCTGGTCATTCCCGCTCGAGTGCGACTCATCAGGTGTGAGATTTAAGCACAGGGAGACCGGTGTATTGAAACGAGGCGCAGCCACTGGCAACCCTGACTGCAGGGCCAGGACTTGTTCAGCACAGGGTCCACAGACCCGTGCTCTGTCCGCATCAGCATGGGGTTGTCCACACGCTGTACACAGCAGGTCTTGTCCCGGAGGGACCCCGGTCACATCATTCTGAGATGCCTCCATATGGTGATTATCAATGCAATATATGCCAGTAGGGATTTATGCAATAGGCAACCCTGGATGTCCCAAGGACCCGCTAGGAATGTGGGAGAATTTTTAGTAAGCCCGCTACAATTTATGTTAGGTGGGGAGAAGCCACCGGAGTCTTTGACGTCTGAAAGACAGAAAGGGAATAAGAGGTGTCAGGGCCATGCACAGCAGAAAAATTACTAATGATGAAATCACCCACGAGGGCACTTACAGACCTGGGGAGGAGAAGGACCGCAAATACGTGCGCGAAGATCAACAAAATGGCGCCAACCGAACCTCGAAGGGCAGTCCCAATCTGGGCGTGACGCGGAGCGCGCCACGCCAGGTCCCCGCCTCACCCAAAGAGTGCAAAGCTCTGAGGCAGCCGTCCAGGCTTGACAAGCCAAGCATAGTATATGCTAGTAAAAGCATCTGCTAATGGATACTCGTAGTCTGACACCGCCACCCAGCACGGTAAATTTTAATAAAAAAATGGGAAGGCAAAGACGGCGGCGGCCAAAATAAAAAGTGCAAGCAGCGCGGCTCTAACACCCAGTTGCCAGTCAAGTTCAAAACTACGGCCATAAGCGTGACAATACAGTACACTGAGACCGCCAAACACGCACACCCCCCCATTCTTTTCCCCCCGAATACGGGGGGAAACGAGGGATGAGGGCGACCCTTTACACAGGGTCCACCGCTATACGGGGCATGGGGCAATAATGCGGGAGGGACATCCACTAGAGGCTCACCATCAGCCTAAACCGCCTACCCTTTGGTGGGGGACTGCGGTGGAGCATGGCTCTGTTAAGCACGCATGGTGCTGCCTACATTCACCCCGACCAGCGCAGCCCAGGCTGGGAGGCACATCACAGGGAGGACGGGTGGGAATAGTCCAACAGGGCCACAGGCTGTAACAGCCCCGCTCACCTGCGAGAGAGTGATACTTCATGTCTTCACAGTCAGCACTGCAGAGAAATCTGAAGATTTGTGGGAGGTCCCCGGGTATATGAAGGGTCGGGAGGAGCCTGTTTTTTTGCACGTCAGCAGTGCACAGCGCCCTCTGGCGGAGGATTACCCAAGTGTAAGTATTATATCTGGAGCAGGATGTACTGTATACTTAGAAGAGTTAATTAAGGATGCTTTCTGCTCTTCCCATGGATGCGAAGAGCTGCATTGAACTTGCTTTATATCTTCTACTAAGCCCAAGGTAGCACTTGTGCTTGGCCTCTTATTCTACGATGAGTAGTATCTCTGTATAGAGATATACGTACTTTGAAATATAGCTTTAAATATCTGATATTCATCCACGGGGGTGTCCTCGTCATCGATGAGGGTCGTGTAACCTTCTAACGCGGTCTCCTCCGCATCGTCGTCTTCCCAGTCTTCGTCATCTCCGTCCTCTCCAGCTTGCTTAGCCAACATCTCTAGGTACTCCTGGCCTTCCTCGTCGATGTCGTCCTCATCGCTGCCTAGCTCTGCAGGGAAGAAAAAACAAGCTCAATCTTCTGGGTCACGAGAAAATTGCTTCAACCTAAGCGAACATGGCCCTTACCAGCCTCGTCGTCATCCTCGCCATCCTCCTCATCGTCGCTGTCATTCTCTTGCTCCGCGCGGCAGGCATAGGCTCTCTTCAGGCCGTTGAACAGGAGGATGAACGCAGGCAGGATCTGTGCTGTAACCTCACTCATGATCTGCGGCCGTTGCTCCAGCTCTATGAGGGCGCAGAGGCCCAGGACACAGATCTTGCGATCGTGTAACCTAAGCAAGTGTGAAACCAATTATGTTAGTTCAAGAATAGACAAATCTTCAGGAGTTTAAACCGGACCTTCACCCTAAATAAATACAATTCTGTGATTACTCACCTGTAGAATTGATATTATGAGTATACAGTACGTCCTGCTCCAGATAAGAATCATTATACTTGGGTATTACTCTGCCAGATGGCGCTGGACTGCAGAGACCGCGAAATTGGCTCCTCCCGGCCCCTCAAATACCCGGGACCTCCCACAAATCCCCAGCATTGAAAAGCAGTTAACGAGAAGCCGGGAGAAAGATAACAGAATCAACCAGTAACTATAACAATCACCATAAAGGGGATCCTAGGATAATGCAAAACCAAGGGGTGGAGCAGGACGTACTGTATACTCAGAATAATACAATTGTGATTACTCACCTGTAGAATTGATATAAGTATACAATACGTCCTGCTCCAGATAAGAATCATTACACTTGGGACATCCAATAGCATGGTGTCCATAAAGTAGGGTGGGATACCCAAAGGTAACAGACAGGTCAGACAACTGCCGCCTGCAGAACCTTGCGGCCAAAAGCAGCATCAGCTGAAGCCTTAACATCAACCTTGCGAAACTTTGAAAAAATATGAACAGAAGACCAGGTAGCGGCCTTGAAAACTTGTTCAACAGAAGCCTGGTGCTGAAAAGCCCAAGAGGCACCAATAGCACGAGTGGAATGAGCAGTAAGGCGGAAGGGAGGATTCTTCCCCTTAGCAGAATAGGCCTGAATCAAAGCCCGACGGATCCATTTGCTGATAGACTTAGCAGGAGCCAAACCCTCCCTAGGACCAGAAGGAACCACAAAAAGAGCATCAATTTTTCTGAAAGGTGCAGTAGCCACCAGATAGTACTTCAGACACCTAACCACATCCAAGGAGAGCAAAACCCTCTCCTTAGCGTTACCAGGATTAGGGCACAAGGAAGGAAGAACAATGTCCTGATTCAGATGAAAGGCAGACACGACCTTAGGCAGAAAGTCTGTCTCTCAAAGTAGGGGGGCTGGATAGAAAGCGCCGCCAACTCAGAAACACGCCTAACAGAATTTATAGCCACCAAAAAAAAAAACCTTGAGAGTAAGAATGGCCAGGGCAGCATCCTGCACAGGTTCAAAGGGAGCACCCTGCAAGGCAGACAAGACCAAGTTCAAATCCCAAACAGGCAACATAGGCTTACGTGGGGGACGCACATGAGTAACCCCCTGGAAAAAATACCATTTTGTGATTACTCACCTGTAAAATGGGTATTATAAGTATGTCACACACCCCGCTTCAGAATAGTCATTACACTTGGGTTATACAGACCTGTAGAGGGCGATCTTGCAGAGATGTCATGAAAAAAAGGGAGCCCCTCCCGGTCCATAAATACCTGGGACCTCCCACTCATTCCCCATTATTAAGACAGCAGTCAAGGGACCAGGAAGAGCCAAAAAAAACAGTAAAAAAGGTTCACCACAGAAAGGATCCAGAATACCAAAGGGCGGGATGAAGCGGGGTGTGTGACATACTTATAATACCCATTTTACAGGTGATTAATCACAAAATGGTATTATTCTAAGTATGTCACACACCCCGCTTCAGATAGTCATTACACTTGGGACATCCAATAGCAGTGTCCATAAAGGGGCGGGGATCCAAAACAAGGCAATAATGCACAAACTTAAACCACTGCAGATATATATATATATATATATATATATATATATATATATATATATATATATATATATATATATATATATATATATATATATATATATATATATATATACACACACACTGGTAACCACTTCCCCCCCTCATATGGGGTCTCACGGAGGAACATGGCTCCTAATAGTACACCTGCTAGGGTGTAGCCTACCATCGCCCGGACCTACAGCCAAGGCTGGGAGGCATAGGGCTAGAATTTTAAATCAGGTCCGGGCAGAAATAGGAGTAAAAAAGGGGGCCGGGTGTAAGCAGTGGCGGGAACCATCCAAAAGGGGCCCAGAAGGGAGGGAGGGGGGCAAGAGAGAAAAACACTCCCCAAGGAAGACAGACAGACAGAAAAAGGGAATACTGGCCAGAAACACAAGTGCCCAAGCACAACTCACCCCCTACACCATAGTGACAGCAGTGCTTCTTCACCATAAAAAAGCCTATGGCCGGCTACTCTTTGTTGTACAGGGTCTGCGGCATGGAGCAGCGCACCCCGAGCACCTGACCCTAGTGCTCCTCTACCATCACCCAATCCGACAGCCGAGGCTGGGAGGCAAATAGGGTCCAGAAACAGGTGGAAATAAACTTGCAGGGCCTGGTTGCCCCGCTAGCCTGCGAAACAGAGAGCCATCTTCTATCTTCGCAGTATTACTGCAGAGAAAAAATACAATTCTGTGAAATTCTCACCTGTAGAACTGGTATTATACGTATACAGTACGTCCTGCTCCAGATATAATACTTACACTTGGGTAGATTCCCGGGCCGATCACGGGAGGGTGATGGTCCACTTTAAGAATCCAGTACTCGAACTCCAGTTTGTACCCGGAGGAGACCACTTCCAAGATCCAATTGTCTGTGACCTCCCGGGCCCAGACCTGGAAGAAGAGCCGCAGCCGTCCCCCCACCCTTGCGGGTGAGGGCGCCCCTTCATTGCTGAGCCGGTTTAATGGCAGGCTTGGGCTTGGAACCCCAGGCAGCCGCAGGACGTGCCCGACCTTTGCCCCTGTTCCAGGACGAGCCCCCGACACCCGAGAAGGCCAAACCCCTAGCCGCTCTGGCCCCTCGAAAGGAAGGAGTGAACGAGCCAGACCCCCGAAAGGGGCGGCGCTGTTTCCTCCGCTGAGGTAACTTACCTCCTTTAGCAACAGCATCCAATTTATCTCCAAACAGCCACGTACCCAAGAAAGGAAGAGCTGTGACTTCTTGGCCCCAAAGTCCGCCGTCCACTGGCGGAGCCAGACCAATCTGCGCATAGCCACCAGTAAGGCTGAAGCCCTACTACACACAATAGAATCTTCCATAGCAGCTAAGACAAATTCCATGAACAATTCACATCTCTTAAGGGTAGCGAACTCAGCGCTAGCCGGATCAAACTGAGCGTCCTTCAGCCAGTCCCTGATAAGAGACCTGGTAGCAAGCGACACCAGGGCAGATGCCCAAACAGGCCGCAGGGCTGAGCCCAGGCTGGCAAATGCGTGGCACGCCATCTGATCAAGGCGCTTATCCTCGCCATCCTTAAGGGAAGTGGCGTCAGGGGTGTTCAGCACAGAAGAGTTGGTCAAACCTAAAACTGGCGCGTCGACCTCAGGAGGAGAAGATCAGCGCTTAACCGCCTCCACCGGGAAAGGATACTTCTTATCCCATCCCTGAGGAACACCAGGAAGCCGACTGGGCTTCTCCCATTCTCTAAGGATCAGCGCATCAAAGTGACCCTGGGTAGGGAAAGGCAGACACTACCCTAGGCAGAAAATCTGGCTTAACGCGGACCACCACCTTGTCCTGGTGTCTCCCAAGGTATGGGGGCTGAATAGAAAAAGCCGCCAACTCAAACACACGCATGACCGAAGTAATGGCTACCAGAAAAACAACCCTGAAGGTAAAAAAAACAGCCAGAGCAGAATCCTGCATAGGTGCAAAGGGAGCACCCTGCCAATCAGACAAAACCAAGTTCAAACAGGGACCACAGGTTTACGTGGGGAACGCACATGAGCAACCCCCTGGAAAAAAGGTCTAAATCAGAGAATGCTGAGCAAAAGACTTCTGAAAGAAAAAACAGACAGGGCAGAAGCCTGACCCTTCAGAGTACGGAGTTGGAGTCCCGACTCCAACCCATGCTGTAAGAACTCCAGAACCCTGGGGACTGAAAACACCCGACAGGGAAGACCTAGACTCACACCAGTCAAAGTAGGTACACCAAACCCTGTAATAGATGGAAGAAGAAGTTTTCTTCCTGGCCTGCACCATGGTATCAAACACCGAGGCGGACAAGCCTTTCTCCATCAAGATGGAGGTTTCAGCAGCCAGGTCGTCAAAGCCAGAGTTTATAAATTGTGATGGCGTAAGGGGCCCTGAGTGAACAGATCTGGCACCCCTGGCAGAACGTACTGGTCTACTGCCATCTGCACCACGTCTGTGAACCACACTCTTCTTGGCCAACCGGGGGCCACCGGAATTGCTGGCACCCCCTCCAGAGCAATCTTGCGCAGAACCCTGCACAGCAGGGGAACGGAGGAAAGACATACAGGAAATGAATGACCTGCCATGACATTACTAAAGCATCCGTGGTCACGGCCAGAGGATCCTGGGACAGGGAGACAAAGGCCGGGAGCTTGTGACGGGACGCAAACAGATCCACATCTGGTTGGCCCCAACGGTGACACAGAGATTGGAACACCATGTTGCAGAGGGACCCCCCCGGAATGTATACCGCTGATATGCAGGGAACATTGGCCTCCACCCAGGTCAGGATCAGAGACACTTCCTGGAGGGCCAGTGCTCCGGGTCACTCCCTGATGATTGATGTAGGCAACTTGTCCGAGCGCCCCTGAACAGGCAGGCCTTGAAGATGAGTAGTCAAGCGAGCCACAACTAACCTGACCGCTCACAGTTTCAAGCCTCCTGAGGGCCCCACCTCCCCTGGAACTGCAGGGACTTCCAGAGACCCCCCCCCCCCCCCCACCAACCTGATAGACTGGCATCTGTGGTGACCGTCTCCCAGGAAGGGGCAAGAAAGGATCTGCCCCCCAACAGGTTCCTTGAGTCCATCCATCACAAGAGGGACCTCCTTACCAGGGGGAAAGCACACAGACCCTGTCCAGGGATGCTGGGTCCATGTCCCATACAGACAATAGGAGAAGTTGCAGAAGCCCCAAGGGGGACTGAGCATAAGGGACCGCTTCGAAGCACGCCCCTATCAGGCCCACCAGCTGTATCCCCTGCCTGGTGGAGGGATGGGGGCAAGCTAGGAGGGACTGAGCCTGTGCAAGCAGATTGTCCACCTTCTGCTGAGGAAGGAAGATCCTTGCCTGAACTGTATCCAGATTCATTCTAAAAATGGAATTACCAAGGAAGGGGACAGTGAGGACTTGGGGTGGTTGATCACCCATCCAAATGACTCCAGAGTGGACACCACCAGCTGAGTATCCAACTGTGCCTGATGTAGAGACTGGGAAGTCATGAGGATGTCCAGGTAGGGCAGCACGTGGATGCCCCTTGGCCTTATCAGAGACATCACCACCGCCAGCACCTTGGTGAGCACTCTGGGAGCTGAAGAGAGGCCACAAATTGGCAGTGTTGATCTTCCAACACGAATCTGAGGAACCTTGGTGTCCTGAAAACACAGGGATGTGAAGGTACGCATCTATGATATCCGCAGACGTCATGAAACCCCCGGGGCGCAAGGAGCTGATGGCCGAGCGCAGGGTTTCCATGTGAAAAACGCATGTTCTTGACAATTTTGCTGAAGATCTGTAAATCCAGAATGGGCCTGACTGACCCATCTTTTTTGGGAACTGTGAAAAGGTTGGTGTAGAGTCCCTTGCCTCTGTCTTTTAAGGGAAATCTGCAAATGACCCCCAGACCCAGCAGGCCTTGCACGGCCTGCGCCAACACCTGAGCAGAGGCAGGGACCAGGAGTATCCAGGACCTGATAATCTTGGGGGAGGCCGCACAGCAAACTATCTTGTAGCCGGAGGACACTACCTCCTGAATCCACCGGTCTGAGGCGTGATGCCTCCAGACTTGAGCAAAGTGCCGCAGCCGTCCCCTCACCCAGACGGGCGAGGGCGCCCCATCATGCCTGAGGGGACTTGGGAGAGGATTTGGACTAAGCTCCCCCAGAGGAGCCAGGACGTTGTCTTCTAATCTGTGACAGGAATCTGCACGAGCCCCCGCGAAGGACACCCCTGTTTCTTGTTTAACACCATGGTAGGGGGGCCCTGGCCCCGAAGGGGCCGAGAAAGCCGTCTGCGCTGGGGTAACTTACCTCTCTTAGCAAACAGGTCTAGACGGGCCCCAAACAGGCGTAGCCCCTTAAAAGGAAGCCCAGTGAGGGCCTTCTTCGCAGCATTGTCAGCACCCCACTGTCGCAGCCAAACCAAGCGGTGTATAGCCACCACGAGGGCAGAAGTTCTTGCACACATTCTGATGGTGTCATCCAATGCTAATAGGACAAAATTTACCAAAACATCACAACTGCAGAGTGCATTAAACACCTCACAAGGGAGATCATCAGGGGCACTATCAAGCATATTTCTGATAAGGGTTCTAGTGGCCACAGCAGTAATGGCAGAGGTACAGACCGGGCGCAACGCCGTCCCCGCACATGCAAAGGCGTGGGAGGCCAGCAGGTCAATGTGGCGGTCCTCAGCATCCCGCAGGGTAGTAGAATCAGGGGAATGCATGACATCCACCTCGGGGGGGGGGGGGGGGGGGGGGGGGGGGGGGGGGGTAGATGACCAACACTTAACCACCTCAGGGGGAAAAGGATACTTCCTACCCCAATCCCTTGGAACCCCGGGAAATTTACTGGGGCACTCCCATTCCTTGAGCACAAGGGTATGGAAATGTGCCTGCTCTAGAAATTCCAAACGTGATGTTACTGTATGAACACACTCCTTTTTGCCTGGGAGCCTCACCAGGTAGAGAGATAGACAGAACCTCAAAGATCTGGGTCAATAATCTGTCAGTGTCATCCGGGGGCCCAGGGGTCAGAGCCAGAATCGTCATGAGATCATAAGATGAGCCTAAGTCAGAAAAGAGCTCTCCCTCAGAAGGGGTATAGCCACACAGATTCATAAACTCCTGAGATCCCATAGGGAAAACAGTATCATTAGGCGTCAAAGTGCCGCTTCTTACCAGGGCCCTTACGCGCTAAAGACATCGCAATAATCTGATCAGCAGTAGGCAGTCTAGAAGACACATCAGGCTGAGAATCCCCACAAGTATGCAACTCAACAGGAGAGAGATTTAAGCTGGGGGGAGTAATGAAACGAGGTGCAGCCACTGGCAGGCCAGATTGCAAAGCCAGCGCTTGCTCAGCACAGGGTATGCAGACCCATGCCTTGTCAGTGGCAGCATGAGGCTGTCCACACGCTATACACAGCCGGTCTTGTCCCAAGGGGACCCCGGTCACATGCTGAGATGCCTCCATATGGTGATTATTAGGCACAATGTGCCAGTAGGGATTGACGCTATAAAGCAACCCTGGATGCCCCAATGACCCGCTAGGGAAGTAGAAGTAATTTTACAAGGCACAACTATCAATTACACCGGGCCGGGAGAACCCAATGGATTCACCCGTCTGAAAGATACAATGAGCATAAAGCCGCCCGCGAGGGCACTTACGGACCACGGTAAGTAAGAATGTCACACGCGCGTGCGACCTGACAACATGGCGCCGAGTACCTCGAAGGGCGGGCAAGAGCGAGCCGTGACGCAGGGCACCAGGCCCCGCACCCCTGAAGAGCGCGAAGTCCACCGACAAGCAGCCAATGAGAACGCAGAAGCGTCTGAGGTAACGCCGCCGCGGAACATCCAAAAGGGAAAAGGCGCGCTCGCGGCAGCGGCATTTGCAATAGTAAAAAGACAAGTCAGCGCGGCGGCTGACACCACATATACTAGTCCAAAAAACATAACAGGCCGTATGCACGAAGCACGATACACGCTCACCCACACCCCCCTTCTTCCCCCCCCCCCCCCGAAGGCTACAGGGAGAATGAGGGAGGATGGCGGCCCTTTGTGCAGGGGCCACCGCTACCGGGGCATGGGACAATGTGGGAGGGGCATCCCATAAAGGCTCACCATCAGCCTATACTGCCTACCCTTTGGTGGGAGACTGCGGTGGAGCAGCACTTCATAAGCATGCATGGTGCCGCCTACCTTCACCCGACCAGTGCAGCCCAGGCTGGGAGGCACATCACACGAAGGACAGGTTCAGAATAGTCCAACAGGGCCGCAGGCTGATAGCCCCACTCACCTGCGAGAGAGTGATCATTTCATGTCTTTGCAGTAAACACCGCAGAGAAATCTGGGGATTTGTGGGAGGTCCCCGGGTATTTGAGGGGCCGGGAGGAGCCCGTTTTTACATGTCTCTGCAATGCAGCGCCATCTGGCGGAGGATAACCCAAGTGTCAGTAATCTATCTAGAGCAGGACGTACTGTATACTAAGAATAAATTCCCCCTTCTTGAGAGGGGGCGCCTCAGGCGGTTCAATATCCAACATCTCCAATAGATGTGACACAACACTGGCCGTATCTACGGCATCCCCCAGCGCCTGCCCGACATCGGCATCACCAGACTGAATATAGTCAGCCTCTGTTTCCTCATACAACTCCACCTCCTCTAACGGGGAATAATCTGACAAATCAATGGAATCGTCGTCAACATCCCACAAGGGCTGGGCCGACGACAAATGTCTCTTTTTAGCCTGGGCCTTCTTGCCCACTGTGCAATAAATTTCTTGATGCTGGCCAACCTAGCACAAACATCAGAGTGTGACTCCCCGCTGGCACCAATGTCACTTGGGGTACGGATAAGGCGGGGAGGGGAAGGCGATGAAGTGGGAGGAGCCGACCAAGAAAGCTGGGTCCCAGACTGCCACGTTATGACCTTTTGTGCGCATGGTATACAGATCAGCACATTCTCCCCCGTAAGGGATACCCCACACATGGGCCGGATTGTCCCAGAGGGAGCCCGAGCCCAGTATCCTGCGGAGCCTCCATATGGTGATTTTTGTGGTCAGTCGCAAGACCGCAGGGATTTATGCCTAAGCAACCCGGGATGCCCCTTAAAAGTCCCGGTGGGAGTATTTGAGGTGATCAATCTCAACTCCAGACATGCGATAACTAAAAGCAAATAGACACACACGCAAATCAGTGGGGGCCCCCCAACATAAGCCAAGGAAGTGGCCATCCGGCCCTTACCACCAGGAGCCCAGCTCAGCAACAGCAATCCAAAATGGCCCCCGAGCAGTGCCTCGTGCAGAAAGACAGGAAGAGAAAGGGGAGGGCAGGCCAGCGCAGAACGTGCGCTCGCCAGGCCACGCCCCCCCTCCCAGCAACACGGATCCCAAGGGTTGAGCTACAGAATCGCGCCAAAGAAGGGGGCGGGGAACACAGCCTGAGGGGGAGAAGCTCCCCAGGCTAAATCAAAGGCACCAGATAGTCAACAATGCAAACTATGGCCCTCAGAAGTGAAAACATCCTGTCAGTCAACACACACACAGTGAAACTCACACACCCACATACACAGGGGCATAGGAGAACGAAACCGAAAATAACGGCCAGGCAACCCCCCCCCCCCGGAGGGGAATAAGGGAGACCTCCACTGTGAGACGGAGCAGCTGCCCCCCAACCCCCCCCCCCCCCCCACCACCCCCGGAGGGAGGTAAGGGACCCGGGGGGGGGGGGGGGCGGAATACGGCCACAGGCATGGAGGGACAGGGCATCCCACACCAGGATCACCAAAACCTGGGTAATCGCCTACCCCAGAATGAGGTCTCACGGTGGAGCAAAGCTCCTTCCGCACCCATAGGTGCTACCTACCCTCACCAGGACCCGCAGCCTAAGCTGGGAGGCTCAAATAGGGACAATCTAGAAAGGGTCCTGGCAGCAATAGGGACAATCTTCTGTCTTGTCGCCTTCCCTGCAGAGAAGGAACTGGGAAATTGGTGGGAGGTCCCAGGTATATATGGACCGGGAGGGGCTTTCTTTTTTGCATATTCATCTCTACAGAAGTTCGCCCTCTACTGGAGATTACCCACATCATGAAGATTTGAAGTGGAGTGTATGGCATCCTCTCCGGCCTGAGGAACCGCTCTGTGCCGCTGAGAAGAACCGGAGATCGTCGGCGGTGCTAGCTACTTAGCCAAGCCGAAAATCTTCCAGTGGAGCCTGGAAAAGGACCCTTCTGCAAGCAGCAGTGTAAGCAGACGGGAGCAGCTCAGCTCCGCCGACAACAAGAAGCAAAGAACTACCTATGCGTATAACACACAGAGACTTAAACATATGGATGATATTTCTGTATTGTAAATCTTCAGCTCCTGCCTGACCAGAAGATATTACCCTATAGTAAATCTTCAGCTAATGCCTGACCTCCCCTGGTGAGCTGACGACATCACCCTATAAGCAAGTCTGATTTCTATTGGCTACCAGATATTACACTACTTACCCTAGAAAGCAGTCAACATCATTCAGCCACTGTTTGACAAAGTGATTGGTGACTGGCTCCACCGTATTGGGGAAGCGGAGATTTTCCAAAGTGTTGAGAAGCAGCGTCGGGTTGTAATACAAAGCAGCGATAGCCACTTGCAGGCACATCGTCCTCAGCTCACTGGTCTTCACCTCCCGAGTGAGCCTCTCTAGAGCAGCCTCCACCAATACAGGGATCACCTACACGGGACACCAACAGGAGAGCTTAGAATATATTTTTCACCTCTGTGGCTGGATCAAATCATGGACGACAACTTCAGATGGACACTACAAAAATACAATTCTGTGAAATACTCACCTGTAGAATTGGTATTATACGCATACAGCACGTCCTGCTCCATCTATAATAATTCCACATGGGTAATCCTCCGCCAGAGGGCGCTGTGCACTGTAGACATGCAAAAACAGGCTCCTCCCAGCCCTACATATACCGAGGGACCTCCCACAAATCCCCAGCATTGAAAAGCAGTGAGAAAAAGAAGCCGGGAGAAACCAACCACCAACTGGTAATAATAACAATGATAATCACCATACAGGGGATCCAGAACAAAGTGAACCAGGGTGGGGTGGAGCAGGACGTGCTGTATGCGTATAATACCAATTCTACAGGTGAGTATTTCACAGAATTGTATTATTCTAAGCATACAGCACGTCCTGCTCCATCTATAATAATTACACATGGGACATCCAACAGCAGTGTCCATAAATAGGGTGGGATCCCCATGAAAAAAGGCACAGCAAACAGTAAAGGTGCTGTCACCCGCAACCTTGCTACCAAGAGCAACATGAGCAAATGCTCTATCAACCTTATGAAAACCTTTGCAAAGGATGAACTGAACACAAGCAGCGAACTAGCCAGCTTGCTCAACAGAACCTAGTGCTGAAAGGCCCAAGCCAAGCACAAGTAGAAAAAGAACAAAAAAGAGAGAAGAAGATTCTTCCCCTAAAAGAATAGGCCAGAGTAACAGCCTGACCATGCTACTTCAAAAAAGTAGCCCTGGCAACCTTAGAACTCTCCCAATCGGGGAATATGAACCCTGGTCTCCGGCGAGACAGGCAGGAATACTAAAAAAACTACTAACCAGAATCAGCAAGAGCCAAAACGTTTACATTAGGATCAGAAGGACAAAACCAACCAAGTAAGACCAATCCAAAGGGCACCTACACCCATGGAAGCAGTCAAGATCCGGCACTTAAGGATAGAGACACCTGCAAGCCCCAAAGGGCATAAGTCCCGCTCAGGGACAAGAGACAGACCAGGAAAATCTCCAACACCTGCTGAGGGATGCAGAACCCCTTAGCTCAGAGTAATCAAGGCAATAGCCCAGAGGCAGAAAAAGGTCTAGAATAAAGTAGCAGAAAACACTGCCTGGACCGAAACTCGCGTAAGGCGGAACACCCCCACCTCACGGTGTACAGATATAAATATTTATATCTATATCTATCTATCTCTATCAAAAATAAATAAATAAATATATATTTCTATCATATATATTTCTATCTATTTAATAAATAGATATATTATATATATATATATATATATATATATATATATATATATATATATAATATAAATATATATATATATATGACAAAGACCAGCTAAACAGAGCAGTCTTCTACGGCACACTTCCAACTGGAGCAACAGCCCCAGAAGAGCGGCATGAGGGAAGGAACAGTTCAGACAAGAAACGGGGAACCCCTCGCAGGGCAATCAGAATAAGGTAACCCCCCAAACAGGAGCATAGAATTCCCTGGGGAATGCACCTGAGCAACCCCTGAAGAATGCTCAACACGGAAGACTGAACCAGACTTCTACAGTAGGGCGACCAGGGCGAACCCTGAAAACCTTCAGAGAACTGAGTTGGGGAGCCAACTCCAACCATGCTGTAAAACTCTAGGACCCTGGGAACAGAGAACTTCCAACAGGGGAGAGAGCTAGACCCAACCAAGCAATACGGGTACAACATACCCTAACATAGATGGCAGAAAAGAGAGAAGAAGAGGAAGCTAGGTCCTAGCCCTCCAATAGAAACAAGACACCCAGAGATACGCCATCTCCAACAGGGTGAAAAACAAAACCGTCCTAATAGAGCCTGAAGATAGGGGCGACATAGTAAAGAGCCTGAATAGGCAGAACAGCCCTCGTGAGAGAGTGTACAGGACCACAGTCCTCAGCAGAAACATCTGCGGACCACACCCCACTGGACCACCCAGGGCCCCCAGCATAACGGTTCTCCCTTTCTTCAGCAACCTTGCGCAGAACCCCGCCTAGCAGGGTGAATGAAGATAAAAACATATGGAATATAATGTCCAGACAGAAAAATTACTAAGCCCCCATGACCAAGGTCAGAAAATTCGGGGACAATAACCCAGGGCAGAGCCCCTGTGATAGCGGCGGAGCCCAACAGAGCCACACCAGTAGGAACTCAGTGGGACACTAGGATAGAACCTCCTGCCACAGGAGGACAGCCATCGAAGCTAGTACAAGGAATGTAATCACTTAGATCAGAATCAGAACCTTCCTGAAGAATCAACCTGTTCCGAGACTTTCACAGATAAAGGACAGGCCACTGTCCTCAGACAGACCGAGAGTCCCCAAATGGACAGGCCCTGAAGAGGAGTAGTCCAGCAAGATAGAGCCCACCGAAGGCTCACTGTATCAACAAAAACAGTAGGTAAATGGACCCCTTAAGGGCCCCACCTAGGAACCACGGGGGATTTCAGAAGAAACAAGCCCCCCTGTCAACCTGCAGGACTTGGTACCCATGGTGACCATCAACAGGAAGAAGCAAGAAGGGAAGGGATGCCCCCTGACATATTCCTTGAATGTACAATCTCAAGAGGAACCCCCGTAACAAGGGGGAAGTGCACAGACCTAGTTCCAGGGGTGCTGGAACCCTGTTCAGGATAAGTAACATAAGGTGCCACATAGCCCAAGGGCCTCTGAGTATAAGGGACAGCAACTGGGCCGCCACCAATGGGCCCACCAGCTGCAATGGTGAAGGCAAGGTGACATCAAGGAGGGCGGAGCCCCCGTAAGCAGACGTCCACTTATTACCAAGGAAGAAGGCTTTAGACTGAGCCAAATCCAAATGCCACCCAGGAGCGAGATACTGAACCAGGGGACACTAAGTAAGAGAGGTGCCTGAGCACCGATCCAAAAGACTCCCAAGGGAACCACCAGTCAAATAGCCAACTCGGCCTGACGCAGAAATTGGAAGTAAAGAAAGACAATCAAGAAGATCCTAGCACGGACGCCACACGGACACGTCCAAGATATCACTCCCGTACTCGCCTTGGCGAGCTGTCTGGGAGCAGAAGAAGGACCAAAAACAAGGCCCCAATCCGTAGAGTTGGTCCTTCAACACTGGCTAGTAATGACCTAGGTGTTCGGAAGGCACAGGGATACTAAAAAGGGATCTTAGATCCTCACAGGCGTCAAGAGGCCCAATGGACAAAGAGCGCCTGCGGCCCAACACATACATACCATGTAGGGACTGCCTGTGAAAGTATAAATGCCAGGCCCAAAATGCCAGCCTGGGTCAGACCGCCTTATCCCAGAGGGAAAGGGTAATGTAGATGCAATCACCCGTTAAGGGCCAACCTGCAAGACAGCCCAGACCCTGCATGCCGAACTTGGCCTGCATCAACTCCCAAAGAGAAACAGGGACTAGAAGAACCCTGACAACCTCCGAAAGGGACCGCCCACCAAACTCTATCCTGCATCCAGGGGGGACTCCTCCTGGAACCACCGGAAGGAAGCATGGCGCCCTGCGATAGGGGCCAAGTGCTGCGGCAGCCCCCTCGCCCAAAAGGGCGAGGGCGTCCCTTCATGCTTGGTCGGTTTTGGCAGATTTGGACTTAGCCCTGCCGGAGGGCCCAGGTCATCGCCTGCCCCCCCTGGGGCGGGCATCTACTCCGAAAAGTTGGAAGCACACCTCTGGTTCGCGCTTGACATTAACGTAGGGAGGAGGAGGGGTGTCCCTGCCCCAGCGAGGCTGCCTTACTCTTTTTTCCAAAAAGGTCCCAACGGGCCCCAAGTAAGTCCTCTGAAAGGAAGGCCAGTGAGAGCCTTTTTAGTATCATTGTCAGCTCCCCACTGTCGTCCTCTGAAAGGAAGGCCAGTGAGAGCCTTTTTAGTATCATTGTCAGCTCCCCACTGTCGCAGCCAAGGCAGGCGGCGAATAGCTACCACAAGGACAGAGGTTCTAGCACACATCATAATAGTGTCATCCATCGCTGAGAGGATAAACCTCACAAAAACATCACAATTGGAAAGTGCATTAAAGACCTCCCAAGGGAGATCCTCCGGCTGGTGATCAAGTATCTTCCTAAGAAGGGTCCTGACGGCCACCGCAGTGATGGCCGCTGCACAGACCAGGCGCAGCGCCGTCCCTGCACACGAAAAGGCGTGGGAAGCCAGTCTGTCAATGCGCCGGTCCTCAGCATCCCAAAGGGTACGATAAGTAGGAGCTGTCATGAAGGGGGGGGGGTTAGCAACCCCTATAATCGGTGGACAGCCCCTCCCGAGGTGGATGCAACAGTCAACCACCTCAGGGGGATATTTCCAATCCCAGACCCCTGGAACCCCTGTAAATTTACAAGGCGATTCCCATTCTTTGGATATAAGAGCCTGGAAATGATCCTGCTCCAGAAATTCCAAGTGCGGCGTCGCTGTGTGGAAACTCTCCCTCTTGGGCTTGGGAGATTCTCCCGGAGGAGAGATGGACAGTGCTTCAAAGATCTTCAAAGTAATTCATCAGTGTCACACAGGCCCCAGGAACCAGGGCCGGAATTGTCACGGCTCCAGGGTATCTCGTCTGAGGAACTGGAACCTGAGAACAGTTCACCTTCATCAGAAGGATCAAGGTCCTGCCTAGCAGCAGACTCTTCAGTTTCAGTGGGAAACACAGAACCAGGAGGAGTCAGGGACCGCTTCTTTCCAGCGCCCAAGTGCTCCGCCAAACCAGACATCACCTGCTCAGCCGTAGGTAGCCCGCGCGGCACCACCTGCTGGTCATCCCCACTCAAGTGCGAATCATCAGGAGTGAGATTTAAGCATGGGGAGACAGGAGTATTGAAGCGAGGTGAGCCACTGGTAAACCTGATTGCAGGGCCAGTACTTGTTCAGCACACGGTCCGCAGACCCATGCTCTGTCAGCATCAGCATGCGGCTGTCCACACGCTGTACACAGCCGGTCTTGTGCCCGCGGGACCCCGGACACAATTCTGAGATGCCTCCATATGGTGATTTATTTAAGCAATATACCAGGAGGGATTTATGCTATAAGCAACCCTGCATGCCCCAAGACCCGCTAGGAATGTGGGAGAATTTAAATTATGAACCCACTAAGATATATATCAGGCCGGGAGATTCCACCGGGATCTAGGCGTCTGACAGACATAAGGAGAAGAATGGGTGTCAGAGCCATGCGCGGCCGGAAAACATAATAAGGAGTCACCCGCGAGGGCACTTACAGACCAAGGGAGGAGGGGAACCGCCACCACGCGCGCGCGAAGATCAACAAAATGGCGCCCAGCGAACCTCGAAGGGCGGGCTCGATACTCGACCGTGACGCAGAGCGCACCAAGTCAAGTCCCCGCCCACCCCGAAGCTCTGAGGTATTAGTCAAAAAGGCAAGGATACAATCACAACGTATGATGTAAGGAAAAGGCGCCTCAGCATCTAGACGACGCAGCAAACTATGTAGAAGAGACACATACGGCGGCAGCCAAAACAGAATAAAGAGCAAGCAGCGCGGCTCTGAGACCCAAATGTTAATGAAGGGCAGAGATAAGGCCATAAGCGTGACATAATAGTACACTGAGACCGGCACACACATAACCCCCCCCCCCTTTCTTTTCCCCCTAACTAGGTGGGGAAATGAGGGAGGATGGCGACCCTTTAGGGGCATCCACTAGAGGCTCACCATCAGCCTAACCGCCTACCCTATGGTGGGGGATTGCGGTGGAGCATGGCTCCATAAGCATACAAGGTGCTGCCTACCTTCACCCGACCAACGCAGCCCAGGCTGGGAGGCATATTCTTCACAAGGAGACGGGTGGAAATAGTCGCACAGGGCCACTGGCTGAATAGCCCCGCTCGCCTGCGAGAGCGTGAAATCTGGGGATTTGTGGGAGGTCCCTCTGTATATGTAGGGCCGGGAGGAGCCTGTTTTTGCATGTCTGCAGTGCACAGCGCCCTCTGGCGGAGGATTACCCATGTGTAATTATTACAGATGGAGCAGGACGTGCTGTATGCTTAGAATAAAAAAATGCCACTTCTGTCCTAGTTCAGTTCCCTGTGGCGTTCACACTGACCAGTGATTCCATCCCTCATGTCAGTCACCCATGGTCACTCCATCCACTGCAATGGAGAGGCTGTTTGACAAAGGTCGCCGGTGAGCAGCGATCCCATGGAACAATCGAGGCGAAGCGTGGGACAAAAGGAGTATGTGACAGACGCTCTGTCTTTTGGATGTCATCACTATTCAGTTGCCCACCGGGTCATTCACTGGCCTTTTCTTAATTAGGTAATTGTATTTTGATACTGTTACAGGCAATGTCATTGTATTTTGACTGCCATTGTGTATTGTTGATTACGTCACAGTCAATGGCATTGTCCTGATTGATTGTATTACGGCCTGCTATTGTTCTACTGATTGCGTCACCGGCAGAGTTGAGGGATTGTTTGCCCTGCTGCTATTGGTCAGTGTGGTTGTCATGCAATAGAGACTTGTGTATATAAGGCCCAGTGTGGCACTAATAGACACTTCATCTTCACCCTCAATACTGAGTTCTGTCTCTTATTGGGGGAAACGCTATATTACAATTCACTAGCCCTTGTAAGGGCTGTTCCTGTTTCCTCACGGACGACTCTGGAATTCCAGCAGCACCTCTTACGATTGGGAAAAGGACGTCTCGGGCGGTGAAGCCCTCCGGCGATAAGGGTTATCGCTACAGAGTAATTTGCCCGGACTGTCATTAAATGTTTAAGGATCTCACCTGGTCAATTCCTCGTCCTTTACATTGTAAGATGACGACTTCGAGAAGTTTGGCTGCGTGACACTCTGCATCCTCTCCGGCCACTCCCGTCAGAACCTGCAAAGCCAGACACAATCATGGAGCTTACCAACTGATACACCAGCTATTAAAGGGACAGTCATGGGATTACCTGTGGCTGCTGCCCCATTTTCTTCTACCGAGTATGAGACAAAAGCACTCACCCCCTTCTATCAATAGAAGACAATGCGGCAGCAGCCGCAGTAATACCTTTATGGTTGCTCTCATTAACCACATGATTTTAGACTAGACTGTTTAAACAGGAAGCCCGGTCAAAAATGTACCTAAAGAGGAGCAACCACTGGCCTAGAGTCTAAAACCGGTGATCTCCCTGTTGTGGCATCCTGATTTGCAAAGCCATAATGTGCAAAATCCCCAAGAAAACCTTGAAATTCCTTGTTCTCTGGATCCCACGAGCAACTGTGGTCCACAGCAGCATCCCTCCAGCTAATGTGTGCTTCCGCATTGGCCTATCTGTCCGTCCGGATTGGGCATGCACAGGCAAAGGAAATTGGCTGTGGGGGTGTCCGGCCGGATTGGGCATGCACAGGCAGAGGAAAATGGCTGTGGGGGTGTCGTCCCCCCCCCCCCCCCCCCCTAAAATCCATTCAGCTTCAAGGCCACACTATGCACAGCACATAAATCTGATTGGGGAGCCCGCACATGCGCCATGGGATTGCCAGGTAGGTGAGAATATCTGTCATCCCCAATTGTGAAGCACTGCTGGAGAGGGTCACTGGGACAGCGAAATTCCTGTTACACTTTTAAGTAGACCAACACCTGTGATTTACACTATCCCAGGTTTTGATTCTTGTTCCTGGGGCATCCCAATTTAGTTTGCCATGATTAAAGCCCCCCGGATCTCCCTTAAACTTTTCCGGTGTTCCCATCGTACATATGCAAGCTCCAGTGAATCAGGGCTGTGTGCGATAGACCATGGACGACACAAACCCTCTAAATCAGCCAGAGCTCCTGTATAGGAAGCAGCCGTAAGCCCAGCCTAACTGCGCTCTGTGATCCCTTCCCAGATAGGCTGGTTGTGGGAGTGTGCTGGGGTTCTCTAGGGATTTCACACTGTGGGGCATTCCAAATCAGAATGCTCTAGTGGCAGTAGTTTGGTCATCCCTGCGGCCTTTAGACTTAAGGTTGGCAATTTAATAGTAGTTGGACCTACCAATTATGAAAATCCATATAAATATGCTGGATGGCCAGAGTAGGGGTCACTTATATGCCCAGCATCAAGAAATATGCCTCAAGGTTTTAATATTAGTGAAAGCGAGGAAGTCAGTGGAGACCAGCTCTGTCACCTGTGAGACTAAACCTGTCCCCACTGGATTTTATTCATACCATGAGAGAATAAACCACAAGCTTGATTGGAGTTTTATTAAGTTCGGGAGTATAAGTGACCCCTCATTAGCTGGTGTGTTTATATAGATTTTTAATATTACACAATTTTTGTAAAAGTGCATCCACATCATCAGCTGACCCCACTGTGCCCCAGTCAGGTTCACAATGGCACGCTGCTCACATGTCGCTTACCTTTTTGCACATGCTGTAGATCATCTCCAGGTATTTTGTGTCAGACAGAAGGGTGTCTGTGTCCACCGTGACGTAGTTATGTAGAAGAGGCATCATATCTAAACAAACAAATCACTTTACATAAAACCCAAACACGGAAAGTGAGATGATTTGTGGTGCCGTGGATCCCACATGTGGCAGAAATTATATACATTTTGTGCAGGGGAACCTAACAATACACACACAGAAGGAGTACCAATATTATCAGCAGCCATTAAAGCGGACTAAAATACTGAGTTACTCTTACCGGTAAGATGTTTTCCACAAACTCATCCACAACACCCTTGACCCCACAGGGACAGGAAGTACCAGAGAAGTTTAAAAGGTCGGTCACTCCACCCTTCCCTCAGAGTTTACATATTACCCATAAGAAAAAAAATTAACAGCTGAAATAAGGCAACATACCTGGACATGGAGGAGTTTGCGGGAAAATTTGTACCGGTGAGAGTAATACGGTATTCCACCAAGCAACCCCCCCCTATAGTTGGGATGACCACCAAAAGCACTTTCCTTTAAAATGCCAGGTCTAAAATGACCATAACATGTAGGCAGAAAAAAGGACTGCACTTCTGTATGCTTCCCATATGGCTAAGCCAAGCCATGGTAGATTTGGAAACTTCCGACCCCTTCTTTGATCTTTTGATCTAAACAAATAATTGTCAGTCCCCCAATCTTGTGTTCTATCCAGATATAGAAGAAACATCTTATATTTAAGCCTCCCAGTCTACTTTAGGAAGAAAACTTAGGCCGTGATTTTAACATTATCCTGTCTTCCCGAACCTTTAGAAAAGGAGGTCAAGCAGATAGCGCTTGAATCTAACCAATTCTTCTTGCAGAGCAAATGGCCACCAAAAGAACCGTTTTCAGGGTTAATTCTCTAATCCACATCAATGGTGTTAAAAAGAGTCAGAAGAAGCCCTTCTAGAACCCAAGAGAGATTCCAAGGAGGAACAGATTTATTGTCCTTTGTACTGCCACCAAGAAGCATTTTACCAAAAGCACTTTAAAGAGAGGCCCCAAAAGGGTTGCCAATAAAACTCTTAGTGTGCTAGCTTTATGTTCCATGACTACCCATTTTGCAAAAATTCTAAGAAGCTTGGAACATTAGGGGAGAGAAGGAACATAGGAGAATTTTAATTGACAAAAGGCTTTCCATACCCTTCAATAATTATTTCGACGTAACTGGCTTCCTGCTCTACATCAAAGTGGATATAACTGTAACTGAGAATCCCTTATTTACCAGGATATCGCATTCAACATCCAGGCCGTCAGACTCAACTTGCAGATGCCAAATCGGCCCTTGCCAGAGAAGATCCTGACTGCAAGGAAGAAGAACCAGATTCACCTGGATTTTGGCCAGTAGAGAAACAAACATCAACTTTGCGCTGGCCTTTCTGACTCTTGAGATTAGGAAAGCATAGGCGGACATCTCCCCGCCAATCCTATATTAATGCGTCCACTGCTAGAAGGTTTTCCCATGGATTCATGGAAAAGAAAAAACGGACCCCAATCTGACATTTTTTTCGTTCAGACACCATTCTCAGATAGAGAATGACGAATGTGGCTTAGGTAATCTGCTTGCACATTCAACTTTCCTTTCAGGTGAAGAGCTTTCAAGGACAAAACATTCTTCTCACCCCAAGCAAAGATCCTCATTGCTACCTAAATGGATACCTGGGGTAACCGTACCTCCTGGTCGGTTCAAATATGCCACAGGGACGATTTTGCGAATGAAAGCACATACCAAAATGCCAGTCACTTTTGATACGAGGAAAGAAGACTCTTCCCAGTTCCAAATACCCTGGAAGCAATGGTCCTGAACCTTGCCTCCCCAACCCTGCACACTTGTTTCTGTAGTTATGCAAACTACATTCTCTCTGATCCATGGAGCCCCTCTTTCCAGATTTCCACCAATCTAGAGAGGATCAAACTGGATCCGAAACAGCTGAAAAACTCTTGAATGAGCCCCAGTTCATTATACTGCTGAAATACAGGAGGTCAAAATACCCAGAACCAAACTGAATTCCCCAATAGAGAGTAACTTTGGCAGCAGTAAAATCTGGATGCCAAAGAAATGTTCCTTTCCAATGGAAGAAAGGACATCTGGGATCTTCAATCTAGTACTATCCCTGAAAAATACCATTTTGTGAGTACTCACCTGTAAAATGGTTATTACGAGTATGTCACACACCCCACTTCCAAATATTCATGACACTTGGGAACCTGGCCTGTAGAGAGTGATCTTGCAGAGATGACATGGAAAAAGGAGCCCCTCCTGGTCCATAAATACTGGGTTCCTCCCACTATTCCTCAGTCTTTTTAAAAAGCAGTGAAGAACCAGGAAGAGCAAATTATATTCGATAATTGAAAAATAGTTTATATGGTGATTATTATTTTCAAAGGATCCCTTACAACAAAAAAGGGCGGGGGAAGTGGGGTGTGTGACATACTCGTAATAACCATTTTACAGGTGAGTACTCACAAAATGGTATTATTCCTAGTATGTCACACACCCCACTTCCAAATATTCATGACACTTGGGACATTCAATAGCAGTGTCTATAATCGGTGGGTATCCCCAAGGAATAATGCATAACTTAAATTACTGCAGCTTGCAGAATGTTGCAGCCAAAAGCAGCATCCGCTGAGGCCAGCACATCAACCTTGTAAAACTTAGAAAAAGTATGCACAGAAGACCAAGTCGCAGCCTTGCAAACCTGTTCAACAGAAGCCTGGTGCTGAAAAGCCCAGGAAGCTCCAATAGCACGAGTAGAATGAGCGGTGACACGAAAAGGGGGAACCTTCCTCTTAGCCATATAGGCCCCAATGATGGCCTGATGTATCCACTTACTAAGGGAAGATTTGGCAGGAGCAAAACCCTTCTTGGACCCAGAAGGCACAACAAAAAAGGCCTCCGTCTTGCGGAAGGCCGAAGTAGTAACTAAATAATACTTAACACAACGAACTACATCCAAAGAATGTAAGACCCTTTCCTTGTCGTTACTAGGTTTAGGACACAAGGAAGGAAGAACTATATCCTGATTTAGGCGGAAAGCAGACACCACCTTAGGAAGGAAATCCGGTTTAAAACGGAAAACAACCAATCTTGACGCCTCTCAAAATAAGGGGCTAGAATAGACAAAGCCGCCAGTTCAGAAACTCGGCGGACAGAAGCAATAGTAACCAAAAAGGCAACCTTGGGGGGCGTGGCTCTGCTGAAGTGATAGGAAAACGAGAGTGTCTTACTCTTTATATGCCCACCGACGGGATGTCCAGGCGAAGGAAGAACAAGGCGACTCCCGGCAGTGACAAAGCTGGCAAGATCAGCCGGTTCTTGAGGGCGAGGCAGTTGACTGGGAGCAGCAGCAAGGAGAGCAAGATGGCGGCGACTGAGCGGAGGGATGTGCAGCAGGGGGGGCGGCCTGGAGGTCGCTCGGCCCCCTCAGACTTGGCGCCTGAATACCCCAAAGGAAGGAGCGGAGGAGCATGGAGAAGTCGAGGTGAGGGCGGGAGCGCCGCAGCGCACGTGTGCCGCCGACCCCCATGGCGGCGGCGAGAGAAGTGCGGACCTGCACGGGGAGCCTTGGAGCGGGACGGACGGACGGACAGGATCCCCCCCGCTGGAACGTGTGCGGGACCCGCAGCGCATCGGGCCCACCGTCCTCTGCGGCGGCGAAGACAGTGGAGGCCCGGCTGAGAAGACAGAGCGAGGGGGGGGGGGGGTGGAGGAGCCCCCCCCCCACTTTCAGATCAGCTGCTGCGGGAGGGGTGCCTCGGCCCTCGCAGATGTCAGGAGTGGTGTGGCCGGAGGAACTCTGACTGGGCAGCGGGGACTGGGGAGATAACCCGGCAGCAGAGGACACCTTGGGGCTCTGAGAGGGTACTGACTCTAGTGACCCTTTAGAGGCAGGACCCTGGGGACACCAGCTGGGGTTGGGACAATTCGTTCATCCCCACTCCCCGCGGCGTAGAATTGTGCGCCCTAAATGAAGAGACTGTCCAGGAGTTGGCGATGTCCCACGGCAGTCAGACCCGCATCGGTGGACCCCAGGAGAGCAGGAGGCATAGTGCCAAGCCCCAAGAAAATGAAGGGGAAGGAGAGTGGCGAGGGACGCCTCAGGAGTGGAGCTCGTCTTCGTCACCGGCTGGACCTGGAAGCCGCCCATGTGGCTTATTGAGGGACCGGGGATCCCGTATATCGACCTCAGCCAGCCCAATTTTTTCAGACGGACCTGACAGCCCGATTTGGCCTCGATCGCCCACTCGGTCTCAGGTGTCGCCGACCTCTCCGGATCTGGCGGCTCGTAGACATGTACCGCAGGAGCAATATAATCGACGTATATAAAATTCTTGCCATCCAGAAGGGACTTTGAGAATTATACTAACAGGATGGAATTCCTTCTGAGAAGGGAACTTGAAGAGGTGACACGAGCGGTCTCTGAGGTCTCGGGCAGAGTAAGCACCCTCGAACATCACCGGGCCGATACGGATCAGCGACTGGAGGCACTGGAGCGGGCACAAGCAGCGATGCAACAGGCCCAAGTGGACTCGAACCGACAAACAATTAGGGCCCTGATGCACAGATGATCTAGAGAACAGGAGCCGCAGGAACAACATACGGATACGCGGTCTCCCTGAGGCTCCGGAGAATAATAATCTTAATGAAGTGGTCACCAGGATTTTCAACATCGTATTGGACAGACCTCCTGAAGAGCACATTGAGATCGACAGAGCCCACAGGGCTCCCGGCCCGTGCTCTATAGATCCTGACAGGCCAAGGGACATAGTATGTCGGGTTCACTTCTATAAAGTCAAAGACGACATCATGAGAAGAGCCTGGGACAGGGGCCCAATCCCCTATAACGGTTCCCGGATTACCTTGCTTCCTGATCCCGCCAGACGCACCCTTCAAATGCGTCGTCGCATGAGACCATTGCTGGAATCTATCAAATCGGTCGGAGCGGCATACAGGTGGGGCCATCCATTTCACCTGGTGGTCACGAAGAGAGGGCGATCGTTTGTCCTGCGGTCGCACTTGCAGCTTCCAGATCTCTTCAGCTTCTTGGAGATTCCGAGTATACCGGTAGATGATTGGCTGTCGCCCACCGTGGGAGACCCCGGAGAGTTGGGAAGACGTCAGCTTCCTGGGGGCCCCAGGCCGCAAAGGAATAGAGTCAGAGGCGGCGACCGTCGACAAGTTGTTTAGTCAAGTTGAGGACATCATTGACGCCCTGAGGTCCGGTCTGTTTCCATCAGGACTGTTTCCGGCGGGGGTTGTGCGGGCCCCCTTGTCCACCGCCGTGGGCCTATTTCTGGAGCGGCTCCTGCTCGCTCTTTTATCTGGAGCTTTGCCCCCCCCCCCCCCATGCCCGGGGCTTGTTCTGCAAGGGACAATGTGTGGAGTTCGGCCCTGCGTACTGGACTGCAGTCGTGAAGTGCTGCGTTCGGGGGTGGCCATTCCTTCTCTGCCTGCTGATGGAGGTGCGGGGGGGCGGCGTCCGGACATAGGTCAGCATGAATGTAATTTGCTGGCCTGTGGGTGGCGCTGCCTGCCCTGGCCCCTGTGGCTGCGGTGGGTTGGGGGGTGGCTTGGTTGGGGATGGATGGTTTGTAGTGGATGTTGACCCGCTGTGCCGATGAATAGTTATTAATTAATGTTTTTCACATGATGGAATTTGGGACTGGGGGGGTCCCGGATCCCCTCTGCCATCTTGCCCCGTAGTTGTGGGGTGGGTTGGTGGGGAGGGGGGGTTTGGGAGCCTACAGTTGGTAACTGTTATAGCTATAATGATGTCCTTTTGATATGGTTAAAATTCAATGTTATTGATATATGAGGGTGCTTATTGGCGGCCTGGGGCTTGGGAGAGGTGGACTCTCATGGCATGTGTATAGGATGGAAGCAACTCCTTGCCCACGGCTATGGCTTTCCACTTACCCCCCAGTAGGCCAGGACGCTCGTCTCTTGTAAAGAGAACCAAGTGAGCGTTACCACTAACGCTAGAATAAGTACTTGTCTGTTTTCTTAGTAATATCTGTTCTTGTATTCTTATCCCTTCTTTTTTAGAAACCCTTAGTGTCACAAACCTTCCTTCCTTTCTCCCCCCCCCCCCCCCCCCGGTCCGGCTTTCCTACCCCCCTGGAAGCGCACGGTCAATGGCAGAGTAAGTAATTAGCTCCTTTAATGTTAAATGGCTAAATGTCCCTGAGAAACGGTCACCGGTGTTGTACGATATGCATAAGCACAGGGTGGCTATTTTGCTTCTCCAGGAGACGCATTTTAAAGAGGGACATATTCCGAGCATTAGGAATAGATATTACCCTTCATGGCATCATACACCTAATCCCAACATAAAGGCAACGGGGGTTTCGATTGCCATCCATAAGTCTCTCCCACACAAGATTGTAGAAGTCAAGGCTGATCCCAATGGGCGATACATATTCCTTAAAGTGGAGCTTTATACGAAAGTATACACCAAAGCTCCTAACATTGACCAGGTTGAATTTTGCGTAAGAAAAAAGAACCCAACTAATGATTTGCTCCTTGACTTGCTGAAAGCTAGGGAGAAGCTGCAAGGACTCTATATAATCAGGCATACCTAAGGTATAGGGAACGGCAGCAGGCGCTCTACTACGAATCTTCTGATAAATGTGGTAGGCTACTAGCCAGGGCGGTACACCCTAGAATAGCGGCCACTTATGTACCCAATGTCCGGGGACCGCAGGGGCACATGACCATGGTAACTTCCCAGATAGCGGACGCGTTCAGGGACTACTACCAATCCCTATATAATTTACGGCGGGATCAGACTGTCCCGATTTCTGCAGACTCCCCTGAAGATGTGGTTAGATACGTTTATGATACATCGCTTACTTCCATCCCTAGGGAGGAGGCAGAAGTTTTGGAGGAGCCGTTTACGGTGCACGAGGTGGCCAAGGCATTTAAGGAGACGCCGCGGGGTAGGTGCCCAGGGGTGGATGGCTATACTCCCAAATTTTATAAGCAGCTGGCTACCGAGCTGCTTCCCTTCCGGGTCAGAGTATTCAATTCTATAGGACCAAACTGTGGGTTCCTGGGGCAGTCTTTAGAGGCCATTATTACGGTTATCTCCAAGCCTGAGAAGGACCCATCTTTATGCAGCAGTTACAGACCGATATCTTTAATAAATGTAGATATTAAACTGTATGCTAAACTCATACCTTATAGGCTTCAGCCGATACTCCCGGGATTGATAGGCCTGGATCAAGTGGGGTTTGTGCCTGGCCAGGAGGCACGGGACAACACCAATAAGGTATTTAATCTAATTGCATATGCAAACTCTAATAGGGTACCTGCTTGCCTTTTATAATGTGATGCGGAAAAGGCATTCGACAGAGTGGATTGGATGTTTCTTAAAGCGTCTCTTCAGCAGATTGGTGTTGGTCCGTCCCTTCTGTCCCGGATATTGGCCCTATACTCTGGGCCCACGGCTAGGGTGAGGGTGAACGGTCTCCTTTCATCGGCCTTTAAGGTTAGTAACGGCACACGGCAGGGTTGTCCGCTCTCTCCATTGCTGTATGTCATCACAATGGAGCACCTAGCGGTGGCCATACGGCGGAACTCTGATATTAGGGGTTTAACAGTGGGGGACCGTGAATATAAAGCCTCATTATATGCCGATTATCTACTGCTGCATTTGAAGGCCCCCCTGATCTCCTTCCCAGCGGCCCTCAAGGAATTTGATATATCGGGCGCGTCAGTAATTTTAAAATTAACTACTCTAAATCGGAGGCTTTGAATGTTTCCCTCTCACTGCAGGAGGTTAAACAATTGGAATCCAACTTTTTATTTAAATGGCAGCCCCATTCCATAAAAATACCATTTTGTGATTACTCACCTGTAAAATGGGTATTATAAGTATGTCACACACCCCGCCTTCCATAATAATGACATGTGGGTTATGGCCAGTAGAGGGCGAATTTTGCAGAGATGACAGGAAAAAAAAGGAGCCCCTCCCAGTCCATAAATACCTGGGACCTCCCACACATTCCCCAGTATAGGACAGCAGTAAGGGGACCAGGAAGAGCCAAATATAAACAAACATTAAAAGGTTCACCATATAAAAGATCCAAAATACCAATAAGGGTGGGATGAAGCGGGGTGTGTGACATACTTATAATACCCATTTTACAGGTGAGTAATCACAAAATGGTATTATTCCAAGTATGTCACACACCCCGCTTCCATAATCATGACATGTGGGACATGCGGCCAAAAACAGCATCCGCTGAAGCCCGCGCATCAACCTTGTAAAAACTTGGAAAAAGTATGGACGGAAGATCAAGTAGCAGCCTTACAAACCTGTTCAACTGAAGCCTGGGGCTGAAAAGCCCAGGACGCACCAACAGCACGAGTAGAATGCGCAGTGAGCTAAAAAGGGGGAGTCCTCCCCTTGGTAGAATAGGCCCCATCAATAGCCTGACGTATCCATTTACTAATGGTAGACTTGGCAGGCGCCAAACCTTTCCGGGGCCCGGAGGGCACCACGAACAAGGCATCCGTCTTACGAAAGGAAGAAGTAGCAACCAAATAGTACTTCACACAACGAACCACATCCAAAGAGTGCAGGACCCTCTCCTTGTCATTGCTAGGCTTATGACACAAGGAAGGGAAAACCACATCCGGATTGAGATGGAAGGCAGAAACCACCTTAGGAAGGAAATCTGGCTTAAAACGAAAAACCACCTTGTCCTGGTGTCTCTCAAAGTAAGGGGCTTGAATGGAAAGAGCCGCCAACTCAGAGACACGTCGAACAGAGGTAATAGCCACCAACAAAGGCAACCTTTTGTGTGAGCATAGAAAGTGCAACATCCTGCACCGGCTCAAAAGGAGGCCCCTGGAGGGCTGACAGAACCAAATTCAAATCCCAAACAGGCTACAAAGGCTTTCGAGGGGGCCGCACATCAGTGACCCCCTGGAAAAAAAATTTTAAACAAAGGATGAAGAGCAAAGGACCTTTGAAAGAAGACCCCCAGGGCAGAGACCTGCCCTTTCAAGGTACTAAGCTGGAGCCCCAGGTCCAGACCGTATTGAAGAAAATCCAAAATCTTAGGAATCGAAAACACCCTGCAAGGCAAGGCCCTAGCCTCACACCAGTCAATGTAGGACCTCCAAGTCCTGTAGTAGATGTTAGAGGAAGATCTCTTCCTAGCTCTAACAAGTGTCTGAATCACAGCATCAGACAAACCTTTTAAGATGGAGGTTTCAGCAGCCACGCCGTCAAAGCCAGCGTTTGTAAATTGAGGTAACAAAGTTGACCTTGAGTGATCAGATCCGGAAACAGGAGCAACCTGTACTGATATACCGCCAGCCGCACGATGTCCGCGAACCAAACCTGTCTTGCTCACCTTGGGGCCACAAGAATTGCTGATGCACCCTCTAGAGCCAGCTTGCGCACCACCTTGCCCACCATGGAGAAGGGGGGAAACAGGTACAGGAACCCCAGATCCCTCCAGGCAAGAGACATGGCGTCCGCTGCCGGGGCCAGAGGATCCTGAGACAGAGACACAAACATTGGGAGCTTGTGATTGTGACGCGAGGCAGAGATCCACCTCCGGAAACCCCTACGTGTGACAGAGGGACCGGAATACCATGTGGATGAGAGACCATTCCCCTCGGCGAGAGGATCCCCTGCTCAGGGAGTCCGCCTCAGTGTTTTCCACTCCCGGAATGTACACTGCTGAGATGCATGGAACATTGCTCTCCGCCCATGCAAGAATCAGAGAAACTTCCCTGAGGGCACTCCTGCTGCGAGTCCCTCCTTGGTGATTGATGTAAGCTACCGCAGTTCGATTCTCTAATTGAACCTAAACCGGTTAGCCGCGTAGGTGATGCGTCAAGCATGACAGAACCAACCGAATAGCTCTCAGCTCCAAGACATTGATGGGGGTGTGAGCCTCCAGAGGACCCCACAGCCCCCTGAACGGATGCGTCTTCCAAAAACCTCCCCAGCCCGACAGGCTGGCATCCGTGGTAACCGTCTCCCAACAAGGGGTCAGAAAGGATCTGCCCCTCAGATTGCTTGGTTCCAGCCACCACTGAAGGGACTGCCGAACCGGGGAGACATGAATGACTGATCCAATGACTGCGGACATCTGTCCCAGGCCAACAATAGATGGAGTTGGAGCGACCTCATGTGGAACTGAGCAAAGGGAACTACCTCGAAGGAAGCCACCATCAATCCCACCAGTCTCATCCCTAGCCGGATAGAAGGACGAGGTTTGGACAGGACAAGACGTATCAGATCCTGAACCATCTGCACCCTTGGACTGAGGAAGGAAAACCCTGGTCCGAATGGTATCCAGATTCATGCCCAGAAACGAGATCTCCCTTGAGGTGGAGAGAGAAGACTTGGGATGGTTGATCACCCAGCCGAACCTCTCCAGCGTCGCCACCACCATACCTGGTGTCCAGCTCCGCCTGACAGAGGATGCCGTAATGAGGAGGTCGTCCAAATACGGCACAATGCGAATGCCCTGGGCTCTGAGAAGGGCCATTATGCCTGGCAGCACCTTGGTGAACACCCTTGGTGCCGAAGTCAACCCGTAAGGGAGGACCACAAACTGAAAATGCTGATCTCCCACCACAAACCTGAGAAATCATGAACATGAAGGTAAGCATCCATGATGTCTATGGATGTCATGAAATCCCCCTGACGAAGGGAATTGATGACTGAGCGCAGAATCTCCATGCCGAACTTCTTGGTTCTGATGAACCTGTTGAGAAGCTTCAAATCCAGAATGGGTCTTATGGATCCATCCTGTTTGGGAACCGTGAAGAGATTGGAATAATAGCCCCGGCCTCTCTCTGAGAAAGGCACCGGGCATATGACATCCATGACCAGAAGATTCTTTACAGCCAACAGGAGCCCCTGCGCAGCCCGGGGATCCAAGACCTTAGGAATCTGGGAGGAGGCCGGTACTCGAACTTCAGTTTGTACCCGGAAGAGACCACTTCCAAGATTCATTTGTCTATGACCTCCTGTGCCCAGACCAGGAAGAAGTGCCGCAGCCGTCCCCCCACCAGCAAGGGTGAGGGCGTCCCCTCATTGCTGAGCTGTCTTGGCAGCAGGCTTGGGCTTGGAACCCCAGTTAAGGCTTGGGCGTTCGCGTCCTCTGCCTCTGTTCCAGGAATCACCTCTGAAATTAGAGTAGGCAAAGCCTCTGCCTGCTCTGGCACCGCGAAAGGAAGGATTGAAGGAGCCTGCCCCCGAAAGGGGCGACGCTGCTACTTACTGAGGTAACTTTTCACCTTTCGCCACTGAATCCAATTTATCTCCGAACAGCCTCACACCCAGGAAGGGTAGCACTGCGAGTGATTTCCTAGCCACAATGTTAGCCGCACACTGGCGTAGCCAGACCTATCGGCGAATAGCCACCAGCAATGCAGAGGTTCTACTACACATAATGATCGCGTCATCCTTAGCAGATAAAACAAAGTTCACAAAAAATTTACACCGCTTAACCCTTTCGCTGCCAGCCTACCTGCAGCTTTTGCCGCCCTCTGTTGCCAGACCATGTTTCACTATTTTGCGCTCCCCATGTTCAACTGTGATTTCCAGGGATTTCCCAGGAAAATGATATATTGTTTTTTTCAAGAGAGTCTGGGCTTCAACATGAAATCTCTTGTTTGTCCTTTTTTAAGTGTATTCTCAATACTTTTTGGTGAAATACGTGCAAAAAAAAAATAAAAATTTTTTTTGCAATTTGTAGTGTTTTTTTGTAATAAAAAATATACGTTTCTCAATAAAATGTTATTGCGTGCGAAACCCTAATTTCTCCCAGTCACAGCGGTACCACATATGTAATATTGATAAACACCCTTTCCTGCCCAGGAGACTCCCCCAAACTGAAACAGAGCTTTGGAGATTTTCAGATAAAATACAACTGCGCAATGTGCACCTTGCAGTTTTTCCAGAAAAACAACCATTTACATTTAAAATACCCCCCCCCAAACTATATATATTCTCTGGAAGTACACACCTCAAGCTTTCTAGGCGTACCAAGCTTGCGTATGTGGGCTTCGTTTTCTGGAAGTAATCCCTCAATGTATTCTTTGGTTGCAAAAGTTTCCCTAAAAAAGAATAAAAAGGAAGAATCAAGCCACACTTTCCTAAAAAAAAACTATATGCAAACAAGAAAAAACAAGTAAAATCTCAAAAGGCAACATGCCCCGAACAGAACGATACCCAACATGCATAGATACTGTCAAGGGTAGAGTTGGCAAACACCCCAAAGTAAAGCATGCGCATAACAGTAATTTTACTTGAAAATTTCAGCTCTGCAGACAAAATGCACACCTTGCAATTTTTCAACCAAAACAACCCTTTACATTTGGAATATCCCCTATAAACCATATATTCCCTGAAAGTACACATGTTAAGCTTTCTAAGAGTACCCAGCTTGTTGTAGTAGGCTCACCTTTCTGGAAGTAATCCTTCAAAGAATTCTTAGGTTGCACAGGGTTTCCCTAAAAAAAATGAATAAAAATTGAATAACTAACATGTTTTCCTAAAATATAAATATGCAAACAAGAAAAAACAAGCTAAATCTGAAAGAGCAAGGTCCCCCGAGCAGAATACCCAACATGCATAGGTACTATTAACCCTTTTAATAGCCAACCTACTTGAAGTTTTGTCACCCTCTGTTGACAGGTCATTTTTCCCCATTCTGGGCCATGTTTAACCGTGATTTTGCCGGAATTTTCAGGAAAATTATAGATATATATTTTGCAGCAGAGTTTAGGATTGAACTGGAAATGTCTTGTTTGTAATTTTTCTACTTTTCTTTTAATATTTTTGAGTAAAAATAAATAAAATAATTTTTTAGACAATTGTCTCCTTTATTGTAAATAAAACATTTACTTTAGAGAAAAACAGTGTGTGAAAGCCCAATTTCTCACGATTACAACGGTACCACATATGTATCGGTAGCTCCCCCATTCTTGCCCAGGAGACCCCCCAAACTGAAAATAGCACTTTATAACATTTACAAATAACATACTACTACTACCCACACTATAAACATAAGGGGCTAATTTAAAAAAAAAAAATGACAAAGTCCCCCCTCCCGGGTTAAAAACCCTTAAAAATCCCCCAAAAATTGAAATGGGGTCCCCCTTACCCAGCATTACCAGCCCGGGGCCAGCTATGGGGGCTTGTAGGAACAGAGTGGAGGGGCCAGCTTTTGTGGCCCCCCACCCTGCAGCCTACAAGCCCACATAGCCTATGTGGGCCCGGGCTCTTCTGCCCCCCCCCCAGGCTTTGGGGAGGCAGGTAATTGGGGGTGCGGGGGTTAACGGCAAGACACCTGCTAGCGGCAGGTGACTTGCCAGACCCCAGCCTTGTGAACTGGTAAGGGTCTCATGGACCCCTTACCGGTTCACAAGGGGTTAAGTGTAAAAAAAAAAAAAAAAAAAAAAGACACTGACACATAAGAAAAAATATTTTATTTTTTTTACTTTTTAATACTTACCTCCCATCCATCCCTGTGTCCCACACTGATCAATCTGGCTTCCTGCTCTCCTGCTGCAGCTGGAAGCCTTTTATAGCTGCTAGGCAAGAGAACACAAAGGGTTAATTTAAAAACAAAATGAAATAGGGTCCACCTTAAAAATCCCCAAAAAATTTGAAATGGGGTCCCCCTTACCCTTTTTTTTTTTTTTACTTTACTCACCTCCGATCCTGTGTCCCCCGGCGATCTGCGATGACAGCCTGCTCATGTGTTTAAAGGAGAGAGCCTGGGGAGGGGGGGGAAGGGCGATCTCAGCCCTCAACTCCTACCCATCTGCCCTCCTCCAGGCACACGAGCAGACTGATTCTCTGTCTTGGGTGCCGGCATTAAGAGGGCTGCTGGTGACATCACAACGATGTCACCCGCCCCCAGGGGGCGGGGCTAGCAGACCCGTTCCAGGAAGGGGGGGGGGGGGCAATTTCTGCCCTCTCCTGGCCACGGAAGAGGCTGGTAGGGGTTGGGGGGAGAACCTCAAATAGATGGGCCAGGATCTTGGGGGTATCCATGGCATCCCCCTGCGCCTGCCCAGTATCAGTATCCAAAAAACTGCTGATCCTCAGCATCAGATTCCTCAAACAATTACCCCTCCTCGAGTGGGGAATAATCAGACCAGTCAAGGGAATCATAGTCATCAAAATCCAGTACCGGCGCGGCCGGCGACAGATGCCTTCTCTTAGCTGGGGCCTTTCTGGCCGCAGAGCTAGAAATCAACTTTTCGATGTTGGCCAGCCTAGCTTCCTACCTTCACCCGGACCAACAGCCAGGGCTGGGAGGCATAGGGGCTTAATAAAAAACAAGGTCCGGGCAGAAACAGGGAAATAAAATGGCCGGCTGTAAACCCGGCTTAACTGCAAGGAGGAGATAGCCATCTTCTGACTTGCTCACCATCTGCAGAGACGATTACTGGGGAATGTGTGGGAGGTCCCAGGTATTTATGGACTGGGAGGGGCTTCCTTTGCGAGGGCACTTACAGATCGAGGGAGGAGGAGGATCGTTACCACGCGCGCGATGAGCATCGAAATGGCGCCAAGCGGACCTCAAAGGGCGGGCCAGAGCGGGCTATGACGCGGAGCGCGCAAAGCCAGGTCTCCGCCCCCCCGAAGAGCGCAAAGCTCTGAGATAGATTCAGTTGTCAGGAGATCGAAATGAATGGCACACTTAGAAAAAAATTCGCCAATGAAGACGTAGCAGCGTCTGAGGCAACGCCGCCGCTCATCGCAGCGCATTCAACAAGAAAAGGAGTGCGCGTGGCGGCGACAAATGCATAATACAAATTTTTTAACAGCGTGGCACTGACACCAGGAATACCAGTAAAGGAAAGTACTAAGGCCATAAGCGTGTAAGTATACACTCACCACCACACACCACCCCCCCCCTTTCTTTCCCCCCGGACTACGGGGGGAACGAGGGAAGATGGCGACCCTTTGTATAGGGCCCACCGCTACACGGGGCATGGAGAATAGCGCGGGAGGGGCATCCTCTAGAGGCTCACCATCAGCCTAAACCGCCTAGCCTTTGGTGGGGGACTGTGGTGGAGCATGGCTCCATAAGCACACAAGATGCTGCCTACCTTCACCCGACAGACGCAGCCCAAGCTGGGAGGCACATCACAGGGAGGACGGGTGGGAGTAGTCCAACAGGGCCGCAGGCTTTGATAGCCCCACTAATCTGCGAGAGAGTGATACTTCATGTCTTCGCAGTCAGCACTGCAGAGAAATCTGGGGATTTGTGGAAGGTCCCTGGGTATATGAAGGCCTGGGAGGAGCCTGTTTTCGCATGCTTCTGCAGTACAGCGCCATCTGGCGGAGGATAACCCAAGTGTAAGTATTATACCTGGAGCAGGACATACTGTTTACTAAGAATATATCAAAGAACAAGCTCCAGACCTTTAAAGCAGAAACATGATTTAGAAGATGGCCTTTTAGCCAATCCGTTTGTGTTCTTCCAGCAAGAGAGAAACATCAGAGCACAAACACCCTGCAGCCATCACTGGAAGAACACAAGGTGGCAGCGTTGCAGTATCAAGATCAGACCTTTGTCGATTGGCCAAGGAGCTGTCTTCTCTTACAAGTCACGTCCCTGCATCATGGAGCAGATGGACTTTGGCGTGTCAGGAGAGAAACTTCAAAGAGCAAAGTCCATCCAGAGTTCAATCCTAATATTGTAACACTGCCACTTTGTGTTCTTTCCAGCAATAGTTGCATGTGTTCACTCTCTGATGTTTCTCGCCTGACATGCCAAACACCCAGCAGACATAGCTGAAAGTGGCTGTGTTGCAGTATTGAGATAGGACATTCGCCGATTGGCTAAAGGGCCGGCTTCTCCAATGAGTGACATTTCTGTTTAATAAAACAGATGGACTTTACTCTCTGATATTTCCTCTCCTGGCACCCCAAGGTTCATCTATTCCACAAAAAAAAAAAAAAAGTGGCTCAGAGAAGGCAGCCCTTTTCTAGTTAGTGGAGGTCCAATACGGCAATGGTGCCACCAAGAGTTTGTGTTCTTCTAGCAATAGGTGGAGGATGTTTACTCTGTTTCTCGGCTGACACCTCGACATCCATGAAACAGAACCACCACTAATTGGAAGGCAAACCACAGCGGGGGGGGAATAAATCGGCTGCTCACCTGCGTCACTTCATCAGCTATACTAAAGTGCTGCAAATAGGAGTGCTCATAATGAAATGCCATTGTGGCGACTCTGGGATAATAAGGCCTTTACAAAGGTGGGGCACCCAAACTCCCACTTGTGCCCATCATGGAGTAACGCTGCCAGACGTTTAAGGCCCAAGTCTAAACCTTTTGAGATCCTCACCTGTGAAGTAATCAAAGCCATCCTGCTGGAAGATCTCGAACACCAGCGGCAGGAGCTGCCACATCTGAGGGGACACTTGTTGGCAGGTTAGACTGTGCGCCAGGGAGAAGATCTCCTCGTAAAATTCTGCAGCAACAATAAAACAGAGTCAGTCCGAAGTGCATTTTTTTCATTTGCCAACTGCTCTGGCGATGGGCAGCAATTATTTACATAAATGACACTTCCTGCCAGCTTATACATCTGTCATTTCTCCTACTGCAGAGGAAACGTATTACATTCAGATAAATATGTGTCAGAAACAAAAAGGCCAGTTGTACCCGAGTGTAACAAGTTTCAGATTATGACAGAGCAGCTGGCAGATGAGACTTGTCCTTTATAGTGGACCAACACCCAGGATTTTGACTATCCTGGCTTTTAGTCCACTTCCCCGGGGCACCCCGATCGCTATGTGAAACCCTCCAGATTGCTAGCTTCAACGCACCTCACCACGCCCCTAGGGTGCAACGCGTGGCCGCTCGTCCAATCGGCGCTTGCAGCTGCTGAGCTATGCACGTCTAACGACGTTTTAGCTCAGCGGCACCGAGCAGGCTGGTGGCCGCATCTCACTCTTCCCTCTAACAGGGAGCGCGCCCGCCATTCACTAATGGCCGGTGCGGGCACACGCCCTGCTAGAGAGAAGTGCGAGATCTGGCCACGGCCCACGCATGCGCCGTTGGACTGGGATTCAGGTAAGGTTTGCGGGCGTCCTGGGAGGGGGGTTTGGGGGTTTCACACAGCGAGGCATTTTGATTTTAGATGCCCTGCATGGAGGGATTGGATCGGCCCGGGAAACAGATTCCCGGGCCGATCCGGCTGGGTGTTGGTACACTTTAATGGATGAACTTAAACCAGAACAGCCTGGCACAGTTGGGGAAAAAAAAGGTAGTGGCCCTTTGGGAGCTTCCTCTCCCAAATGACATAACTGAAATGCACAGTAACAGGAAGCCCAGCACAACTTCCTGTTCGCAGGTGTCCTGCAAGACTATGAGCGGCCATCTTGTTTTTAAAATTTATCCCAGTAGGCTTTAAATTGCCCTGGGGAGGGATGCATATGAGCACTGTTTGTTGTGTTGGTCTGGTTTAAGTCATTTTTGACTGTTGGTCCGCTCTAAGTCCCTACGCTCAGTACATAACCTACACACAAAATTCCGAAATGTGATACATCCCTGATCCGTTTTTACTGGAAGTTACTTCTGAATAGAGGTCACCCACAGGGGAGTTTTTAGTTTCAGCCTAAATTTCTACAAAGCCTGGCCACCCTACTGGCTCATTCACTTCCACAACTGGCAACACTTCTTACCTAGAACATGCTGCTGCAGGACGGTGCCGATCACTTGCAAGCAGATCCCTTCCAGCTGCTGAGTGATCTGAGGGATGAAAAGTAAAACCATAGTTACAAAGAACAGCACAAGGGACTAAGTAACGGCACAATGACCTCCAGACGAACACAATTGAGGAGCACACCTATCTAGGTTTTATGCCCCTACAAAGGACTGCGATCCCGCCTGACGTCACTGTGTGGTACAGGCTCCTTAACAAAAATAACCATTTTGTGAGTACTCACCTGAAAAATGGATATTGTTGGTGTGCCACACACCCCGCTTCACTTCTTAAATATTCATCACTTCATGGGTTAATCCACCGCAGGTGACGTAGTGCAGAGAGGAAGTCTTGTAACGAGCCCCCTTCCGGCCCATATATACCTGGTACCTCCCTTCAATCACGAGTATATTCAAAAAGCAGTAAAACAAGGTACCAGTATTCCACCAGTAACCTCCAAAATCAATTTTGATATAAATAAAAAAGGGCTTCACCATATAAATGCTTCGGTAATACCGAAAAGGGCGGGTGTGAAGCGGGGTGTGTGGCACACCAACAATATCCATTTTTCAGGTGAGTACTCACAAAATGGTATTATTCTTGGTGTGCCACACACCCCGCTTCACTTCTTAAATATTCATCACTTCATGGGACATCCAAAAGCAGTGTCCACAAGGGAAGGGCATCTCAAGGCCAGGTGAAGCATAACTTAAATGACTGCAGTCTGCAGAACTTTGCGGCCAAAAACAGCATCCACTGAGGCCTGCACATCAACTTTGTAAAACTTAGAAAAAGTGTGAACAGAAGACCAGGTGGCGGCCTTACAAACCTGTTCAACAGAAGCTTGGTGCTGAAAAGCCCAAGACGCCCCAACAGCGCGAGTGGAATGAGCAGTAATACGAAAAGGGGGAACTCTTCCCTTAGCAGAATAGGCCGCAGTAACGGCCTGACGTATCCACTTGCTAATGGCAGATTTGGCTGGTGCCAAACCCTTCTTAGGCCCATGGGGCACAACAAAAAAGGAATCCGTCCTACGGAAAGGAGACGTGATAATCAAGTAGTACTTAACACAGCGTACTACAACCAAACAATGCAAAACCCTCTCTTTGTCATTCTTAGGATTAGGACACAAGGAGGGAAGAATAATATCTTGGTTCAAATGAAAAGCAGAAACAACCTTAGGAAGAAAGTCTGGCTTGAACCGAAAGACCACTTTATCCTGATGCCTCTCGAAGTAAGGCGCCTGGATAGTTAAGGCCGCCAATTCTGAGACACGCCGGACAGAAGTGATCGCTACCAAGAAGACAATCTTCTGAGTCAGGGTAGACAAAGCAATATCTTGCAAAGGCTCAAAAGGAGGAGCCTGAAGAGCCGAAAGAACCAAATTCAAATCCCAAACAGGGAGTAATGGTTTCCTGGGAGGCCCCACATGCGTAACCCCCTGGAAAAAAGTTTTAACTAAAGGTTTAAGCGCAACACGCTTCTGAAAAAAAAAAGATAAGGCAGAGACCTGCCCTTTCAATGTACTTAGCTGGAGACCAGAGTCCAGCCCTGATTGTAAAAACTCCAGAATCCTGGGGACCGAAAGGACCCTACAAGGAAAAGATCTTATCTCACACCAAGTGATATAGGCTTTCCAAGTCCTATGGTAGGTGATGGAAGAAGACTTCTTCCGGGCACTGATCAGAGTCTTAATGACTGAATCAGAAAGACCCTCCTCCTTCAGGATGGAGGTTTCAGCAGCCAGGCCATCAAACCCAGCGCTGGTAAATTGGGGTAACACAATTGACCCTGAGTGAGCAGATCGGGCCAAAGAGGCAGAACGAACTGGTCCACTGCCAGCCAAATGATGTCTGCGAACCTTATTCGTTTTGGCCACCTTGGGGCCATGAGAACGGCGTACACCCTTTCCAGAGCAAACTTCTGAAGAACTCTGCCCAGCAAGGGCCACGGAGGAAACAGGTATAGAAATCCCAGAGCTTCTCAGTTCAGGGACCTGACGTCCACTGTCAGAGCCAGAGGATCCCGGGAGAGTGACACGAAGCTCGGGAGCCTGTGATAGTGATGAGGGGCCAACAGGCCCACCTCCGGAGTCTCCCATTGGAGACACAATAAGAGAACCACCCGAGGATGGAGAGCTTATTCTTCCAGACGGGGAGAGCACTTGCTCAACCGGTCCGCTACCTGTTCCATCACCTCTGGAATGTAAACCGCCGAGAGACAGGGAACATGGAACACTGCCCATGTCTGGATCAGGGACATTTCTCTGATGGGTAAGTGGGGCCTCCACTGCCCCTGAAGCCGCAGCTCCTTCCAGAATCTGTCCCATCCCGACAGACTGGTGTCCGTGGTGACACCTCTCCAAGGGAGTGTCAGGAAAGACCTGCCCTGTACAAGATTGGTCGAGACCAATCACCACAGGAGGAACTGCCGTATACGGGAGGACAATCGGAAGGACTGCTCCAACAACAGAGGCTGCTGGACCCAACACGCTAGCAGAAATAGCTGAAGTGTTCTTGTGTGAATTTGGGCAAAGGAAAGACACACTCCGTCTTGATGAGAGTTCAGGCCGGGATGAACAGACCCCTGAATGGACCGCGAGGGAGGGTGAGACTCGAATTCCAGGTTGTGACCTGTCGACACTACCTCCTGGATCCATCTGCCTAGAACCACAAGGTTCCAATGGTAGAAGTGTCGCAATAGTCCCCCCACCTGCACGGGTGATGGCAGCCCCTCATTGCTGAGTGAGCTTATCAGCAGGCTTGGGCTTGGTGCCCCAGGACTGAGTGGGCCGGCCACGGCCCCTCCCCCGAGTCCAACCTGCGCCACTGGTAGCGGGAAAGGACGTACCTTTGCCCGCTCCGAACCTTTGAAAGGAAGGCCTACCGGAACTTGTCCCCCTGAAGGGACCACGAGGCCTTTTGCGTTGTGGCAGCTTACCATCTTTTGCGACTGAATCAATTTTCTCCCCAAACAGACGCAACCCCAAAAAGGGGAGAGCTGTGAGTACCTTTTTGGAAGCCGTGTCTGCTGACCACTGACGCAGCCATACTGACCTGCGAATAGCCACCAGCATAGCTGCCGCCTTGCTACTCATAGTCAGCGCATCGTCCTGAGCGGCCAGGACATAAGCCACAAAAGATTCACACTGCTTAAGTGCAGTGAACTGTTTGCAAGCGGGATCAAGATCCTCATATAGCCCCTGAATTAGGGACTTAATTGCCAATAGAAGAAGGGCTAAAGCACATACCGGGCGCAATGCTGACCCGGAATAGATAAAACCATGTCGAGCGTATTGTTCAATCCTGCGATCTTCCCCATCTTTGGGGGTAGTGGTCTCAGTAGATTGTACCATAGCCGAGCTGGAGAGTCCTAGTACAGGGGGTATCGACGTCCGGAAGGACAGACCACAGCCTCACCAATTCTGGTGGAAAAGGATAACGCTTTTCCCAACTGGAAGGAATTCCAGATAACCGTGTGGGATGTTCCCATTCCTTAAGAACCACCCTCTCAAAGTGGTGCTGTCTGGGAAAAACCAAACTCGGCTGAGGCTCTTTAAATAACTGACCCTTTGGCGGGGCGGCCGCCTCAGGCGTATCTAAACTCAAAATTTTAAGCATTTGAGCCAGAATGGAGGGGGTGTCAAAAACAACCCCCTCTGACCAATCGCTGATCTCATCAGCCACATGCTGACCTGTCGGCTCATCTGACTCCGACGGGAGTTCATCCTCGTCAGGGGATCCATCGGACCATTCCACAGGTTCATAAAACTGGTCCTGTGGAGCCGAAGGTACCGGAGTCGGGTGCCTTCGTTTTGTAGCGGTCTTCAACGCTGCTTTAACGGGCATCATTTTCCGGGGGCAGGGCTGTGCTACTGCCTCGGAATGCGAATCCCCACTTTTGACAGTGTCATGCGGGGTCCGGAATAGGGATGGAGAGGTAGGAGATGATGAAGGATGCGATGGCACCGCAGCCGAAGCAACGGACTGGCGCGCAATAGTCTGTTTTGCACAAGGGATGCAAATAAAGATATCATCAGCTGGGAGTGGAACCCCACAACCTACGCACCCCCCAAACGGAACAGCAGAACCGTTTCCGGAATCTACGGAAGCCTCCATATGGTGATTTATGGTATTCGCAATAATGGGACTTTTAAGGCATAAGCCGACCCAGGATGCCCCCTTTATTTTAGTAATGTCCCGGAAGGGAGGATTTACATAAAAAAAAATTTTATTTTTTATTTTTTTAAGTTTAGGTCCCCTTTAATAGAAACTATATATATATATATATATATATATATACTTATATATAGTCTATGTATATAAACATTCAAATCAATCCCAATAATTAACCAGGCACATAGAGCCGGAGGGCTAGCATAAGCAGGGATCCCATTCACATGTGTATAACATATAAGTATGGCACTAAGTGCCCTTAAATGACGCCCCCTTGATAATAGTGATTTCTCACTGTATTATTAAACAATATCCCCCATTTAACGGCCCCAACGGGAGGGGCCGCTTACCTGTACAGCGATCAGCCGGTAAGCCTGCAGCCAGCAGCCATGAGCCGGCAGAAGACAAAGTGCGGCCGTGCGCCCACGTGCCTTCCTGTTTTGAAGGAAGCTGGGACCGCCGCAGACGCCGCATGACGTCGGCGCCGCGCCCCTCCCCCCCTACGCCGATCAGCTGGAACGCTTTACAGCTGATCACAGCATGCGCGTCCAGGCGGCGGAGGGGGGAGGGTAAAAACCGCATGTGCTGACAAAGCTCAATGAATGCCAGGCGAGAAGAGGGGAGAGGGGGGAGGGGTAGGGGGCCACAAAGCAACCAACTGCCAGAGAAGTGGCCAGCCCATACCCAGCGCAAGCTGCCCTAAAGCAGACCCAAAATATACACATGCTACAGTGAATGTATAAACATGACATATATGTTAACATGCAGTGATACAGTGAAACACACATACTAAAGCACACCCTCACCACCCATAGTGAAGGGAGAAGGGACCGAACGGGAGAGAAAGGGGCTACGGGGACCCTCGGGACAGGGGCATCCCATTTCCGGATCACCATGCCGGTTCGCCGCATTGCCCCACGCATGAGGTCGAGCGGTAGGAGATAAGCTCCTAGGCACTTAAAGTGCCATCTACCATTTGCCCGGTGAGCAGCCAAGGCTGGGAGGCTTCCTATTTCACCATAAAGGTATACAAACTCAAACCGGGCAGAAATAGACCAAAAGGGGGGTGGCGGGGTAAGAATACCCCGGCCTACCTGTAAGCAGGAGACTTCCAACTTCTGACTTGTCAGCAAGCAGAGAGAAAATACCATTTTGTGAATACTCACCTGTAAAATGGGTATAAGTATGTCACACACCCCACTTCAAACATTAATAATTACACTACACCGCTAACGCACCGCTAGGTGGCAGCATTGCAGAGAACTCTCCAAAAAACTTCAACAGGCCCCTCCCGGTCTATACATACCTGGTACCTCCCAAGAACCTCCCAGTATTAGAACAGCAGTAAGACAAGGTACCAGAACCAACAATGTAACCCTCAACGTAAAGAACTAAACTTCACCAAATAAAGAGCCAGGATACCGAAACGAGCGGGTGAAGTGGGGTGTGTGACATACTTATAATACCCATTTTACAGGTGAGTATTCACAAAATGGTATTATTCTAAGTATGTCACACACCCCACTTCAAACATTAATAATTACACTAGGGACATCCAACAGCAGTGTCCAGAAAAGGGTGGGTATCCGAACAGGCAATAACGCAGAAAAAACTCAAACCACTGCAGCCTGCAAAACCTTACGGCCAAAAACAGCATCCGCTGAAGCCCGCACATCAACCTTATAGAACTTAGAAAAAGTATGAACAGAAGACCAAGTTGCAGCCTTACACACTTGTTCAACCGAAGCCTGGTGCTGAAAAGCCCAGGACGCACCAACCGCACGAGTAGAGTGAGCAGTAACTCGGAAAGGAGGATCCTTCCCCTTAGCCGAATAAGCACCAACAATGGCCTGACGAATCCATTTACTAATGGAAGATTTGGCCGGAGCCAAACCCTTCCTAGGGCCACATGGCACAACAAAAAAGGCATCAGTCTTACGAAAAGAAGACGTAGCACGTAGATAGTACCTGACACATCGTACCACATCCAAGCAGTGCAAAGCACTCTCCTTGACATTCTTAGGCTTAGGACACAAGGAAGGAAGAACAATGTCCTGGTTAAGATGAAAAGCAGAGACCACTTTAGGGAGAAAATCTCCCTTTGTCCTGATGATCCTCAAAATAAGGAGCCTGAATAGACAAAGCTGCCAGCTCTGAAACACGCCGAACCGAAGTGATGGCCACCAGAAAGGCAACCTTCTGAGTAAGAATGGACAAAGCGACATCCCGCAAAGGCTCAAAAGGAGGAGCCTTAAGAGCGGAAAGAACCAAATTCAAATCCCACACTGGGAGCAAAGGCTTCCTTGGAGGCCGCACATGCGAAACCCCCTGGAAAAATACCATTTTGTGAATACTCACCTGTAAAATGGGTATTATAAGTATGTCACACACCCCACTTCAAACATTAATAATTACACTAGCAATGCTGCCACCTAGCGGTGCGTTAACCCTAGTGTAATTATTAATGTTTGAAGTGGGGTGTGTGACATACTTAGAATAATACCATTTTGTGAATACTCACCTGTAAAATGGGTATTATAAGTATGTCACACACCCCACTTCAAACATTAATAATTACACTAGGGTTAACGCACCGCTAGGTGGCAGCATTGCTAGTGTAATTATTAATGTTTGAAGTGGGGTGTGTGACATACTTAGAATAAAGTCTTGACCAAGGAATGACTAGCAAAAGATTTCTGGAAAAAAAATAGACAAAGCAGAAACCTGCCCCTTCAAGGTACTCAGCTGAAGACCGGAGTCCAGCCCCGACTGAAGAAACTCCAAAATCCTAGACACAGAAAAGACCCGGCAAGGCAAAGACCTAGCCTCACACCAATCAATATAAGATCTCCAATACCTGTAATAGATGGAAGAAGAAGATCTCTTCCTGGCACTAATAAGAGTCTGAATGACCGCATCCGAAAGACCTTCCTCCTTCAAGATGGAGGTTTCAGCAGCCAAGCCGTCAAAGCCAGCGTTTGTAAACTGGGGTAACATAGTTGACCCTGAGTGAGAAGATCTGGCCGAAGAGGCAGATCGAACTGATCTACGGCCAGACGAACGATGTCCGCGAACCACACCCGCCTTGGCCACCTTGGAGCCACGAGAATGGCGGGAACTCCCTCCATAACCAACTTTCGCAGAACCCTGCCTAGCATGGGAATCGGAGGAAACAGATAAAGAAACCCCAGGTCCCTCCAGCTCAGGGACATGGCATCCGCCGCCAGAGCCAGAGGGTCCCGGGACAGGGACACAAAGGACGGAAGCTTGTGATTGTGACGAGAGGCAAACAGATCCACCTCCGGCGTCCCCCACCGGAGACAAAGTGACCGAAACACCTGGGGATGGAGAGACCACTCCCCCCGACGGGACGCACACCGGCTCAGAAAATCCGCCTCTGTTTTCCACACCCGGAATGTAAACTGCCGAGATGCAAGGGTCTCCGCCCAGACCAAAATCAGAGACACTTCCCTGTGGGCACCCAGACTGCGAGTCCCGCCTTGGTGATTGATGTAAGCAACCGCCGTCTGATTGTCTGAGCGAACCTGAACCGGCAGACCTTGTAAATGATGCGTCAAGCGAGACAGAACCAACCTGATGGCTCGCAATTCCAGAACATTGATGGGCAAGTGGGCCTCCTGAGGGTCCCACTGCCCCTGAAACCGAAGATCCTTCCAAAAACCTCCCCAGCCTGACAAACTGGCATCCGTAGTGGCAGTTTCCCAAAGTGGAGTCAGAAACGACCTGCCCTTCAGAAGGTTGTCCGAGACCAACCACCACAGAAAGGACTGCCGAACCCGAGGGGACAACCGGAAGGACCGATCCAACGACCCCGGACACCGGTTCCAAGACGCCAAAAGATGAAGTTGAAGAGTCCTCGTATGAAACTGAGCAAAGGGAACTGCCTCGAACGAGGCCACCATCAACCCCACCAGTCTCATCCCCAGACGAATGGACGGATGAGGATGGGAGGGGAGCAGCTGGACCAATTCCTGAATCAACAGAACCTTGGCCTGAGGAAGAAACACTCTGTGCTGGCAGGAGTCCAACGACATCCCCAGAAAGGTCACCACCCTGGCCGGAACCAGCGAGGACTTGGGGAAATTGATCACCCAGCCGAACCTCTCCAACATTCCCGGTATCTGTGGCAGCCTCCATGTGGTGAAATTTATGGTATTCGCAGAACCCAGGGATTTATGCGGTACGCGACCCGGGATGCCCCTTAATAACCTAACACTTGTCTAAGGATAGTCACAAGATCCTGACCCAGGGGAATAGCATAAGACCCTTATAAAAATATATAAAGATATAAATATATTATATTATATTATATATATATATATATATATATATATATATATATATCAATGAAAAAACATCCCCCACGAGCCAGGTATATATGACCGGGAGAGCCCTGCCAGACGGGATCCCAGGATCTGAAAGACACAAAGGGAGAGGGACAGGCGTCAACCCAGCACCATATACCAGCATAACATATAAAACCCCCCATACACCCACCCCCCATTAACCAGAGACACAGGAACTGGTTAATACAAAACCAGCACCTTAAAGATGCGCCGGAGCGAGGAGGAAGGAGGAGGAGGAGGAGAGGACGCAAACCGAGGGGCCATCGCAAGGAAACTAAAATGCCTACCTGAGAGGGAGAGAGAAACCGCGCAGCCAGGCACCGCAGAAGATGGCGGCCCGCACACAGCACAGTGAAGGAGGAGAAGACAAGCTCCGGGAGCCGAGAAGGCCCCGCCCCTCCGGGACATCCAATCAGTGCGCGGCCCGCGCGCGACCCCGGCAGCGTCAGCGTCTGCCGGCGGAGACCGCGCTCAGACCTCAAGGACGGGACCGGCGGAGCAACCCGCCGGTTCCCAGTGCGCACAAACACAGACCCACACACTGATAATCAGATCCCCCCCCCCCTGAGCAGACCGGACACGCAGGCTGCAAGCGCCGGACACGGCGCTCAGCCACAGGCGGGACCCACCTCCCTGAGGGGAGAGGACAGACACACAGACAGGGGGGACAGAGGGACACCCAGGCAAAACTTGCAATAAAGGCAGTCACAGTAAAAATCACGAAAAGCCTCACAATGTAGCAGCGCAGCAGCCACACTCACACAGCATGTCACCGTCCCCAGCGCGCCCCACACCCCGGAATGTGAAATAACGATATCCCAGGGCTAGGCACATCCTGACCGCTAACCTCCTATTAAATGGGGCATCCCACATCCGGATCACCACTCCGGGAATCCCGCTATGCCCCGCAATGAAGGGTCGAGCGGAGGAGCTAATCTCCTAGGCACCAATGGTGCCGGCTACCTTTTTGCCCGGCCTACAGCCGAAGCTGGGAGGCTGCCATTAAATAGTATACTCTCAAACAAGAGCCGGGCAGAAATAGACCACGGGGGGGGGGGGGGGGGGGGGGGGGTCTTGTCGCCACCTTGCAGAGAACAACACTGGGAGGTTCTTGGGAGGTACCAGGTATGTATAGACCGGGAGGGGCCTGTTGAAGTTTTTTGGAGAGTTCTCTGCAATGCTGCCACCTAGCGGTGCGTTAACCCTAGTGTAATTATTAATGTTTGAAGTGGGGTGTGTGACATACTTAGAATAAAATACTGGTGATTGAAGGGAGGTACCAGGTAGATATGGGCCGGAAGGGGGCTCGTTACAAGACTTCCTCTCTGCACTACGTCACCTGCGGTGGATTAACCCATGAAGTGATGAATATTTAAGAAGTGAAGCAGGGTGTGTGGCACACCAAGAATAAAGGGTTTTTATGTCCTAACGTAAAAATTCCTTTCTCCCAATCATCACACAGATTCTACATGGTAGATTTATACTACTGTTCCTAGGAGTGACAGCACTGGAAGAGTCAAAACAGTGCCTCTTTTTCAGTGGTTTCTCCTCAGCCAGGTCCATCCGACCTTCGTTTTTGGTAACAAGCAGTAGGAAACATAACTCAGGATGGACCGAACAATAGAATAACCTCATGTAACATAACGTGTAAACATAACTCGTGGGAGGTCTGAAACCATAGCATATCAGCCAACCCAACAATGTAATCATGCAGCTACCAAAAGGGCGGGTGCTGTGTGACTTAGGGAAGATTAAGAGAAAGGAATTATTACTGTAAATATAAAACTCCTTTTCTTCACTTGCTGCGCAACATGTTGAGAATGATAAGACCATTCCCCCTACTCCGGTACAGGTGTCCGGAACACCCAACGGCTCAATGCGCACAGCAACTATTTATTCAAGTCTGCACAGACATCAAGTAAATGCCCCACAGATCTGCCCAGAAGCTGTCTGGTGGTGAAAATGGCAGAAGTGTATAGGCCTGATCAAGGGGCAGTGCAGTAATAAATGAGCCGGTAGAAGGTACCCTTCTGTAACCCTGTGCAAAAGTAAGGCAAGGGGTTTCCGCTGACAGCTTAGAGTTCTGCGGTTGGGAGTGATTGCTAACCAAAAGCTACATTGTGAACAGAAGAGAGGAGACTCTTTCCTGGCTCACAACTGTTAACCTCACAGCAAGAGGAAAAATACAATTCTGTGATTACTCACCTGTAGGATTGGTATTATGAGTATACAGTACATCCTGCTCCAGATATAATACTAACTATCGGGTATTACTCCGCCAGATGGTACTGGACTGCAGAGATATCGAAAATAGGCTCCTCCTGGCCCCTCAAATACCCAGGGAGCTCCCACAAATCCCCAGCATTGAAAAGCAGTTAACGAGAAGCCGGGAGAATTAAACAATCCAAACTAGTAACTATAACAATGATAGCAAATCACCATACAGGGGATCCAATATAATGCAAAACCAAGGGTGGGGTGGAGCAGGACATACTGTATACTCATAATACCAATTCTACAGGTGAGTAATCACAGAATTGTATTATTCTTAGTGCAGTACGTCCTGCTCCAGATATAATACTTACTATCGGGACATCCAATAGCAGTGTCCATAAACTAGGGTAGGATCCCCAAAAAAAGGTAAAAGCAGACAGTTTAAACCACTGCTGCCTGCAAGACCTTGCGGCCAAAAACAGCATCAGCTGGAGGTCCCAACATCAACCTTGTAAACTTTGAAAAGGTATGAACAGAAGACCAAGTAGCGGCCTTGCAAACTTGTTCAACAGAAGCCTGGTGCTGAAAAGCCCAAGAGGCACCAATAGCACGGGTAGAACGAGCAGTAAGGCGGAAGGGAGGATTCTTCCCCTTAGCAGAGTAGGCCTGAATCACAGCCTGACGGATCCATTTGCTGATAGACTTGGCAGGAGCCAAACCCTTCCTAGGACCAGAAGGGACCACAAAAAGGGCATCAGTTTTTCTGAAAGGTGCAGTAGCCACCAGATAGTACTTCAGACACCTAACCACATCCAAAGAGTGCAAAACTCTCTCCTTAGCATTACTAGGAGTAGGGCACCATGAAGGAAGAACAATGTCCTGATTCAAATGAAAGGCAGACACTACCTTAGGCAGAAAATCTGGCTTGAAGCGAAACACCACCTTGTCCTGGTGTCTCTCATAGTAGGGGGGCTGAATGGAAAGCGCTGCCAACTCAGACACACGCCTAACAGAGGCGATAGCCACCAGAAAGACAACCTTGAGAGTAAGAATGGCCAGGGTAGCATCCTGCATAGGTTCAAAGGGAGCACCCTGCAAGGCTGACAAAACCAAGTTCAAATCCCAAACAGGCACCGTAGGCTTACGTGGGGGACGCACATGAGTCACCCCCTGGAAAAAAGTCCTTATCAGAGGACACTGAGCAAACGACTTCTGGAAGAAAACAGCCAGGGCAGAAACCTGACCTTTCAGAGTACTACGTTGGAGCCCCATCTCCAACCCATGCTGTAGGAACTCCAGAATCCTGAGAATAGAGAACACACGACAGGGAAGAGACTTAGACTCACACCAGCCAATGTAGGCACGCCAAACCCTGTAATAAATGGAAGAAGACGACTTCTTCCTAGCCTTTATCATGGTGTCAACAACCGAGGTAGACAGCCCCATCTCCATCAAGATTGAGGTTTCAGCAGCCAGGCCGTCAAAGCCAGAGTTAGCAAATTGGGATGGCGTAGGGAGCCCTGAGTGAGCAGATCTGGCACCGTGGGCAGAGCGTACTGATCTACTGCCAGCTGCACCACGTCTGCGAACCACACTCTTCTTGGCCACCTGGGGGCCACCAGAATTGCTGGCACCCCCTCCAGAGCAATCTTGCGCAGAACCCTGCCCAGCAGGGGGAATGGAGGGAAGACATACAGAAACAAAGTCCTGCCATGACATTGCTAGAGCATCCATGGTCAAGGCCAGAGGATCCTGGGACAGGGAGACAAAAGCTGGAAGCTTGTGATTGTGACGGGACGCAAACAGATCCCCATCTGGTTGGCCCCAACGGTGACACAGAGATTGGAACACCCTGCTGCATAGGGACCATTCTCCCTGGCGAGAGGTCCCCCTGCTCAGAGTCTGCCAGGCGATTTTCCACCCCCGGGATGTACACAGCTGATATGCAGGGAACATTGGTCTCCGCCCAGGTCAGGATCAGACTTCCTGGAGGGCCCTCTTGCTCCGGGTCCCTCCCTGATGAGTGATGTAGGCAACTGTCGTCTGGTTGTCCGAGCGCACCTGAACAGGCAGGCCCCGAAGGTGAGGAGTCAACTGAGCCAGAACTAACCTGATCGCCCGCAGCTCCAAGACGTTGATAGGTGTCAAGACTGGCATCCGTGGTGACCGTCTCCCAGGAAGGGGTCAGAAAGGATCTGACCACCAACAGGTTCCTTGAGTCCATCCACCACGAGAGGGACCTCCTGACCAGGGGGGAAAGTACACAGACCCTGTCCAGAGACGCAGGGTCCTTGTCCCATACTGACAATAGGTGGAGTTGCAGAGGCCTCAAGTGGAACTGAGCATAAGGGACCGCCTCGAAGCACGCCACCATCAGGCCCACCAGCTGCATTCCCTGCCTGATGGAGGGATGACAAGATAGCAGGAACTGGACCTGTGCAATCAGACTGTCCACCTTCTGTTGAGGAAGGAAAATCCTTGCCTGAACTGTATCCAGATTCATTCCTACGAATGGAGTCATCAAGGAGGGGGACAGCGAAGACTTCGGGTGGTTGATCACCCATCCAAATGACTCCAGTGTGGACACCACCAGCTGAGTATCCAATTCTGCCTGATGTAGCGATTGGGAGGTGATGAGAATGTCGTCCAGATAAGGCAGCACGTGGACGCCCCGAAACCTGAGCAGAGAAATCACGCCAGCCAGCACCTTGGTGAACACCCCGGGAGCTGAGGTGAGACCAAAGGGCAATGCCACAAACTGGTAGTGTTTATCCTCCAGAGCGAACCTGAGGAACCTTTGATGACCTGGAAATGCAGGAATATGAAGGTAAGCATCTTTGATGTCCACAGAAGTCATGAAATCCCCTGGGCGCAGGGAACTGATGGCAGATCGCAGAGTTTCCATGCGAAAGCGCCTGCTCCTGACAAATTTGTTGAGGATCTTCAAGTCCCGGGTTGGTCCTGAGTGACCCATTTTTTTGGGTACTGTGAATAGGTTGGAATAGAATCCCTTGCCTTTTTCTCTTAAGGGGGCCTTGCAGATGACCCCCCAGCTCCAGGAGGCCTTGCACTGCTTGCACTAGCTCCTGAGCTGACACAGGGTCCTGAGGAATCAGGGATCTGATGAATCTTGGGGGCGGCCAGGCAGCAAACTATCTTGTAACCGGAGGACACTACCTCCTGAATCCACCGGTCTGAGACATGAAGCCCCCATTCAGACGTGAGCAAAGTGCTGAAGCCGTCCCCCCACCCGGATGGGTGAGGGCGCCCCATCATGCCTGAGGGCTTGGAAGAGGACTTGATCTTGGGGCCCCAGGAGGAGCCAGGACGTTCTTGTCCTCTGCCCCTACCCCAGAAGTCTCCCCAGGCGCCAGTAAAGGAAACCCCCCTCCCTTCTCTAGCACCACGGTAGGGGGAGGAGAAGGAGCCCTGACTCCGAAAGGGCAGAGACTGCCGCCTGCGCTGGGGTAACCTGCCTCCCTTAGCAAAAAGGTCCAGCCGGTCCCCAAACAGGCGCAGTCCTTTAAAGGGAAAACCAGTGAGGGCCTTCTTGGCAACGTTGTCAGCAGCCCACAGGTGTAGCCAAACTGAGCGGCGTATAGCCACCACAAGGGGAGATGTCCTGGCAAACATTCTAATGGTGTCATCCAAGGCAGAGAGGACAACATTTACAAAAACATCACAACTGGAGAGTGCATTAAACACCTCAAGGCAAATCATCAGGGGCACTATCAAGGACACTTCTTAGCAGACAATAATAAAAGGGTGGTAATACCATTTTGTGATTACTCACCTGTAAAATGGGTATAATAAGTATGTCTCACACCCTGCTTCGAAATGATTAATTACACATGGGTTATGGTCCAGTAGAGGACGAACTTCTGCAGAGATTACTAGAAAAAGAAGTCCCTCCCGGTCCATAAATACCTGGGACCTCCCACACATCCCCAGTATAAGAAAGCAGTAAGGGGACCAGGAAGAGCAAATAAAATCTATGAGAAAAAAGTTTCACCACATAGAGGATCCAAGATACAACTCAGGGTGGGACGAAGCAGGGTGTGAGACATACTTATAATACCCATTTTACAGGTGAGTAATCACAAAATGGTATTATTCCAAGTATGTCTCACACCCTGCTTCGAAAATTAATTACACGTGGGACAACCAATAGCAGTGTCCAGAAAAAAAGGGTGGGGATCACAAACGGTAATAATGTGACAATTAAACCACTGCAGCTTGCAGAACTTTGCGGCCAAAAACAGAATCCGCTGAGGCCCGCACATCAACCTTATAAGACTTGGAAAAAGTATGAACAGAAGACCAAGTAGCAGCCTTACAAACTTGTTCAACAGAGGCCTGGCGCTGAAAAGCCCAGGAAGTCCCAATAACACGAGTGGAATGAGCAGTGATCTGGAAAAAGGGATCCCTCCCCTTGGCAGAGTAGGCCCTAACAATGGCCTGACGAATCAATTTACTAATGGTAGACTTGACAGGCGCCAAACCCTTCTTGGGCCCGGAGGGCACCACAAAAAAGGCGTCCGTCTTCCGAAATGGTGAAGTAGCCACCAAATAGTACTTTACACATCTAACGACATCCAGAGAGTGCAAGGCCCTCTCCTTGTCATTGTTAGGCTTAGGACACAAGGAAAGAAGTACAATGTCCTGATTGACGTGAAAGGCAGAGACAACCTTTGGCAGGAAGTCTGGTTTAAAGCGGAAAACCACCTTGTCCTGATGTCTCTCAAAGTAGGGGGCCTGAATGGACAGAGCCGCCAACTCAGAAAACAAGTCGACAGAGGTGATAGCCACCAAAAAGGCAACGTTTAAGGTGAAAATGGATAGTGCAGCATCCTGCACCGGCTCAAAAGGAGGACCCTGAAGGGCAGACAATACCAAATTTAAATCCCAAACCGGTAACATGGGTTTGCGAGGAGGACGCACATGACTGACCCCCTGGAAAAAGGTCTTAACCAGAGGATGAAGTGCGAAAGATCTCTGAAAGAACACCGCCAGAGCGGAAACATGGCCCTTAAGGGTGCTAAGTTGAAAAACCCACGTCCTGACCCTGTGTGATCAGATCCGGAACCAGAGGCAGCCTGCATTGATCGACCGCCAGCCGCACGATGTCTGCGAACCACACCCGTCTTGGCCACCATGGGGCCACCAGAATTGCTGGCACACCTTCTTGAGCCAGCTTGCGTACCACCTTGCCCACCATGGGAAAAGGAGGAAACAGATACAGGAGACCGAGCTCCCGCCAGGACAGAGACATGGCATCCACTGCCAGAGCCAGAGGGTCCTGGCCCAAGCAAGGATCAGAGACACCTCCCGGAGAGCACCCCTGCTGCGGGTCCCTCCTTGGTGATTGATGTAAGTGACCACCGTCCTGATTGTCGGAGCGAACCTGAACTGGTAAGCCCTGAAGGTGACGTGTCAGATGCGACAGCACCAACTGCCCTCAGATCCAGGATGTTGATGGGAATATAGGCCTCCTAAAGAGCCCACAGGCCCTGGAACTGATGTTCCCTCCAAAAGCCTCCCCAGCCTGACAGACTGGCATCCGTGGTGACCATCTCCCAACAGGGCGCAAGAAAGGATTTGCCCCCCCGGAGATTCCTCTGGTCCATCCACCACTGGAAGGACCGCCGGACAAGAGGGGACAGAACACAAGTCTGATCCAGCGACAGAGGACATTTGTCCCAAACCGAAAGAAGATGGAGCTGAAGGGGTCTCATGTGAAACTGAGCAAATGGCACTGCCTCTAAGCAAGCCACCATCAAACCTACCAGCCTCATGTCTTGCCTGATGGACGGACGAGGGCTGACCAGGAGAAGGTGGATTAGAGCCTGAAGAACATCCACCTTCGGCTGGGGTAAGAACACCCTGGTCTGAATAGTATCCAGAGTCATGCCCAGGAACAAAGCCACCCTTGACGGGGATAGAGAGGACTTGGGGAAATTGACTATCCACCCAAACCTCTCCAGAGTCGACACCACCGCCCTGGTGTCTAGCTCCGCCTGGTGGAGAGAGGATGACGTAATGAGGTCGGCCAGATAAGGTAATATGCGAATGCCCTGGAGTCTGAGAAGGGCCATCACGCCCGCCAATACCTTGGTGAACACCCTGGGTGCCGAAGTCAGCCCGAAGGGAAGAGCCACAAACTGGTAGTGCTGGTTGTCCACCACGAACCTGAGGAACCTTTGGTGTCCTGGAAAGACCAGCACATGAAGGTAAGCGTCCTTGATATCTATTGAGGTCATAAAGTCCCCCGGACGCAGTGAGTCGACGGCAGAGCGCAGAGTCTCCATGCAAAATTTCTTGGTTCTGATGAACCGGTTGAGAGTTTTCAAGTCCAAAATGTGTCTTATGGAGCCATCCTTTTTGGGAACCGTAAAGAGGTTGGAATAGTAACCCAGACCTCTCTCTGTGGAGGGAACCGGACAAACCACCCCCATCTTCCAAAGGTTTTGCACCGCCATCCACAGGCCCTGTGCCGCCCGTGGGTCCGACAGAACCCGGGACCTGATGAATCTGGGAAGAGGCCGGCATGTAAACCCCCAGCTTGTACCCGGTGGAAATTACCTCCCGGATCCAGACGTCTGTGACCTCTAGGGTCCAGACCTGAACAAAGAGTTGCAACCGTCCCCCCATCCGCAAGGTTGAGAGCGCCCCTTCATTGCTGAGCGGGCTTAGCAACGGATTTGGGTTTAGTACCCCAGGAAGTCCCGGGTCGGGCACGTCCTCTGCCCCTACCCCAGGAATCTCCTCGGAATGCAGTGAAAAAGGTTCCCATGCCTGACCGAGAGCCACGAAAGGAGGTGTTGAAGGAGCCGGAACCTGGAAAAGGCCAGCGCTGCTTCTTGCGTTGAGGTAACTTACCCCCTTTGGCAACAGAGTCTAAACGCTCAGCAAACAGGCGCAAACCCACGAAGCGAAGACCTGTGAGCGCCTTCTTAGCGGCATTATCAGCCGCCCACTGGCGCAACCAGACCGACCGGCGTATAAGCAACCTGCAATGCCGAAGTCCTGCTACACATACGGATAGTATCATCCATGGCAGATAAGACAAAAGCAATGAACATCTCACAATGAGTCAAGACTGTAAATCCCTCACTACTCGGATCCAATTGGGAACCTTCCAAAAGGCCCCTAATTAGAACTCTAGTAGCCATGGCCGTGAGCGCAGAGGCACCAACCGGGCGCAAGGCCGAACCCACACAAGCAAAGGCATGTGAAGCCAATTGGTCTAAACGTCGGTCCTTACTATCCTTCAAGGTATTGGAATCTGGGGTATGCACAACAGAAGTATTAGACAAACCCAGGACGGGCGCGTCGACCTCTGGGGGTGACGACCAGCGAGGCCGCAAGCCGGCTAGGCTTTTCCCATTCCCTAAGGATCAGATTGTTAAAATGCTCCTGATCCGGGAACTCCAAACGGGGTTTTTCAGTTAAAAAAAAATTCCCCCCCGTTGCAGAGGGGCCTCCGCAGGGGGGGAAATGGCAAGTACCTCAAAAATCAGAGTAAGGAGCCTATGGGTGTCGACAGTATCCCCGCTCTCTGGACCGGCATCAGCGCCAGGATACTGCCGATACTCAGATGAGTCAGAGTCTGGGAAAAGTTCCCCCTCAAGCGGGGAACAATCAGACGAGTCAAAGGGTTCCAATTGAGAATAATCAAAGGCAGGTGCCACGTACCATCTTTTAGCTGGGGCCTTTCTGGCCGCAGAGCTAGCAATCAGTCTCTCAATGCTGGCCAGCCTTGCGCAAACATTGGATTGCGACTCCCCACTGGTGAAAACGTCACTTGGGGTCATAACCAGGCGTGGTGGTGTAGGTGTTGAAGCTAGCGGGGTGGAACCGTCTGCACGGGGCCCGGCTTGCCGCACAAGTGCCTGTTGCGCACGTAGTATACAAATTTGCACATTATCCCCCAAAAGGGATGCCCCACACCACACACGACTGGGGTGGTCCCGAGGGGACCCCGAGTCCAGTATCTTGGGGAGCCTCCATATGGTGGTTTTAGATAGTCGCAATGATCAATGGGAATTACGCTATGAAGCTACCTGGGATGCCCCTTAGTGTCCGTAAGTGGGAGATTTATAATCAAACGGGGAAGGAACCCAATTTAAAAGAGGGACAGAGGACCGGGAGAAGACCCATAAAAATAGTCACTAGTCCCACCGGAAAGACATAATAAAGGAACCCCTATTAACACAATATATATACAGGCATACTGAAAACATGCACAAGTATAAAAAAGAAACCATATTCACTATTGACCGGTAGTCATATTCACAATTGACCGGGTAATATCCGATATATGTCCGTGACAATAAAAAAAATTTTTTCTTAGACAGTAAATAGTTAACAGCACAATCTAAAAACAAGGACGATAATCCAACTAGATTAGAACAAATGGGGGTGGCCCGAGGGCACTCACGGATCTGACGTCCCAGGAGGCAAACAGCAATAGCGGCTCCGGGGATGGAGAAGGAGAAGGGGGGCGGGCCAGCAGGGATCGCGCGCCACGCCTGGCCCCGCCCCCTCCTGATCATGCGAGGAAGCTCCCGGCCAAGGGAAGGCCAATGAAATAAGGCGCGCAAAAGGGGACGTGCAGCACCGGGCGCAGCGAGCGCCAGGCCACGCCCCCTCACCCGCGGAGCTGGCCGCCAAGATCTGACCGGCCCGCGGCGGCGAAACAGCGAAGTCAACAGAAAAATACCGTTTTGTGAGTACTCACCTTTAAAACGGGTATTATGAGTGTGCCATACACTCCACTTCGATCTTCATGACATGTGGGTAATCTCCAGTAGAGGGCGAACTTCTGCAGAGATGAATATGCAAAAAAGAAAGCCCCTCCCGGTCCATATATACCTGGGACCTCCCACCAATTACCCAGTATAAATATAGCAGTAAGGAAAGGGACCAGGAAGAGCCAAATATAAGTCATAACCACGCAAAGATCACAATATGAAGGATCCAGAATACAAAAGGGCGGGGTGAAGCGGAGTGTGTGACATACTTACAATACCCATTTTACAGGTGAGTATTCACAAAATGGTATTCTTAGTATGTCACACCCACCGCTTCAAGATATCCATAACCTGTGGGACATCCAATAGCAGTGTCCATAAAGTGCGGGGATCCAAAACAAGGCAAAAAGCACAACTTAAACCACTGCAGCCTGCAGAACTTTGCGGCCAAAAACAGCATCCGCTGAGGCCCGAACATCAACCTTGTAAAACTTGGAAAAAGTGTGAACAGAAGACCAAGTAGCGGCCTTACAAACTTGCTCAACAGAGGCCTGGTGCTGGAAAGCCCAGGACGCCCCAACCGCACAAGTAGAATGAGCAGTAACACGAAAAGGGGGACTCCTCCCCTTAGCAGAATAGGCCTCAACAATGGCCTGACGAATCCATTTACTAATGGAAGACTTGGCGGGCGCGAACCCCTTCCTAGGCCCAAAGGGCACCACAAAAAAGGCATCAGTCTTATGAAAGGAAGACGTTATCACCAAATAGTACTTTACAACGCGAACCACATCCAAAGAATGCAGAGCCCTCTCCTTGTCGTTGCTGGGATTAGGAAACAGAGAGGGCAGAACAATGTCCTGATTCAGGTGGAAAGCAGAAACCACCTTAGGAAGGAAATCCGGCTTAAAACGAAAAACCACCTTGTCCTGATGCCTCTCGAAGTACGGAGCTTGAATGGACAAAGCTGCCAACTCAGAGACACGCCGAACAGAAGTGATAGCTACCAAAAAGGCCACCTTGTGCGTAAGCGAAGACAAGGGAATATCCTGCAAGGGCTCAAACGGAGAACCCTGAAGAGCAGAAAGAACCAAGTTCAAACCCCAAACTGGAACCAAAGGCTTCCTAGGAGGCCGAACATGCGTAACCCCCTGGAAAAAGGTCTTGACCAAAGGATGAAGCGCAAAGGACCTTTGAAAGAAAACCGCCAGAGCAGAAACCTGCCCCTTCAGAGTACTAAGCTTGAGCCCCAGATCCAGACCATGTTGAAGAAACTCCAGGATTCTAGAAATAGAGAATTCCCTACAGGGGGAAAGCTCTGACTTCACACCAATCAATATAAGACCTCCAAGTCCTATAGTAAACGGTAGAGGAAGATCGCTTCCTAGTACTAATAAGAGTTCAAATCACCGCATCAGAAAGACCCTCCTCCAAGATGGAGGTTTCAGCAGCCACGCCGTCAAAGCCAGCGATGGTAAACTGGGATAACGTAGCCGACCCTGGGTGAGCAGGTCCGGCAGCAGAGGCAGAACGAACTGATCCTCTGCCAGTCTTACCACGTCTGCGAACCAAACCTGTCTTGGCCACCTTGGGGCCACCAGAATTGCTGACGCGCCCTCCAGGGCCAGCTTGCGCACTACTCTGGCTAACATTGGAAACGGAGGGAACAGGTACAGAAATCCCAGATCCCTCCAGTACAGATACATGGCATCCACTGCTAGAGCCAGTGGATCTTTCGAGAGAGACACAAATACCGGAAGTTTGTGATTGTGACGAGAGGCAAAGAGGTCCACCACCGGTAGCCTCCACCTGAGGCAAATCAATCGAAACACCTTGGGACTGAGAGACCACTCCCCCTGGCGAGATGAGGCCCTGCTCAGAGCGTCCGCCTCCGTGTTCTCCACACCCGGAATGTAAACTGCCGAGATGCAGGGGACATGGCTCTCCGCCCAATCCAGAATCAAAGACACTTCCCTGAGGGCACGCCTGCTGCGAGTCCCTCCCTGGTGATTGATGTAGGCAACTGCCGTCCGATTGGACCTGAACCGGCCAGTCCTGCAACTGATGAGTCAAGCGAAACAGAACCAACCTGATGGCTCTCAATTCCAAAACATTGATGGGCTCGTGAGCCTCCTGAGGCCCCCACAGACCCTGAAACTGAAGATCCTTCCAGAACCCCCCCCCCATCCTGATAGACTGGCAGACTGGCATCCGTGGGGACCGTCTCCCAACAAGGAGTCAGAAATGATCTGCCTTTCAACAGATTGCCTGAATTCAGCCACCAGTGAAGGGAGTGCCGAACGCGGGCGGTCATCAGGAAGGACTGATCTAACGACAGAGGAGACCTGTCCCAAACCGCCAACAGATGGAGCTGGAGCGTCCTTGTGTGAAACTGAGCAAAAGGAACTGCCTCGAATGAGGCTACCATCAATCCTACCAACCTCATCCCCAGCCGGATGGCCGGACGAGGGATGAACAGGAGAAGCCGGACCAACTCCTAAAGCAACAGAACCTTGGACTGAGGAAGAAACACCTTGGCCTGGGAAGTATCCAGAGACATTCCCAGAAAGGTCACTACCCTGGACGGAGAAAGGGAGGACTTGGGGTAGTTGATCACCCAACCGAATCTCTCCAGAGTGGATACCACCGTCCTGGTGTCCAACTCTGCTTGGCTGAAGGAAGACGCCATGATGAAAAGATCGTCCAGATCAGGCACAATGCGTATACCCTGGGCTCTTAGAAGAGCCATCACCCCAGCTAGCACCTTGGTGAAAACCCGTGGAGCCGAGGTAAGACTGAAAATGCCGGTCCTCCACCACGAACCTGAGAAACCTCTGGTGCGCTGGAAAAATTGGAACATGTAGGTAAGCGTCCTTGATGTCTATGGACGTTAGAAAGTCTCCCTGACGGAGAGAGAAGATAGCTGAACGCAGCGTTTCCATGCGGAATTTCCGGACGGACGAACCTGTTGAGGATCTTCAGATCCAGGATGGGTCGAACCGAGCCGTCCTTCTTGGGTACCGTGAACAGATTGGAATAAAATCCCCGGCCCCGGTCTGAGGGGGGCACTGGGCAAAT